>CM024518.1:24888566-25540754 GCA_014182375.1 Eucalyptus virginea
CTTTGTTTACTTAAACCGGATGGACATCATTCATCGATACATCAAAATGCCGAGTCTTCTATACTCGACTATACTTTAAAAAAATGACCGACATCTCCTCCCACAATCGTATGCTTAAGGTCCATCAACAGTCGGCGTCAAAAGTTCCCTCCTTTGCTATCCTTCTCCTCGCGGTCATATGCAACGACTCAAACCATCTACTACTCTAAAATGTTGGTCCCAGAAGGTGACGACCACTCGACAGGTAAAGGACCAATAAACCACTCAATACATCATGCCACAATCAACACGATCATAGCATCACATGTCATACAAGCATCCATGCACAATTTACCTTGGTATTATGCACATGTCATCATACCTCATGTACCATCATCATCATATAGTCATCAACCATCATATCATACACTTATAATCATCATGTCACATATACCATCATCATCATATCACATGTACCATCATCGTTACCATGCATCCATGCATATAACATCATCATCATGTCATATGTACCATCATTGTTACCATGCATCCATGCATATAACATCATCATCATATCATATATACCATCATCGTTACCATGCATCCATGCACATATCATCATGTCATGCATATATCGTCATGCATATTTCAATTTCAATTTCTCAATTTCATCTTTTCATATTGACTTGCCACATTTCTCTTTCTCGGGACCAATGTTTGCATCCCGCATTCATCACTCACGCCCAATCCTGCATTGCGAGAACCATCCAGGCATGTATCCAAGATACAACCGGGCATCAGACCCCACATTCCGAGCATCTCGTATCCCAACTAGCATTACGAGGCATCCCCCTGGCACAAACCTCCGTGGCTTCCGGCATTTACACTTGGCCGGCATCTCGCATCCCAACTAGCATCGCGAGGCATTCCCCAGGGCACAAACCTCGGGGCTTCCGGAATTACGTGCCGACATACCACCTCCGGGATTCCCCTCCTGGAATTACGTCACCGTATACCACCGGGCATCCCGGCCTCCCGGGAATCGTCGGCTCACACTTCCGACGGCCTTCTCACTTATCTCAATTCACATCTTCAATTATAGTTCAATTGTAACATGGCATGTGATTTGATGGCAATCAAGATCATTTTCATCCTCTTCCATTCATACATGCATCTCCAATCATCATCATACATGCAGCAAGACACCATCATCCATAACAATACAATTCATGGAGTCCATGCAATTTAAAATGGTCCATATTTCATGCATTTTACAAAAATTCCAGCATGTACCATTTTTAGAAAATATTCAAATTAAATATCCATATGCTTCTCAAAAATCATGAAATCAAAAGCACATGATAGACAAGACAATAAGATAGTAATTTCATGAGAAACACATGCCCAATAGAGTTCCACACAAGAAGATATAATCCACACGATTTCAGCATGCAAATTCGGATAAAACAGAATGTGCAGTTTTCTAAATAATTCGATTAAAATACCCGAATGACCTCCGAAAATTATGAAATTTTACCAGGTTATAGTTAAGACACTAAAGTAGATTTCTCATGAAGACTTCTAGGCTAAATTCTTTTAGATTATTTTCTTACAGTCACACGAAGCTTCTGGATCTAACACCGAAATGTCCAGTGCATGCTTCTCCGAAATACCGAGTTTTCACCCACTTATTCTTCTTCGTTTCCTCTGAAATTTGGATATGTTTTACATCAAGAGGTCCCCTACAACTTTCATTAAGGAATCGAAGTCAAGTTTCCAGCGTATAGTCATCATATGGGTCCATGAAGTCTCGGGTATCCTGTACCGTGTCTCCAGATCTACGGTTTTCAAGAGTAAGTTGATTTACTAGGCTACACTTGTCCTTTTACTTCAAATTTGAGTATGTTAAACTTTAAGATGTTCTCTACAAGTTTCATGAAGAAGTCGAAAAGAGATTCTTAGTAAAAATCAACATGCAACCACAAATCCACCGAAAGGTCAGTGAAATCGTTCCAGATCTGGTGTCCCCGTAGGATGAGAGTTTGACCCCTTAAATCTCCATCATTTTGCACCAAATTTTAGTATGTTGTATTTTAAGATGTTGGCTACAACTTTCATGGAGGAATCAAAGTCAAAATCCAACTCAGAAATATGCATGCAAACCTCCACAAGATTCTGGGTCAGGCGGTTCATGCGAAACAGCAAGCATCTCCAAGAACAAACCTCATGTACTTCGATTTCTAGCCTCTAAACATCCAAGAACTCAACCACACATGCAAGACACACATGCAAGAGTGGAAATCAATCCCAACTTGCCTCTAAGACCGAGCAAATGAGCACACGGACGGCACACCGGCGACGGACGAACGGCGTGCGGGCGGCGACGGGCGAACAGCTCCTTCTCTCGGCTTCCCCTTCTCTCTCGCCACTCCCTCTCTCTCTTGCAACCTCCTCTCTCCCTTGGCCGAATTCTCCACCAGCCACTCTCTCTCTCACCCTCTCTCTCTCTTTTTTGGTTGTATATATATTTGCATGCACCCCTCTTTGCATAGGGGACACTTGTACCCTAAGAAGGAGACAAGTGTCTCCTTGTTGAAGACACTTGGAGGAAGCCATGCGGCTCCTCCTTCCCCCTCCATGCGCCAACAATGGGCCGGGCTTATGGCCCACTTTAGGGCCCATCTCACTTGGGCCTAAGGTCCAAACTTAAATGGCCCAAGTTTATTTTATTTTATTTTTATAATATATCTTAATCATCATTTAAATAAATATCTAATTGCATAAATAATAAGGCCATTAAACTTATAGTCACAAATCCATAAATTCCAATTTATGATGCACATGGCCAATGATAGAATTTTCTTTCCTATCACATAATTATCCATTAAAAAGTTTGGCCATATATCTTATTGCAAATTATGGATTAAATGGCCATAAAATAACTTGATGGTACTTCCATCACCTATTCATAGACTTTAATGTATCTGGAGGTTGTCATGAATTTTGGGATGCCACAGTTGGGACACGTTATTATTAAATAAATATTTTTAGTTTTAATTAATTTAATTCAAATTCACAAATAAATAAATAACAATAACTTATAATGAATTTGCACTAATAATATTAATAAATATATTCATAGAAAATTTGAAAGATATATTCATAATTAATGCTTAACCATATTTGAGAACATATTTCTAACTTTAACAAAATTAATGTTAAAACTAATGACTAACAAAAAAATATAATCAACTTTATTTAAATAAATCTATGATCTTTTATAATTATCAAAATTTATCATTATTTAACATTCAATATTTTTATTTTTTGAAATCATTTTAACTCATTTATTTGTTTTTACAACAAAAATAACTTTGCTACTCAAAAGTTATTCCCCTCAAAAACCTCTCAAAATTATTTTCCTCTTTTTTTTCCCTCTAAACGCTCATCCCCAAAAATCATTTGCCCTCCTCTATTTCTCTCTCTCCAATCCCCACGCCATCCCCAAAATCTGGGCACCCAATATTTTCTCAATACTTTCTCCCAAGGTTTCTTTCTTCTCTCTCTCCCCTCCCCCACGACACCACCTGCTCCCTGCCCCGCCCCCATCATTCACCCCCAACCCACGCCACCACCTGCTCCCCCGCCCCCATCAATCAACCCCCAAGTTGTCTTCTTCTCCTTCGCACGCTCTCACATTGGGGGAGAAGGGGGTTCGTAGAATCAAGGGCAACGATACCTCCGGCGTGCAGGAGCCTGACCTCGATCGGCGATCTCCAGGTCTGCGCAATTCAACAAGTCACGGATGAAGTGGACGAGGAGTACCATAATATATCTGAGCAGATCAATCAAACTCGAACATCTTGAAGCCTCGCCATCGGCCCTCCATCGCAGCGTCACAATCACGGCGTTGCCTCCACTCCCCGGTCTCGCCTCCACCCTCTATCGTCTTCTTCAACGATCCTCTCTCTCGGACACTGCGTTGGAATGTGTCGAGAAAAGTTGATCACGTGTTGAAAAATCCGACACGCGATCAATGCGTGTCGAGATGTCTGACACGCTTAGACGCTCGACACGAAAGCACTGACGACGTGTCCATGCTTCAGAACTAGTCGTTAGCGTCTGGTGAATTAGTCTAAAGTTAACAAGCTACCCAGTGTCCGGTGAATTAATCTAAAGTTAACAAGCTACCCATCTCTCTCTCTCTCTCTACCTAAAAGATCCATCCTAGATGGGGACACTCCACCGAAAAAGTTTATTGGAGCACTTTTTATTGCTAAACCAATTCACACTGATGCACGTCAGTTTCTGAGGTGGTATACATGTTTTTAGTTCAGAGATTGACACATAAATACTGACCTGGAATTAAACAAAATCCAAAAATAAGTATTTCTCTCTTTCTTCCCTCTCTCCTCCGTTCAGATCTGGGCCAACCTCCGCTCCTCTCCGGCCGTCGCCGGCGCCGTGGTTAGGCTGAACCCCATCGCCGGAGTCGCTGGCCATGGACTGCGTTTGAGCTCTCGTCGTCTTCCCTGACACTATATCTCTGCATTTTCTTTTGCTGTTTGAGCTCGCAATCCATGGCCGTCGAGATCTCGAACTCGCCGCCTTCCCGCGAGCTATGGACGATCTAGGCTTGTGGCCATGGATGAGATCAGATCTGGAGGCCCAACTCCAGTCCAGATCCGGACAGGCAACGACCAAGAGCCGCCGTGACGATGGAGGGGTGGCTCGATCATGGATAAAGCCGACCACGAGCAGAAGGTGGGCGACGACGGAGGAAGCTAGAGCCCACCACAAGCACGACGGAGGGGAAGCTTCCTTCCCATTGCAATGGCAGTCCATGAGTCGTCGTTGCTCACGAAGGGACCTCCAGATCTGCAACCTCGCCGTCGTTGGCTCGGCCATGGACGGGGCCGACCACGAGCCGAGGGTGGGCGACGATGGAGGGGAAGCTTCCTTCCCATTACAATGGCACTTCGTGAGACGTCGTTGCCCGCGACGGGACTTCCAGATCTACAACCATGGCTCCAGTGACAGCGGCTCGTCCATGGCCGCGAGCGACCGTGGTCGACTTGCAGATCTGCAACTCCGCTCGGCAGTTCTCTTCTTGAACTCGGCGTTGGCAACTCCGCCGGTGGCGACGGCGGAGGAAGATGGGGAGGTTGGGCTCGAGGTGGCCGGAGAGGAAAGAAGAAAGGGTAGATGGAGCTTTCAGTATTTGAACATTATGAAGCGCCTTCAACAGGTCCCACAGTCAGCTAAACAGAGACCGCGAATACCTAGTAATTTCCCTCTCGTTGTCCAAGCGTGGGTCCCCAGGTCATATATAAAATATGATATAGTCATGTGTAAAGTGTAACGTACATTGTTGTCCAATGTTTACAGACCTCCTGTGTGCCTCTGTGAGAGAGAGCGCGAGAGGAAGCGATGGCTTTGAGTGCGATAGCTTGGACGGCGATGATACTGGTTGTTGTGTTTCTGTCTCTCACGTTCGCTCCGAATTGGTCCCTGGCGATTCTAATTCTTGTCAGAAAGATTTCTGAAGCATTTGATAAAATAAGGAAGAAAGAAAAAATTCCAAGAATTTCGGCATCGACGATAGGAGGTCTCGGACGAAATCAAATGGCCCACCACACAAGCGACGTGCAATGGCATGTGACTCCTTTGGGAGCCATCGACTAGAGGATGAGCCCATTGCTTCTAATTAAGTCATTCAGCTCATTGATATTGCCCTTCCGAGCTGCTTCTGACAACCTTTGTTCCATCCTAAACTAATAATGGTCTCTTCTTAGCACACCTTTACCGAGAGACATGTAAATATAGATCAAACTAGTAGGACTATGTATTAAAAAGTCCTAAATTTATTGCAGTTTTGACACTTCAATCTTAAATCTTTTTTTTTCCTAATTCAATCATAAAATTTTTGTAATTATGTCAATTTAGTTCATTCAGCTAATTTTGACTATTGTAAAGATTGAGAACTAAATTGCTATAATTGTAATATAATTTTTTTTTTTTTTTTATAATTTTTCTTAGATTGATGATAAAGATCTCTTTTTGTTAATTTCCGTGGAAAGTTAGACAGAAGTTATGTTATCACGTGGTACGGTAGGTAGACCAAACACTCGAACAGGAAATTAAGGGATGTCTGTCCCTATATATTTGCATAACGTATTCCCGAGTCACTCGTCAGTGCCTAGTGCTGCGGTTACTGAAAACCAAACAAAACTGCCCATCAAAAGTCCAAGCCCAAAAAGAAAGAAGAAAACCTTATGGGAGGGGAAAGAATTCAGGCCTTGGCCGCGGTCGGCCTCGACACGCTCCCAGCCCAGTTTGTCCGCCCCTCCCACGAGCAGCCAGAGAACAGCCCGGCCGTGGAGGGCGTCTCCGTGCCGGTGATCTCGCTATCCCAGCCCCACCACGCTCTCATCCGGGAAATCCACGAGGCATGCCGCGACTGGGGATTCTTCCTTGCGACCGATCACGGGATACCGCTGGAGCTGATCGGGCAGCTGCAGGAGGCGGGCCGTGAGTTCTTCAGGCTCCCGCAGGAGGAGAAGGAGAAGTACGCGAACGATCCGTCCCGAAAGAATTTCGAAGGGTACGGGACGAAGATGACCAAGAACCCTGACGAAAAGGTTGAGTGGCTGGATTACTTTTTCCACTCCATGCATCCATCTGGCAAGGTCAGGCATGAAATTTGGCCTCGACACCCGCCTTCTTACAGGTACTAGGTTTGATCCATAAAGCAACCGCGTTTATGGACCTGGGTCGGAAAACACGAAGAAAATGTTTTCCACGAAATAAATGGATGCAGAAATTATGAAATTTCTAAAAATTATTTTCCGAGAAGTCTTATTTTGGTAAATGATAATATTGTCTGATACATGGACGGAACACGAAAAATGAACTGAATATTATTTTTCATTGCTAGACATATATTATTTGGATACTAATAACTTGACCATGAGCAACTAAGGAATTGTGTATAGGCGCTAGAGTCTTGTTAAAGCATGAGCACCAAAGTCTCAGGCCTTAGCCTCTCAACAACTAGGTAACTCTCCAATTAGTTTATGTTAAATTTTACTGTTAAATTCATGAGTTATATTATATATGACACATAGCAGTTAACGAAGATTTTATCTAACATTATACTAGTTTTAAATATTTTGCAATATTAACTCAATTTAACGCAAAGTAAATTTATTAAAAATGTACAAATTTGAGTTTTTCATAACATCAATCCTTAACAAAATCTTAAAATTAAAGTCTCGGTCGGTTCGTGTCGGGGAAGTCCTCTTTGGGGAAGTCTTCTTTTTTTTCTGGTGGACAGGGAAGTACAATTTAAGATTCTATGAAGTCAAGATAATTGAAATGAGCTATGAAGTTGACTGACCTGATTAGAACAATGCTGTCCATCGCTATCCCCAAAGATAATGTGGGCCACGCCATAATTTTTTTTTTTTTTTATTTTCCAAATTCTAAAGTTGTCTATTTTAATTTCTCTTCAATTTTATTTTACTTTAATCTATTTATCATGTTTTTGTCTTTTCTTAGGATGTTAATCAATTTTTATTTAGTTAAATTGATTATTTTTTTTGTTAATTACACTCATGGGAAGATCTTACTGGGAACATCTTTGACGGTGCAGCCTTTTTTTTTTTTCCGCATTAAGCTTTTACCATATCATAGATATGTTCACCGAGTATGAATAGTTTTTACTAAGAACGACGGGTTTAAAAAATAGATGATTCAGATCAATCGTGATGTTTTATTAGCGACGGTTTGGTATTATCATAGGTTGTTTGGTCATAGAAAATCTGTAAAAATAAACTCACTTTTTTTCTAGATAAACACGATATGCAAATACAACAAAATAGATGAAGTTATTAATAACAACTATTCTTTACTACACGATAAATTTTACTTTCCTTTTGAAACCCCCATACAATACAATTAAAAAAATAGATATGGTGATGTTTGGTTTCGCGCAATAATAAACTCCTAATCCACATCGTTTCAACTGCTAAATGCAATTTTCTATAGCACTTATTTCAAATTTTTGGTTTTAAAGGAGAGAAACTATCTTCTTAAGTTCAACTAAACACCACCTCAGTGTAGTCGATGTATTTGTGATGCTCATTCTTTATCTTCTCATCCTCAAAGAGTCGAGAGAAGAGTTATTTATAAAGAAAATGGATGCTGTAGGTGCTTTTATAATTTGTTGTTTTCTATAATAACAAATGAATGCTTGTCTGACGCAGGGAAGTCACCGAAGAATACAACAAGGAGATACTGAAAGTGACAGAGGTGCTGCTGGAGCTGATCTCCGAGGGCCTAGGACTGGAGAAAAATGTCTTGAAAGCAAGTTTGGGAGGTGACCAGATGGAGCTAGAGATGAAAATAAACCTGTACCCACCCTGCCCACAACCTCAGCTGGCCCTCGGCGTCGAGCCTCACACCGACATGTCGGCAGTCACCATACTGGTCCCGAACGATGTCCCGGGTCTCCAAGTTTGGAAAGACGGCAATTGGTTCGCCGCAGATTACTTGCCCAATGCTCTTTTCTCCACATCGGCGATCAAATTGAGGTAAAATGCGATAAAACAGTGAATTTGCTTCTAGGAAAGATTTCCTACGTTCGACTTACGAGGGATGCTGGTCGCAGGTTCTAAGCAATGGAAAGTACAAAAGTGTCCTTCATAGGAGCTTGGTGAACAAGGAAAAGACGCGAATGTCGTGGGCAATGTTTTGTGCACCCCCGCAAGAGGCACTGATCGGGCCTCTCCCGGAGCTCATCAACGATCAGAACCCGGCGAAGTACTCCACCAAAATGTATGCCGAGTTTCGACACCGCAAATTAAACAAGCTCCCGCAGTAGTTTTCTACTTCAGGATCCACGATTGTGATGTCGCAACTTACATTTCCTCCATTGTTGCAACGCGAACTCGTTTCTATGTTGCTAACAAAGTGTGCCTTCATTATCTTGGAAGTAAGCTCTGCGCAGTTGCGTGTTCAAGGAATTTCCTCGTAATTTTCAGTTTCGACATCTGTGGCAGCCGTCATTTTTATGCACATAACATGCAACCTTTTCGAACCTGAGGTTGTCTCTAGAATTACATTCAAGAAGAGTTGTCATCTGAAGAGAATATGCTTTGACCAATATCAAGTCGAGCAGCGGTTGATATGGACTGATGGGCATAGTGCTATGATACCCGAAAATTCATAACATGTTAGGCCATAGATTAGATGAGGCCTTAACCAAGACTCGGTATTATGTTAAAGGATTTGTAACTCAAAAATTATAGCTATTAAGAGGTGACTGGTATTCGTCGGTATATCAGCAGAAAAACTAGTGAAGCGATAAAGCAAGCGGTCTGGATATAGCAAAAGAAAATTAAAAGGAAAAAAGAAAAATAGTTCTCAGAAAGTTGGAAAAAATTATCAAGTAACTTTTCCCTGAATGTGGATGATTTTATTTCTGTTGAAGAAATTTGATTGCCGATAAAGATAGAGAAGCAGTAGTAGATTGTTGATCATTTGATGCTTGCTGACGGTCACTATCCTTAAGTAATTATTTGCCTCCACTATTGTTGCTGCCAAGTTTAGAAAAAATATACTTCCAGATATACATAAAAGCAATAGAGAAACAAGTTCAACAATTACTCAATTTTCTCCCTTGGAATTTCACCTTGAATGTGCTAAGGTTGCGTGTATGAAAAAAGAAAAAATATAGAATTCTAAAGAAGTAGCATTTATGAACAATTGTAGTTATTATGAAATAATATGTGAATTAGTATCTATTCAAAGAAAACCAATCAACATATTTCTTGAAAATAGATACCTTGTCCCCAACCATCACCACTCTTCATATCAAGATCCACTTCTTTTCATAACTACTGATAATCTCCTTTTAGAACGAAAAATCACCTCTTTTCATAACCAAGAATCACGTCTTTTTTTTTTTTTTTAAAATATCAAAAGCCACATCTCCTCTTAACCAGGAGTCATGTAGTCTCTTAATTAAGATACACATTTTAGGACGAAAAGTCACATCTTTTCATAACCAAGAGTCACGTCTTTTTTTTTTTTTTAATCAAGAGTCACATCTCCTCTTAGCCAAGAGTTACGTAGTCTCTTAATCAAGATACATCTCTTTTATGATGACAAATTATTTCAATAATCCCCCACTTAGTTTGTTATCTACACTAATTTACATGAATTTATACATACAAGAAAGTTTCTATTAAGATTTGAACCTTCAATTAGTGTAACTAATTCTATTAATGAAATCAATGGTAGATAAAACCTTGAACCATGATTCCACTTGTTAATCAAATTGTCACATGTATAAATTTATACACATTCGATTAAAAATTTCCTATGTCTAAGCACTTTTATGACCTTATGCTCCTTTTGCATTCATAAACATTTACAAAAGTTCATCCAACTTTTGTTATAAGTGGCACCACTTCTTATATTTATATAGGGTGAAATTCCTAAATTTATTATCTAAGCATTGCCTTGCTAAAACCTTGAACTTCATTAAAAGTGTTTTCTTACACTTATCCTCCTAATTTTCCATAAGTATTAACCTTGTGCCCTAGTACTTGATCATCATCAAGTTACAATAGCTTGCTGTTACCCATTTCACTTTTAATAATTTTGTTAAAAATAATAAAGTGGGGTTTTCACTATGCTTGATTATTATCAATTGGTCTGAGACCCATTCTCTTGGTGGTACTGCTTATTAAACCTCTCGAGAGTCCCTTAGTAAATGAATCGGCCAAGTTATCATTTGTCTGAATGTAAATTATTGAAATAACTCCATTAGTAATTAATTGTCAAACAAACTAATGTAGCAAACTATTAGAGACATTGTATATTTTATCGAATGCCCTAGATATAGTTGCCTTACCATCACAATGTAAAGATATGACCGTCGTTAGTTGTGGCAACAACTTTATGACAAGAACCACCGAATTTGTAAATTCATTTATTGACATTTGAGTGATACGTATGTTTTGAATATTTTGGATATACAAAAAGTCAAAATGCACGAGTTGTAAAGTTTAGTAGTCCAGGTAAGGTTCGCCTCCATCCGAACCATAAGATTATATTTTTGTTTTGGCCAGATGCATAACACTTGGTCTGATCAACTATGTTTACTATGTGAAGCGGTTTAGTTTCCTTGATTTGACAGGGATTATCTTCAACCTCATCGTCGTCGTATGCGTTCAAGTATGGTGTATACTTGAATTTTAGAGGTGAAGATACTGGACGTGGATTCACAAAGGTCCTTCACGACAATTTGGTAGCTGAAGGAATCCCAGTCTTCAACTTCTATGATGACTACTGCATAAAAGATTCATTCCTTGAGGACATCAGGCAGTCAAGGATCTCGATAGCCATCCTCTCCAAAAACTATGCTTCTAGTAAATGGTGCCTCATGAAACTAGTAGAAATGTGGAAGTGCAGAGACTCAAATGGACAAATTATTATCCCGAGGAGGTAAAAGACCTAACTGGGGATTTTGGAAGATCTTTCAATCGACATTATGAGGGCAAAGTCGGCTCAGATACCGTCGAAACATGGAAGGAGGTTCTTCGAAAGATCGGGAATTTAGAAGGATATCACCTAGATAGGTAATGCTTTTACTATAGGTAATGCTTTTGCTTCTGGTTTCCTTTTTCTTGCCGAGATATATGGGGAAAAAAGGAAGTGTAGGATGATGTGAAAATGAACCCAAACCCCTTTGACTTAATATATATGTGATCCTATTGATAATGATCGAAAATTTAACAATGCATAAGAATAGACCGTGTGGGTTGATTTAATTTTTGCCGGTCCATTCTCCACTTTCATTTTTGGTGACTTTCTTGTCATCCTCGTGCTTCATCACTCAACGTTTTGCAGGAAGGACACCAAGCTCGTAAAAAGAGTTGTTGCACATGTGGCGCAACTACTGGGAATTGATCTTCATGTTCAAGAAATGATGAGAAAGCTTGATGTAGCCTATGGTGAGGGACAAGCGGTCGAAGTACGAGGAGGAGAGGTACCCGTTGTCGGAATATGGGGTGTGTCGAGTGTCGAAAAAACTATACTTGCAAAGGTTGTCTTCAACAAAATGCATAAGTTGTTTGATGCAAATAGCTTCCTTGAAGATATTAGCTTGAAAGGAGTTCCATTTTCACGATTAATGTTGATTGCTGACCTTCAAAAGCAAAAACCTGCACCACTTGAATCTTCCACTGAAGGGATCGAAGAAATAGAAAGTCTATTTTGTAATGCAAAGGTTCTTATTGTGCTTGACAACGTGGATGAGGATGAACAGATTAGAGCATTAGCTGGAAAGCTTACTTGGTTTGGTCCGGGAAGTAGAATTATCTTGTCAACAAACAAAAGAGAAGTTTTAAAGGCTTTCGATGATGGAGCAGATGATCGTGGGACAGTTGAAGAGTATGAGGTTAAATCAATGGATCGTGGTGCTCCGCCTCCGGCAGGTGATGCTCTGGCTCCCACTGGAAAGAAGGGAAGAAATGCGGTTAGTTTTCTCTGCATCTTTGGGATTTCTATCGTTAATTCAAACTTCCTTGATATTTATACGGTGAAATCGGTTCTCTGCTTGCAGTTTGACCCAACAAATACTAAAAATTGTTTACAATGTTACAAATCTTCTTTGACACGAAAGATCGAAACTCTGAATTTTAAAAATCTCGGATCCTATCGAAACTTCAAGCACTATTGATATCGTACGCTGGGCTTGTCTAGTATTTTTGCTTTGTCCTACACTTTAAAATATTAATTAAATTTTGCAAGGAGTACGAAAAAGTAACGTGTGAATTTACGTTTGCACATTTGAGTATTACGAGAGTTTTGAGTATTTTGAATTATTTACAAAAGTCATAATGCGAAAGTCGTAAAGTTCCGATGCAATCTGCTTGTTGGGTGAAGTTCGCCTTCATAATAATCATAAAACTTCGTTTTTTTCTTTTTTTGGTGGGCCAGAAGCATAAGACTTGGCCAGAAAAACTATGTTTACTATGTGAAGCGGTTTAGTTTGATTGATTTGATAGGTATCATCTTCAACCCCATCATCATTATCGGAAATCAAATATGAAGTATTCTTGAATTTTAGAGACACATATAGCACAACAATCACGGATCACCTTTTCAGATCATTGGTAGATGTGGGGATCTTGGTCTTCAAAGAAGACAAAGAACTCCATGTTGGAAAAGAGATTGGGCCAGGGTTCAAAGAGGCAATCAAGCAGTCGAGAATCTCAAATGCCATCCTCTCCACAGATTATGCATCCAGTAAATGGTGCCTCATGGAGCTGGTACAGATGTGGGAGTGCAGAAAATTAAACGGACAGATTATTATCCCAATTTTTTATAATGTTAGTCCTTCCGATGTAAGACACCAGGCCGGGAATTTTGGAGTGGCCTTCAGTCTACACGAGAAAAGAGTCGACTCGGAAACCATAAAAAAATGGAGGGAGGTTCTTGGAGACATCGCGGAATTACCCGGATATAGTGGGAAACTATATGAGGGGTAATGCTTTTACTTCTGATTTCCTTTTTCTTTCCCTGATAAATGGAAAAAAAAAAAAATTAGTGTAGGATGATGTGAAATGAACCCACACCTTTTTGAATGTTCAACGATGCACAAGAATAAACCGTGGTTCCCCCTTGCCCAGGTGGGTTGACTTAATTTTTGTCGGTCCACTCCCCACTTAGATTTTTGTCTACCTTCCAATATTTTCTGGTAACTTTCTTATCATCCTCCTGCTTCATCACTTACGTCATGCAGGTACGAGGACCAGCTCCCCAAGTTTCCGCCGCCTCGGCTGTTGGCGGCGGCCCACCTTGTTCCTTTGGATTTTTAGGGGATCCCTAGGATAAAACCCCATAGGGCCATACCCAGTGGTTTACCCTGCATGAGCTTGGGAGAGCAGTTTAAGGACCTACTCGGGTCCAACCGAAGAATTTGTTTTGCGTGTTGCGCAGATTTTGAGGGATGATGACCTAGCTGTAACCGACAAACTGGTTGGAATTGATCTTCATGTTCAAGAGATGATGAGAAAGCTTGATGTTGCCCGCAGCGAGGGTCGAGAAACCGAAGTACATGGAAAAGATGTATGCGTCATTGGAATATGTGGTGAGCTGGGTGTCGGAAAGACTACACTTGCGAAAGTTATCTATAAGGAGGTGCATACATTGTTTGGAGCATACAGCTTGCTTGAAGGTATTAGTGCGAAAGGAGTCCAGGTTTCACAACAATTGTTGATTGCTGACCTTCTAAACCTAGAACCTGCGCCACTTGAATCTGTGGATGAAGGGATTAAAAAAATAGAACATCTATTTAGAGATAAAAATGTTCTCATTGTACTTGATGAGGTGGATGAGGATGAACAAATTAAAGCGTTAACTAGGAAGCTTACATGATTTGGTTCTGGAAGTAGAATCAATGTGACAATGAACAATAAAAAGGTTTTAAGTGCTTTCGACGTTGTAGTAGATGGTCGTGGGACAGTTGAAGAATACAAAATTGAACCAATGAGTGATGACCATGCACTACAGCTCTTTCGTTATCACGCTTTTCAAGGAAATGCTCCCGAAGAAGTATCTGAGTATGACTCCTTGTCCAAAGATATTGCCAAAGCTATTGGAGGGGTTCCTAAGGATATTGTGCATCATGCTTCAAATTTAGGCCGCGACATGAGTATGGATAGCTGGAGAGGTACTCTGGGACAATTGCAAGAAGGCGGGAGGACAGGCGGGCTGCCCAAGTCGGTTATGCAGGAGGATCGGAGCTTGGAAATTCCATTGAAGACAAGCAAACGGATTATAACTGAAGATATGGATTAGATTTCGGCCAATTGAAGGAGCATAGCGTGATCCAACGGACCAACGAGGAGGAAGAGGCCCAGCACTTTTGGAGGTTTTCGTGTGTTTTGAATTTCCTACGTCTTTAATGCGTCTAGTTTCCATGTGTTTTAAATTTCCTGTAACTTTAATATTTCCTAGTTACCCCTATATATGTGTGGCACATTCTCCATTGCAAAAATTCAGATGTGAGTTTGATAATATACTAAATTCTTCTTCATCCCATGAGTGAATCCTTCAATTCGTTTCTTTATATAATTCTTTGGTAGTGCACCTAAAAAGTTCCTTATCCTGGACGGTGAAAGACTCCTTTATAGCTTAGTGGAGTAATCCATCCATCCCTAATCTACTTTCCATCAAACACTTTCAGCTTCCTCTTAGTCTCACCATGCATCAGTTCCAAATCTATTGTAAAGGAAAAGGAGTGTACAGGATGAACTTCTCATTTGGTAAATTCTCTCTTTTGTTCCCTTAGTAGCATCTTCGTTCCCCTCCTCCATTACCATCATATACATGTTGCCAGAGACAAAATAATGTTATAATTTTTGTAATGGCATTCACTTAACTTCTTAAATAATCACTTCAAATTTCATATTTTTTGAAAAAAAAAATGTTCATTTGAGTGATATCAGTAATTTCTTTTTTTGAAAATTCATCATGGTATTAATTTAATATTACTTATCCGATGCGACGTGCAAATTATAAAATTGCACGGCAATGAGAAGTTGCTTTTGAAATTTGCAATATATACCATGATTAGGAGAAGCAGCTCACAATGCATTTTTCAAATCGCTCACCGCAATCACATCGTGTATTGTCACAATTACTGATTTTGTAGGTGCGTGAGCCAAAAAGAGCACTTTACCTCTGGCAACATTTCTCAGGAGGAGGGAATACCATCTATGTTCTTTACATTCCAGAAGTCTCGAGATTCAGTTTGAATAGGGATGAAATCTTTTAAGAATTTGCTTAGGATAAAAGATAATATTACTCCCGTCGTAATTTTTTTTTCCCAATCTATGAATAAAATATGATAAAAGACAATATTACTCTAGATATTGATTTTCTTTCTGTTACTTCAAAAGTAGCTGCTTCCGATAATTACTGATTTTGTAGGTGGGTGAACAAAAAGCATCATTTTACCTCTGGCAACAAATCGTTCACTTTTATCCTGTTGCAAAATTCCTCGCTCGTCCTTCAAGCCTTAATTCTTTCCCTCCAAGCCGTTGGATTTTATTTTATTTTTTTACTTTTTTGCCTTCAATGTTTGTGTCTACAGTGAGAGTGATGTAATCACCTATCCTCCATTAATTCTTCCATGGTTCGTCATTCAGTGCTGGTCCGCGATGTTTTTACTTCACTTTGTTATCTGGGATTTAAATCTTTTTTTTTA
The DNA here is from genome assembly GCA_014182375.1 of Eucalyptus virginea. NCBI lineage: Eukaryota > Viridiplantae > Streptophyta > Magnoliopsida > Myrtales > Myrtaceae > Eucalyptus > Eucalyptus virginea. Next base: position 24,904,831 of record CM024518.1, read on the forward strand.
AAGGACATACAGGAAATGTTATTATGAAACTAATACCACATAGGATTCTCATAAGAGATATATTGCTGAAATAACTCAAGTGAGCTTTTTTTTCCTTTTAAAGTTATTCTACTTGAGTGATCACTTGAGAAATTATGACACTAAAGTGAAGTCAGTGCGAAAAGTTACTGCACTGTTAGCATTCTTTTCCCCTTGTAATTATATGTGTTGTAGCCAATTGCAGATTGATCCACAGGTGAGGGAAAAAAAAACTGCAAAAATTGGGAAAAAAACACAAAAACATAATTCTTTGCCAACTCAGCAAAGTTAGCTCCTCAAGGAAAATGTGACTGGAATTATTACAAATTTACTTGTGCTGTGATTTGGTCACAAGCCTCTATATCCATTAGCTCTATATATATTTGTAGTAAAAAAAACCCACGCATTAGATGGTGCTAGTTTTCGTAATTCTGTTACGAAAAGTTCACAATAGCTCAATTTTTGACACATCTAAAACGGCAAAAAAGATGCTATAATCACAAAAATAAAAAATAAAAAATTGATCCAGTGATAATCCTGTCAACCTTTATGATATGACCTTGCCAAAATCCTTCCAGTTCGAAGTAATATGCAACATATGATAAGCAAATAATGTAAATACAAATAAATACGACATTTTGACCATGTTCTCATTTGGCAGCGTCAAGAATCAGGTTTTGCCTTTTTCGGCTTGCCGTAGTTTCTGAATCTTCGGCATACAGCTGCATAAGATATTGTATTCCACACCTACAGATTCCCAACCATATAGGAGTCATTAATATAAACCATGAACGGAAACAAGAAGCTACAATTTTGAATGAGAGCATGGCTAAGGCTTTCACTTACTTCATATCTTCCCTTTGAACCTCCAATAACAAGTTAAAAGGGACTTTCCTCCGAGAAGGAAACAGAAAAGACCGCACCCTCAAACAATGACAAATCTCAGTATTCCGATTATCTACAACATTTTATAATTGCAGTAGAAATATAATGAGATAAGTTGTAGGACTTAATTGGATTTTCGTGACAAGTTTTAAGATAAAATTTCATTTTTAAAAAAGTTTTATAACTCAATTGTACTTCTACGACAAGTTTTAGAATTTCTAGTGCACTTATCCCAAATATAATAATGAAAAACAAAGGAATATTCATGAGAGTCGAACTTTATAACAACTTATTCCTAACTCACCTAGTCAGTGCAATTTATTGAGTGACGCAAAGGAGTTGGTTTAATCAATAAAAAGTCCTTGCTTAAAAAGTTTTATAATTCCAAAAAAAGAAAAGTTTCTTCTATAAGGATGATGGGCTTAATTTGTGGATAATTACGAAAAGAAAACCTCTTTACTTCCTTTATTGTCGAAAACCGTGTGTTCATGGTCAAGGAACGAAACTTTTTGTGTGAATTAGGTGAATGGTGCTTATTCTACAGCATGAAATATTAGATCATTTAATATGATTCGGATCTATACTACATTATTAATGAGATTAACTAGGCTTTTGAAAAAAAATGTGATTGACAATAACCTAATTTCAATGTTATATGTGAAAATAATTCATTATCATTTGATGTTTAAACAATCATATCAACCTAAATAATTATGAAAAAGTGTCGGTCACCTCACTGTTATTTTAGTGAGGTGATTTTTTCGACTTTTAGTGAAAATTTGAATTTTCTTATTATTTTTCAAGTTTATTATAATGTGGATTGCCTAATTCATTTATTTAAAAGTTGTCGATTACCAAATGCGTTTTCATGTACGGTGCCTTTTGTTTTTCTCCACCACCCTTCCTCCATATCTACCTAAATAATTAAATACATTGGAGCATTCAAATGCTGCTGATGCTTGCTTGAGCAAGATACATGAAACCTGATTGGAAGTGCGCATCATTAGACCACGCAAGAAGTGCAAAGTGAAAGCACACAAGGCCATGCAGGATTGAGACAACATCATGCAGAAGTTAAAGACCTTTATGGAGAACTCACGGAGATGGATCCTGCAGATCCTATCAGTACAACATGGACGGATCGTTGCTCTTAGCGATCATTACTCACTTCTCTGCAACCTTCGGCATCGATTTGAGGAGCTCCCGAGATGAAATTCAAATGGCCCGTGACACAGCTGACGTGCAACGGCATGTGGCCGGCTCCTTGGAGAGCCGGCTCCTCTAGGACGAGTGCATTGCTTCTGATCTAGTCATTCAGTTCATGGACGTTGTGCCTCTGAGCTGCTTCTAACAATCTTGGGTCCATTTGAGTCGACAAATCCGCCCCGCTAAGTAGAACTAATAGTGGTGAATGTGAAAAATATAGTGCAGGCCCTCTAAGCATGACTCGTGGTTTTATATGTTCAAAGAAAACATGTTCCCTTGATGGCCCATTCATTTGAAGAAGCAGAGAGCAAATGAGTACTTGGGAGAAAACTTGCGCGGTCTCATCTCAGAATCTCGACTGCTGTCCGTGAAATCAAAAACGTGCTATAAACTCGGGAAACATCTACTGGGAAAACATGCACAGCAAATTACTTGTGGACACTACACAATCAACTGCAGTGAATCAAGGACATCGATCTGGTATCTGGCGACACATATTCTTAGGAAAATGCGATACAGTGATTCACTCAGGGACATTACACAATCAACTGCGGAGAATTAAGGATAGTAAATCAATATCTGACCTTGTCAAATAAACTTCATTCGATACTTCTGAAGCTTGCATTTCTTAGCTCAACCTTAAGGAAAGAGATACCATCATTACAACAATGAATTAGGTCTTTAGACGGTACATATCCCCTAGGAGGTTAAACTGAAAGCCTTTTCAAGCAAAAATTTAAAGCTAGCGCCAGCCGTCTCTGTATCAATAGAAAGAATTGGTGTCGCTAGTAGCAGCACACTCAACAACTCCCAATTTTTCAGATCAAATGCTTTGTCCAGTAACATGAACAGCAGGTAACACGTGAAGCAATAGTAAGTTAGAACCATTGCAGTTACGGAAAGTAACAGTAGAAGCCTGACAGTGAGATCTCTGGTGGGGCAAATGATAATCTCAATCGACAATAAGAGTCCAAATGTGTTGCCACTCATGAAGGCGATGTACGCAATGTCCCTGCCAAGGAGACAAGTCACCCAAGATGCATAGTATGGGAGGAAGCCTTTCGTAAAACTAGGCAGAAGTACAGCCCAAGTGCCATAACTTGGCACGGGGGGACACTTAAGTACTATAACTTCAAAACGGTACACTTAAGTACCACTTTTTTTTTCTAGTGGGACACTTAAGTGCCACCTTCGGCGACCCTTACCAGAAATCCTACGTGGCAATATTTTATTATTATTTTTTGCCTGCGTGGCTCGCCGAGAGCTGAGTCGGCTTTAACTCACTAGAAACGACGTCGTTTGCATAATAAAAGCCCCAAATCTTCCAAAAACGACGTCGTCTCCCCAAATGCCCCAAATCTAAAACCCTAAATCGGCCAAAATCTCTATTGAAGTGCTCGAATTCAAGTCTCCAACCCTAATTTTCATTTGCCCAAAATTCCTTCGTTGAATCTTGGAAATGGAGAGCAGGACTCGCAGCAGTGCCTCAATTTCCTCTCACCGAAGCGAAGGAGAAGGCCAGCGTTTCTGTTTTTGTGGGTTACCGAGTCCAAGAAGAACATCGTGGACTCAAATCAATCCTGGGAGAAGATTTTATGGATGCGCCCGATATAAAGAAGCGTCGAAGTGCAAATACTTCTAATGGATCGATGCGAAGTTCTCTGACCGAGCCACAGAGGTGATATTGGATCTACTTCATAAAAGACAGCAATCTCCATCTGTGTTCGTGGACGACTTGGACGATGTTGACTCAATGCAAGTTCAAGCGTCTTCAATTAAACTTTTCAAGAATGAAGTTTCAATGCACACTCAAGCATCTTCAACTAAACCTTTCAAGAATGAAGTTTCAATGATGAAAATTGAACGAAAGTGTTACCGAGCGTGTATTATGGTGTCGTTTTGTTGTCTATTGTACTTTATGATGAAATGTAAAGTACTTGAAAATGAGAAAAAGTTTCTCCGACTATCATAGTTAAAAATGGTGTTGTTCTGGATTAAACGTAGGGTTTTTTCTTTTTGAAAGATGCGAAGAAGTTTGTGTTGTTCCACAAGATCATTGTGGCTTTGTTGTTGTTTGTGCTATCGTATGGAGTTGCCATAAGTTTACCATCATCTTCTCTGTTTTGATGCAGAATCATCTTCTCTATTTTGATACAGACCAACATATACACAAGACAAACATGAGTGATTACCCGAGTGCCATAAGTTGTATTTAGTAATCACGTAAGTGCTAGTCGCGATGAAAAAAATGATCACTTAAGTATCAAGTTATTATTAAAGTGATCGGTTAAGTGTCACTTGTAGTTTATAGTGAACAGTTAAGTGCCAAGTTTTTTAGAATATGATCAGTTAAGTGCCAATTTTTTTGTGAGTTTTTTCTAAAAATTGCGCCAACCACCAGCACCGGCTACACCACCAACCATCACCACTAGCCACACTACACACTAGGCACTCTAGCCACCACCATGCTGGTGGTGTTGCTGCACAAGGTACTAGTGCAAGCTGAGCCTTGCACTAGCTTGCACCAGTACACATGGTGTAAGATGTGCAAACTGTACACTTGTACCAGGTGTAGGTGTAGCTGCTTAAGCCTATAACCCCACCACAAACCCATAATCACCAGGCATCACCACCAGCCACACCAGCACTCCAGCCACCACATTAGCACCCCAACAACAAACTGACTACCACCAAATATCACCATCCACCATCACCGGATACACTAGCACTCCAGCTATCACCACAGAACACCAACAGCATCAGCAACAAGTAAAAGCAGATTGCATGATAAACAACAACATAAATTGACAAGCAACATAAGATCATTTCATTGATATTGAAATTAAGTCTGACAACATCAATGAATGACAAACTAAAGAAAAAAAAGAAGATAACCATCCATAGCAAGTCTGACAACATCAATGTTTACATAAAAACAATAAATTGTTAGCAAAATTCTACAGCATAAATTAAATTAAATACAGCCAATAAAACTTACATTGAGAATAACTGTTCCAGTATGCTCATCTGTATAAAGGCCATAGCCATATTGTCTTAATCTCTTCCCAAGTGCCCCTCTTGTTTGAATAGGGACGTTACTTTCAGGAACTTGTGATTTGTTTCCCCTTTTTCCTGCTTTCTTAGGCCCTTCAGCTACAGTCGGGGCTTCTTCGACCAATTCTTTAGCTGGGCGTCTTCTAGATGGCCTTTGTGTAGCTGCCCCTTCACCTGGCCTTGTTTTAGTTGTCCTTCTGTGTAGCCCTTCAACTTCAGTGACACCTCCTTCTATTGGGCCTTCTGGTGGTACTGGTGGTGGTACTTGTGGTGCCCCTTGTAGTGATTCTTCTGGTGGCCCCTGTGATGATCCTTGAGGTGGCTCTTGTGATGGCCCTTCAGTTGGCAGTTGAGTTCCAACTTGCTTTTTTTGAACCTGAGAAAGAAGCCAAAAGATACCATAAATATAATATCGAGACATATAATAATATAAAGAAAATGAAAAACTGAATACAAATGGTTGAATTTACCACTGGGTATCTCTTTCGCTGCTGAAGAACAGTCGACTGCACTGGCCGTGATGCTGCTTGGGCTAATCCTTCAGCTGGCCCTGATGCTGCTTGGGTCAATCCTTCAGCTGGTTGTGATGCTGCTTGGGCCAATCCTTCACCTGGCTATCTTCTACCTTGCCTTCTTCGAACAAAGCCGTTCGGTTTCATGACTTCTACCGAGGTTCTTCTTGTGACCTAACAAACACATTACATACAAGGCCAAATAGGATATTATGTACATTTTTATGATAAACGACAAGAAAGCAACATAAACATAAAATAAATTTCATGACTTACCGGGGTTCTACTTGTTGACTGAAGAACAATCGACTCACTTGGCCTTGCTGTGTGCATTTCTCCAACTGTCTCTTCACTAGGCCCTTCACCTTGCCTCAACGGTTGTTGTTGCTTCCTCAATTGACAACTTTTAATATTATGGCCTGCTAGGCGATAATAAGAGCACGTTATCTTTGCACCATGCCTACTCAATCTTTGCTGACCCAAGACCTCTCCCTCCGCCATTCTTCGTCTTCGTTTTGTCCTTCCAATTTTCTTCTTCAGTGGCAAAGGTTGAGGTGCTTCATGATCCGTGGGCTCCCAAAACTTGCTACTTCTAATTGGCTGTATCATGAACTGATAGAAAGCAAGATATTTTGATTTATGGTACCAATCATCGATGTAATCATCTATATTGTCGCCCTTCAACTAGATAGCACATATGGCATGTGCACATGGAATTCCACTTACTTGCCATGCTCTACATGAACACTTCATACTTCCTATATTGACAACATACTTATCTGCACCATTCATTATCTCATATCCGTCATCTCCATTCCAAATGGGATGACAATGCCTACTTGCAGCCAAGTTCTCATCCAATTTCTTGGCAATCCTAGGACCATATTGTCTTGTCCACTTTGCAGCCTCATCTCTTTGTTTCCGCAGCCTAGTCATAACCGCAACTCGTATATCTTTAAGCATTGAGATGACTGGTTTGCATCTGGCATCTATTATCTTCGAATTAAATACTTCACAAATGTTATTGTCGACATTATCGCACTTGAACTCCTCACTGAAGAACCCTGCACTAATGGTTCGGTTCTAGTTGAAATAGGGTAGCACAACCTTCCTTTGTCAACTGAAGCAGTCCTTCTTTGGCTATTCTAAAGTCAGCCATGTTTGCACTCTTTGCTAATTGCCAAAATTGCAATTGCAGCTTATCCCCTTTATAGGTCTTTGCCCAATTTCCGTATATGTGCCGCTCACACATTCGATGTTCAGCATGGGGCAACAACTCGGCTACTGTCGAAATCAATCCCTGCAATAATTCAAAGTAAGAAATATTAGAGCAAATTACATGTTCATATCACAAAGCAAACTATTGACTAAATTTTTCAAAAAGCAAGCATTACCTTTTGTTGGTCGCTTGTGAATGCCCACCCTTCCCCGTTTGTTATCTCCAAGTCAGCCATCAGATTTTTTAAGAACCAGGACCAATTGTCCTTGTTCTCAATCTTTACAATAGCCCAAGCTAGTGGGAACATTTGGTTATTCGCATCTCTTCCAATCGCTGCCAACAATTCTCCCTTGCACAAGCCCTTTAAGAAACAAAATGTCCAATCCTATAATTCGTCTACAACCAGCTAAAAAATCCTCGTCTGCATGCATCAAAGCATACATACACTCTACTTGTAGGGTTTTGCAGCTTACACTCCCAAGCATACTCCCACACCTGCCCATATTCCTTAGCATACTGACCAATAAGTATCTTTATCACCTGTTGCTTTGCTCTTTTGCACTGATTCCTATATACATTGATGCCTACACGCTCCTTCACTAGCATCCTAAAGTTAGTAATTTTCATCTCGGGCATCACCTTGATCAGATCGAAGAAGTGCTTGGACAACCATGCACTTGTTACCTTTTTGTTTTGAAAATTAATGGAACAAGTGTGTTCCTCTTGGTAGGCTCTAATATGGAAAGACCCACTCTTCTTAACAAATGCACCGTAAATCTTCCATGGACAGTTTTGCTACGAACACCTAGCTCTTACAAATTTCTTGGTATTTCTAATGAAATCAATATTTCTTTGTGCAGCAATGGAGTTCTTCAGTATAGCTTCCCTAAATTGTATCGCATCATGGAATTTCATACCTACTAACAAAGTAGGAGAGGCAACAGATGGATCATAGGAAGGAAACTTACTTTTCCTTCTACGCACAGCTCGTTGATCTTCTTCAACTTCGTCCTGGGAAGTTGCGGTGTCGATGCTTTCTTCATAATCTGTCTCCAGACTGGCCAGCAACACCAACATCTGCGGGGCCTTCGTCTCGTTTGGATGTTCATTAGCTACATGCACAGTTGCAAATCTATCTGACAAATAGTCCCTTTATTTTTTCCTTGACTGTGTAAGCTCCTCATCGTCGGCGTCACTTAAGATTAATAAATTTTCAGCTTCAGCAGCCAACCCTTCATCGTAAAACTACTGTCTACTTTTGTTGTAAAGCTTGGAGGCTAAAGCACAACTTGGTAGGTCATGCTTGCGATGAGCACAACAACGACCAGCAGGTCATTGCATTTGTCACCCATCGTCTCTTTTTCTCTGTTCAAATTTTTCGATGGGGAACATAAACTGATATCCCTTATAAGATATCTCCTCTCATATGGGGAGTTTTGGTTTGCTATGGCAGGCAAAAATTGAGAATCCTAGACAATTTCAAGTGAAGAGATGATCCTATAGACTGGTTGCAGGCTAATGTAAATTTTGGTCTGTTACATTGTTGATTTAGTTCTTGAACATTCTATAAATTTATCTGTCATATGATAGATCTGTGCAAGGGCATGCTTCTCACTAGTTATGTTTGTATAAGTTATGAGGGAAATTGAAATCTAGTCATATTTGAGTGAAATTCGTTGATGCTACGATAATCCTGGTTGAGGCACCTGGTTTGTCTCTGATTCAGAGTCAGGTTTCGTACTTTTGGATTTTGGTCTGTCCGAAGAACATCTTTTTTGTTACGCTTGAAAGGAATATGGCCTTCCGGTGAATAGTCAAGCGATTCCCTGCACCATCTAACATCAATTTGGCACATCCTATATTTTCGGCTTTAATATGTCAAGCAATGTTTCCAGTAAAGGACACTTGTAGACAACCAACTCAATCAAAAACTCAGTTTGGCAAGGCCCTCAACAACCTGCAGCCTGGAGCACGCATAGACACGCAAATGTTGAAGGTTATTCAAGCCCAATATACCACTTAACTTTTCTATAGCTTTGCACCCTTCTATATAGAAGTACGTTTTCCCAGTGCTTCACTGGAAGTTTTTTAAGTTTCTTTAAAGCATTGGCAAGAAATACTCCCGGTGCACAAAAGGTTGACTCGCTCGAAGAAGACTTGGATTGATTGAGGACCCCAAGAGATCTAACTCATCGCATCTTATCCTTTTAATTGACCCACGGGCATCCATTGATCTAGTAATCACAGCATACCAAGAAGCTCAGTCTCAATCAGCTTGAAGCAATTGATTACTGCCAGTGTCCTTAAGCTAGATGGCATTAATAATCTCTCAAGGTGACATGCGGATAACTTAAGTGCTCCATCGAGTTAAATGTCTTGCAATCAACACTAACCAGGAGTTAAACCGGACAGAATTATCAAGTTGCATAGTGGCGATCCTCCCAAGTTGAAATTGTAAAGGTCTAAAGAAAGTAAAGAAGGCAGTAGCTGCATAAAGGGTTGCAGGTCTAGTCTACACAAAGCAAGATTTTTTGGAAGAGAAAGGGACCCAACTCTATAGGCGGTGCGGTGATATTGAGAAGACACGGCTCCAACTTCTTCGGTCTGGATAGTCTTCCAGCCCATCCCAAGTCATATGTGTGCATTAGGTCTAATGCAGGTTGACATTCAGAGCCTTAGATAGGACCAACTCTACCAAATTCATAAGCTTTGAGAGATTTAGGACTACTTGCAGTCAGTAAGATTTAAAATAAACATACTAAACTTAATGGAAGCTCAGCCAACTCTTCAATCACATCACACCATGTCAAGACGACCATTGAGAGGTGAGAAAGCACGTAAGTTGGACAGGCAAGATTCTGGAGCCACAAATTTCAGGGATCTTTAAAGCTTACCTTTTGCATTTTGGTAGGTTCCAGCCCTCGATCTCATCGACCTTCATAAGAGCATCCTACCAGGATTCTACATCGTAAAGAAACTTGTTCTAGTGTTCAAGTATGGCCATCTAGTATAATGGGGTTTTAAGCTCAACATCATCAGGCTCCACATCATCAAAAATAGGTAGGATCTGTTTTTTCCCCTCTGACATGTAAGAAACTTAGTTTTCGTCTTCCTCGTGGTTTCTTGTGTTTCCCCTCTTATGTGTTTCTCATCCTCCTCTTGTTTTTTGCTTCTCATAAGTTCTCTTGTTGAAAAGTTGCCACAACGACATCTTTGTATATTGATGGCTCAAAAAGAGAGTACAATACAGCACAAGAAAATGATGTCAAGTTCATATGGCTTACTATGAAAGGGTAGTACTTCATTTTCCGTAGGCAGAGGATGAATGTAATAACCTCATCATCAAATGAAGAGCATCCACACATATAATTCAGATGATGTGCACATCAACATCAACAATGGAAAAGGAACGGCAGAAATAAACACAGCTTGCACATTTTAACTCTGCATAAGCAAGTGATGAGAATCTGGGAGCTGCTGGCAAAAGGAACTAAATTAGAATAAACACCACAATAGAAACTCAGTTGCAGATGTATTTGCATTTGAATCAGTGGTCTGCCATGGTTAATATTTGGTCTAGAAGTTCGATTCCTGCTTCCAAGCAAAAGAAATCAAGAACTTGGATGCATAATTGCTCAGATACTCTACTCCTAAACAATTAGGGCCGAAAAGTAGGTCTGATGCATATCAACTGCATTTATTAACCATGTTCACCAACTGCAGAGTCTCGAGTAATTGGAACAATTCAAGTTTTTGCTTTTTTTTCTTCCACGAAGCAAAACTTCAGTGAAAGAACAATCGTTGAGAGGAGGATGATTGGATCCAAGTTATAGAATGGCTATAATAGTCCTCATGGACCTGATCTTATCAGTATATACCTGAGCAGAAGCACATGAACATGTGCATGTCCGTGCACACATATTTGCATGCCTTAGAACATAAATCATGCATTCACAATGATTCAACTGAAAAATTACAGATAAGCAATGTGGTTGATATTTTAAATAAATTAAATTACAATAGTTTGAATACTAGCTTAAGATATATGCCTGAAATGATCGAACAGTGATCTTCCTAGTGACTATTGAAGATATTATTAATCCCTCGGATGGTGCTGTTGATGTTAAAAGGTCTCATTTACTTCATTTCTAAATTTCTGCACAAATATCACCACACTAACGTGAAATATACAGAATCATTGATGACATGAAGTCTAATAACCTGGACAGGGAGAAAAAAAGGACATAGCTAGAGACAATATGCTTACCAGTAGGTCATAGGCGAGGATGATGTTGTTGCTTTTAAGACGACAAGAGATGAAACAATACTAAATTTGTCAAACGAGGCCAAAGAAGAGAGAACTAGCATCCACTGAGAACATTGCCTGGGAGCTTTGATACTGCAAGATTGCCAGCAAAAGGTGAGACGCAGGTGCCTAACAGCTTTGATACCGGAAGGATGTATGATATCTTCAGTTTCGTGGGGATATATCAAGCTCATTTGCACATTTACTCATAAAAAAATGAAGTTGGTATTTATGCAAAACAAAACCACTAATCACGCCGAAGTCCAGAAATTTCACCTTTGCAAGCGCATCCCTTATCCCTATACTAGATATGCTTTGTGCAATAACTAACATTTGACTTGAACACATATATCAAATAGACATGCACCCTCCACTTGCACCTGGGTCCGTGCAATACCAATGACAAGGATAACATCCCATACAAAACCATAACTTTTGGAGAAGTGGATATATTATATGTCAAAAGTTTTGTGCATATACAGCTCCACAAGGCATTGCATTGCCAATCTCAAACCACAAAACTTGTCTAATGAGTAGTAACACGACAGAAAATCACCACAGGCACCATTAGCCATATCAGCAATTTTAGCGAATAATGGAAGGACTCAATAGCCCATATCATTTAATTCTAGATTAAATTAGTTTAGTTCTCTTGACTTGTACTCCTTTTTTTTTTTTTTTTTCAATTGCATCATCCTTTTTCTCTTGCAATCAACTCCTCTAACTTGCTTGATTTATGAATTTGATCCTTTTGTGACCACCACTACTTGCGCCTTTAAATGTTGAGTGATCATGTTAAGTGGACTCACTTAAATGATGTGACCAAACACATCAACGACAAAGTGAAGTCTACTTTTTCGGCTTTCACATAAGGAGTAGTAAGTAAACACTTCAATCATATCATCAAAATGTACTCGATCAAGAAAAACTTAAAAATGAGGAGAAAAGAAAAATAAAATACCAGCAAATGGCATACGAACGGTACATTAGGCAACCGATTTCTTGGTAAAGTGCCATCAGCATTCTCTCTCTCTCTCTCTCAAAACAAAGTGCAAACAATTCAGCTATCCATGATTTGATGGATAAAAAAATCAACTATAAGGCACTAAGGGGGTGCGAACCCATGTGCAAAAAGAGCCCAAAAAGTAAAAGCCATATACAAACGGCTCAAAACCAAAAAGGTGCTCAAATACAAGATGACCAAGGAACTTACATCCATATACAAGTTCCCACTACACCAAACGTGGATAATTTCAACCCAATTTTCAATAAAAATAGAAATGAAAGATTATTCTCCATCAAAATCTCTCTTGTTCCGCTCCATTGAAATCAACCAAAAGAATTATTAAATTTATGTCTCGAGTTTGACTCGCATATGATATTGTCTCTCTTTTTTGTGGGACATTTGCTCTTAGGCTTCGCACGCAATCTGTTGAGCTGCTTATTAGCCCACGATGGGATTGGCCACCCCAATCCACATTATTAAGATATCCAATGTATTATATCGTGGCAAACTCACCTCATTCCTTGAGGAGCTCAAATACAAAATGATTATGGACTATGTCAACCAAGGCACTTACATTCATACACAAGTCTCCACTACACCAAACGAGGATAATTTCAAGCCAATTTTCAATAAAAATATAAATGAAAGATTGTTCTCCATCAAAATCTCTCTTGTTCCGCTCCATTGAAATCGACCAAAAGAATTGTTAAATTTATGTCTTGAGTTTGAGCCATGTACGATATTATCTCTCTTTTTCGCGGGATGCTTGCTTGTAGGCTTCACCCACAACCTGTTGAGCTGCTTATTAGCCTATGTTGAGATTGGCCACCACCTCCTGATCACCCCTGTCCACATTGCTGAGATGTCCAATGTATTATATTGTCGCAAACTCACGTCCTTCCCCGAGGTGAGCATCTTTTTTTTTTTTTTTTTTCTTTTTCCTATTTTCCTATTTTGCATATTATTTTTATTCTTTTATTTGTCATCAATTTTTGTCTTTTTCACATTGAATTGATGGCAAATAAAAAAAATAAATATGCCAAAATATTAGAAAAAAGAAAAAAAGAAAAAAAAAAGTGCCTACTTCGAGAAAGGAGGTGAATTTGCCACTATAGAATGCAAGCAAGATCTTAGTGATGTCGATTTAGGTGATCCTGAGGATAGCCAACGCCAACATTGGCGAATAACCAATAGCAGGATGACATAGTTGTAGGCAAAGTGCATGAGCGGACGATATAGAGAGGGGACTTACTATATCCAAGCAAAAGGAAAATTGTTCATGGGCTTTATATTTATTTTCCTATTGCGTTTGAAAAGGGTCTGCACAATCAGTTTCCATTTTCATTACATTTTTTTTTTTTTTGTATTTCTTATTCATTTTTCACTTCTTATAATCTATTCTTTGTTATTATTTACAATTTTCTAAGAAAGAGGACACGGACTGCGCTTGGTCCGAACATAAACTGTACTGGGAACTCGCTAATCTGAGCCGGGGACATAAATGGGCTTATTATACCACTCCCCTTTAATCCTAACCTCACCAAACTCAATCGCAAATATGTAACCATACTAAGCCCATTTTTTATTATGTCATACCAAGCCCCTTTTGGACTATAATCACAAGAAGCGCACACTAAGTACATTTTCAATTATAACAAGGCCATTTTCTATTCTCTCTTTTTCTCTATTTTTGTGTGTGTGTATCTTTTTCTCCTTCTTATTCACAAAATCGAACATACTTACTTATTCATCTATTCTAAATAAATGCCAGCAAGATCAATGTTCAACTTACTTATTCAACTCCTTTGGCCGTCGAAGGACTCCATCCGCCACCATCTCAACTACCAATCATTCAATACTCATACGCACAGCCGCAGCATGATCAAAACGAACAAATAAAAAGGAACGCCATGAACAAACCGGCGCCAATGAGTTCAGAGATTAGAACTGATGCTGTCGTTTTCAAATTACCTCCTCTCCGACCTCTGCGGCGACCGACATTGAACGCAGCAGGAAGACACGCCAACATAGGGTGGAAACTAAACAAAAAGGATATGATCAGATTCAATCTCGGCAACAGCGAAATCTCAGTGAAATCGTGCTCAGCAATCAATACGCACTCACTTGATCAATCAATACGCACTCAAAATAATCCAACAATCAGAGACACAAATCTAATACGAACTCAGTTTAAGAATTTCGTGTCGAACATATGGTGTGTGCAATCGATCGTGTCAACGGAGGATTCAATATCTGATCTGCGGTAAGGGTTAGAGAATCGAAATCGGAACCTACGAAAGAGCTTCAAACTGAGCACGCCTTGGGATCCCCGTCTCGGAAACAGGGTGGTGTGAACGGCTTCGGAATGGCGAGAAACGGCGGCGAAAAGATGGCTGAAGGCGTGGGGAGGGGCGACGGGGGAAGTCACTCTGAAGTGATGGCACGGTGTTTAAATCGGCGAGGAAAAAAAACTCCAGTCCTTCTGGTAACCGTAATCGAAAAAATCGCCATTGAACGAAATGATAAGATCATTCCTCAAGTCGGTTACGGGGGAGTTTCAAAGCCTTGACTGAGATTAATGGGTGGACCTGGTGAATTCAATTACGATGGGCTTGAAGGGAATGGGCTACGCACAGTGGGGTCAGATGATAAGTTTGTCTTGGGCTGTGCAATAATAAACCTAGGGCTTTGAAATGATTCTTGAACTTAGCCATAATGTACAATGTGATCCATGAACTTTAATTTGTTTAATATGTTTTTAAACTTTAGTCTAATGTTCAATGTGCTATATGGACTTTTGATGTGTTCAATTTAGTCCGTAGATTATGTAAAAATGTTTAATGTTGTCTTTGACCTCGAATTAATGAAAGACCAATAGTAAACATTTTTATATAGTTCAGAAACTAAATTAAATGTGTTAAAAGTTTAAGGACAATATTATATATTGGGGTAAGTTTAGGGTTTACATTGAACAAATTAAAAAAAATTACAGACTACAATTGACATTAAATCAAAGTTTAAGAACCATTTATGTGATTATCCCTTATTTTTATACTGAACCAAGCCAAATTCTTACTCAGAAATTGGACTCTCTCTCCCTCTCTCTCTGTTTTTTAATTCGATTGAAATTCAAGTGCTAACAAAGAGTACCGACGACCAAGAAGTCTAACACTGAACCCTCGAATACACTCGTCCATTAATTGTGCATGCTACAAAGAGTGCGCACCTCCAGCAGCGGTAAAGCCATACCATTGCTCTTCCCTCTAGAAATTAATATCTCGAATACCCTAAATTCCTTTCACTTATGTACACTTGCTGGATTTCCAACTTTCACTGACATTTGCATTCCCGAACTTTTATTGACATGATGATGCCATGATCTATTGTGTCATAATGTCGACATAATATTAAAAGGTTTTACAATTAACAATACACATTGACTTCTTGTAAAAATTAGGATCGATGCAGTTTTTAGACATTTATAGAAGCACCCTATGCATCAATATAAGTGGCTCATTCTAGATTACTGGATCTACATATCTAAGTTTTTTTTTTTTTTAAATCTTTGTTTTGCCATGCAGATTGGTAAGAATAATCAAAGGATACTTTGATTAAGTCGTTGATTTTGGAACGCCCATCTTGTCGTATTTTGAACATATTTATAAAATGTGATAATTCAGTTGTAAATTACCATTTTCTACTTCTAATTCTTTACTCCTATTCCTTTCCGAATTCTTATTTTGATTGTCTCGTTCTTGCTAACTCTAATCAAATGACAGCTCAAGGACTAAAGCATTATGCCTGATTCTTATGCACCAGCTGGCTAGCCGACGAGAGGTTTTTAGGTATTTTTGAAGCACATCATCACACAAAGTGTTGAATTCGAAGCATGGAGTATGATCAATTTGAAAGAAAGAGAACTCATAGGGCATCTCTAAGCTGGAGAAGGCAATGAAACAAATTCAATCCGTGAAGTGTGCACATGAGCTTGGGCCAAACCTGTTTTTACCAAATCAATGAAGTAATGCTAATTGGAAGGGAAAAGTATCAAAAAAGTCCTAAATCTACATTACTGGTATCACTTTAGTCTTAAATATTTCAATTGAACCAATTTAGTTCTAAACCTTTTTCAAATTGATATCAATTTAGTCGATCACGCTAATTTTAATTGACTAGTGTTGATGTGGACGTTGACCGATGCCAATCGATCGACGGACACTAACATGACAATTTTAATTTTTTTTTTTCGAATTTTTAATTAATTTTTTCATTTTCTTTTTCCTCTTCTTCCTCCTTGGCCTTCTTCTCCTTGTAGTGGCTGGCGAGGATGGCTCTTGCCTCGCCTCGCCTAAGGCCATGAGTAGGGCATCTTCCCTTTGCAATGCCATGGCAAGGCTGGCCTCACCCAAATCTTGGTGAAGCCGCCTTGCCCGCAACCCCTAGGGCTCACCCACATTTGGGTGAGGGCCGTGGCCTTCATCGGCGGCCTATGATGGCTTCGCATCAAGGAGGAAGAACGGGAAAAAAAAGAAAAGAAAAAGAAAAAGAAAGAATTTAATAAAAATTTAGAAAAATAAAAGTATTTAAAAACTACCACATTAACATTCGTTGGCCGATTGGCATAGATGGGTGTCCATGTTAGTACCAACTAGCCAAAATTGGCCAAATGAACTGAATTGATATCAATATGAAAATATTTATGATTAAATTGGTCATATTGAAATATTTATGATTGAATTAGTATAATGTCATAGGTTTAGGACTTTTATAATACTTTTCCCCTAATTGGAAATCAATATACAATAACACTTCCTTCTTTTACTCTCTCAGCTAGTTTACTATCATCATTGTTCTTGCATTGCCTTTTGCAAATTCTAAAGGGTGGGAATAATCCTTGACCACAATATTTGCACCCGTCAGAATAATCCTTGACCACAATATTTGCACCCGTCAGACGATCACCATTTCTCATTTCCTATCGGTGGTTCTTGAAAACTTTTACAGCATATTATGAAGTAGGGGTTCTATATTTCAAATGTTATTACGGTTAGTTTGTATTTTATCCTAGACCTCAAAAGGTATGTAGTCTAAGGGATTTATTTGATTCGCTAATCTGTATTCCCCTGCAGCATATATTTCGTGCACGTAGGAAACTCGAGAAGGGAAAATACTAATCTGAATCCAATCCGGTGAACCAAACACCTAAGCACCACTGGTTTTGAGGGACCAACATGTGGGTCCCCATAAACTCACAAAATCAAAGGTGTTGATGCACCTCTGCAGTCATCCTCCATCTCTTCTCTAGTCATCTCTTCGTCCGGCTGCAAAAATAAAAAAGTACAGATTTCACACCCTTGGCGCTTTTGTAGGGGTCTAGAGCACGTGTGAGGTACGCAAATGGAGGTGCACGCACCGCAAATGTCAAAATTTGGCACAATAGACATTTAAGCGCTAAAAGTTCCAAAGGATACACTTTAAGTATCAAAATCAAAGAATAATGAAACACTTAAGTGCCAGCGATGAGAAATTGCGGCAAAATGACTAAAGTGACATTTTCCAGCGACTTTTATTTTACTAGCATGGCAATTTTTTTTTAAAAAAATCCACGTGGCAATTCTTTTAAAAAATTATCCACATGGAATTTTTTTTTTAAAAAAAACTGTCCACATTAGTAAAGCTAATTATATATATATATATATATATATATGTTAATTAAAAATAAATTAAAAATAAAATTTTCTTTTAAAAAAGGGTGAGTAGCAAGTTCGGCGAGGGCCTCCATAACCCTCATTGCTGCCGCCCCACCATCGTTGGAAAGGGTCGGCAACAAAGGGTTGAGGGTGGTCAATCAAGGTTGCCGGCCCTTAGGAAGCCCTCGCCGAACTTACTACTCACCTTTTTTTCAATAATTGAGGTTTTAAATTTATTTCTAATTAATATGAAATTAATAAATTTAAAGACAAAATGACGTTGTTTTGCATGTTTACTGTCGAGTAAGCATTCCGGTGAGCCATGTAGATCACTTATATTATTAAAATAAGTTATATAAGAATTCTGGCCACTCTTGCTGGGCTTAGCACTGAAGTGTCCCAATATTAAAAAAAAAGTGACACATAAGTATATCTTTTGGAACTTTTCATACTAAAGTGTCTACTTGTGCCAAGTTTTGGCACTTCCAATATACTTTACCTTACATAAACATATGTGGATGTACATGAGGAATGGGAATATGGGATGCTAGTAACATTTACTAAAGTATTTCATACTTGAGTGTACGTATATGGAGGGAGGGATGGGGAGAGAGAGAGAGAGAGAGAGGGAAATGATGAGCGGGCAGTACACGTGGATTTGTTTTTAATATAAAAATTCTAAGACAGATAAAATTTTTGAGGAATATGTATACTAAAAGTCCTAAAACTTATTGCAAAAGTGCAATCAGGTTTTAAATCTTTTAAAAAGTGCAATCAAATTTTAAAATTTATCAAATTGGTACAATCAAGTCTCTCCATTAATTTCGTCAATTTATTTGATGGAAAATGATGACGTGATGTTTTTAATTAATTTCTTACATGGCATTTTTTCATTATTTTCTTCTTCAAGTTTTATTTGAATTAAATTAAAAACTAAAAAAGGGTAAAATTTTACAAAAACAACAATAATGAGAAAAGAAGAAGGGGAGGCCTTGTTGGTAGAGTGCTATTGCCACCCTGTCAAAGGGACCAATGAAGTCACTAGTGCTTGTTGTCCCCAAGTGAGGCCTAGCTGACCCTAAGCGAGAGTTGGCGACCCTTGCTAGGGTCGAGTGAGGCTTGCCTATATCTAAGAAATTTAGGCCCTTGATTGGGCTAGCGATAGCCTAACTAGGGTTATCAGTCCTGCCTAAGCCCAACGAGGCCTTGCCAAGGGCTCGCAAGGCTCCTCGAGCCTTAGCAAGGATCGAAGTTGTCCAAATATGGGTGAGTCGCATTGGCCCCAAGTGAGGGTCAACAAGGCATCGCCTAGATTTGGATGAGCCTCGCGTGCCCTAAGTAAAGCCTTGCTTGAGCCTAACGAGGCCTTGTTGACCCTCCACTGTGGCCTATGAGCCCTTGACTGAGGTGGCCGATGGTCATTGGTTGCCTAAGCCCCTCTAGCAATAGGCGACAGTGGCAACACCCCACTAGCAAGGCCTCCCCTTTTTTTTTTCTTTTCTATTTCCATTGTTGTTTTCTAAATTTTTTATTTTATTTTTTAGGTTTTAATCTAGTTTAAATATATAAATGTAATTTTTTGAAGAAAAATAAAAAAAATGCCACGTAAAAAGGAGAAATTCATTTAAAAATGCCACATCAATATTTTCTGTTAGACTGATTGATGGTATTAATGGAATGACTCGATTGCAATGATTTAATAAGTTTAAGGACGTGATTGCACTTTTTAAAAGTTTTATGATTTAATTATACTTTTTTGACAAGTTTTAGGAGTTATAGTGCATATATCCTAATTTTATTAAAAAGTCATATAATATTTTTTACTGGAATTTCTCGCCCGAAGGCACTTAAGTGACGTTTTTTTTTTCTAATGTGACACTTAAGTGAATGAAAACTTTTAGCACTAAAGTGAGGACCATACAAAACATTTGGTACTTCTATTGTCTTTATGCCATGTATTATATCGATTAGGCTACATCATCGCTTGCCATGTCATATTGCCATGTCATCATGTTATGCCATGTCATATTGCCACATCATCATATCTTGCCATGTCATATTGTCACATCATCAATGTTATGCCATTCATATTGCCACATAATCATATATTGCCATATCATCACGTCATATTATATACGCCATGTCGTCATGTTTGCCCTGTCATTGTCATGTCATATTTTTCATGTCATTTAGAAATTGCATGTTAGGGTCGTCTAGGCATGTCATGATAGAATAGTAACTATATTAATTGCATGCCATGAGAGTTAGGTCATAAAGTTCTATGTTTGCATTACATGCATTGCATATAGTATATTTTTATATTAAGTTAAATAAAAAATCGAAAAATTACTTAATCGATTTGTAGAGTGTTTCAATATTTTTTTCTAGCAATTTATTTAATTCATGTTTTGATTATTAGTTGTTACTTTATTAATTGCACACTCGCATGATCATCCATTACATGTTCATGGTTACATTAAAAATTAATGCAAGTTGCTTGTAAAAGCATGTTATGTCACCTACTCTTTCTGCCATTTAAAAGTTCATTTCAATCAATGCTTGTCTAAGGTCACATCTTTATATGAACCTTCTAACATATCAACATCTTCATTGTAAGTTCACAAAATCAATATTGAGAGGTGCACGGATCATTACATGTGTTCTGGGGGGAAATTACCAAAAAAATCCTAAACCTATTGTATTTGTGCCAATTTAGTCATAAACTAATTTTTTTGACCACTTGAGTCATAAACCTGTTACAATTATTTATGATTAGTCTATCCGGCCAAATTAGCCGGCTAGCACCGACGTGGTAGCCGCTCGATGTCGGCGACTTTTTTTTAATAATATATTTTTATTTTTTTTCTTCTCCCTCTCCCCCCTTCCTCCTCTTCTCTCCTCCTCCCTCCTTCTTTCTTTGGCTCTAATGACCAGCCAAAGAGGAGGGCTAGCTGGTCACCGGATTGAGGCAGTCGCCGGCTCGTTGTCGCCGCCCGGTGAGCTCGTGCCCAATGCCGGTGGGGCAAATCCCCACCATATTTGGCGAGGCAATCCGGTGGGCTTGCCTCGCACCCAACGATGGCGAGGCGAGCCCCGCCGGATCTAGAGAGGGCTCGCCTCACGGTCACCGGGCGAGGCAAGCCCTCGCCAGATCCGGTGAGGAGGGCCTTGCCATCGCGTCTAACAAGGCCCTCCTTGCTGGATTTGGCTTGGGCTCGCCGTGGTCGCCAAGTGAGGCGAGCCTCGCCCGATCTGGTGGGGCTCACCTTGCCGTCGCCGATGTGAGCTCGCTGGATCGCCTTAGTTTGGTGATCGGCCAGAGCCAAAGGAAGACAGAGGAGGGAGGGAGGAAGAAGGAAAAGGGAGAAGAAGAAAAAAAAAGAGAAAAAAGGAAAAAATAATAAAATATTTTAAAAATAAAATATTATTAAAAATAAGGTTGCCAACTCCGACCGGTGGTCGAATGGATTGATCTGGAATAATTGTAAAAGGTTTAGGACTCAATTGATCAAAAAAAAGATAAGTTTAGAACTGAATTGACACAATTGTAATAGGTTTAGGACTTTTTTGATAATTTTCCCGTGTTCACCTTACGGTAACTCTAATTCTTTAAACTCAAATCAAATAGCGGACACAGAAATGGAGCTAGTACATAGTATACTATAGAAAAATGGATGTCTTTAGTTCTTCTATTTTGCTTGTTCTATAGGGTCAATATGAACGATAGATCGTGTTCCATTAGAAAAAAATTGGACTCTTCTGTGTTACATAATATGAGTGATGAAGGATATCATGCATATTGTTTTTTTTTTTTTTTTTTTTTGGTAACCCGGGAACCCCCATACAGCTTGACAGTCGGGAAGGTAAATCCAAAGCGGTGCTAGTGCAGAGCCACCATCACGACACCGCACTTAAGACCACTAGCGACGATGCTGGGATTTGAGCACCATCCCTTGCGTTAGGGGAAGGAGCCCCAAGCCAATGCCACCACCACATGGGGGTGGTTCATGCATATTGTTGTTTGACTTATAGTATATTGTTTTGTTCATGTGAAAATTTATTGCGTGTACCCGAAGCATACATTTCATGTCCATTTGAATTCTTGATTCCAATAGGTGGTGTTTTATATTGTCAACCCAAATAATATTTACTAAAACTAGAAATATGAAGTAATATTTTATTTTAGTTTCTTTATGTTTGAATTATAACTAGAAGATTCATGTCGGATTTTGCTGATTAGATAAAAGTCTGACTAAAAAGATTTGTTAAGCTCACCATTGTTTTAGGGTCATGTTCCTATGGTATGATTAAGTTGACTATGGCTCAACATTCATATCACACGTTTCATTAGCACCACAAAAATTATTAGAACCAACTTTATCAGAGATATGCACATAATATGGAAAAAACAGATGGATGCCGTGCAACAAATCTTTTTTTTTTTTTTTTCTAAGTGATGAAAAAATTATCGGAAGCTCACTCTTTAGACTGAACTCTTTAAGATTTTACATGTGATACTTGAAAGTGGAACTATTCACCCTAAAGCAGGCCCTACGTTCTCTTCCTCTATCTTTCCATTGAAGATGGAGTTTGCTTTGCAAATTGGAATTCAACAACATAGAACCTGTGCAAAGTTCACTATGTTCAATGGATGACGATCTGGAGGAGAATTGGCCATGGGCGTCGTAAGAAGCTAGGGCGGAGGGTCGACAATCACATCACCGTTGATTAGACTTCAAAATTTCTTTTCCTCTCACCTCTCAACGGTGTCGGCAGGCCATCTCTTAATGCTATATCCGCATAGAGTGAGACACAAAAATTTTGCAATTAGTGAGTGATGGAATGTTAGACCAATCATCCAAATTGTACGTAAGAATGATATTTAGTCAGATTAAGACAAAAATAATTAAGCTAAAATAATGTTACTCTTGGAAATTTATACCCTTAAAGAAGACGAGAAGTCGGCTAGCTTATTCTGGTAGATCACTTATTTGACTTGCATCTAAAATCTTTTCCCCAAGAAACCTATTGATACATCTAAATTATGTGCCTTTCATGTGGTCCATAATCTTTAAAGTAAAAAATGGATAACAATTTAGATGCATCAATAGGTTTCTTGGGGAAAAGATTGAAGAAGTCAATAGAACAACTTCATCATTTGTTTATAGAGATGCTCGTAAACGAGGGAAGTGGTAAGATTGTGACTCAAACGGATTAACATATTGAAGCTTGGAGTATCAAAAGATTAGAGTTGTATAAGTAGGAAAAGAATTGGTCATTCTCATTATCGGTGGATACATTTGCATATTTTGCATTCATACAGTCGCATATCGAGAAAAATGATAAACGGTAGGTTAGGTAGGAATTGCATAACCCCTAATGAGACATTACCCATTTAGCTCTTCTGTTCTTGTCTAAATGCGATCAAAGTTTGAAAGGAGAGCTATCTGCTGGCACATCTCACACCGAGCAACCCTCCAAAGGATATCGCTCGGGATCTTTTCCCTATTAGAGGCTTCAATAGTGGCCTCGTCCTGTCATTTAGAAAATGATATCCAAGGTGTTATAATCATCATTTGTGCGTGTGCGCGCTCATGCACGAGAGAGAGAGAGAGATCTCACCAGGGATGCTATCTGGTAGATCATTGATCCGATTCTTATGTACATACAAGGTTGGAGTATATGAGATATGATTGTTGGATGCATTTTATAAGAGGTTTTCAAAGATGAGGCATCACAATGGTCTTGCGTTGAAGCACTTGGAGGACTAGTAAGAAAGAAGAAATATAGTCGGCTAAGGTGTGGTGCTATAAGAGATGAAGGACTCTATAAATAGGTGAATTCTTAGTCATGCTCATCATTAGTGTGGATACACTCACACAATTTGCGTTTAATACATTCCCATACTAAAAAATATTATCAACGGCAAGGTTTGTTAGAATTGATTTTCTCTAGAAGTGCTACCATATACACCCCCTCAGAGATTACTTACCTATTTGAGAAATTTAAATCTAGACCGTTAGATTGTTGATGATTTTGATGAACGGAAATGTCGATGGCAATTTCACAATATTGAAAGGAGGTATTACATATTTTTTATAAAACTTTAAAATATGTGTATAAACTGCTACTTATTACTGAAAATTATAATTTGTTATATCAGGTTCTCTTTCC
The DNA here is from genome assembly GCA_014182375.1 of Eucalyptus virginea. Taxonomy (NCBI): domain Eukaryota; kingdom Viridiplantae; phylum Streptophyta; class Magnoliopsida; order Myrtales; family Myrtaceae; genus Eucalyptus; species Eucalyptus virginea. The sequence continues at coordinate 24,928,901 of CM024518.1, forward strand.
CGTTATAAATAAAAGTAGTTGCACTTACCATTAATTGGAAAGATCTCCAACAATAGTTATACTCATCATCTCGCATACATGTTGTTTGATATGTCTCTGAATGAGAGAATTAACATTGTCTGAGCTAGTAAACAAGCAAATATGGAGAAATAAATTGGTGTATATGATTTACTAATAGGTAACCACAAGTAAGAAATTATGTTTTCCATGCAACGTCCGTTTTATCAAGAAAATAAGCAACTCACATATAAATGGATAAACCATTTTACTAAGAAGATACAAATATATAAATTAACTTAAAACACATTATTTTATAATTACCAAAAGACAATATATAGATCGATAAGTCATAATTCTTTTCAAACATTGTATCTCATGATTACTGCATCTATACAAATGATAAAGGCAAATTGTAAAGAAAATTGAATACACCTTAAATGCTATGTTTTAAAAACTAATCTTAATTTTAAGCTTGTATTGATTTTGTTCATTTGAGCAGTGTCAAATTTTTAATCCAAATATTTTTCCATAGAAATATGTATTCTTTTAAAGTCTCCTAGTATACACCTACGTCACCTCATTAATTAAAAAATGATTCTACACAAAAATCATGTTTGTACATGCATGATACAATCATATCTTTCAACATAATAATGTTATATTATCAAAGAACCTAATAATGCAATCATATCTTTCAACATAGATTTATTGAATTAGTGAAATATCAAAAACAACTCTCTCCTTTTCTATCTTACACACATACATTCGATATCAGTACAAACTGATGTTTTGTACAATAAGAAGATAGCTTCCTACTAAGATATTGTTTTCAGATTTCTGTCAATACATATATAAATAGGGATTACGAAACTTTGTTTTGAATAATATTAAACATGTGGAATTTGGCCATTATTTTTCAATTGGGATAATAAGAATTATATCATAATTGGGACATAAACCTAAAGGAATTTTTTTTTTTTCAGGGAATTCGACCATTATATTCCAACCATACCTTCTACGGCTTATGTTTTGCATATAATTAATACTTCGCGTTTAGAGGTGATCATTGTGCAAACCCAAATCAACCCGGGCCTAAAAGTAAAGCTCAGTGCATTGTTAAAGGCCCATCCATTATTTAATACGTGTAATGAAATGTAAGGGGTAGCCAAGCAAGGCTTGGCCTAATGTTAGGTGGATCGGGCCTTTTTATACAAGGTCATTGCTCAAATCTGCCCGTTTGGACCAAATTTTGGTGAAGCGGGCAACTTGCCCGTTAGTCTTGTCCATTTGTACTCTACACTAAGGAAAACTTATTTTAGTATATACGCATATTGATTTTAGTCTCTTTTTATCTTAAAAAGAAGAGTTCCTTTTATGAGTTAAAATGTTAGGGAAAGTGATCGATATAGCTACCTCTTCAGGCACTACTTTCATGCATAATATAACATTGAAGTTGTAACTACTCAATTCACCTATAAGTATTTGAGTCTGTCACTATAGCCCCACAGCCAAATTAGAAGCTGAGAAATCTCTTCACATGTGATAGCTAAAGTTTAAGGCACAAGTTGACCAAATGTTTACTCACAACATGGATCGAACTTGTGACCTCATTGAAGATCGTGATCTCTTTACCACTAACCCACCACACTTGATGACTGCCAAAAACTAGCTATTTGAATGCATGAGTGTTCTAGGTCTATTCTATACAAAGCAAGATTTTCTAGAAGAGAACGGGGATCGATTCTATAGGTGCAGTGATAATGAGAAGACAAAACTCCAACTCCTTTAGTCTAGATAGCCTTCCTATCCACCCCAAGTCACATGTGTGCATTAGGCTGACATTTAGAGCCATCAGATAGGACCCACTCTACCAAATTGATAAGCTTTAAGAGATTTGGAACTACTTGAAGTGAGTGAGATTTAACACGTAAATAGTATTAAAATATATCTTGAGTTTGAATCTATGCACAAAACCCAATCCAAATTTTAAGGAATCTGGACAGTCCAAAAGTTAGAGATTCTGGACATTCGATAATGAGCAAAGCAAAACACGTGGATTTCCATCTATGAATTGGAGTCAGTTTCCTATTTCTCCTTTGGAGTCCAAAGTGATGACGGACTTTGACCGTATAAAGAAGACTTCAATGAGGAAACTATGGATTTGCTGTTTGGGTCAGAAATAAACTTCTTGGTTCATTCTTTTTTAATGCTCCTTTGTTGATGAATACGTCCAAAGGTTGAAGTTGCCGTTTCGAATGGTTGACAGGGTTTGTTTTCATGGAATTATATTAATGATTTATGTGTTGAAGTTGATTAAATTTTGCAGTAAGATTTGTTAATTTTTTCATGAAATTGAGAAATTATTTTATGATAAATTGTGGGAATAAATACTATATAAATTATTGGATGTACTTGGGACTAGAAAATATTTAAGAGTGTTTGAGTGATTCTAGTGTAGTTGTAATTTCTATTGTATCGCTTGATTTATAATAAAATTCTTTGCTACTTTCCCATGGATTTAGGTCATATTGATCAAATTATATAGATCTAGTGTCCAATTTATTTTCTTGTTAAGTCTATTTTATTGTTCAATCACTTTTTTGCAACAAACAAACTAAATTCACTGGAAGCTCAACCAACTCTTCACAACAAACAAACTAAACTCATTGGAAGCTCAACCAACTCTTCAATCTCATCACATGATGTTAAGTCAAGCATCGAGAGTTGAGAAAGCATGTAATTTGGATGAGCAAGATTCTAGAGCCATAAATTTTAGTTCTTTAGAGCTTACCTTTTGCATTTTGGCAGGTTCTTAGCCCTTAATCTAATCAACCTTGATAAGAGATTCTTGCCGGATTCTACTTCGTGAGGAAACTTTTTCTCGTGTGCAAGTATTGCCGTCTTGTATAGTGGGGTTTTAAACTAAGCATCGTCAAGCTCCACATTATAAACAATTGGGGAGGTTAGTTTTTTCCCTGGATGTGTTGTCTACAATTCTGGCGAGCTCAAGGAGACACCATTTGTTGGCAACATAATTTCTTAAGAAGATGGATATGTAGATCTGAGAGTTGTCCTTGCCAACTCGAAGTTCTTTGTCATCTCTGAAGAACTTCTATGAGCGACCGACAACTTCCCACATCTCCATACCAGCATGGACAGTCACATCACTAGAAGACTCTGATTTTTTTAGGAACCCAACAGCTCCTTCCCCATCGCACCCTATCCTTTCAATAAACCTGTAGTTTCTGATTGATGATTTTTCCAGTAATCCCAATATGCTAGGGAAATGTATCTTAATCAGCTTTGAGCAATGACAAACTTCCAGTGTCCCTACGCTTGAGGGGATGATTATTCTCTCGAGAAGTCGACAATGATGGACAATATAAATGGACAAACTTCTCAGTCTTCGAGGGCTCCCTTGTCGAAGGACTCAAGTTCTAGGGACAGTAAAGAAGGCGGAAGAAGCCAAAGGTAGGTCTAGTCTGGTCAAAGTCAGTTCTTGAAGAGAAAGGAGGCCCAACTCTGCAAGCGGTGCAGCGACATTTGAAAGACACAATTCCAACTTCTTTAGCTTGGTTAGCCTCCCAATCCACTCCAAGTCATAGGTCTGCACTTTATATCCCTCAGCTTGATATTCAGAGCCATAAGATAGGCTCAACTCTTTTAGATTGTAAAGATTTGACGGATTGGGGACTGACCATAGTGAACTAGATTTAAAATGTAAATAGACTAAACTCACAAGAAGCTCGGACAACTCTCCAATCTCATCACACCAATGTAAGTCAAGTGTTAGGAGGCAAGAAAGCATAAACACTACAAATCCTGGTTCTATTAGATCCAGACTATTAGAGAGGACAAATTTCCAATTGTGAGAGGAAGTCACCTACCAAATTTTCGTGATGACCAAGACAAAGCTCTTCTAGATCTCCGATGATCCAATGACATTAGGAAACTCCTATCGATTGCCATCCAATTGAGCCCAGTGACTAAACAAATTCAAAATATACATCAATTTTAACTTTCCAATGGAGTTGCAAAGTCCTTCTAACTTATTGTCATGCAGACAAGGAGAATTTAGTTCCACTGATCTTTCAATTGAGTTGGAGCTTTTCTTTTTTGGTCAGAAGATCGTTTTCATTACTAATATGTTGTAGACCCACAACTAAGTTCAGAATCATTACAAAATAAAACTCATAGTGGGTGAGGGGGATATGTAATCCAACTGTGAGGAAGGCGGTTGTCCTGGTGAGCTTTCGCTATCCAGTCGGTGGATTTGTTGCACATAAGATACCCGGATTCCCTTGAGTTGGGTCAGTAGCACTTTGCAGTCCTCTAAAATTGGTTCCACCTTCCATGGGCTCGGTGCTAAGCCCATTAAGCTCTCCACCATAGATTTGCTGTCAGATTGTACTTCCATCTTGGAGTTCAGATGAAGCGTGGAAGGACACTTTCTCTCTCTTTCCTTCGCCAATTTCGATAGATCCACACGGAGGGCTAAAGCCTCCGCCTTTATGGCTGAGTCGGCATCGATTTTTTCTGCAAAGCCGTCTCTGAGGACCCCGTTTTTCGGTGGTGCATGAGTTGTACAGGTTAAGAATAAACAAACGTCGTAATTTTCCAGTAGAATCAGGCAAGCTCGTAAGTCTTGTCATGGAAAGATCCACTTTATTAATGATGCTAAGTTGCCGACAGAACCGGGGAGATCTTCAAGGCACCAGCACCGGGTAAAATTCAAGTCAAGCAAGAACTTTCGCTTCCCGATGGAGCTGCTGATTTTCTTCAAACTCCCAGAGTTAGTTTTCTTATAGCTATTATATCTCTTCAAGCAATACATGAAGGCTGGTTATTAAATAGATCCCAAAGTTTTACATGCATTTGTTCAAGGAACATACATATATTAAGTTCCATCCACCAGGAAAGATCAAGCCAAGAACATTGCGTGAAGAACTAATGAATGGCATCTTATCTGTTGATCCCGTTGCAAGAAGCTGTACTACATGCGGAAGCAATAGTTATTACTTATTTTAGGGAGTGAAGTTTAGAATGTACATGGAAAAGCAGAGGTGGAGGAACTACCTGATTTGTACATTAGGCGGGTTGTATGAAATCATGCCGACTACTTTATAGTGTGCATGAAGAATAAAACTTGGTCGTGACTCGGAGGCCGAACTAGAAGTTGCACCTCGTATATCGAATGCTCTAATGGTGCCATCTTCAAGGGACACCTGAAAAACTCAATTGGTTTGTAATTGAACATTACACAAGCTTTCCACTAAATCCATAAGCTACATGTCCAGCAGGATCCTTTCAGATGCCTTTCTACTTGAAAAGAAGAACTTTGAAAATTTTCAGTGGTTCATACCACACCATGAAGGAGTGTTCAGACTGTGGATCCCACACCAAACTTTCGACATCTGCCGTTGCAGACCATCTATATCCCGAATGTAAAGGTATTCTTCCATCCTTCTGAAATTTATAAATGACAAACAACGTACCAAAATCACCGAGATATACAATATGCAATGTGAATTAGCAGTATAGTACAGGATACAAAGATGAAGTCATGGGACATAGCCGTAGCAGTACAATCAACAGCATTAGCCAAGAGAGATGAAGCCCTCATACAAAAGTTTACGGTCAATGCTTCGCAATTGTTTCTAAATTTTAAATTGGACGAAGAATAAAAGGGAAAAATGAAGTCCAGAGACAAATTCCTTACCACAAATTGAGCAATAAAGGCAATAAGGTCCATAAGACCTTAAATGATGTCTAAGTGAAATAAATTCAATAATAAAAACTCAATATTCTGGTTGACACCTGATTTTAGCCAACAAATCATACCCAGAATGTGGAGGATTAGTAGGCTTTGCTTGAATCCATATTAAATGGCTCGATGCTCCCGGCCCATGCATGACTTTATAGAAGGTGTTGACGATTATTGGCTTGACCATAGTGACAAACTATTTCATCATGTGGTTAGTCGTTTCATTTTGGTGTTCGTCAAGAATTCTCCTCATGATAGCTAACATTACAGGATTTGGTTCCAACTGCCTTCTTTTCTTATCGGCGAGTTGTCTAGGGATGTCACCATGTCCACCATTTGTTGTTCTGCCACGGCTATGCAGTCGATTTCTCATAGCGTCCTACTCTGTCATTACTAGGTTGTGGTGACGAGTTATTCCCACTAGCATTGTCGGTATCAAGTTGATTCACAGTTCTTATCATCGTATTTCCTCAAATTAGCCTCTCTGGTCCTATCGGGCATGCCAAAAAGATATTTCACCATAATTTCTCCCATGACAAAATATTTTTTACGAAAAATCATTCTTTGGTTTTCACTTAAAGGAGACAAGGTCCTACAATAACTCCAGACAAGAAATATCATGGGTAAATAGGGAACTCAACAATTTCCTTTCGGATAGAACTGTACAAATACGAGTCGCGCCGGAATTTAATTGATGACAAGACTTAGAGAATACAGGTGCTACAACGGAATCGCATGTAAACAAACCGTGCCGGAATTTAATCGATGACAGCTTGAGAATGCTAGGATTTTATGCTGGAATTTAATTGATAACGCAACGCTCAGGGTAGAAATACAAACCAGAATTTAATCGAGATGCTGGAACTTAACCGACATGCGAGTCTAGAAACTGAAAATGGAGTGCAAGAAAACGAAGATAACTGAAAATTTGCATTTTTTTCATTTATGCGGGGAGCTCTCCAGTGGGTGATTCGCGGTATTTGGAGTAATCATGCCATAACTGCTCTCAAGCAGGTTTCAGTCACGATGCCATGACCTCGTTTCCAAACGATTGTTCCGCTAAATACGGGTGTTTATTACTCCACGACCTCAATCACTTTCTTCTCTAACGACTTCAACCTTGTACCCATATCTTGATACTCTCTATGCATTCAACTTCCTTCAGCTCCTTAACATTTACCAACCTCAATAATCGATACCTTTGTCAACCATCATTAATCATATGTTGTTATGTATCGACAACTGATTGGTAGTAATCATTGAAACGTGCCTAATATTGATATCGATCCTTGTAGTTGTCGTTAGGGTTGTCAACGGTTTGGTTTGATTCGATTTTTTTGAAAAATCGGACCCCGAACCGGACCGAATTGAACCGTTAGGAAAAACTTCCGGACTGAACCGAATGAGACCCGAACCGAATATGAACCGAACCAAAATTTGGGTTCGGTTCTTGGTTTTCAACTTTAAGTTTTCGGTTTTTTTTTTTTTTTTTGGCATTCGATAAGAGCTCTTATCAGTTTGTTGGTTTAGTTCGGTTTGGTTAACCAATAAAAACCGAACTGATAACAAAAATTTTGGTTTTTAATGAGAACCGAATTGAATGAAAACCGAACCGAAAAAACCGAATTATTCAGTTCGGTTCGGTTCGGTTAGGTTTTCTGTTCGGTTTTTGACACCCCTAGTTGTCGACAATGAATCAAGTGCCTGATAATATTCACACTCCAGCCATGTGTCTATCCATATCGACCGCTTAGTCAATTTTTGGTGCAAACAATAATACATTTGCAAAATCAGAAATAGTGTAATCGGTAGGATTTGTTATAATTGACTCACTCCACAAACATGGCAAAGTACATCCCAGATGATTACTTAACTATTGGAAGGATTTCCAAAATTATGGAATTCATTAATACATCTGGCATATGTTATTTTCCTTTCATACTTCACAGGTCGTTTATCCACTAGAAAAAATTCTCGATCTACATTAATATAATCAATTGAATATTACTTGCAAAGGAAAATCAAATAAACGGTCATTGCAGTCCTACAGGGTCACAACCTAATTCGAGATGATTGGCGAATCAAAAAATTTCGTGTAAGAAAAAAAAGTTCGTAGTAATGTCTCTGTTCTGTCTTATATATGTTCATCTATCTATCAAAATTGTATGTACTAGAAGTAACTCCATATCATTGCATAATTTGTATTTATCCATTTCGAATGATTGCGCAACTGAGTGTTTGACATGTTAATCCCATAAAATTTTGAGATTAGAAAAATAACTATAGAAAATTTATTGTTTTCAAAGAAAATAGTCGAAACATGAATTTCAGAAGGTAATATAAACATCAATTTATGATAAACATAAAGACATCTTTTCAACTTGAGGCTCTAACCTGGCTGTTCTGAACTAGAAGTATGGCAAGCATTTGCTCGTATTTTCTTACATGAGGTTGAGCCCAAGTTTTGATATCAAAATGGAAAACATGAATAACCCCTGATGTTTGTCCAATTTTCAAACTCGGCACTAAACATCTAAAAGTCCATTTTTTACGTAACTGAAGTGTATTGTGTACCATGACCACATTGATCACGTCAATATTTTGATTAGTCGCCCAATTATGAGAAAATTTACCATCACTTGAATTTGGATACTTTTTTGGCTGAAATACAATGGTTGAAAATAGACTTGCATATCATTGAAGGCACTGTAACTACAATTAACATTAATTTTATATTTGAAGATTAACATTTTGATCTAATATCAAGGGAAGCTCACACCCACACAAAACATTCATATTGACTGCCTCTCGTACAATTTTACATCAGATACAGGAAACGTCAAACTTGTCGACCATTCAACTTGTTCCCGTGTTATTTTCCTTTATAATTTTCGAAGGAGGGAGAGCAGCAACTCGCTTTTATCAAACGAGGAATCCCATGTGGACAACAGTATGGAAACCTAGGCAAACCTCACACTAAGAAACCCACCAGCGCATATGTCTCGGGACATCTTCCCAATTCACTCATTCAGCTGCGGAGGATGGCAAGTATAGTGACTACATTAGAAAGGATTGAAGTCTAGGGCATCGTTTAGCAACAAAGTAGCACTTGGAATGGATGGAAACTTCACCGCTGCAAGAGCTCTTTTCCATCTCTCCGCCATCTCAGTGCCTCGTGCTGTTATTCAAACAAAAAAGATCCAGGATATCATAATCATTATTTGAGAGAGATATCTTATCAAGGATGAAGCATTTGATGGATGAAAGCACCTATGGTAATTTCATTATATTGAGCATGGCAATTGCATGTACGTAATAAAACTATAAAGTGCATAGATAAACTGCTATTTATGGTTGAAAGTTATAGTTCATCATATCGGGCTCACATCCATTTCCTAGGTAAAAGTACGCTTCAAGTGCCAAAAATTGACATAAAATGACATTTAAGTGCCAAAAGTTACGAAATTGATACTTAAGTGCCAAAATTGGAGACAAATTGATCACTTAAGTGCTAATCCGACCAAAATCCGGCCAAAATGCTGACGTGCGCAATTCCCGGAGAAGTAAGTGCAAAACGACGTGGCTAGGCAATGCAAAAACAACGTCATTTTGGTACCGATGTGGTAAAAAATTAATATAAAATTAATTAAATTAAATTTAAAACTAAATTTATTTAAAACATTTAAAAATACAAATACAAAAATCTAAAAATTTTGAAAAAATTTAAAAATTTTATAAAGGGGGGAGGCGGCAATAGCCGATGGCTCAGCCCTCGAGTCGTCTCCTTTTTTTTTTTTTTTTTTTAATTTTTTTTTAATTTTTAATTTTTTTAATATTTGTATTTTTAAAAATGTTTTAAATAAATTTAATGTAATAAATTTTTATATTAATTTTTTACCATGTCAGCTTTAAAACGACGCCATTTTGCACTTGTTTTGCTAGAAAATTGACATATCAGCGTTTTGGTCGGATTGACACTTAAGTGATCAATTTTGCTCTGATTTTGGCACTTAAGTGTCACTTTCGTAACTTTTGGCACTTAAATGTTCCTTTGTGCCAACTTTTGGCACTCTAGAGGTCTGGGTGTCCATTTCTTATTATAAATTAAAGTAGTTTCCACTACCATTGGTCGGAAAGATCTCTGATAATAGTTAAACTATTAAACTAGTATACATATTTTGACATGCCTCACCAAGAACAAAGCATTTTTTTGGTAAATCATTTATCCGATACTTAGTTAGATGCAAGGTCCGGGTACTGGAGACATGACCATTGGATGCATGCAAAAGAGGGTTTCAAATATGCTGGTGAGATACCATGCTGGATTCTTTGTTTTGTAGGCATCACAAGGGTCTTGCTTTGAAGTGCTTGAAGGACTAGTAAGAAAGAAAAAGAAATTCAGTTGGCTAAGGCGTGGAGCACCAAAAGATGAATGGCTCTATAAATATATAAATATTTGGTCATGCTCATTATTGTTTTGGATAAACTTGACACATATAAATAGGAAAGTATCTAGTCATGCTCATTATTGTTGTGGATTTAGTTGCACAATTTGCATTTAGCATGTTCCCATAGTAAGAAATATTACCAATGGCAGTCATTATTGTTGTGGATTTAGTTGCACAATTTGCATTTAGCATGTTCCCATAGTAAGAAATATTACCAATGGCAGGTTTTGATAGAAGTTTTCTAGAAGATAATAACAATTACAAAATGAGAAAATTGGCAAAATGGGGAAGGTTGGATTTTGGGTTTCAGGTTTTCCTTTCGAGTTTGCTTGATTTCTTTTAGTTTTGTGGGGTTTGTGAATTAAGATAGAATAAAAAACGAAGGGGCAAAGCAAAAAAGGCTGGACTGGAGTCCGCTCAACCCTCAAAGTGTTTTACATATCACAAATTTCTTTTATTAATATTTTTTTATGTGGAGATAAAAAAAAATGTTATTTTTGTGAAGATAATATTTATGACGTTTGTTAATTAGAAAAACTAAAAAAATAATCTTACACGCTCGTAACAATTTTGTGGAATCTGGTCGTTTTTGTATGCGCAATAACCTTGTAATTGGGGCTGATTGTGAGGCCAATTAACTAGAGTAAAGAAGCATGGTGCGACAAATGATGGATTGTATATATAGGCAAATGTATTGGCCATACTCATTATTATTGTGGATAAACTTGCATATTTGCAGTTAGTACATATTTCCATAGAAGCAATTGTCATTAAGGGTAGGTCTATCAGAATGGTCCAGTCCAAAACGGGGTTGCACATTTATTCATTGATGAATATTCAAATTTTAAGGAAATTTGACAACCAACCTTGAGATTTCGAGAAATCACAGTGGACATGGCAATTTGGCAAATTCGACATGTAAATGAGTTAGTACGTAGTATACAGTGTGGAAATGGATGTTTTTAGCTCTGCTAATATTTCACTTGTCTATAGGGCTAATTTAGACGATAAATTATGTTGTACAAGACTAAAATGTGGACTCTTGTGTTAAATTATATAAACAATGAACGGTATCATGCATACTGTTATATGCATTTGAGTATATTGCCGAGAGTTCATATGAAAAATTATTGCATGTATTCGATACTTGCTTTGCACATTGATTTGAACTTGCGGTCTTGTTTCCAACTGATATACATCTGTAAATAAAGGTGTTTTCTTATATCGTAAACCAAACATTTACTGAAATTAGAAAAGTGATGTCACGTATTACTTAAATTTCTTTTAGTTTGAATTAATCAAAAGTATATATGGGACTTCTAAGTAACGTGATTAGAGATGATCCACATCGGATTTTGCTGATTAGACAAAATATGACAAAAAAATGTGCCGAGCTTGCCATTGCTTCAAGATTATGCTACCGTCGCAGGATTAACATGACAATTGCTAGAGATTCATGCCACATGTTTCATTAGTGACATAGAAAACATTACAGCCAATTTCATCAGAGATTTGCACATAATACAAGCAAGTACATGGATATTTCATGTAACAAAAATTTACTTCAGAGTGATGCAAAAATTGAGGGAAGCTCACTCCTTACGTCGACCCCTTATACAACTCTACATGTAATAGTTGCAAGTGAATCTATTGACCCTCAAGCAGACCCTAAGTTCTCTTCCTCTATCTATCCATCAGACATGGAGTTTGCTTTGTAAATTGGAGTTCCATGGGACAATATAGAACTTGTGTAAACTTGACTTGCCTTCAATCGATGGTGATTCAGAGGAGAATTGGCCACGGGCATGGTAAGGAGCTAGGGTGGAGAGTCGCCAACCACGTCGCCCTTTGTTATACTTCAAAACTTGTTTTCCCTTTTATCCGATTTCATGTCCAGTCTGAACACTAAATCTGCCTAGAGTGAGATACCACAATCTGCAATTAGTGCATGATGGTAAGTTAGACTGTTCTCCACAAGCTCGGGAAAATAGGCATAATTTTGTGGATTTAAATCGGAATGATCTGATTCCAAAGCCAAAGAATGGAGACTCGAAGATCTACAACTTTTGTGGTTCGAGTCTTTTTAGATAAGCACTATAGAGTTATTAAATTGTGATGGAATTGGGAGAATTGGGAATAGACGAAATGAAGAAAAGGATAGAAACTTCAATAGTAGCTCTTCTAGGCCTCCAAAGAAGTTGAAATGGCATCGATTCTTCGAGATCGGTGGCTGCAACTCTTCAAGGACGGAGTGAAAACTCTTCTAGATTTTCATGGGGTTTGAACTCTTCAAGGTTTAAGGGAATTGCACTAACCAAATTTTCATTAATCAAATTCGGTGAAATTTACAAAGGTTCGATGACTTCTTATAGTGAAAACAAGAAAAGACTAGATTCAAACCTAGAAACCAATAAAAATTTATGTACATGGAAACCAGAAGCTATTAAATGTACAATATTTCCAATGCTTGTGGTTTTCCCAAAGAGTCTTGATGCAAGTTTCGATGCATGGAAAATGACAAGTCTTTATGACAAAGTCAAAGATGAGGCCTTATTGATGAGGGACTTTTCGATGAGAGTGTTGTCAATCTTAAATGCATGCCGATCTTCTTGATTGAATGAATTGATCTTGAATACAGGCTGCATCACTTTTGGAAATTCAAGACTTGCTGACATTGCATATAGATCATTTTGGTAAATCATTGATCCGACTTTTCAGGGTTGAAGTGTATGATGATGCATCTCCTACTGAAATCAAGAGAGCCATGATCTTGATGAAACAAATGGGTAGCAATTTAGATGCATCAATAGGTTTCTTAAGGAAAACAATACAAAGGTTGACTGAAAGGCTTCATCATTTATCGAAATAGATATATGAGGAGAGCGATAAGATTGTAGCTCAAGAGGGATTGGATATTGAAGCCTGGAGCATCACAAGATCAGAGCTGTATAAATAGGAAAAGAATTTGTCATTGTCATTATTGGTGGATACACCTGCACATTTTGCATTCAATGTATTCCCATACCAAGGAATATGATAAATAGTAGGTTAGGTAGGAAATGTCTTATCCACTGACGTGTCAATACACATCCTTTGATCTTTACTTGACCTTTATAGAAAATCAATGTATCAAACCCCATACTATTGATGATTTTACTTGATTGAAATTGTGGGGAGGTAACAAGATGATCAATATTCAACATTGTTATTGGCTGCACCAATAAAATGCCGAAAGCCACGTATTTAACCTTGGGTTTACTATATGCAGCTAAAAGCCGTAAATTGTTCATTTGTTTTCTATAATATAAGAACCATCTTTGTGAATTAGAAGGATTTCCAACGTCAAACAAACTCATTAGTCTCGCATATATTATTTGATATTGGCCCAGATAGGATGGAGGTGAATACTCTCTAAAAGCATTTAGCGACAAATTTATGTAAGAGAGAGCAGGCGGTGCTAATATCACTTATTGGCAAAAGAAAACTATACATCTTTTTTAGCAAACGCACGGTAAATAATTCATTATGATGTCATTACATAAACAAATACGGTTATCTTCATTTATGATTTAATAGTTCTATGGTAATAATATCCTTCTAAAAGATGTAAAAGGTCTTCGTTATTCTGTGTTTGCATTTTGATTGAGTTCTATGGCATAATAGTTCTATGGCATTTTGATTTGAACCCATAAGCGGGATTACCACCCCATAGCATGTTGCCGCCAGAAGCAGAACCTCGTATTTCTTCTAGAGAATCTCCTAATTTTTCCAGAGCAACTAGAAGGAGATTCTTTAACCAGAAAGAATTCAGTTCACATGTAGGGTACCTATCCAGAAGTTTAGGCAGTTCATACCATCCATACATAGTGTTTTGATCTAAGATTTCAATTCTTCCGTGTTTCAGCAGTAGCATATTGTTCCGTGGAGCTAAGGTCCAAAATAGGGAAGAAAGAGGTGTTTCCATGACTCTACCACTTAGTCAATTCTGTTCCACTTAATCCCTATCTCATGGCCACATATTTTTCCAGCTAAGTAATGGGAAACCTTTCTACTGTTACATGAATCCGATTTTCATTTCATTCAGGAAAAGCCATCTTTTTCTCGACAATGTCTTTGTCATTTGATCCAATAGCCTTCCGTTCGATAGGAACAGATTTGATAAATACCGATAACTCTCGGATGGAGTATTAGAACGGAAAAATACATTAGATAATGAACTATTGGTTCTAAGCCTTCTCTGGCGATGAATCAATAATTCGAAGTGCTTTTCTTGCGTATTCTTGATAAACCAGCGTTTATATATAGATGTAGGGGAATCTGTTTGGGAAGTAAGAAGCTCCTTTGACATATCTCTTCATCTGCAAAGAATTCTCGATGTGAAAACACAGAGACAAAGGGCTGATCTTTGAATAGGAAAAAGAGTGGATCTGCAAGGTCCCAAATGAATTGGCTTATTCGAAAAAAGCCTTGTTCTTTGGAAGATCTATCTCGTGTCTGGTACTGCATGGTTCCACTCTGCAAGAACTCCAAATCATTCTCTTGAAGCTCCTCATTTTCATCATAAATGATATGCTTGCCCCGAAATGACCTGGCCCAGTAGGGAAATCCCAATGAATTGGGCCTTTTGATACAATCAAATAGAAAGCCCGAAGGGCACCATTGTGGCATCCCAAAAATTCAAGACAACCTCTAGGTGAATTAAAGCCCATGATTAGGTAGTGAAATTACCTATGGTCTATGCTTTAGCCATTGATTTTCTCTTAATACTGAGTGTTATTTAATTGTGTTCATAAGTTGTTAAAAATTAGTATCATAGGATAAATTAATGAGAATAATTTATTCTTGGCTATGCATCTCATAGACTAAATTCCTATAGATTAAATGTTACAAGATTTTGGCCATGTGAAATTTAAAACTTGAAATCTACAAAAGAAAGAATTAAAGATGAATTAGTAAAAAGTAAAATTTGGGATTTAATTAGGCTTGGGCCTTAGGCCCAAGAGTGGACTTTTGATGGGCCAAAATGGCCGGCCCATTGAAGCCCATGAATGGGTTGTCGTCGGCCACAAGGGAGAGGCCGGTCCAAATCCTTTCAAGCCCACTCCCAAGCCCATCTTGCATGCCTTGCCAAGTGGCAAAAAGAAGACCCCATGCATTGGCCATTGAGGGAGGCAAATAATCATGACTAATGATGGGATTTAGGGGAAACAAAAGAGAGGGAGAGTGGCCGGTTGGGGGGTGTCGTCCAAGTGAGAGAGAGAGAGAGAGAGAGAGAGAGGAACCGAGAGAGGAGGAAGAAGGAGCCGCTCGCCGTTCGTCCGCCCGTCGCCGTCCGTTCGCCGTCTGTGTGCCGTCCGTGTGCCGTCGTACGCTTGATCTTAGAGGCAAGTTAGGATCCATTTACTGCTCTTGCATGTGTGATTTGCATGTGTGATTGTTTGGTGGTAGATCTCGGATGTTTAGGGTATGCAAAAACCGAAGCTAGTGTGCTTTGTTTTTGAAATAGTTGCTGTTTTCGTGTATACCGCCTGACTCAGAAATTTGTCGAGGCTTGCATGCATGTTTTGAGTTGGATTTTGACTTCGACTCCTTCATGAAAGTTGTATAAAAAATCTCAAAGTATAACATACTAGAATTCGAGACAAAATGGTTGAGTTTTAAGGGGTGAAACCCTTCTCCTACGAAGACACTAGATCTGGAACTGCTTTGTTGACCTCTTGGTGGTTTTGTGGGTTGCATGTTACTTTTTACCGAGAATATCCCTTCAACTTCTTCACGAAAGTTGTAGAGAACATCCTAAAGACTAACATACTCAAATTTGAGGTAAAATGAGCAAGTTTAGCCTAGTGAAACGATTTTCTTTTGAAGATGATAAATCTGGAAATACGGTACTGGACACCCGAGACTTCTTAGACCTATATGGTGACTATTATTTGAGAATATCACTTAGATCCCTTAATGAAAGTTGTAGGGGACCTCTTGAGGAAAAACATATCAAAATTTCAGAGGAAACAAGGAAAGATAAGTAGGCGAAACCTCGATATTTCGGAGATAGCCACACTGGACTGTTCGGTACTAGAAACAGTAACTTCGAACGTCTATAGAAAATTATCTAGAACGAATCTGGCTTATATGTCTTCATAAAAAATATACCTTAAGGTCTTGACTACAACCTGGAAAAATTTCATAATTTTCGGAGGTCATTCGGGTATTTTAATCGAAATATTTCAAGAACTGCGCAATCTGATTTAATCCGAAATTACATGCTGTATTTGTGTGAACTATATCCACTTGTGCGAAACTCATTGGAGCATGTGTTCTTCATGAAATTGCTATCTTATTGTCTTGTCTATCACATGTCTTGATTTCATGATTTTTGAGAATCATATGGATATTTAATTTAAATGTTTTCTAAAATTGTGCAAGCTGGGATTTAGTAGATTTCAAAAAGGCATGATATATGGACCATTCTATGTTGTATGGACTCCATGAATTGTATTGCTATGAATGATTGTGTCTTGTTGCATGTATGATGATGATTGGAAATGCATATATGAATTAAATGATCTTGTCTGCCATCACATCATATGCCATGTTAAAATTGAATTATAATTGAAGATATGAACTAAGATAAGTGAGAAGGCCGTCGGAGGTGTGAGCCGACGATGCCCCGGGAGTGTCGGGATGCTTGGCTAGAAGGGTAAAGGCCGGTTGCTCGGTGGCCTTAAATGGCCGGATGCCGGAGGGTCCTCGGGAGTTTCGAGATGCCCGGAGAGTGGGGGAGCCGGAAACCTGGCGGTATTGTGCCAGGGGATGCCTCGTGATGTCAGTTGGGGTATGAGATGCCTGGCAGGTATTGTGCCGGATGGTTCTCGCGATGCTAGGTGGGGTGCGAGTGGTAAATGTGGGATGCAAACATTGGTCCCGGGAAAGAGAAACATGGTAGCCCAAAATGAAAGAATGAAATTGGGAAATTGAAATTGAGTTATGCATGATGATATATGTATGACATGATAATGATGGTACATGTGATATGATGATGATGAATGCATGTGACATGATGATGGTGAGTGCATGATGTATGTGCACCTATGGCATGATGGTGCATGTGACATGATGATGATGAGTGCATGTGATATGATGATGATAAGTGCATGGATGCATGATGATGGAGAGTGCATGGATGTATGTGTACCTATGGCATGATGGTACTTGTGACACGATGATGGTAAGTGTACGACATGATGGTGATGATTGTATGATGATGTATGTACATGCGGTATGATGACATGTGCATGATATCAAGGTAAATTGTGCATGGATGCTTGAATGACATGTGTCATGCTATGGTTGTGATGATTGATTTGTATGATGCATTGAGTGGTTTATTGGTCCTTTACCTGCTGAGTGGTTATACTCACCCCTTCGGGGACCAACATTTCAGATTAGAAAGATGCCGCTCCCTGCTGTCACGCGGGGCGTCTTTTACGGCCTTCCTTCGGACGTAGAGGTCAAGTGCATGGAGATCGACTGTCCCACCATTCTTGGTCTTACGTTTATTCAGGTTCGTGTGATAGTGATGTATGACGTGGGCCTGGCTGAGGGCCCTGTCATTCAGGAGTTCATATCTGTTCACGTTCGTCGAGATGGAGTGATGCGTGGGATGTTGCCGCCGCCACCACCTGATGCACCGGGATGGGTGTGAGGGCCCGTGCGTGAGAAGTAGGAGCAGCAACTTTTTGGGGAATAGCCGACACTAGTTGATGGGGAATCTTGCATGATAGACATAGTGGGTCAAGTGTCTCTTTTTGGGGGTTATGGCCGAGTATAGCTAAAAGTCTTGGCCTTTCTTTTGATGTACCGACCTGAGAAAATCCATTATGAAAATATGTAAATAAAAGTGTCTTGGCTTTATCTTTTCTTATGATGTTAGTGGTGTGCCATTGTATCATGGTTGTTGAATGGGGGATTAGTAAGACTCAATTATGCTTCCGCAAATAAGATGCGCTGGGACCGTTTAAAAAAAAAAATGTATACCTAGGAACTTAGGTACTTCTTTGGTAAGATGTGGCGACCTTGGGCGCTTCGGGGTGCCACAGCCATATTCTAGGAGCCCAAACTATGTGATTGAATAAGTCCTCCTCTATTTGTTGCGGGTTGAGGACTCCTTCTCCTTCCCCTTCTTCAAACTCTGATTCGTATTTTTCATAGAGAAATCTCTGATCAACGATAGAACAAGATCCATTTTGCATCATATCTAAGGGATTCCTTGGTTTGGGCCGAAGAAGCAATGTCACTCAATTATTATCAAACTGACTGTAATATTTTTCTGTCCACGAGGATCCCACCAGAGCGCCTTCTACTTCTAATAGGCCATGAACTAGACCAGAATCATTCTCAACGAGTCCATAAAAAGTGATCTCATTTTTTTCATCGAGTCCGGGTAGAGACCAAAGGTCTTGAGCGAACGATCTGGCAGAACAACTCAAAAGATAAAGAAGTATCGTTAATTTCTTCATGCTCATTCCAAGTTCGAAGTACCATTTGTACAAATAAGAATCCCCTTTGTTACATGATTTCTTCTTCATATAGATAGATATAGGATCTATGGGGCAATTACTTAGAAGTACATTTTGTGCAACAGCCCTTCCTATCTGATAGAAAAGGATCCCATGATCCTGAACCGATCTTACCTAGGATCGCAAATCCCAAGTTTGTCTATGAAGAGCAAATCTAATTGTATTAGTGTTTAGAATTGATTTCTTTTGTGTAATACTAATTGATAGGGCCTCATTGGTAAGTGCTACAAGATATCATACATTGGAACCCATGGTTATGGACCCAAATCCATTAGTATGGAACATCTTCTTTTCCAAGTGAAATCCCCTAGCATATGAAAGGGTGAAAAAGTGCTTTTGTTGTTGTGGAATAAGAAGCCTTCGTATCTTAATGCATGTATTTAATTTATTCAGAGCTATTAGAGCGGGATCCACTTTTTGGGGAATATGAGTCGAAGCAATAACAAGAATATTTTGAGTGGAACATCTTTCACAATCCCTGGAGAGATAGTTCACTAATAGACCGAGGGATAAGTAATTCGACTCATTCACATCTAGATCATGAATATTATGCAAGGAGACATTTATTTTGCTAATTCGAATTGAAGGGTAATATAAAATCGGTCTATTTCCGGCATCATATCCATAGTTAGCGCATTCATCCTAGTTAGAAGCTCCAGCTCCGTATCAAGGTCACGATCAATATCATCACTATCCTCAATATCAATATCATCAATAAGAAAACTTTTAGGCTTGTTATCCAGGAACTTGTTCAGAAATACTGTAATGAAAGGAACATAGGAGTTTGTTGCTAGGTATTTGACCAAATAGGATCATCCAGTTCCTATAGAACCTATATCGTCCAGTTCCTATAGAACCTATCACTAAAATACCCCTAGAAGGGGATAGGGCTAAGCGGAGTGAAAAGGGTTTTCCATGAGATGTAAAATGAAAACTATTAGTCCCACATGAGGTTTGTGAATAAGTAATTGTCTGATAATGAGCAAGGAATATCCGACTTTCTGCTAAACAGAATGTATTGAACTCATAATTCATTAGATACTTTTTATGAATGTTAACTAAGTATCGTAAGTAAATTGCTCCCGGTTGTTTAATCATTTGATAACCAGAGTCATTCTTTGATAAATGATCATTATGAGTCAAACTCAATAGAATTTGATCAATCCTTTTTTCTGTCGTTAAGGTGGAAAATTGAACCAATAATTCTCTTTCTTTATCATCAATCGAATCATTGTTTGTGACCTAGGATTCTATTTTATCATCAATCCAATCACCGTTCACATTTTTTCTTTTTCTTATCAATGAATAGATCTCTTTACTTGTATGACTTAGATGTTTCGTCTTTTTCGAAAAGGTGATTCGATGGATGGGATTTAGTATGATTCTTATGAGATCAATGAGATTGATATTCCAATATTTCTTCTTAGAACGTATTGATTACTATTTTTTTGATAAGCTTATCGGTCGATGAAATCGTAGGACTATAATTTTGAAAATGAACATTGAAATGCCCCTCAAAAGTAAGTAAATAGATTTGAAACATATAAAATGCGGTTAATCCTGCTGTGGAACACGGGCGGTCCGCGGCGGACCCCCACGGCTCCTCTCTTCTCGAGAATCCATACATCCCTTATCAGTGTATGGACCTCCCTTTCCTGCTAGGATTGGAAATCCTGTATTTTACATATCCATATGATTGAGTCCTTGGGTTTCCGAAATAGTGTAAAAAAAAAAAGACCACCCCATAGCATGTTGCCGCTAGAAGTAGAACCCCGTATTTCTTCTAGAGAATCTCCTAATTCTTCCAGAGCAACTAGAAAGAGATTCTTTAACCAGAAAGAATTCAGTTCAGCTGTAGGGGAGATCAAGCTTTTTGGATTAGAGTGTACAACGAAAGCTTTGTGAGTTCCACTTATGTTTAGATTAATATGGCATTCTTAATTCGGTTTATTGTCTGAGGTTAATTAGCGTATAAGAAGATATTTTTTGAGATATAATTTGTGAAGGATAACGATTGTTATAGATACTAGTACTTTTAAAACCATATGATCATTGAAATTGAAAGGGTTGTCAATGTCTTTTTTGTAAGAATATTATTCTCATAAACAATTAATCAATTAAGAATAAACGGATCCATACATGATTGTAAAACACCGAGATCAATAAATACAGCGGAATTAAAGCGTACCTGTTTGAGCCATCGCTTCACTTGAAGAAAACTAGATCACTCTGATAATCAGGGATCTATCGGAATACCAGATCTTCCTCTCTATGACCTATTTCGATATAGCAGCTTTCAATGGGATTAAAGCAACCGATAGGTATAACCTACCCTTTTATAGGCTAGAGAGGGGACCTAGCAAACCCTAATCAATAGCGTGTCAATCGGGCCCTTCCCATTACGGGCTTCGACCAAACACAATTGCCTACACTTTGCTTTCTCAACTAGGCCCGTTAACAATAGATGTCAATACCCAATTCAATCAGATCACTTTAGGGTTCAACAAATATTGGAATATCCATTAACCCGATTATTTGAAATAGAAAACTAATTAATTAATGTAAGCCCATATTATAGGAAATTTCCAACATTCTCCCACTTGGGCTACATTAATTAACTTATTTTATTTTGAAAAAGATTTTATATTGAAAACGACACTATCGGGTTAATAACTAAAATTTTGTTTTATGTGGCCACAACTTTTAAAAAATAATATTCCAATAATGGCATCTCAATACCAATCCAATCCTATATAACCTCAATATAGGACTATGGAGATCAATGTGTTAAGAAAATACCACAACACAAGACCTTCCATAATCACATATAATAAGTATTATATTTTCATGGATCATGGGCCTAGTAGTGTAGTAAGAAATAGTGCCAACATGTGATCAAGATATACACTATTTCTTATCGGTCCTCAATGCAATTTCTCAACGACATGAAACTGCATTAGCGCAATTTCTAAACAACATGAAATTGCCTCAGTGCGATTTCTAAACAACATGAAATTACACAATTATGTCACAATCCAACATGAGATCTCATAATCAGTGACATCCAGTCATCTTTAAACTAAAATTTGTTTAAAGATACTGTTTTATACTTCCATTTCTCAGTCAACAGGAGAAATGATAACAATAGAATCAATAACAACAATCATAGAAAATAAATGCTTTAATAGACATCATAAAAGCATTATCAGTCTGCATATAACTATAATATCCAGAAATACAAACTATATAACTCCCACTAACAAAAGAAATCAAAAGATTCTAAAACACCCATATTCTTTACATGTTCTTTAAACAAAATGGGTCGTAAGCCTTTTGTTAGAGGATCACCAACATGGACTCGGTTACGATATTTTCAATTACAACGTCTCCATTTTTTACCAAGTCCTTAACAGTATAATATTTGATCTCCATGTGTTTGGACGCATTACTAATCTTGTCATGCTTGGAATAAAACACAGCTGCAGCTTGAACCACACGCCGTAGCACGCTACAAACTCAGCATACATTGTAGAGTTCGTAATCAAGGTTTGCTTTGTGCTCTTCCAAGAAATAGCACCACCAGTTGATTTTCTATCATCCGAACAACTAGCAAAATCAGCATCTGAATATCCAATCACTTTTAGAAATCAAAAGATTCTAAAACACCCATATTCTTTACATGTTCTTTAAACAAAATGGGTCGTAAGCCTTTTGTTAGAGGATCAGCCAACATGGACTCAGTTCTGATATTTTCAATTACAACGTCTCCATTTTTTACCAAGTCCTTAACAGTATAATATTTGATCTCCATGTGTTTGGACGCATTACTAATCTTGTCATGCTTGGAATAAAACACAGCTGCAGCTTGAACTGACGCGCCGTAACACGCTACAAACTCAGCATACATTGTAGAGTTCGTAATCAAGGTTTGCTTTGTGCTCTTCCAAGAAATAGCACCACCAGCCATCATAAAAATATATCCAGAAGTTGATTTTCTATCATCTGAACAACTAGCAAAATCAGCATCTGAATATCCAATCACTTTTAGGTCTTCAACTCTGCTATACACGAGCATGAAGTCCTTTGTTCGTTGTAAATATCTCATCACCTTCTTAGCTGCAACCCAATGTTCTTGACCTGGATTCGACAGATATCTTCCAAGAGTATTCACAGCAAAAGCAATATCAGTGTCCGGTACATACTTGTGCATACATAAGACTAACCGCACTAGCATATGGAACATTTTTCATGACTTCCTTTTCAACATCATTCTTGGGGCATCGATCTATGCTCAATTTATCTCCTTTCGCAACAGGAGCTTCACCTGACTTACAGGTCTGCATATTGAATCTTTTCAAAACACAATCTATATAACTTTTCTGAGATAACCCTAGAACCTTCTTAGATTTGTCACGATGAATCTCAATGCCTAGAACAAAAGAGGCTTCCCCAAGATCTTTTATATCAAACTTTGTAGATAGAAAACTTTTTATGTCATTCAATAGATCAACATCACTGCTAGCAAGTAAAATGTCATCTACATAAAGTACTAAGAAAATATATTTACTCCCACTTACTTTCATGTAGATGCATTGATCAAACTTATTTTCTTCAAAGCCAAATGATCTCACAACTTTGTGAAATTTTAAGTACCACTGACGTGATGCTTGTTTGAGACCATAGATGGACCTTTGAAGTTTGCACACCATATGTTCCTTTCCGGCTTCTTTAAACCCTTCAGGTTGCTGCATATATACTTCTTCATCCAAATCTCCATTTAGAAAAGTTGTCTTAACACCCATTTGGTGAAGCTCTAAATTAAAATGAGCCACCAAAGCCATGATTATCTGAAAAGAGTCTTTAGTAGATACTGGGGAAAAGACTTCATTATAATCAATACCTTCTCTTTGTACGTACCCTTTTGCGACTAACCTTCCCTTGAATCTCTCTATGTTGCCTTTATTGTCTTTCTTAGTTTTGAATACCCATTTGCAGCCGATTGGTTTATGCCCATCAGGTAAATCAACTAGTTTCCACACTTGATTAGTTGACATGGACATCATCTCGTCATTCATCGCTCCTAACCATTTATCTGCCTGATCACTATTAAGAGCTTCTTTGAAGGTTGTTGGATCAACTACTCTTCCAATGTCAAAATCAACTTCTCCAAGATAGACATGATAATCATTTAAAAGTGTTGGACTTCTTTTGTCGCTGTGATCTTCGCACAGGCATTTCTGGAGCCACATCATTCATCTGGGGAATTTCATTTGTAATGGGATGATCTATCGCCATATTTTCAGTATTTACTTTTTGCTGAATTTCCACACTGTTAGGATCTCGCATAGAATCATCATGTAAGATGGGCAATGGAATAGAGACCATTTTGTTTGGTTCTTCCATTTCAAAGATTGAGAAGAACTCTTTTCAGCAACATCTAATTCCAGGAATTTGGCGTTTGAGATTCAACGATTCTAGTGCCGCGAGAAGGACAATAGAACCTATACCCTTTAGAATGATTAGGATATCCAATAAAATAACATCTAGTAGTCCTAGATTCGGTTTCGGAAGGATCATAAATTTTCACCTCGAGAATGATCACCCCAAACTCAAAAATGATTCAAGCTAGGTTTCCTCCCAGTCCACAATTCAAAAGGTGTTTTCGGCACCGATTTACTAGGTACACGATTCAATAAATAAGTTGCCATTTTAATCGCATCACCCCATAAGTATTCAGGCAAATTAGAACTGCCCATCATACTTCGTGTCATCTCCATGAGTGTGCGATTGCGCCGTTCAGCTACACCATTTTGTTCAGACTCCCGTGCATTGTATATTGAGCAACAATACCACGTCCCCGCAAATATTTTGCAAACGGTCCCTTTTGTTGTCCAAATCGCATATCGCCCATAATACTCACCATCGCGATCGATCGACAATCTTGATAATTTTCCCAATTGTTTCTCAACTTCAAGATTTAAACACTTTAAACATGTCAAGAGCATCAGTCTTCTCCTTAATTAGATAAAAACCAGAATCTAAATTCAAAACAACTGTCCCTATGCGCTCCACATCAACTCCAAAAATTGTTTCCAACTTTAAGCTTTGACTCCCTCGAGACTTGGACTCCTTAGATTTGTGAGACCCTTGGTGACTTTCTTTTCTTGTTTTTAGCCAAGCTCGAAATTTGTAGCAATTGGCTCTCTTGTGACCCCGCTTCTTGCAAAGTGAAAACATTTAAAATCCTTATCTCCATTCCTCCCATAGTTCTCATTTTTCCTAAAGTCTTGCCATTTCTTTGGGCCATGAACATTTGGCCCCTTAGGCTTCCATTTGCCTCTATATGAACTCAACTTGGCATTGGTAGTTAAGTGGGCAGACTCATACTTTTCCTTCTTTAATTTCTCTTCCTCGGTCACACACTTAGTAATCAAGGCATTAACACTCCATGTCTCATTCGAGCATTATAAGCGATCTTAATCGCTAAATTCAGCTGGTAAAACATTTAAGGCTTGATGCATAATATAATTTTCAGAAAGAACAATTTCATGGGCCTTAAGTTTGGACTGAATGTGGACCATCTTCAATATAAATTCTCTAACACCCATAGCAGCATCATACCTCATGTTCGTTAACTCATTCAAAGCAAGTTCCCAAATTTCAACTTTATCGAGACTCTATATCTTTCTCCCACTGCTTCAAGGAACTGTCTAGCATTCGTATCTTCCGGCAAACCACTAATCAAATGCTCAGCAATGGACCTCTTCATAGCTATGACGCTCAATCGATTAGATTTTTCCCATCTAGCATAATGGGCCTTTTGATCTGCAAAGTATTGATCATTGGGCCCGGCAGTTCATCCTCACGTAGAGCCAAGTCCATATCAACGATGCCCAAAGCAAACTCTATATCTTGCTTCCATCTCTTAAAGTTTGATCCAGTTAACATTTCAACCATGGCATTGTTGTTATTTACAGCAAAAATAACTTTTTGTCACACATAATGCAATAAGATCAATTATGGGCAATAAGTATTTTAACAAAAATAATTAGTACATTATAAACTCCCATTTGGGCGAGTGTATAATGCACCATTATTTTTCACAAAGATGAAGTTTATAAAGCAACAATAAGGAGAATTACATATAATTGTCAATGATCCATCCCCTTTGGGCAGACAAATCATTTAAATTATACATCTCCATGATATCAATATATAGAGATGATAAAAGATAATTACATATAATCTTCAAGGTTCAATCCCCTTTGGACAGACAAATCCTTTAAATTATATATATTTCCATTATCTCAACATAGAGGGAATTACACATAACTCTAAAAAATTTATCCCCTTTAGGCAGATAAACCTTTTGAGTCACACATCCCCATAATTCATCTCTAATATATCAATATAGAGGGAATTACATATAACTTTCAAAACATTTATCCCCTTTGGGCAGATAAATATTTTTCAATTATACATCCCCATCTTTTAAACATGGGAATAAACTTCATGCTATTTTTCCAAATTAATATACACAATAACTCCCTTTGGGCGAGTAATTGAATATATTAATCTTTTATCAATAGGGAACTCCAAAATTTATGCCCAAAATTCATCAAACAATATGAAACACTTTACAACATGTGCTTCCAATGATCATATTGCACCTTTTCAAACAACAATTTTTTTTTTTTTTTTTTTTTTTTTTTTTTTAAATTAATTTTTTTATTATTTTTTATTATTATAATATTATTTAAATATTTCGGATTCCCGCGAGCCCAGGACCCGCGAGCAGCCCTTATCAGACCACGGGCCAGACCCGCGTGTCATACCTGCGCCCGGCCCGCACGCAAGCCATGCGGGTGGGCCACGAATTAAAACAAAAAATGGGCCAAACCCATTTATTTTTGGTTCTGGGTTCACGCCCAGAACCTCTTTACTTTGGTTCATGGGCGTGAGCCCAGAACCTTTTAATTTGTTTATGGTTCTGGGCTTACGCCCAGAACCTTTTTTTTTTTTAATTTTAATGGGCGTGAGCCCAATTCAATGGCCCAGCCCGGCTGGAGGTCTTCTTCAACCTCCAGCCGGGTCACGAATTTGCAGCAAACCGGGTCGCATGACCCGGTTTCGACCCGAAGCTCCGAAGGCACAAATTAACATGGTTTTTGATGAAATTTCTCCATGGGACTTGCATAAAACATCAATATAATTAACTATAATCAATCAAACGATGAAAAACCAAGTTAATCTATCACAAGTAAGCTTCAAAGTTTCGGAACCAAGTCTCCCATGGCCGAAAATTCGGTTTTCTTGAATTTAAGCCCTAAAAAATTCAATTTAATACAACAAAAAGATACTAAAACAAATATATAGCAATACCATACAACGATTTGCATCGAACATCAATCAATTACAAGTAATTCGAAAATTCTAAAACTTTTCATGCATAAACCCTAGAATTTCAAATTCAAAATTCTCTCTCAATTCTCAACGAAATTATGCAAATTATATATGATTGGAAAGATCTCAACATGTAGAACAAAAGCCCTATGGTTACAGGATTAATCAAGCAAAAATCTACACAAAAATAATGCCCATATTCGGCTCAAAGAGGAGGATTTCGAATTTGTCCATAAAAAAAAATTGGATTCTACAATCATATACGATCTGCTCTGATACCACATGTAAGAATATTATTCTCATAAACAATTAATCAATTAAGAATAAACGGATCCATACATGATTGAAACACCGATATCAATAAATACAATGGAATTAAAGCGTCACTGTTTGGCCAATGCCCATCGCTTCACTTGAAGAAAACTAGATCACTCGATAATCGGGATCTATCTAATACCGATCTTCCTCTCTATGACCTATTTCGATATAAAGAACTTTCAATGGGATTAAAAGAATCGATAGGTATAACCTACCCTTTTATAGGCTAGAGAGGGACTGTGAGAAACCCTAATCAATAGCGTGTCGGCGGGCGCCCCCATCCCATTACGATCAAAACACACCGCTTACACTTTCTTCTTCAACTGCGCCCGTTAACAATAGATCGCCAATACCCAATTCAATCGTATCACTTTAGGGTTCAACAAATATTGGAATATCCATTAACCCGATTATTTGAAATAGAAAACTAATTAATTAATGTAAGCCCATATTATAGGAAATTTCCAACATTTTTGAGTAATTATTCATCGTATATAAGCAATGCCACATAATTGAGGGCTCTATGTTAAACTTTGGATAAGTAATTTTTTTTTTTTGGCCGGACAATAAATGCATGAACGAGGCCGGACAATATAAGCAATGCCACATATGTTTTGGTATTGTGATTCATGATTCCATTGTTGTAATTTGAAGGGGAAGAGGCCGACATATACTAATTCAGCTTAATTAAACAAAAAGAATACAGCTCATGCTACTATTAGTTATCATTATAGTGTTAGAATTCATTACTATAGTGTTAGAATGACGACAAATAAATTTTCCCTAAATAAAATCATCATCATTTAATTCAAATGTTACCTACACGAGTTGACTTTGACAGGAATCTCATTCGTTGTTTTACTTTAATGCTTATGACAGGATGGAGGCAATTGTGGACTATAATGAATGAATTTATTCAGTTCAAAAATTCGTTGTTTTACTTTAATGCTCGACGGGGCGGGGGACTATCTGAATCCCGTACCCATTTTATATATATACTATTGGCATTATGTGCGTCCTTATGAAGTGTGCACTACAAGTGTAGATAAACCTCACATTACCAATATATATATATATTTAAATTGAGGAAAGGGAGTATAATCTATTCTTCGAACAAAAAAAAGAAATGATATATATGAATAGACTGTCGAGATAATATTATCTTTCATCCCAATCAAAAGAAAATACTTGCAATAAAGTGAAAGTCAAATTCTCTAAAAAGGCACTAACTCGTGGCTTTGACCCGATTTCGACACCAACTTTTGAGTGTGCAAACGAAAAGTATAGACTTTCGAGTTGAGGCGCGATTTCGGCATCCATCAAGCCGCCGTTCATTTTTGCGGTTAAATAGACTAGAGATGGCATCGTACATGCACTGCGAACTCGCCAACGTTGCTAAGGTGGGGCTTGATATGACGATGTCGTTTTGTCAAGGCTCTCAAATGACATCATGACGTCATGCACCGTCGAAATCCTGGTGACAATGTCGTTTGATCAAGCCACAAGACAGGGGGCAAATTGAGGGAAACGTCTTGATTAGAATTTGGGGCAGAAAATTAGGGCTTGAGAGTTCTTGACTTGGGGGCAAAAGAAAAAAAAAATTAGGGTTCTTGAGCAAATCAACAGCAATGTCGTTGATGGGAAGCAGATGCGTGCTGGGCTGCACACTTGGCGAACACCGAAGGTTTCCATAAGGAGGTTTTTATAACTGTTCATTGTGGAGGGTAATGCACTATCGATTTGTTGAAGGCAACTGAGCTGATTGGATTCGATTTGATTTCAGTTTTTTTTTTTCTTTTGGGGGGGCACTGATAAGTGTTGAAAGATCAATTGTTCGCTATCAATTTGAATTGATAAATTCATGCTCATTTAGCAATTTGATGATTGGGGCTTCTTTAAATGGGTTGACGCTGAGTCCAAATTACAAACGAAAGAAGTTCTATTCCAATTGACGAGAGACGATGAAGTGTTGAAGGAGAAGCTCAAATTTGTGCAGAAAATCTGGAAAGAAATGAGGAAACAATGGCCATTCTGCAACAAACAAGAAAGATGAGCTCAAGATAGCATAGATCAACTTGAACTAAGGCTTACAAATGGGAATGGGAATTGCAAGAGCACAAGTGAAGGAGAAAATTTAAGTGAGGGTCATATCAGCGTCGATGGGAGCCTTGATTGTATTGACAACGTTGAAGGTCGATTGGAGACGTCAATCTTACTTTGCGTGGATGGTGCTAGTAGGTAGTTCAATGTCTACTGTTGTAGGAAGTTGCTTGAAGCTTTTTGGGCAAGGTGCAAATGTAACCAATGAATTGGGGAAGGTGATGAATGTAACCTTGGTTTTGGAGTTGCTAGTAACATGAATGTCCATGGGTATTTGATTTGTCTGGGGTTTGAGTTGAAATTTTTGGGTCCATGTGATGTGCTTTGAGATGAGTGTGTTATCTTTTTGGCTTACCAATGAGGCTACTCAGTTGATCTTCTGGCAGTCATTCAAATTTGTCGGGGCAATTTGATAGAAAAAGGAAGAATCATAAAGCAAAATTTGCGTTCAGATAACATTTTACTTTCACAGCTCTGTGGACATTGACAATGCAAATCTCCTAGCCTCCAAGAAACTAGCTATAGTTGCATTGTAGCTAGCCAAAAAAAGTGAAGCAGATTTATCGACATGCGAACCCCTCAAGTGCCATAACTTTAGCCAAATGGACACTTAAATGCCATAACTTACGAAAGGTACACTTAAGTGCCAAAATCGGAATAAAAGGGATCACTTGAGTGCCAAACCAGGCTAAAATCCGGCCAAAATGCCGACGTGGCATTTTTCCGGCGAAGCACACCCAAAACGACGCCGTTTTGCACGCTGACGTGGTGAAATAATGCAAAAACGGCGTCGTTTTGGCTTGACGTGGTAAAAAATAAATAATTAATTAATTAAATTAAATTTAGCTAAAATATTAAAAAATAATAATTTTAAAATTAAATTTAGTTAAATTATTTAAAAAATAATTATTAAAAAATTAAAAAAAAAACTCTAAAAAACTTTAAAATTTTACAAAAAAAAAAATTATAAAAAAAAAAAAGGAACGGGGAGGGTCGGGCTGGGTTGCCGGGCCACGGCCAGGGGCCGGCGACCCGGCCGACCGGCGGCGAGGGCTCGCGAGCCCTCGCCGCTGGATCCGGGCGAGGGCCGCAAGCCCTCACCGCCGGATCTGGGGGGCTCGCGGCCCTCACCCGATCGATCGGTGGTGAGGGCTCGCGAGCCCTCGCCGCTGGATCCGGGCGAGGGCCGCGAGCCCTCGCCGCCGGATCTGGGGGCTCGCGGCCCTCGCCGCCGGTCGGGCCGGGTCGCGCCCCGGCCGCCGGGCCCGGCGACCCCGCCGACCCTCCCCCATCGTCACCGGCCCTTCCCGGAGGCGGCGGGGGCGGCGGCGGCGGCTAAGGGCGATCCCCGCCTACCTCCCCTGTTCCCTTTTTTAATTTTGTTTAAATTTTTTAAAGTTTTTTAGAGTTTTTTTAATTTTTTAATTTTTTAAATATTTTAACTAAATTTAATTTTAAAATTATTAATTTTAATATTTTAACTAAAATTAATTTAATTATTTAATTATTTATTTTTTTTACCACGTCGCCCAAAACGACGCCGTTTTGCATTATTTCGCCATGTCAGCGTGCAAAATGGCGTCGTTTTGGGCGCGCTTCGCCGGAAAAATGCCACGTCGGCGTTTTGGCCGGACTTTGGCTGGAGTGGCACTCAAGTGATCCGTTTTTCTTCGAATGTGGCACTTAAGTGTACCTTTCATAAGTTATGGCACTTAAGTGTCCCTTTGGCCAAAGTTATGGCACTTGAAGCGTTCTTTTGCCCAGATTTATCTGAGGAGAAGAATCATCACAGGAGAGAAATGAGAAGGACATCCATACTCAACACGTTGTTGTAGAACCTTTTATAGATGATTGATTACGAATTCAGCTCATAGGTCACTATAGCAAGCACTAGACCTAGTGAACTTACTGCAACTTCTTTTGCAGTGACTTCTTGGCACTTGATTGTCTCCAACAGGCATATGTAATATCGTAATCATACCATTTGGTGAGCTCCACTGGACTTAACATGGCGCTTCAAGACCCTGTGAGAGATTTACCAGGTCTTTGCTAGAACATGACATGCTCTTTCTTGACATGCATTACTAGCTTTGCAAATCCATCACCTACACAAAGGTCTGGCGGAGAGACATTTGAGTGATCCGCACAATCGGCTAAGGGCCAATCTTTAGATTGACTTTACGAAACGTGTGTATAGTTCTATACATGAAAACTTCCCCCTATAGGACAGACAATTACACTGTCTTACTAGGACGAGGTATTTATCTTCGAAGGCCAAAACTGAAACAATTGCTAGGTAGGACAGGAAGAAAATTCAGGATTTTCTTAGCGGACGCGAACTCAACAACCAAGATAATTCGGTTTCTTTAAAGCAGATAAGAGTTAGATCTTTTTTACTTTAGCGGTTAAGAACATTATATAGACCAAAACTTCTATTTAGAATTAACAGAATTTGCAATGTTTCAAAATGAGGTGAGCAAAACTCACTTTTCTGGTAAGTTTTTGCAAAAATAAAGACAACAAGAACGACTTAAAAGTAGTTAGACTATAATGACTTATGTGCATCACATTAACACAATCCATCTATTGGCAGTAGACATCAAATCATACTAAACACCTCGGGAATAAAAGATGCAAAAACAGTTTTCATACCTTTAATGCAAAAACTGTTTTCATACCTTTAGTAGATGCACACAAGTAGTAATGCATCAACCTATTCAAAAATTGAAACCAAGTTTCATAAACAGAAATTACTGAGATAGTACCTAGTTGCTGTGGGTGAACATATCTCTTGGCTCGGCTTCTCTTCAGACCATGCTTTTTCCCGAAAGAACATCACCAGAGAATACTATGCCGAGTCTTTATGTAAAGCAGAGATCACGGAAAACTATCAAATAGCTTATCTCTCATCTCTTTGGTTTAGTAGTCTCTCCTCTAGCTCTAATGCACAAATATTCTCACATAAGGAGTGTTTACTGAACGATAAAAAAAAATAAAATGGAATGGTCTCATTGAGCCAGTGGTATAGAAAGCAACAGAGAAGAAGTGCTTGAGCTTTGAATCATCGCTATTCCAATGATAGATTCCAAATTAGGCATGTAAATCTCTCTACTTAATTATATATGTGTTCTTGATTCTAGTTATAGAGATGTGCTTTCACGGCTTACAAAGCTGGGTAATACAAGTTGATGGGTCTATCGATGGATGAAGTTTCTAAGTGATGATGGGTTCTATAGGCTTCTATTGACTATCCTTCCTCTTGAAGTTTTGTTAGGAAAGTCCAATGTGTAATGTGCCTCTCAATTGGACGTTGTTCGAAAAGAAATAAATAAATGACACAAGGTCCATGTGCTAATGGCGCATGCAGCTCGCTTATTCACCAAAATTTCGGTTAAAAATTTTAGCTACTTTGCATTACTATATCTTTGAAATTTCACGTGATACAACCCCTTCAAATTAAACAAGTTTCTTCCATTGAATCTTTGCCGAGAATAAAGTGGCGTACTTCTCAAATGATATCTTTCTGGTTAGAATTTTGAAGAGGAAAACTTAGAAAACGAAAATATTCGCTTACTTTATAAACCCGTTTTCATTTTTCACAAGTAGGTCCGTTTATTTGTGGGTATTTTACTAACGAAATCATCATTTTCCAAATTCAAATTGCATAGTATGTTATCAACAAAATATTTGCTTTACAAGTGAGAACGTTTATTCATCAGTAGCTTAAAAAAAGAATAATAATATTACACGTTCAACTTGCATAGCTCATTATCCATAAAATTTCAACTCTACGAGTGGGCTCATATATTGATCAAACGTACCACCAAAATAATTACTTTATTACTTTCAAATCCCATAGTAGATTATCAATTGCTTTAGATTGCAAAAGAGAATGAGCTCATATGTTCATCACATTTACCGCTGGTTCATGTGGGCCTTGTTGGAAATCACACGATTTTGATGGCTTTCGTGGATTGGATACACGCGTATGCACCCTAATCATTCAATAATCGCTTGTCCTAACTTCTTCCTTTACTAGGCCGGTTTCGACAATTCTAGACTGGCCAGCCACGTATTGGTATCGTGTAAGGGTGATTAATTTTAGAATAGATATATCTCAAATAAGGAACTCAAACCTATCATGTTAGAGTTAGTTCCAGTTTTAAGATAGGAAATTGAGCAGGTTGACTCTAGAAATTGGTATGGAACCCAACCGATTGGTTCTAGGCCGAATCAAGGTCAACTTAAAGAAACCGGTCTACCTTTTCCCTATTTTATTTTTTAATTCATTGCTTACTTATATGCATATTTTTGGAGTTAAGGGCATCACAAGTTTTCCATAACTTTATACGGCATTTTTTTTTTAATCACTTGAGTGACATGACTTCTAAAAAATATTCACTTAAATATCATAACTTTTAAAAACCGTTCACTCACCCGACATGGCATAACACTTGTAGTTACTGTTTCTAAAATATTTATACATCTCAAGTAATTGATCGAAAAGTCATATGCTCCATATAAAAGTTGTGGCACCTGTAATATCATTTTTCTCCATATTTTTGCTAGAATTCCCAATTGGGAAACCGTAATGAACTGCTTATGCTGAAATGTTTAGCCTCATTGTTTTTGCAAAAGATTTTAACTAAGAGACTTGTACGGTTTGGTTTTGAAACGGTTCAAATCCGATTCTACGGAGAGCAAGCCTTGAAACCCGTTCAAAACTAGTTCAACTCGAGAGTCGGAAATTGAGCAGTTCAAGGCTGGGTAAAGCCGCTTCGGTTCGCTTGTCAAATAAAACCAGTTCTATTGCTCATCCCTAGTGTGTTCTAATTATTTAGTCGCTATGCCAAGTTTTCTTCGAAATGGAGCCAAAATGTCGAACCCAAATGACCTTTCCAACATCCTTCGAACAAAGTTTATCATTTTCTGGCCATGTCATCGGCCGGCTCATCGATTCCTCCGAAAGAAACAACAAATGCCAAATCCAATCAAACACTTTTACTACATAAGAATACCCTTTATTGTTATTTTCTCGGTTGCCATTTCCTTTCTTGTTTGCTCCCCAGAAAGAGCCATGCAATTAGTCATCTTCTTGAGCTCTCTGTTTCTGTTTCTTGTTCTCTGGTCTCTTGCCAAGTTATTGCACAAGCTATGGTGGAACCCGCTCAGAATACAGAGGATGATGGCCCAACAGGGAATCGCCGGCCCTCCCTACAGGTTCCTCCATGGAAGCACCAAGGAAACAATCAAGATGCATATGGAAGCCAGGAAAACACCCATGAGCAATCTCTCTCACGACATATTCCCCAAGATTCAGCCTCAAATCAACACATGGATAGGCACATATGGTAAATACCAAAAATAAAAAAACTTTGCTTTATTACTGTTGTGAAATATAAAATTTTGGTTTTCGTGCAACTTCGTAGGGAGAAATTACTTGAGTTGGCTCGGACCTCAAGCTCAGCTAGTCATCACAGAGCCAGAGCTGGTTAAGGAGGTGCTGCTTAATAGAGATAAAACATACCCAAAAACAGGAACCAAGGGCTTCGCCAAGAAGATTGTGGGAGATGGGCTCGCAAGCACACCAGGTGGCGAGAAATGGGCGAAGAAGCGCAAACTTGCCAACCATGCTTTCCATGGGGAAAGTTTGAAGGTACTTGAAATCGATGAAAAAAGAGATTTGTGTGAGTTGAAGTTTTACTATTTATTTCCGGGAAAATGTGAAATTGCAGAATATGGCACCAGCAATGGTGGACAGTGTTCACACAATGCTAGGAAAATGGAAGAATCAAGAAGGGAAAGAGATCGAGGTGTTCGGAGAGTTTAAGGTATTGGCAGCTGAAGTGATTTCAAGAACTGCGTTTGGAAGCAGCTACATCGAAGGAAGGAATATTTTTCAGATGTTGACAAGATTGGCCTTGTTAACATCCAGAAATACTTTCACTATAAGGTTACCAGGACTAAGGTATTAAACATTTCCTGGGAAATTTTTTTCTTTTGCCTATTATAGGATGCAGAAGCTAGGAAAGTCCAGTGAGCAAAGGCCACTTTTAGATTGAACTTTAGATTTTTTAATATGATAATTCTATCGAAATTTTCCAGTTGAGTAAATGTATTTGAAGGAGAGAATTTTTTTTTTTTTTTTGATAACCATTCTTATCGCTATAATTACTGATGTAAGATCACACTTAGCAAGCTGAAAATTTCTGATGATGGAGACAACAACTTGTTCATTGTGCAAATACAAACTTCAAGCCTTAATGGACTAAGGCATTTTACACCTTAGAATCAGAGTTTCAATTAGGCCTGAAAAATTATGGAATTTATTCTGAATCCTGTTGACAGTAAGCTTTGGAAGACGGTGGATGAAGTCGAAGCGGAGAAACTTGAGAAAGGCATATGCGATTCCATCGTACAAATGATCAAGAGAAGAGAGAAGAAGGTGATGGCTGGTGAAGTAGATTGCTTTGGGGATGATTTCCTAGGACAACTTGTGAAGGCTTTGCACGATGCGGACAAGAGCAAAAAAATTACGGTCGATAATCTGGTGGATGAGTGCAAGACATTCTATGTTGCCGGACACGAAACCGCCAATTCACTGATGGCATGGATGTTATTCCTCCTAGCGATTTATCCAGAGTGGCAAGAGGAAGCAAGAATGGAGGTTCTTAATGTATTTGGGAATAAAGACCCTAATTTTGATGGACTTGGAAAACTAAAGAAGGTATAGAAAACGATTTGAGTCTTGGTCTCGGTCGACCTTTTTTGGTTCATTTAAATTATAGGTTAGACATGATGCCAAACTAATTATGTTCCCCTTTTCATGTGCAGATTAGCATGATCCTAAATGAAACTCTGCGGTTGTACCCCCCTGTAGTCGGTTTGACTCGAAAAGTTGGCAAGAAACAGAGGTTAGGGAGGCTTCTTCTTCCTGCCGATATTCAAATCTTTGTACCAATTCCTAAGCTTCACAGTGACCCTGAAATCTGGGGGGAAGATGTGCATCAATTCAAACCAGAGCGATTCTCAGAAGGTGTAGCTAAAGCTACCAACAACAAGGCGGTTGTGTTCATCCCCTTCGGCTTTGGACCTCGATCTTGTGTCGGGATGAGCTTCGTGATGACTGAAGCGAAAGTCGCCCTTGCGATGATTCTCCAACGCTACAGCTTTGAGTTGTCCCCAGCGTATATCCATAGCCCAGCTCATATCGTCATGAACCGACCGCAACATGGACTTCAAATCAGATTTCATCCTCTGCAGTAGTTCATCAACATATGATGTTCAGTTGCAAATGTGCATAAATGCCTCCATAGATCAATTTGACAATGGCTCGAGAATTCTTGGCTCCAGAGGCTTGTGATATGTATGAAGGTATAAAGAACATCTTTCTCTTAATTTGCATAGTAGTTTCTCAGCATATAATGTATTTGGTTTGCCAAGACTCTTCATGATGTAAAATCTTGTGTCCTAGTTCTTGTAAGTCGTTAATTTTTAGGCATGTACCTTCTCTGTGTGTGGTTCTGGGTGGTCGAATGTCTAATGATTGGCTGGATGACAAGAAATATCAAATTCAATTGTCTTACGTAAGCTGCTCTATAGACTATGGAAACCAAGTTTATTTTAACAATTGATGACATGAGCTCTATTATTGGACCATATAATTAATGGTTTAGATGATAAAGAAACTGCAGCTAGTCCCTCGTGAGAGAGAGAGAGAGAGAGGAATTAGCGGACAACGAAGGTGATGACGAACGTGGTGCGTGCAGGCCACCTCAGGTTAGCAAAGTCAATGACAGCGTCGTGAAGAAGGTAGCAATAGAACGCTATGTGCTCGAGGAAGAAAAATGGAGAAAAGGGGAAAGGTCAGTTGAAATGATAATAATTAGTTTAAGGTGTGAATTTATCAGAGGGCTTCAATCCATAAAAGATTCAATATTAATGATGTCAATGTTGATAAAATAATGGAGGTTCGTGTTAGAATATTTCACCAGACTGAGTTGAGGGCACCTGAACCCATTCAAGTGACACCGCCACCAGGTGCCATTACAAAATGTCCCTAACCAATCTTTGATTTCCAAGATGTTGATATTCTATCAAACTCGAC
Source organism: Eucalyptus virginea (assembly GCA_014182375.1). NCBI lineage: Eukaryota > Viridiplantae > Streptophyta > Magnoliopsida > Myrtales > Myrtaceae > Eucalyptus > Eucalyptus virginea. Next base: position 24,966,620 of record CM024518.1, read on the forward strand.
AAGTAGATTAATCCAGTGTTCTCCAAATCTCAACCACCAACTTTCTTGAGACGAAAGTTGGTGAAAATTCTCATCCACAGTGTTCAGAAATGTAGGTTTTTCAGGAATTTCGAGACACTGTACATCTTTTCAGTGGTAAAGAGAGACATGAAGTGATCTTGAAAGAGATCAGTAATGAGCTCTTCCTATCCTTTCCCATCGTTCACGAGTCTAAGAGTGGTATTATATCCTCTCCTGGCAATGGTTATTGTGTGAAAAAATTTGGTATTTTTCTAGATCAACAGGAATTTGCAGGCCTGGAACCTTTTCCGAATCTCTTTTTGTTATGGAACACGTTACCAAATTTGGTCTTGTTCCTATCTTTAACCTCTTTTATAATAGTATCTATGGCTCTTTGCAAATCAAGGTTTCCAACATTACAGATGTCTTACTAGACTTTTGGATCTTTAGCTTACAATCTTCTTGAGCAAGAACAGGGTTTTTATTTGTTAGAAAGCCCAACTAAAGAATTTTAAATGACCATGTCTATAGAATAAACTCATGAAGAGCAGGTCCAAACATGCGAAATCAATTGGGCAGGGTTAATCAAATTACCATGTTAGATAGTCCAATTCAAAAGTTAGTTTATAGATGAAAATACCACTTGAATACTAATAGGGACATTTTTTTTTTTTTTTTTTTGGTGTGTGAAAAACACATGGACTTTTAGTAACCAAATATCTCGTCACTAAAAGTACAAAGTTCTTCGTGTCAACTATTCAACAACGAAACATGGTGACACTAAAAGTAAATATTTTTCTTGCCATGACGCTCTAGCTAAGAAAATTTCATGGCCCAAAGTATAGAGCTTTTTGGACTATTTTGTCAGTTTCAATCGCGCCACGAAGAACGACCAATATCCATGTCAATAATTTCCAACCAAAATTAACTGGAAGGCCTACATTGGTAAATTATCAAAAGATTTATGACTAAATTGACCAAATTAAAATATTTATGACTAAATTGACTCAGGTACAATAAAATTATGACTTTTTTAGTAATTTTCCTAGTTTTCTAGGCCTCATTTCATTTCTACATCACTGGAGCTACAATTATTTGTAGAATTTTCGTCACCAATGAAGAAAGTATTCTGTGCAGTATTGATCCCAACTCTTATATAGATGTGGTATCACTAAGTCAATAATCTCCTTATAATTTCTTTGACAATCACCAAATCTTTAATGTTACAATTTTAGAAGATATATGATTGGCTCGACATTGGTACGATACATTACTCATAAATGAGTCGTTGAAACACATGGAAGTTCTTGTATAAACTTGATCTCTAGCACCAAAATTTTAACAAATGAAGATACATTACAATCTGATAATGCCAGTATGAACACCTAGAGAGGGGGGTGAATAGGTGTTCAAAAGAAATTTCGATAAATAAATGAGGAATAAAATAGATTTCGAACAAAGTTTGAGTAATGAATAGAGTTTGATAAACAAGTCACTAGATTTCTGGTGAATGTTCAGAATCAGATAAGAGATGGAACTAATTTTTGAAGTACCTATAAGAATGCAACATATTTAAATAAGAAGAATTAAAGGAAGAGAATATTGCACAAAAAATTTATAGTGATTCAGCTTATATCAAGTCTACGTTCAATTTCACACATTGACAACCTTCTGGCTAGGATTTACTATAGCATTATTAGAGAAGTACAATTTATGAGTGCAAACACTTAGTATAAGATCCATTTTCATTCACTAAGTCACTCTTTTTTGTGATTTTCTCTCTTGAATACAATTTATAAAGGTCACCGAAGATGAACAAGTAGTTGAAAAGATTTCAGACTTTGGAATTTCAATTTTCACATCCACACTTCAAATAGACTAAATGACCTCATTAAATACTCATCCATGCTTCACTAGCCGTTGATATTTTTCAGAGAAATTTCTTTCAATCAATCCTTTGACAGAATTGATTAAGAAGATCTTATAGCTGTTTGAAGATTGAGATGGAAAATCCATGATTCAAGTCGCCCATACAATCACAATATAAGTTTCCATAAGTAGATGCTTCCCAAAAATGAACTTGTCTTCAAGATTGATTTCATCAATTTGTGATTAATTCTATCAATAGAAAGAAAGTGAGATCCTTCTCCAGAGAGCTAGATGTTGTAGAATAAATTCCTAATAAGTTCATTTTGAATCATTGTCGCAAGATCAATAAATCTAAGTCTAATTTTATCCTCGTTCTAGACACGGTTTCAGTCTGGATTATGTCATAGTAGAAAATATTTTTGAAATGAATAGACTTTAGCAAAAGTTTTTGATATAACTTCAAAATTATTTTTTTCAAAAAAAAAAAAGAACTAGAAAATTTTGTCAACTTTAAAACTTGGTATGAGTTTTGTCAAACGATTAATCCATATTAACCAAAAAAAAAGGCAGAAACTCCCATGAAATTTACCAACCTCGCCATCAATTAGTTTTGTCCATGATAATTATGAAATTGTAAGTACATGAACCGATCCCAACTTTATTTAACAAGGATCTTTCTTTTTCCCCAACAGTACACTACTTTATTGATAAGTAATGCCTTTATTGACTTTTTATGAGCATGTGGGTTTTCAGTTTCCATCATGTGATCATCTGGATGTGACCCAAGAAGTTAGCTAAATCCCTTTCGGATCCCGAGGAATAGTGGATCCAGCAATGAACCCAGAAAAGTACTTGATTGTGAATGGGCTAGGGAAGGTAATGCCTACAAGCTCCAGCATTTTCAATCCATGTTAGTTGAGATGGCGATCTTAGTTACACAAGACTGAAAGCCAATGTCGGATAGTCTTGCCAACCTAACAAGGTTTGCTTAGATTATGGTAGGTGGTGATTATAAAAAACATGAATACCAATTATCTGTTTTTTAAATACGAAAATTGTTCACAAAGTTCTAAACCTATGACACTTTTGCCATTTTAGTACTAAATCCTTAAATTTTGTTAATTGAATTCGAAACATTTTTATTTTTTACCAAATGAGTCAATTCAACCACTTTAGCCTAGAATTTGTCGACGTGGATGCTAGTCATCTTACGTGACACGGTTGGCGCTAATGTGGACAAAATTTATTATGTTTAAATTTTTTTCAAATTTTAAATATTTTTTATTTCTTTTTATTTCTTTTCTTTTCTTTTTTCCTCTCTCTTCTTCCTTTGTCAGTCGCCCAGCCTCTAGTGAGTGGCTAGAGGCTGTGACCGGCGAGGGTTGGCCTCGCAGACCTCGCGAGTGTTGGGCAAGGCTCATCCTCGCCCGATCTCAATGAGGGCAACCTCGCATGAGGCCGGCAAGGTCGCCCCTTGCTCGGTGGGCTGACCTCATCGATCATAGCCTCTAGCCGATCGCTAGAGGTTGGGTAAGCGGCTAAGGAAGAAGAGAGAGGGAAAAAAAGAAAAGAAAAGTAATTGATGGGTTAGATGATAAAGAGACTATATTTAGCCTCACCCAATCTTGGTGAGGGCCACATTACGTGAGGCTGACGAGGTCAGCCCTCGCCTGATGGGCCGACATCGTTGATCGCAACCTTTGGCCAATTGTCAAAGGCTGGGCAATCGGCAAAGGAAGAAGAGAGAAGGAAAAAAAGAAAAGAAAAAATATTCAAAAAGTAATTGATGGTTTAGATGATAAAGAGACTGCAGCTAGTCCCTCGTTAGAGAGAGAGAGAGAGAGAGAGAGAGAGAGAATTAGCGGGCAATGAAGGTGATGACAAATGTAATGCGTTCAGGCCACTTCAAGTTGGCAAAGTCAATGACAGCGTCGTGAAGAAGGTGGCAAGAAGAAGGTGGCAATAGAACACTATGTGCTCGAGGAAGAAAAATGGAGAAAAGGGGAAATGTCAACTGAAATGATAATAATTAGTTTAAGTTGTGAATCTATTAGAGGGTTTCAATCCATAAAAGATTCAATATTGATGACGTCAACGTTGATAAAATAATCAAGGTCAACATTAAAATATTTAAATGATAAATCATGCTTTCATCAAATAACGTAAGTTTTTAAAATAATTAGCAGTGATTCCACAAAATCTAACATGATATCAGAGCTGGAGATCCTAAGTTTAAATTTTTTCAAATCACATTTGCCCCCTAATTAAGAGTGCGTTTGGTAACGTTTCTATTTCCGGAGAACAATTTTTGAACAGAAATAGTTTTTTTTTTTTTTTTTTTCCCGAAAACAATTTCTAAGTATAAGAACACACTTGGTAATTGCACAAAATTTCTATTCCAGGGAAAGAAATGCGTTTGGTAAAATTATATAATTTTATTATTTCTTTTAGTTTTTAATATTTTTATTATATTTTCCTTTTTTTTTTTTTCTTTTTCTTTTTCTTTTCTCTCATTCTTCCTCTTTATGGCTAGTCACCGGCGGCCAGCTAGGCAAGGTCCAATGAGCTCATCGAGCCTTGCCTAACCACCAGCAAGGCTCGGCCTCACCCAAATCTGGCGAGGTCGAGCCTCCCGGTGGCTTGGTGAGCACCGCGAGGCTCGGCCTCACCGGTGGCCTCGGTGGCCAGGCAAGCCTCAATTGAGTTGGGTGAGCGTGAGGCTGACCTCGCACCGGCCGGCGAGGCTGAGCCTCGCCATGCTTGGCCCAGCCACAGCGAGGCTCAGGCCGACAAGCCTCGCCATGGCGTGGCGTCTCTAGGGGCCAGTGACCCTCCGGCAAGGTCATCGACCCTCGTTTGGCTAGTCGTTGGCGCCAGCCATGGCCAAAGCCGGCGACTGGCCAAAAGAAAAAAGAAAGAGAAGAAAAGAGAAGAGAGAAAAATTGTTTATTCAAATTATTCTCGGAATAAAAGCAACTTTTTTCTATTTCTTGTTTCTATTCCAAATTTGTTCCTAGAAACAAAAAAAAAAAAAAAAAGATTTTTTGTTCCCGAAAACAAAAATTTTACCAAACACGTTTCTGTTCTTTTTTTGTTCCCCGGAACAAAAACAAAAATTTCTATTCTAGGGAACGGAAAATTTTTTTACCGAATAGGGCTTAAATTTCCACACTTAGTTTAGGCAAAAGATCAAACCAAGCATGAGGGAGAGTGTTAGCATATTTAAATGATAAATCATGCTTTCATCCCCAATTAAATTTCTACACTTCGGTTAGGCAAAAGATCAAACTAAGTGTGAGGAGAAGTATTAGAGTATTTAAATGATAAATTATACCTTCATTTAATAGCTTAAATTTTTAGAATAATTGACAATAATCCCACAAAATTTCACAATTAAAATCAAAATATCTATGATTTTCAATAATATTTTACTAGATTGAGTTGAGGCCAACTAAATCCATTCATCTTCATGTGGCATCGCCACCAAGTGCCATTACAAAATGTCCCTAACCAATCTTTGATTCCTAAGATTTTGATATTCTATCAAACTCGATGAGTAAATTAACCCAATGTTCTCCTAACCTCAACCACCAATATTCTCAAGATGAAAGTTCGTGAAAATTCTAATCCAGAGTGTTCAGAAAGGTATGTTTGTCAGGAATTTTGAGACCACTATACATCTTTTCAGTGGTAAAGAGAGAGATGAAGTGATCTTGAAAGAGATTGGCAATGATGTCAAGTTCAGATGGCTTACTACGAAAAGGTATTACTTCAATTTCTGTTGACCGAGGAAGAATGTAATAACCTTATCATCAGGTGAAGATCATTCATAAACAATGGAAAAGGAACGGCAGAAACAAGCACAACTCACATTTTGATTCTGCAAAAGCAAAAGATGAGAATCTGGGAGTTTCAAGGCATTGACAGGTTGTTTGTTTCTTACTTAAAGAGAGGGAATTTCATGATCTCTGATCAATAAAACTCTCTTGGGCCAGAATTAATTCAATCAAGCCACACAAATAGAGTTTGACATTTGCATACACAGCCAAGAAATTTCTATCTACAGAGCTGCGACCTAAGCCTTTTGCGACGCCTTTTTCATCATAAGAGTGATGAAAAACTCTGAAAAGGACCAATCACTTCAATAGTTATAAATCAGATGTGGAACTCATGACAAGCTCCTTATAGCACAAGTGAATTTGGAAAAATTGTCCACGGTCTCATAGGAATAGAATTGGCCAATCTCATTATTCGTGGATAAGCCTGCATATTTTATATTCAATATATTCCCATACCAAGAAATATGATAAATGATAGGTTAGGAAGGAATTGCATAATCCACTAATGTATGCCTATCCTTTAATCATCATTTGACTTATATATAAAATTGACGTGTCCAATCTTCGAATTTTTTTATGATTTTACTTGATCAAATTGCGAATGTGGCCATTCAATGATTGATACATTTGATGTGCTGATAAAATGCAGCAAGTCATGGACTTAACCTTGGGGTTCGATATGCAGCTAAAAGCTGTAAATCGTTCATTTGTTATCTAGAAGGATTTCCAACACAAATCAAACTCCTTAGTCTCACGTGTATTATCAGATAGGTTCCTAAATAAAATAGACTTGGTAAAACAAAGAATGGAGAGAAATACTCTCTAAAAGCATTTAGCGACACATTTATGTGAGGAAATAGCATGTGGTGCTAATATTACTAATTATTGGCAAGAGAAAACTATGCATCTTTTTCAGCAAACTAAAGGTAAAAATATTGGTATGATCTTATTGCAGAGGGATTTAACAGTTTTTGGGCCATAATATTCTTCTAAAATATGTAAAAGGTGTTTGGTATTGTGTGTTTGCGTATTGCTCGAATTAAGGAAAGCAGGGGAGACTGAATTTCAGAATTAGTGTGCGCAACGAAAGTTTTGTGAATTTCACTTATGTTCACATATAAACATTGCATTATTGGATTGGAGGATCACTAGAGGTTAATAAGTGTATAATTGATATTAGTGAAGATTTAATTGGTGAAGGATTTGGGTTGTTTTGGAGACTAGTACTTCGGGAACTATGCGACCGTAGAAAAGATAGGCTTGACTTTAAACTTTACAAATGTTTATTTGCTTGCCTAAATTTGCATTTATGAAGGATTTCTAAAAACTAGCAAATACTATAAATGGTAGATCTGGTTAGAATTTTTCAATCCAAAAAAATTCTATTGAAATTCGACTACCAATCTCAAAATTTCAAGATATTATTGTAGACATAGGCAATTTGATAATATTTGACATGGTGTATTTGATGTACCAAATCATGCTTAAAAGCGTGCTTAACCCAAGGGGTCCTGCAAGCAACTAAAAGTCATAAAGTTCATCTTTGTCAAACTCACGCTTTGACTTTATACATAAGTACTAACTTATTGAATTAGACGCATTCACAATGATTAAACTCGTTGGTCTCATATCAATATTATTATTTGGGTTGATTTTCATATAAGATAACATAATGCGGGAAAAATAGATGGATGCTTGGTAACAATTTTTGTTTTTTTTTTAGCGATGAAACAATTAATGGAATATCACTCCTTACACCAAGCTCTTTAAGATTTTACATGTGATACTTGAAAGTCGAACTATTCACCCTAAAGAAGGCCTGAGTTATTTTCCTCCATCTTTTCCATTGAAGATTTGCTTTGCAAATTGGAATTTCTTGGGACAACATAGAACCTCGCAAAGTTCACTGCCTTCAAGGATGGTGATTCGGGAGGAGAATTGGCCATGAACGTGGTAAGGGGCTATGGTGGAGTGTCGCCAACCACGTCGCCCTCCATTAGACTTTGAAACTTATTTTCCTCTCAATAGTGTCCTCAGGCAATCTCATAACACTAAATCTGCCCAGAGTGAGACACACAATCTGCAATTAGTGATGGAAAGTTACAACAATTACCCAAATCAAAACTAGGAACGATATTTAATCGGATTAAGACAAGAATAATTAAGCTAAAAACATGTTACTCTTGGACATCCATACCCTCAGAAGACGAAGTCAAAAAGCTTATTCCAATAAATCACTAATCCAACTTTTCAGGGTTAGAGCACATGATGATGCATCTCGTACTGAATTTGGATGCGCTTTTCATGTGTGAATCATAATCTTTAAAGAAATAAATGGTAACAATTTAGATGCATCAATAGGTTTTTGGACAAAAGGACTGTAGACATCAACAGATTAACTTCCCCATTTGTTTGTAGAGATGGTCGTATATGAGGGAAGTGGTAAGATTATGGCTCAAGCAGAATAAGATATTGAAGCTTGAAATATCAAAGGATCATAGCTGTATAAATAGGAAAATATTTGGCCATTCTCATTATTGGTGGATACACCTGCATATTTTGCATACAATACATTCTCGTATTGAGAATGTGATAAATTGTAGGTTAGGTAGGAATTGTATAATCCACTAGTGAAATATTTTTCTGGTAGATCACTGATCTAATACTTATGTACATGTAAGGCTGGATTATGTGTGACATGGTTATGTGATGCATGTCAAAAGAGGTTTTCAAATCAGATTAAAAAAAAAAAAGGTTTTCAAAGATGAGGCATCACAAAGGTCTTGCTTTGAAGCACGTGAAGGACTAGAAAGAAAGAAGAAACTCACTCAGCTAAGGCATGGCACGGCAAGATATGAAAGGCTCTATAAATAAGTAAATACTTAGTCATGCTCATTACTATTGTGGATAGACTCGCACAATTTGCATTTAACGCATTCCCATAGTAAGAAATATTATCAATGGCAAGGTTTGTTAGAATGGATTTTTTCTAGGAATGTGACCAAATACGGTGTCCATGATTACTTAATTATTTAAGAAATGAAAAATCTAGACTGTTAGGTTTTCCATGATTTTGATGAATGGGAACGTCAATGACAATATCACAATAGTGAAAGTACCTATTACTTGTTCCTAATTAAACTATTTACTAATGAAAGTTATAATTTGTGATATTGGGCTCACATCTGTTTCCTATTATGAATTAAAGTAGCTGCACTTACCATTGATAGAAAAGATCTCCAACAACAGTAAAACTAGTTCATCTAGCATACATTTTGTTCGACATGTCTTTGGACGAGAGAATTAACATTGTCTGAGCAAGTAAACAAGCAAATGCAAAGAAATATTATTGTCTATATAATTAACCATTAGGTAAATAAGTTTGACATGTAAATTATATTTTCCATATATCAACGATTGTTTTTTAAAGAAAATATGCAACTCTTCTATGAATTAATACAACATTTTACAGAAAAAAAAATATTATTCTTAACAAGAAGACATAGCTTTGTCAATTAACTTTGAGACACATTAGTTTATAAAAATTAATTTCAAACATTTTATCTCATGGCTATTGCATCCAGACATAAGATAAAGGTACATTTTAAAGAAGATCGGAAACACCTTATACGACGACCACTAGGGACGATAGAGTTGGATTTAGATTGTGATTGCAACTTTGGGTGGATGATCCTAAAAATTGATCTACATGTTAGTATACCGGGTGATTTTGACATCCAAATTTTGCCTGCGATTTGATCATCCACTTTTAAAAGCATAATAGGCCATTGTCCAAGTTTCAATTTGCATAGATCATCCTTACATTCTGCAACGATTAGGAGTCCATTTCGTCATCGGTGAATTCGACCCTTAATAAAATATGTCGTCGTTTCATCATGTTGTGTTCATTTCCTCCACCAGACCTCTTCTGCAATTTTTAACTAGAGACATAATTGCCTCAAGACCTCGGGCCTTGCAACCAGAATTTCGGCCCACGTAGGCCCAAAAGCCAACCATCGCCACCAACCCGATCTGACTCGCTGCAATAAAACCCAATCGGACTTTTCGGCTCAATCCAAGCCCGCTAAGCCTAATTTCTTGGCCCATCAAACTTCCTAACTTAACCTAGGCCTAAAATAGTACAAAAAGGAGGGCCAAGGCGGACTCAGGCCCGGAGAACCAGGCCCGGCCCGGCGCCACTCTCCTTCCTCTTTCCCTCCATTCTCTAGTCAAATATGCTCATGGGAGACGGAACATGCATGGGTCATCTCTTCTCTCTCTTCTTTAAGGAATCCACTCGCTCTCTGATTCCCTCTCTAACCGAGACAAAAGCACTTGAGTTCTCCCCACTTTTGGCCGTCTCTTCATCCTTGCCATGACCATTCTTCATCTCATTTTTGCTCTCGATCGCACAAACTCCATCATCTCCACTCCACCTTCATCTTCCGGTCCGATCATCTTCATCATCACCAGCCAACTTTCTCATCTCTCCCCCTCGTCTCGTCATTCTCAGTTCCATCACCGCCATGCTAGGCAACTCTCTCTTGGCTCCCATCCTCACCCACGCCCACTTTCAACTCTGGACCCTCTCCTTGCTCCCAAGGCCAAGAATTCTCCTCGATTCCTCCAGCGTCACTTTGTCTCGTCCTCACTCAAGGTAGGAAGCCCCTCTTATTTATGCATAGTTCGCCAAGGATACTGTGATAAAATTGAAAAAGTTGAGGTACGATTGCTCGCCTCACACTCGCTAGGGAAACAAACCAACACTGGTTATGACATTTCATCATCATAGTATGTTAATGCAGCATTATAGTTAGAATTTGCACCATGTTATCCATGAAATGACACATTTTTTTTAGCATGTAGTGGGTTGATTTGAAGCCCTCGTTGTTTTTAGCTTAGTACAAGTTTCAAGTTCAAAATCGCATGTTTAAATAATATTATGCTAGAATTTGTGTTGCCCTTGTCTACTTGTGGTTAATCGACGTGTTTGTTGTTATTACAATGTATAATCATGCTCTTTTTTCAATAGATAACACAACAAATTGATAAATGAAAAGGCACAATTATGTGTTTTTGTGATAAGTTGGAATTTTAGTGATAAATCACATCTTTTGAATAATTAAGGTCAAAATTATGTATATGTTATTTTAATTCAAGACATGATGCATTCGGCATATTTTGTGTAATATAGGTGTTGGCATATTACTTTAGGACAGCAAGTTTTTTTTTCATATTGCATGAATATCAGTTAGTCTTATTGAGGGAGCATGCATTTTTTTGGTGGGAGACATTGCATGTTAGTTTAAGGTATAGGTCAACTGTGTGTTAATGATCAGTGAAGAGATCTATTGGAGGATGATTTTAGATGGGACCGCGTATCATATTAGCAAACATATTATAGGAGAAAACCAGGGAGCATGAATATCTTTAAATCAAGAATAAGAAAAACCCCTCTTATTTGTGTGTAGTTCACCAAGGATACCGTGGTAAAATCGAAAAAGTCAAGGTACAATAGCTCACCTAGTGCTTGCTGGCGAAATAAACCCTACACTGGTTATGGCATTTCATCTTCATAGCATGTTGACGTGGCATTATAGACCTATAGTTAGGTTTTGTATTACGTTATCCATGAAGTAACCCATATATGTTTAGCATGTAGTTAGGCTGATTGGGAGCACTCGTTCGTGTTGGTAATGTCTACATCATATTGGGCCTTAGGATTGCATTGGGCCTTTTCCGCGATCATACCTTCGAGCCGAAAGCGAGCACCAAGAGCCCGCTGGGCAGCGCGTTAAGGGTACTGGACAGCGGTGTCCGCAACCTGTTCCGATCCATTTGAGGGTCCTGGGGGTCGTCGTTGATTCCTTGTCATGTCATCCATGGCATTTTCGGGTGTAATTGGGCCCACTAAGAGCCCAAATGAGTCCTCGAAGCCCACTGTCCAGCCGCTTTATTGCACTGAACAATGGGCCTCAAGTCCTTTTATGGCTCGGATAATGGTTCTAGTAGTCCCGAGACGTCCCTTTAAGCTTAGAGTTCGTTTGTTTTGCGGAAAATATCACATTTCCAAAAAATATTTTAAGGAAGTCATTTAAAAAAAAAAAGACTATATTTTTCAGTATTCAGCTGAAATTTGAAATTTGAATGGATAATGTTTTCCATTGTTCATTATCTAATTTGATTTTATGGGAAAATGACAAAAAATGTAAATTTTAATATTTCTCATGGACCTGAGTTTATCAGTATGTACCTGAGCAAAGGCGCATGTGCATGTGCATGTCAGTGTGCACACATGTTTGCATGCCTTAGAACATAAATCATCCATTCACAATAATTCACCTGAAAATTTACAGATAAGCAGTGCGGCTGATATTTTAAATAAATTAAATTACAATAGTTCAAATACTCCCAAGGAAAGAAAGATAAGACATATGCTTGAAATAATCGAACAGGGACCATCCTAAGTGACTATTGAAGATATTACTGATCCTTGAATGTTGCCGTTGATGCTGAAACGTCTCATCGTCATATCTAAATATCTACCACGCTAATGTAATATACAGAATCATTGAAGTCCTGAAGTCTAATAACCTGGACAAGGAGAAAAATAGGAAATAGCTAAAGACAATATGCTTACCAGTAGGTCAAAGGCGAGGATGAAGTTGTTGCTTTTAAGACTACAAGAGATGAAACAAAACTAAATTTGTCAAACGAGGCCAAAGAATAGAGAACTAGCATCCATTGAGAACATTACCTGAGAGCTTTGATACTGCAAGATTGCCATCAAAAGGTGAGATATGCAGGTGCCTAACAACCTTGATACTGGAAGGGTGTATGATATTTTCAGTTTCATGGGGAAATATCGAGCTCATATGCACATTTACTCATAAAAAATGAAGTTGGTATTTATGCTAAACAAACCCACTACTCATGTCAAAGTCCAGGAATGTCACCTTTGTGAGCGCATCCCCTATCCCTATACTGGAGAGCCTTTGTGCAATAACCAACATTTGACTTGAACACATAGATCAAATAGACGTGCACCCTTCACTTGCAGCTCGGTCTGTAAAATACCAATGTGAAGGATAATATCCCATACAAAACCATAACTTTTGGAGAAGTGAATATATTATGTGTTAAAAGTTCCGTGCATATACAGCTCCACAAGGCATCGCATTACCAGTCTTAAACCACGAAACTTGTCTAATGAGTAGTAACAAGACAAAAATACCACAGGCACTATTACCCATATCAGCAATTTCAGAGCAGATAAGGAAAGGACTCAATAGCACTTATCATTTAATTCTAGGTTGAGTCTAGTTTAGTTCTCTTGACTTGTACCCCTTTTTTCAATTTCATCATACTCTTTCTCTTGCAATCGATTCCTCCAACTTGCTTGATTTCTGAATTTGATGCTTTTGTGACCTACCACTACCCGCTTCTTTAAATGTTGAGTGACCGTGCTAATTGGACTCACTTAGATGATGTGACCGAACATGAATCATAAAGTAAAGTCTAATTTTTCCGCTTCTCTCTTTTTCTTTTTCAAATCAGCTCTTAATATGGAAGATTTCCAGGTTGCAATTAAAACATTTCAAAGAAACAAGTAATAGTAGGTGATAGAAGGATCAAATTGCAACTAAATATATCAAGTAAGTTAAGATACTCAATCTAAAGAAAAGTTCGAAAGACAATCAAAATTTCACTGACCCCACAATATGAGTTACAAATGAAGAATTTGCCATTCAACAAAGTCTTTCAAAGTATTAGAAAAAAAATGTATGGATTTGATAGATGACAAAAGCTCAATTCCAACACAACCAAGTGCAAACAATTCAGCTATCCATGATTTGACTTGATCTTATCAATTTTCGAATCTAGTAATGGTATGTTATCTTTTTTAGATAAAAAAAAAAAAAAATCAACTATAAGGCACTAAGGGGTGCAACCCATGTGCAAAAAGAGCTCAAAAACTTAAAAGCCATATACAAACAACTCTCAAAACCATCAAGGAGTTCAAATACAAGATGATTATGGACTATGTCAAACAAGGCAATTACGTCCATGCACAAGTCTCCACTACACCATATGCATATAAATTCAAGCCAATTTTCAATGTAAAATAGAAATGAAAGATTGTTCTCCATCAGATTTCTCTTGTTTTGCTCAATTAAAATCAAATGTCTCGAGTTTAAGCTATGTACGATACCCATCCCTCCATATTTTGTAGTGTAGCCATTGAACAATCCTCCTTTTTTTTTTTTTTTTGTAGAAAGCATCCTTATTTTGCAAGGATCCTCTTTATTTTATAGAATAGTCCTCCTTGTTAGGGACCTATTGGATATAGTAAATCCTCTCCCTATATTGCCAAAGGTCATCTTTAGGAAATGAAAAAAAAATGCCAAAAAAAAAAAAAAAAATTACTTAATTTCATATAACATTATCCACTTTTTCCTTCTTTTTTTTTTTTAAAAATTTTTAAGCCAAGCAAGTCAATTTCAATTATAAAGTCCATTACACTTATTATTTCTCATCATTCTTATCTCATAATTATATATATATATATATATATATATAAGAAAATACATTCAAAAAAAAAAAAAAGAAAAAAATATGGCACATAATTTTTTTATTTATTTTTTAAAATTTTATGTATATGGTTACGATTTACATGACAAATATAGGAGTGATGAACAAAACAATAATACACAGGAAGGAGCTTAAGTATTTCCACAGGCAAGATCCTAACAAGAATCCTCAAAGAGTTTGCTCTTTGGGTTAGCGATAGTGGGGTGGACCTCTTACTAGAGTGATTACCATTGTGTGATTGTTTTGGCTCATGGGCTTCGCCCGCAACCACATTGTCCTCCTGTTGGGCTACTTATTAGCCAACGTTGGCATTAGTCACCCCTCAAGATCACCCCGGCTACATCGTTGAAATCTCTCCCGTATTCAAACATAGCAAACTCATCTCCTTTGGTGGGGTGTTCACTTATTTCGTTTTCTTTTATTTTCCTAATTTTGTAGCATCAATTTCCTTCTTTTTTTTTAAAAAAAAATTTTTTTCATCAATTTGTCTTTTTCATGTTGAATGTGTAATTCTTCTTATTGTAAATAAGAAAAAAAAAATCAACATTCAACATGAAAAAGACAAAAATTGATGACAAATGAAAAAAAAAAATGCTACAAAATTAGGAAAAAAAATGAATAGTACAGTGAAGGAGGTGAGTTTGCCAAGATAGAATGTGGGCGAGACCTCGACGACATAGATATAAGTGATCATGAGGGATAGCGAACACCGATGTTGGTGAATAAGCTGCCCAAGGACCACATAGTTGTGGGCAAAGCCCAAGAACAGGCACCACGCAAAAAAGATGGCCCTCACCAACAAGATCACGTAATGACAGTCGATCTAGTCGGAGGTCCGACCCGCCATCACTAATCCAAGGAGCAAAAACAAGTTGAGATTCACATCGGGATTTCAACCTGCATATAAAATATCCTCATATCTTTTATATGTATTAACGTTCCACTCATCACTCCTAAATCTACCGAAGTTTGAAAAAAAAAATCTTGTTTATTATCAAAGTGCTCCCACGCGTATCATGTACAGGAACTTAAAAATGAAAAACATTAGGTGCCATATTTTCCTCCCTTTTTATTTGAGTTAACTATCTTAATATATGTGATTATAATATAAGAATAATGAGAAATATTAAGTGCAATGGACTTTATATTGAAAATTAACTTGTTTGGCTTAAAAGAAAAACAAAAAGAAAGGAAAAAGCAAATAATGTTAATTGAAATTAAATAATTCTTTTTAGCATTTTTTAGCCCATGACAGCCCATGTTAAGACTTACTTGTTCAGAGTCATGTTTTGCATAGCTACTTTTTCACTTGAATTTGGAGTGATCGATTGCTTTGCATCAACCGGTGTTCTCAACCTTTTAAAAGGATGAATGGAGGATTGTTGAATAGTTGAAAATAAATAAGGTCCCTACGAATAAGGAGGATTATTCTACAGAATACCTAGAGGGAGTCCTACAAAATAATGAGGATTGGTCAATGGCTTTCTATTTATTTTCCTATTGCTTCTGAACAAAGTCTGAATAATTACTTTCCATTTTCATTACATTTTTTTTTTTTTTATTCATTTTTATTATATTTATTATATATTACTATCTACTATTTTTTTTTTATCAGAGATGGGCTCGGTCTAAATATGGACTACACTGAACTTTGTAAGTATGGGCCATGGACATAAATGGGCTTATTATATCCAACCCCTTTCAATCCTAACCTCACCAAGCTCAATCTTAATCGCATTTAACCATACTAAGCCCATTGTTTATTATAATCGCACCAAGCCCATTTTCCACTATAATCACACTATGCGCACACTAGGTCCATTTTCAATTATAACAAGCTCATTTTCTATTATCTCTTTTTTTCTCTTTTTGTTATTTTTTTATATATATCTTTTTCTTACCCTTTTGTTATTCACAGGTCGAACAAACTTACTCAAGATCAACTTTCAAGCCTCTATCTGCTTAGCCAGAAGCATCCGTACGTCATCGCCCACTACCTTTGGCCGCCACCGGACTGCCTCCGGTGGCCACCCTTCTCAACTACCAGTCATTCAATACTCACAACCATAGCCACAGCATGACTGAAACAAACAAATAGGAAGGAAAGCGACGACCAAACCGGTGCCAATGAGTTTAAAGGTGAACACTGATGCTGTCGTTTTCGAGTCTGGCGACCACCATTGAATGCAGCGGGAAGACACGCCAACATAGGGTGGGAACAAAACAAAAAAGATACAGTCAGATTCAAACTCGGCAACGACGAAATTTGACTGAAATCGTGCTCAGCAATCAATGTGCACTCAAAATAATCCCACAATCAGAGACAAACCTATGCCAATTCAGTTTTAAAAATTTCTTGTCAAACGTATGCTGTGCAATTTGATTGAGGAGCAGAACTTTGACTTCAGATTCCAACGTTCAAGCTAAACCATCAGAGAACAATCTCAAATACATCGTGTCAATGGAGGATTCAATATCTGAACTGCGGTGAGGCTAGAGGATTGAGATCAGCACCTGCGGAAGAACTTGAAACTGGATCTCGGCGCGCCTCCGGATCCCGATATCGGGAACAAGGGTACACATGGCTCTGGAGCGGCAAGAAACGGCAGCGAAGGTGGCTGAAGGCGTCGGAAGGGCGATGGGGCAAGTGCTCTCTGTAGTGATGGCACGGAGTTTAAATTGGCGGAGGAGGCAGTCAGGAAAAGCCGACTCAAACTCTTCAGTAACCGTAATTGATAAGAGAGGTGAAAGAAGACGTATAATCGAATCGCTTTTCTAGAAAAAAATCTCCGATTCTCTCTCACTCTCTCAGTTTGAACTATGACCATTATTAGAATAAGTTACGGGAGAGAGAAAAAGAAAGAGATAACAGACGAATTCTGTTATAGATTGCGCATGTGATGAAGAAAAGAAATATCCAAAATATTGATGATTCCTCTTTTCATTAGAGTAATAACACGGGCAGCAGAGAGAGGAGACTTGCATGATCCACTTAAGCAAACAGCCTTTGGTGGCCCAATTGATTGTGCATAGTAACCCAAGCAAGAATCGCATATTTGTCATTTTCAAGAAATAAAGGAAGATGTTGAAATCGCGCTTAGATGTGATATTAACTAAACCAACCTTAGAAATTATGTTATGAATGTGATAATCAGATTGATAACACTTAATTGAAAAAGAAGAAGATTGATTACCCTCTCAAGATAGAATCAAATCACCACGTTTGTTAACCACTCTTGGTTATTGCGAAAGTGATGCTCAGGTATACTTCACGAAGGAGAGCATGTACAAAAGATAAAGCACAATACAAGATCTCTAATAAGGAAAATAAAGATGAATAATTCATGGAACTAATACACTTTTGATTTGATTCTAAGTACATCGAGCTCTTGTCCAATTTTCCCATTAGATACTTGAGGTGGAGTCACTAGCTATTAATTCATCCTTTTTTTCTCTTCCTCTATGATTCTCACTCGCAATAATAATATCGGTTGGCTTTATACGTCAAAAAAAAAAAAAAAAAAAAATCACTTGACTAGTGCAGGTTCGAATACCGCTACCTCCGTAGTTCCATTGCGGTGGAGAATTGGACTCCAAGAACTTCATTCCACGTGTTGTAAGTAGTAGGGATTGGCCTTATTTACTGCAATAGGAGTTGTAGCAAATTTCATGATATTACCAAGGATGAAACATTTGACGGATGACAACGTCGATGGCAATTTCATGATATTGAACTTGGCCATTGCACGTACCCAATAAAACTTTAAAGTGCATAGATAAACTGCTATTTTACTGCTGCAAGTTATAACTCGTCATATTGGGCTCACATCTAAGAACAAAGCATTTTTTGATAAATCATTGATCTACTACTTATTTACATGCAAAGTTCAAGTGCCAAACACATGATCACTAGATGCATGCAAAAGAGGTTTTCAAAAATGCAAATGATATATGATCCTAGATTCTTTGTTCTGTAGGCAGAACAAGGGTCTTGGTTTGAAGTGCCTGAAGGACTAGTGATAAAGGAAAATAAATTCAGTTGGCTAAGGCATGCCACCAAAAGATGAAGAGCTCCATAACTAGGTAAATACTTAGTCTTGTTCATTATTGTTGTGACTTGAGTTGCACAATTTGCATTTAACATCTCATAGTAAGAAATATCATCAATGACAGGTTTTGGTAGGATTGAATTTCTCTAGAAGTGTGACCATGTACACCCCATCATGATTTACTATACTATTTGAGAAAATTAAAATCTAAATAGTTAGACTGGTGATGGTCATGATGGATGGAAACACTGATGGCAATTTCACAGTATTGAAAATATATGTTACATGTGTCTAATAAAATGTCATTGTATGTAGAAAAACCTGAATTTCGTGCTGAAAGTTACAGCTAGATAGTAGGCTCAAATCTTGTTCCTATAATAAATAAACGTACTTGCACTTACTGTTAATTAGAAAAATCTCCAATGACGGTTAACTCATTCATCAAGTACACACATTGTCCAATATATCTCTATAAGAGAGAATTAACATTATCAAAGCAGACAAAGAAACAAATGCGAAGACATACATTTGTCTATATAATTAACTCATAGGGAGCCACGACAGTTGCACGTCGAATTTATCTTTTCCATATTTAATGGTTGTGTATTCAGTATAACTTAAAGTTATTTGATTTAAGTGAATAGTAATATGAAAAGATGCAACTCTTGTATAAACAGATGTACCGTTAACTAATAAATATTACCCTTAACAAGAAGACACAACTATATTAATTAACTTTGAAGCACATTACTTTATAATAACAAAAGAATAAAATATAGACCGAAAAGTCATAAATTGATTTCAAACGTTATATCTCATGGTCATTGCATCTATACAAAAGATAAAGGTAAATTTCAAAGAAGATTGGAAACAACATAAACGTTTTTAATTTCAATGTTTCAAAAAAAAAAAAAAAAAAACTAGTCTTAATTTTTTGCTTGTTATGACTTTTTATTTGAGTAATTTCAATATTTTAATCTAAATACTTTCCATAGAAAATATGTATTCTTTTGACATATTCCTCTTGTACGCCTATGTCACTCTTCAGTAACCAAAAAAAAAAAAAATTCTACACAAAAACCATATTGCCCATGTATAGTACATGTCAAAATTGATCATTTGGCCATACCATGTAGGATGGACAGTACCTAATAAACAATTATGTCAGTAATTTTCAGTCAAAATTAGCTAGAATGACTAAATCAGCTAATCGTTAAAAAAATTATAACTAAATTGACACAATCGATTTAGATTGTATTCGCAATACAATATGTTTAAGACCTTGGACAAATTCTCCTTCTAAATTATCATATCTTCCACACTCTTTCATAGCTTAGTTTCCTCTCCTAACTGAGAAGATGGCATGAAGCTATTTCTTCATACAAGTGTGAACACGACAACTAGAATGGTAGTTTTCCCGGAGACATTAACGGGCGACACAAAGAATCTCCATGCTTTATTGATTCAAATTTGGCTGCACTACAAAACAGAAGTCTTTGGCCTTTAAAAGAAAGCAAAAACAAAATCCGAGCATAAAGAAGAATTACCGTATATATTTGAATTACTTTCTCTGGGACGAACACCAATAAAGCTAAACTTATAAACGTCGTAACTAAGTCCTCGTTTTATGATTTATTATTTGTTTCTCGCCTTGGAAAACGACGAGTGATTCCATGCAGGTCTGAAAGAACGAGTTGTCGAGTTCTAGAGGCAAGCTCGTTAAGTATCCTCCAGATGGAAGCCAGATCGAATTTGAATTTTCCGAGTCCAAGTAGATTTTTGAATTTATATGGTTGACAATATTATTACCAGTGCTCATATCTGAAAAGGTGTTTCATCATATTTTTGGTAGGGAATACACATTTTCGTCAATTCATATCGATCCATTAACATTCAAAAAGACATTTCATGATTTTTTTTTTTGTGAAATAATACTCTTGATAAAATTGAAGATAATTAAAAATTCAAACAATTATTAGGGAATTAGCATCAAAGAAAATTGGTTAATGACAATATTAAGGTCCTGTTCAAAACATCATATAGTACCAGCATACCCTTAAGAATGCTAGATAAGCGTGCCATGCGGAAGAAAGTGAGTTGAGATCTCTATGCTATTTCCTGAAATTGATGAGACTAACCGGATGTGATTAGTAGGTCCATATAATAATGTAAACTCACTTTCAATTTCGACCTTAAGCAAAATTACCAAGAAAAAAAGAAAGAATAAATAAAACAAGGATCTTCAATTTAATTTTAAAAACCAAACCAGATCTTCCCGGGTCCTCCTACCACTAAAGAAAGAAAGCACTCACCAACCTTTTGCCCCGCTTCAATTCCACACTGACTTCGTAGACCTTCCAAAAACAAAGAAGAAAGTAATGAAAAGTTTTCATTTATACACAAATCTTTTCGTTAAACATTTCTTCGGGATATAAATGTTTTTTGATATTTTTCATTATATCTTAGTATGGATCTAGATATTTCAAATTATCCATATCAAATATTTGTCTCACCTAACATTGAGTTGTCTTAATCGAATATTCATTGAGTGTCTATTGGTTAAGTCCCTCAATTCTTGACATCTTAGTTTGTAATTGAATGTCACAAATCTTCTCGTTAAACATCTCATTTTGGATATGAATTTTTTCAATCTTTCTTGTTATACCTTAGTCTAGATCTAGGTATTTCAAATTATCTTAATCCAATATTTGACTTGCCTTACATTGAGCATTTATTGGTTAAGATTTCTTAATCCAATGTTCCCCTCACCTAACATTGAGTGTCTATTGGTTAAGTTTCTCTAGTCTTGACATCTCAATCTGGATCCGAATGTCTTGAGTCTTATTGTTAACCATTTCATTTTAGATATGAATGTTTTTCAATCTCTTTGTTATACCTTAGTGGGTCTGGTATTTTGAATTATCTTAACCCAATGCTTGACTCACTTAACATTGAGCATGTATCAGTTAAGCCATCTTAATTGGATAGTCATATCACCTAATATTGGGCATCCATTAGTTAAGTTCACCAAATTCTAAACATCAGGCTGAATCAAGATGTCTTGAATCCTCTTGTTAAACATTTCATTTTGGATATGGATGTTTTTCCCCACCTCTTTTGCTATACCTTAGTCTGGATCTAGGTATTTTGAGTCATCTTAGTCCAATGGTTATCTCACCTAACATTGAGCGTCCGTTGGTTAAATTCATTTGGTTGCCTCTTTCTGGATCTAGGAGATTCGATGAACATTGTTACTTCAGAAAAATTAGACTCTTCAAGGAATCTGAAATGAAAACCGGAGACTTGTTGAGCAAATGAAGTTTGATCCAGTAGCTTAAGATGCTTTACTGCACTAGTTGGCAAGTAACTACAAGTACGCTCTCCTTTTCTGTATTATGATTTTAGGAAAATTCATTATATGATTTGATTATTTCATTTACATTAGACCAGCGGATGAATTTGAATTGATGGCTCTGGACTAACTAAACTAAGCCTGCAAGAGCGTGAAAATCAATCAAGCCAAGGTCTTTTATATGACCGAAAATTGCGTGTGCCTTGCACGTGAGGTGCTCAAGTTAGGAAAGATCCAAAAATCATATTATGAGAATATATGATTCACCGTTGGGGCACATATAAGATTCAAATCAATCAAGATTATCTCAAAGAATGGGAAGACGCGTGGATGGAGCGAAATAAAAAGAGAGTGGGTGAGGCAAGAATTGGTCAACTTAAAAAGAAAATATTTGGAGAAAGAATATATATATATATATATTGGGAAAAAGGTTGGGTGGGTGGGGTTGTTCGTCTTTCTTGACCTGCCTGGCCAGCCCTCCCTCTTTCTGCCTGCGTCTTTAGTTGGAATGACTGTCTACGTCGCCTACCCTTGGTCGGTTAAAGCTATGCACTGATTCACTCTTATTGTATCAGGTTGGGAGCGAAAGCTTTCTAATATGGGCAGAGACCTCAGGTCTATCTCTCTTCTTTGTGATATGGATTTCTAATGAGAGGATTACAAGTAGTACACAATAGAGAGAAACACACGTGAGGGAGAGAAGAGAGAGGCGGCCCCGCCGCCGTGCCACTGCTGCTCCCTCCGTGATGGTTGCTACTGCTGTCCATGGAGCTGCCCCATGTCGCCCAATGATCGAGGCTGCTGCTGCTTCAATCTGAACCGCGCAACACCGTACTTGCTCGCTATTGCATCACTGCTGTTCGCCGCCATGTCTTTGCTGTTTTTCGTCGCTGTTCTCTGCCACGACATTGTCCAGTCCGGTCTCCATCAACACTAATCCGAGAGCCGTGAGTTCCAGCACCTGCTCGGAGAGGGAAGTGAAATATGTAGAGAGGGTCAAGTGGTGAAAATCTGGTGAAGGAGACTCTGATCACCGCTTGAAAAGAAGGGTCTTTGTGAGATCAACAGGTGGCCTTGAGAAGGAATAGCAATCCCAGTTCCAGCGAAACAAACCGAGCCAAGCCGTGACTCGTTGCACTTTTGCTCGTGGTCTAGTCTCGATGTCCAGCTACAATTTGCGAGCCCGACGCTGTTTGCTCTTGCTTTTGTTTTGCAGGTGGTGTTGTCGTTGCCAAATCCTCACCGGAGCGAGGAAGTCGCATCGAGAGGCCAGCACCATCACCGCACGAGTCTCTTGCCGTGCGATGGCCAGCTCACGCCCGAACCGATCCAACCCTGTCGACGTTTCTGTTTTGTAGGTCCTTGATAGCCATATCGCCGCTGCCCGTCACCACCAGCCGCTCCTTGCCGTTCACTGTCAAGGAGCTGACTTGCGATCCCACTCCAGTTGCGTTGCATTTGAATTTGAAATAAAATCCTCAAATTAGGTAAGATGCTTATCTTTAGTATATTATGCATATTTTACTGCCTTATTTGAGTGATTTGGTTTATGCTTATATATTCTATTAGATATTAGAAATATTATGTTTGGACACTGAAATATTCTGTTAGATATTTACTTAAATGACGTAATACCCACAAAATTCTAAGATACCCCAAGTTAGGAACTTTCCTAACTTAACAACATAATTTGTAGAAAATCTTTCATCCTATCCATAAATATTTGGATACGATCGTTGATTTACCTGTTTCCGAATTTGAATGGATAACTTTTTATCAATATCTATAACCACTTGGGAATATTGTTGGTTATTCAGTGTCCTGAGATAGATAATATAAGATTGTAGATTGCATTATATAATTATATATCTATCCATTTTTTGAATGGTTGCGTTAAAAAGAAAACAAAAAATATATTTGAATTGGATTTGATTCTTGTGAAACTATTGTTTGTTTTAGGTTAGATTGGATGTTTAGATTAGGTAATTTGTTTATTCAGAGTTTTAAAATAAAAAATGCCAAAAACATTGCTTTAGGATGTTAGATTTACTCTTCCTTAATTTAAATTGCAAGTTTAATTATTGGGTAATTTTAATTTCGAATTTTACTTAAAAATAACAGAATGGGTATCACTTAGAATTAAATCGTCCTTTGCACATCATTTAGTCATTGCATGTTTAGGATTATTTAAATATATGACAAAGTAGGATAGTTTCATTTAATATTTGCCCATCATTAGATTAATTCATTTAATTAATGTAGCATGACATATAATTTGCATGTTAAGTTTATTTAATTGTATGTTGCATATCATGTTAGTATGATACATTTTTTTACATCATTGCATTACATTGCATTGCATGTAGATTAGGTTTCATTAAATAAAAGGAAATCCCAAACAATTGAGTGATTGCATGTTAATTAGAAATCATATTTAGGATTGTTGATATAAATCCTAAGCTAACATTTCATTGCTATGAGATAAGTCCTACAATTTATTTATTGCTTTATTGGGTGTTAAATTAATGATTTGCACACCTTTATGATAATCTCAAATGTTAGGGAGTAATAAAATGAATCCGAGCTACTCGCCAAATATTTTTTTCTTGAAAAGAATGATACCAAACAAGTATTGGAGAAATCTAATGTAACCAAGTTCCATACCCATAATCTCTAGTATTTCTCTCAACACTTTATTTAGGTATCTAATCGACTTATTATAAACTAATTAGTGGTGACTCTATATTAAAAAGATTTGTATGTTGAGAACATAAAACCTAAATCACAAATTGGTATGGACTTGGAAAAATCCGAATTAGGCTTAGGTTTAATAATCCATCAACCGAACCCCTATGTGGTCCCACCCGCTTCGTGATTAGGTCATGACAAATGGTTTTTTTTTCTTTGGCTATGCAAACCATAGTTGAACAGTTACCACTTGTTTTGAATCTTCTTTGATGTTACAAACCTTAGGCTTAATGATCCATTAGCTGAGCCCTAGGTGGTCCAACTTGTTTCATTGTTAGGTCGCAACAAATGGTTTTTTTTTTCTTTTGCTATGCAAACCGTAGGTGAACAGTTACTACTTGTTTTGAATCTTCTTTGACACTGGAAATGGATGTGGATTCTAACTTCTATGCTAAACCGGTAGTGTGATCACATTACAATATATATATATATATATATATTGAGGAAAGAGAGTATAATCTATTCTTCAAACAAAAAAATATATGATATATATGAATAGACTGTGGAGATGATATTATCTTTTATCCTAATCAAAAGAAAATATTTGCAATAAAGTGAAGGTCAAATTCTCTAGAAATGCACTAACTTGTGGCTTTGACCCAATTTCAACACCAACTTTTGAGTGTGCAAAAGAAAAGTATCAACTTTCGATCGAGGCTCGATTCCGGCATCCACCAAGCTGCCGTTCATTTTTGCCATTAAATAGACAAGAGATGGCATTGTCCATGCACTGCGGACTCGCCAACGTTGCTAAGGTGGGGCTTGATATGACGATGTCGTTTCATCAAGGCTCTCAAATGACATCATGATGTCATGCGCTGTTGAGATCTTGGTGACGACGTCATTTGATCAAGTCATGAAACAAGGGGCAAATTGAGGGAAACGTGGTGATTAGAATTTGGGCAGAAAATTAGGGCTCTTGAGGGTTCTTGATTTGGGGGCAAAAAAAAAAAAGGGTTCTTGAGCAAATCAACAGAACTGTCATTGATGCATGCCGGGCTGCACACTTAGCGAACACCGAAGAATCCCACAAGGAGGCTTTTATCATTGTTCATTGTGGAGGGTAATGCACTATCAATTTGTTGAAGGCAACTAAGTTGATTGGGTTCGATTTCATTTCTTCTTCTTTTTTTGGGCAAGTAAGTGTTGAAAGATCATTGTTCACTATCAATTTGAATTGATAAATTCTGTTCATTTAGCAATTTGATGATTGGGGGCTTCTTTAAATGGTTGACCCTGAGTCCAAATTACAAAACAAAGAAGTTCTATTCCAATTGACGAGAGACGATGAAGTGTTGAAGGAGAAGTCGAAATTTGTGTAGAAATCTGCAACAAACAAGGAAGATGAGCTTAAGATAGCATAGATCAACTTGAACTACGGCTTACAAATGAGAATGGGGATTGCAAGGGCACAAGTGAAGGAGAAGATTTTAGTGAGAGTCATATCGGTGCCGATAGGGGCCTTGGTTTTATTGACAACGTTGAAGGTCGATTGTAGGCGTCAATCTTACTTTGCCCGGATGGTGCTAGTAGGTAGTTTAATGTCCGTTGTTGTAGGAAGTTGCTTGAAGCTTTTTGTGCAAGGCGCAAATGTAACCAATGAATTGGGGAAGGTGATAAATGTAACCTTGGTTTTGGAGTTGCTAGTAACATGAATATCCATGGTTATTTGATTTATTCTCTCTTCTCGTTTTATTGAGTTTTCTCTCTACCTCCATGGTAGTTGTTTTCTCGCCAGAACCCTAAATTCCTTTCTGCTCACCTTCAAGCTTCCATCTCGCTGCTCGATTATGGATTTCCCATTGTGTTTTCTCTCCGTTTCTCTTTTGAAATAGTTCACTTATCTCCATACCCATTTCTATCCATCACCTTTCTTCCTTTCACCGTGAAACTTGCCCTTAATTGCTGTCTTTCTGCTCATCTACATCTTTGCATGTTTGTTTTCCCCTATTCTATTGTCATCCCTGGCTCTTGCGAATCACTTTCAGGCTTGCTTGCAATTGATATATATAAACAGTCTCGGATCCTTTCCTCTTTAGTAGATTTCCCTTGCGCCAGCAAATCGATGGATTCTTCTACCCATGGGGAATATACTCATCATCCCACTGCGGGTTCTTCAGGGATAGATCACTCTGACCATGGCGATGACGCTCACCTCGCTACCCTGTGTAACAGAATGGGACGTCTCTAGTCAGCACAAACAATTGAAGTCTGCAAGGATGCTGCTCCAATGGAAAAATTAGAGGAATGTAAATTGATATTGGTGGGTAAGATTCTCTTCGACCCGATTAATTTTCAAGCATTTCAGAACACTATGAAAAGAGCATGGCGTACTGATCAAGTAGATATATCTCAGAGCGAAGCTGGTTTGTATGTTGTTAAGTTTAAATCGGAAGGGGACAAACAGAGGATTTTGGATAATGGACCTTGGCTATTCTCCAACCACTTAGTTATTTTAAAGCCCTAGATTCCCAACACTCCTTTGCATTGCTACGATTTTACCACTTGTGCTTTTTGGGTCCAAGTTTTCGGACTCCCTTTAGAATGGTGCACTAAACATATGTTAAGCAAAGTTGTGCGACATGTTGGTCGGGTGTTAGAAGTTAAGGTTGAACAGAGAGAAGGTTTATCTCTAAAAGCTAGATGAGTCAGGGTAGAACTTAATTTACAGGAGCCACTTATCCCGGGCCAGCTTCCTAAATTGGATGGGAAGGCAATATGGTTAGATTTTCGCTATGAGCACCTATCTCACTATTGTTACTCTTGTGGTGTCTTAGGCCACTATGCAATGTATTGTAAAACATTTCCATTTGACATCGAAAAAATGGAAGGCAGGGACAACCTTTATTACGGACGATGGCTATGCGCAGAGGTTCGAGAGCATAGTCCATTTTGGCGTACCTTTTATGAGACCAAACTATCCAGGGAGGAGGTAGAGGAAGTCATCCCTAAGACCCCTCAGTCGCCTATCCACTTGATCCCTGTCCATCAATCTCCTATAAACAAACAAAAGGAGGTTATGGAACTACCAGCTGAGGGCCAAATAATTATTGTTGCCGCTCCGCTTCAATGGCAACCACTTGTCCAAGTACCTACAATCCCTATTACAGCAAAACCGATTGCCAAAATGAAGAAAGTGGAGGAAGGTTCATTAAAATCAAGGAAACTAAAACATACTCCTTGCACCCTAAAGCTGGACCCATAAAGAAAGCAAAGAGATATAGCACGTCTGACACGTGCTTATAGATACTTGAGGGAATTGATGAAACCCAACTAAGGATACTCCAATCTTTGTGGCAGCAGAATCTAATCGCTAGGCGTTGGTGGCTGGCCCTAAACAGCCACCAAGTAACAAATGAAGCTAGTTAGTTGGAACTGTTAGGGGTTGGGCAATCCCCTGATAGTTCGAGCATTAGGGGCCATTGTGACCCAAGAAAAGCCCAACGTTCTTTTTTTGATGGAGACTAAAAACCAGGAAGTGATACTTCAAAGGATACAAAAGAGGTTGAGATTTCCTAATAGTGTTATTGAAAATCCCATTGGCTTGGCTAACGGTTTAGCGGTGTTTTGGAATGAGGGGGTATCTTTGACAGTGGAATGGCATACTTCAACTTTTATTGACATGGTATGTACGAATAATGAAATCGACACTATAATGCACCTTACCTGTCTACATGCATCGGCTGTATTCCATCTCCGATGGATGTTATGGGATGACTTGAGACAAATCAGTCGTTTAATATATTACCTTGGGTGTGTGTCGGTGATTTCAATGAA
The DNA here is from genome assembly GCA_014182375.1 of Eucalyptus virginea. Lineage (NCBI taxonomy): Eukaryota > Viridiplantae > Streptophyta > Magnoliopsida > Myrtales > Myrtaceae > Eucalyptus > Eucalyptus virginea. The sequence continues at coordinate 24,994,846 of CM024518.1, forward strand.
ATAATTTATCCTTGGGAGAAAATAGGCAAAAGACCAGCATACCAACATCTCATGCACACTTTTCGTGAAATGTTAAATGACTGTTCTTTGATGGATGTGGCAAGCAAAGGTTCCGCTTTCACATGGGTTAATAATAGAGATGGAGATGAATGTGTCAAAGAAAGGTTGGACAGGGTGCTTTGTACAATGGATTGGACAATTACCTTTCCTGCAGCTAAAGCTTTCACCTTACCTGCTCTTGGATCATATCACAGCCCGATCCTTTTAACAACTGCACTAATTCTTGGCAAATGAAGGAAGACATTCAATTTTGAATCATTTTGGTTACAAGATCCAAAGTGTCGCACTATCATTGCTGCGTCATGGTAGTCTTCCTAGGCTAGCGGTAAGAACCTACCTTAGAAGTTAAAGGCTATTTCAATAGCTCTTACTAGCTGGAGTTGATCCAAGTTTTCCCATAGTCATAATCAAATCAATCTCTTCAAGCAACGGCTCCAAAACCTAATCAATCAACCAGATGGTTAGTATCACCAAGTGGAGGTCACTCAAATAAAAGAGAAAATACAGTTCTTATGGCAATAGGAGGAACAATATTGGGCAATGCGTTCAAGGCTCAATTGGCTTAGATGGGGGACAAAAACACCAAAATTTTCCATGCCATTACTATCCAATGATGGCAGCGAAATCGCATAAGCATGTTACAAAATGAGCATGATCAATGGGTACGTGAACCTAGTATTTTTAAGGACATGACATCAGGTTTTTTTTTTCAGAATTTGTATAGGTCTATGGGAAATTGCGACTATTGGCCTATTCTTGCGCAATGTCCATCCATGGTGATAGAGGATATGAATGCTGCTTTAATAAAGGAGATTACTCAAGAGGAAGTCCAAATGGTTGCTTTTCAAATGGGAGCATCTAAGGCTTCGGGACCCGATGGCTTAAATGGACAATTCTACCAATCCCACTAGGATATTTTAAAGGAAGATATCCTTCTTTCTGTCAAAGATTTCTTCCATTCCGGAGTGATGCAACCAAATTTCAATAGGACATTAATCTCTTTAATCCCAAAAACTCCTCATCCAAAAGGTTAGACCAATACAGACCTATCAACCTTTGTAATTTTATATACAAAATCATTTCAAAGGTTCTTGCAAATAGACTGAAGCCTTGTTTATCGGATTTGATTGTGAAGGAACAATGTGCTTTTGTCAGTGGACGTCAAATCCAAGATAATGTTCTCGTTGTCCAAGAGGTTCTCCATCAACTTAAGATTCAAAAGAGGAAAAAGAATTTTCAGGTTATCCTAAATCTTGACATGCTAAAGGCATATGATATGGTGGAATGGGACTTCCTAAAGGACTACCACACTCACCTCTAGTTTCATGCACAATGGGTTTAGTAGGTGATGCAGTGTATAACAACATTTCCCTTAGTGTCAAGTTCAATGGCGAACCTCTACCCTACTTTCATCCAACTAGGGGCTTGAGACAAGGAGATCCCCTTTCTCCATACCTATTTATTCTAGTGGCAAACATCCTATCTACACTTATTACTCAAGCAATGAATATGGGCAATATCAAGGCATAACTTTAAACAAGTGGTGTCCTACTCTATCCCATCTCTTTTTCACTGATGATGCTATATTTTTCTTAGATGGAAAACTCCTGGAATGCCAGAATTTAGCCAATATTCTACACTAATATTGTCAAGCTACCGGACAAGAAGTGAACCGCAACAAATCTGGTATCTTTTTTAGCAAAGCTTGTCCTCATAGCCTTTAGGTGAATCTAGCTAGAGAACTACGCGTCCTTGTGTTGGCCAAGATTGGCAAATATCTTGGTATTCCCTTGGACTGGGGGAAATCTAAAAGGGAGATGTTTTCATGGATCCTGAGAAGGGTAAAATCTAAGCTGGAGGGTTGGAAAGAACGGCTAATCTCAAAAGGAGGTAAGGAAATTATGATTAAAACGATCATCCAAGCAATCCCGCAATATGCCATGTCAATTTTTAAAATTCCTCTATCTCTATGCAAGTCTATTGAACAGAAAATTGCCAAATTCTGGTGGCAACCTAATCATAGTAAATCTAGTATTCACTGGAAGAAATGGGACACTTTTAAGGATAGAAAGGACCATGGAGGACTGGGTTTCGGGATCTCATTGCATTCAACAAAGCTTTACTAGGTAAACAAGCTTGGCGTATAACTCAAGAACCCCTTTCTTTATGGAGTAGACTCTTTAAAGGCATATATTTCCATTATATAGATTTTTTGAAGGCTAATAAAGGGTGTAGACTCTCATGGGGATGGCAAAGTTTATTGCTAGGCCGGGATTCAATATTACACAATCTCCAATGGTTGGTAGGCGACGGACAATGGATCAATATTAGAGAGGATAAGTGGCTTTCTAGTGGAATTATTGGCGGGCCAGCCCCTAGAGGCGAAGCAAAGCGGGTAGCGGACTTTATAATTCCAAACCAAAATGCATGGAGCGAATCCCTCCTTCGACAAAGCTTTGATGATTGGAAACTGTAAGTGAAATACTTTCATTATAGATTCGGCCTCCTTATACTATTGACAAACTTTTTTGGAAAAGGCAACTAAATGGGAAGGATACGATAAAGAGTGGTTATAACTCTATAAGAGCACATACCCACAGAGATATATCTAGTACTACTTCTTCATCTTACCAAACACCCAGAAAACTATGGCATAATATTTGGCATATGCAGGGTCCCCCAAGCTTTGCATATTCATGTGGTCTCTTTGCCAAAATGCCTTGCCTACAAAGGAGAATCTTTTCCACAGACATGTCATCCCAGATCCAATTTGCCAAATGTGTACTGATTAGGTACCGGAAACTACTGAACACATATTCATTTCATGTACTTGGACGAAAGCTCTATGGTCTCATCCACAAGTCAATTTAGCATCCCACCTTCATAGTTTTACCAGAATCGACAAATGCCTCGCAGAATTAAAAGAAAACAGGAATGCCTTACTTGTTTTGGAGACGGAGGCTTCTCTTATTTGGCAAATCTGGAAGAGCAAAAACAATTTTGTATTTCGCCAATAAAGCCCAAATCTTGAGCAGGTTGTACAATTGGCTCTTGCAAATGCCAGATCAACCCGCCTCTACAACAAGGCATTTGTGAAACCGACACTGCAACCATCAAATCTTGCTCAAATGTGGTGTCCATTGGAGCCGGGAGTTATTAAAATCAACATAGATGGAGCTTACCCATCTTGCAAAACGAAGGAGCCGTAGCTTGTGTGTGCCGCAACTCTGTTGGCCACCTACTTGATGGTTTTACTAGCACCATAACCGCATCTTCGGCACTAGAAACAAAGACACAAGCTTTGATTCTTATTCTTAAGTTTCTGCTGCAGAAAGGGATGAACTACGATCGTCTCCTGCTAGAATCCGACTACTTGGTGATGGTGGATGCGGTAAGAACCCTAATTTGATTCCTTGGCAACAGAGAGCACTGTTCGAAGAAGCTATGGTGTGCTTGCCCTGTTTTCCCTTTCTTCAGGTCCAACACTGTCGACGGGCCGCCAACTTCATTGCCGATCGGGTTGCTAAGTCCCATGGGCTTTCTTTGCTCCCCTTAAATTGGGCTGTCTATCCTCCTCCTCACCTCTTGGTTCTTTTGTATTCTGAAGCTTTGTACAGTGGTTGTCCATATGGGAGTTAATATATAACACCGCTGTTTTCGACCAAAAAAAAAAAGGTTATTTGATTTGTTTGGAATTTGAGTTGAAATTTTTGGGTCCAATTGATTTGCTTTGAGATGAGTGTGTGCTCAACTAACCGAGAGAAATTCCCAAGTCTGCAAGCATAACCCTGATCAAGAGAAATGGACCAATTGCAAGATTGCAAGATTCACTGCGTTGTAAAGAGGGCTAAAAGCATAGCGTGGCCATAACTTGGCCATCATAATCTGGTCACTCAATGAATAGCAAGCTTGCAAGTTTGAATTTTGCATTGTTTTTAAAATTTTTAGCTGCAAATAAATGAACCCGTGAGGGACAAATTCAAATTTGATCATTAAGGTCAAAGGAAACACATTATTTGCACAGCATATGGTTTTGTTGCCGTGAAACGATCACCACAACAGCAACAAAAACCACATTCATTCCATTGTTTTAATACAATTGCTAAGTAAAAAGACAAGGAAAAAACGTGTCAGCGACACCACCACCACCACAAATCATCATAATTTATCTTTTTGGCTTACTACTGAGGCTACTTAGTTGATCATCTGGCAGTCATTCAAAATCGTCATAAAAGAAAATTTGCGTTCAGACAGCATTTTACTTTCATAGCTCTGTGGACATGACAATGCAATTTCCTAGCCTCCAAGAAATCAGCTACAGTTGCACTGTAGCAAGTGAAAAAAAGTGAAGCAGATTTTTCTGAGAAGAATCTTCATAGGAGAGAAATGAGAAGGACATCCATACTTAACACATTGCTTTAGAACATTTTATAGATGATTGATTACAAATTCAGTTCATAGGTCACTATGGCAAGCACTAGACCCAATGAACTTACTGCAACTTCTTTTGCAGTGACTTGTTGGCACTTAATTGTCTCCAACAGGCATATGTAATATCGTAATCATACATTTGGTGAGCTCCGCTGCACTTAACATGGCGCTTCAAGACCCTGTGATAGATTTATCAGGTCTTTGCTAGAACATGACATGCTCTTTCTTGACATGCATTACTAGCTTTGCAAATCCATCACCTACACAAAGGTCCAGCGGAGAGATATTTGAGTGATCGGCACAATCGGCTAAGGGCCAATCTATAGATTGACTTTACGAAACGTGTGTATAGTTCTATACATGAAAACTGCCCCCTATAGGACAGACAATTACACTGTCTTACTAGGACGAGGTATTTATCTTTGAAGACCAAAACTGAAACGATTGCTAGGTAGGACAGGAAGAAAATTCAGGATTTTTCTTAGCGGATGCGAACTCAACAGCCAAGATAATTCGGTTTCTTTAAAGCAGATAAGAGATAGATCTTTTTTACTTTAGCGGTTAAGAACATTATATAGACCAAAACTTCTATTTAGAATTAACAGAATTTGCAATGTTTCAAAATGAGGTGAGCAAAACTGACTTTTCTGGTAAGTTTTTGCAAAAATAAAGACAACAAGAACGACTTAAAAGGAAATAGAGACTATAATGACTTATGTGCATCACATTAACACAATCCCTCTATTTGCAGTAGACATCAAATCATACTAAACACCTCGGGAATAAAAGATGCAAAAACAGTTTTCATACCTTTAATAGATAAAGAGAAGCACCACGCTAAACTTGTAAGCTCCTATCAAGATTTTCACTAGGGTAGATGCACACAAGTAGTAACGCATCAATACTCAAAAATTGAAACCAAGTTTCATAAACGTAAATTACTGAGATAGTACCGAGTTGCTGTGCGTGAACATATCTCTTGGCTCGGCCTCCCTTCAGGCCATGCTTTTTCCCGAAAGAACATCACCAGAGAATACTATGCCGAGCCTTTATGTAAAGCAGAGATCATGGAAAACTGTCAAACAGCTTATCTCTCATCTCTTTGGTTCAGTAGTCTCTCCTCTAACTCTAATGCACATATATTCTCACATAAAGAGTGTTTACTGAATGATAAGAGTGAGGGACAGTCTCATTGAGCCAGTGATACAAAGAGCAATAGAGAAAAAGTGCTTGAACTTTGAATCATCGCTATTCCACATCAAGAACGATAGATTCCAAATCAGACACGTAAATCTCTCAACTTAATTATATATGTGTTCTTGATTCTAGTTATAGAGATGTGCTTTGGCGGCTTACAAAGCTGGATTATACAAGTTGATGGGTCTATCGATGGGTGAAGTTTCTAAGTGATGATGGGTTCTATAGGCTTCTATTGACTATACTTCCTCTTGAAGTATTGTTAGGAAAGTCCAATGTGTAATGTGCCTCTCAGTTAGACATCGTTAGAAAAGAAATAAATAAATGACCCAAGGTTCATGTGCTAATGGTGCATGCAGCTCGCATATTCACCAAGATTTCGGTTATAAATTTTAGCTAATTTGCATTACTATATCTTTGAAATTTCACATGATACAACCCCTTCAAGTTAAACAAGTTTCTTCCATTGAATCTTTGCCGAGAATAAAGTGGCGTACTTCGCAAATGATATCTTTCTGGTTAGATTTTTGAAGAGGAAAACTTAGAAAACGAAAATATTCGCTTACTTTATGAACCTGTTTTCAATTTCACAAGTAGGTCCGTTTATTTGTGGGTATTTTACTAAGAAAATCATCATTTTCCACATTCAAATTGTAGAGTATGTTATCAACAAAATATTTGCTTTACAAGTGAGAACGTTTATTCATCAGTAGCTTAAAAAAAGAATAATAATATTACACGTTCAACTTGCATAGCTCATTATCCATAAAATTTCAACTCTACGAGTGGGCTCATATATTGATCAAACGTACCACCAAAATAATTACTTTATTACTTTCAAATCCCATAGTAGATTATCAATTGCTTTAGATTGCAAAAGAGAATGAGCTATCAAAGAAATAATAATTTTATAATTTTTAATTTCTATACGATTCCAATTCATTTCAAGATTCACAAATGGGCTCATATGTTCATCACATTTACCGCTGGTTCATGTGGGCCTTGTTGGAAATCACACGATTTTGATGGCTTTCGTGGATTGGACGTGTATGCACCCTAATCATTTAATAATCGCTTGTCCTAACTTCTTCCTTTACCAGGCTGCTTTCGACAATTCTAGACTGGCCAGCCACATATTGGTATGGTGTAAGGGTGATCAATTTTAGAATAGATATACCTCAAACAAGGAACTCAAATCTATCTTGTTAGAGTTAGTTCCAGTTTTAAGATCGGAAATTGAGCAGGTTGACTCTAGGATCGGTATGGAACCCAACCGATTGGTTCTAGGCCGAATCAAGGTCAACTTACGAAACCGGTCTACCTTTTCCCAATTTTATTTTTTATTTCATTGCTGAATTATATGCATATTTTTGGAGTTAAGGGCATCACAAGTTTTCCATAACTTTCATACAACATTCATTTTTTTTTTCAATCACTTGAATGACATGACTTCTAAAAAATATTAACTTGAATATCACAACTTTAAAAAACCATTCACTCACCTGACATGGCATAATACTTGCAGTTACCATTCCTAAAATAATTATACATCTCAAGTAATTGATTGAAAAATCATATGGCACCCAATTGGTCAAAAAAAAATTATGACACTCAAATATGCTCTATATAAAAGTTGTGGCATCTATAATATCATTTTTCTCCATATTTTTGCTAAAATTCCCAATTGGGAAACCATAATGAGCTGCTTATGCTAAAATGTTTAGCTTCATTGTCTTTGCAAAATATTTTAACTAAGAGCCTTGTGCAATCTGGTTTTGAAACGGTTCAAATCTAATTCTACGGAGAGCAAGCCTTGAAACCCGTTCAAAACTAGTTCAACTCAAGAGTCGGAAACTAAGGGTACGTTTGGTAACATTTCTATTCAAAAATTGTTCTAGAGAACAGAAATAGAAAAAACTATTTTTGTTCCGGGGAACAATTTTTTAACATAAGAACACGTTTGGTAAACTTGATCCTGGAATAGAAAAAGAACAAGTTCACGCTTGGTAAACTTGTATAATTTTTTTGTTTATTTTAATATTTTTTTTTTTTTTTTTTTCCTTTTTCTTTTTTCCTTTTTCTTCATTTTGGCCGGTCACCGGCCTCGCCACGGCCGGCGACGGCCAACAAGGGCCGGTGGCCTCACCTAGCCACGGCGAGGCTCGCCAACCCCGATGAGGCCAAGCCTGGTCGTGGCCGGGCGAGCTTGGCCTCACCGGGGCCGACGCTCGGTGAGGTCGTCGGTCCTAGAGGGCATTGCCGGCCCTCGACGGTCGGTCGTCGGCAACCATGGCCGAGGCCGGCGACCGACCAAAGAAAAATGGAGAAGAAAAGAAATAGAAGAAAAAAATAGGAGAGAAAAAATTTGTTTCTTGGAAGTGTTCTAGGAACAAGAAACAAGTGTTTTTTGTTTCTTGTTTCTTTTCCAAATTTCTTCTCGGGAATAAAAAAATATATTTAGAACAAAAACGCAAACAAACACGTTTCTGTTCTTTTTTGTTCCCCAACAAAAAAAAAAAAAAGGAATTGTGTTCATGAACAAAAAAAATGAACACAAACAAACACACTCTAAACAATTCAAGGCCGGGTAAAGCCGGTTCGGTTTGCTTGTCAAATAAAACCAGTTCTATTGCTCATCCCTAGTGTGTTTTGATTATTTAGTCGCTATCCCAAGTTTTCTTCGAAATGGAGCCAAAATGTCGAACCAAAATGACCTTTCCAACATCCTTCGAACAAAGTTTATCATTTTCCGGCCATGTCATCGTCCGGCTCATCGATTCCTCCGAAAGAAACAACAAATGCCAAATCCAATCAAACATTTTTACTTCATAAGAATACCCTTTATTGTTATTTTCCCGGTTGCCATTTCCTTTCTTCTTTGCTCCCCAGAAAGAGCCATGCAATTAGTCATCTTCTTGAGCTCTCTGTTTCTGTTTCTTGTTCTCCGGTCTCTTGCCAAGTTATTGCACAAGCTATGGTGGAACCCGCTCAGAATACAGAGGATGATGGCCCAACAGGGAATCACCGGCCCTCCCTACAGGTTCCTCCATGGAAGCACCAAGGAAACAATCAAGATGCATATGGAAGCCAGGAACACACCCATGAGCAATCTCTCTCATGACATATTCCCTAAGATTCAGCCTCAAATTAACACATGGATAGGCACATATGGTAAATACTGAAAAAACTTTGCTTTATTAGTGTTGTGAAATATAAAATTTGGGCTTTCGTGCAACTTCGTAGGGAGAAATTACTTGAGTTGGCTCGGACCTCAAGCTCAGCTAGTCGTCACAGAGCCAGAGCTGGTTAAGGAGGTGTTGCTCAATAGAGATAAAACATACCCGAAAACAGGAAACAGGGGCTTCCCCAAGAAGCTTCTAGGAGATGGGCTCGCGAGCACACCAGATGGCGAGAAATGGGCGAAGAAGCGCAAACTTGCCAACCGTGCTTTCCATGGGGAAAGTTTGAAGGTAGTTGAACTCGATGAAAAGATAAAATTGTGTGAGTTGAAGTTTTACTATTTATTTCCGGAAAATTTTGAAATTGCAGAATATGGCACCAGCAATGGTGGACAGTGTTCACACAATGCTAGAAAAATGGAAGAATCAAGAAAGGAAAGAGATCGAGGTGTTTGGAGACTTCAAGGTATTGACATCTGAAGTGATTTCAAGAACTGCGTTTGGAAGCAGCTACATCGAAGGAAGGAATATTTTTCAGATGTTGACAGGATTGGCTTTGTTAACATCCAGAAATGCTTTCACTATAAGGTTACCAGGACTAAGGTATTAAACGTTTCCTGGGAAAAAAATTTCTTTTGCCTATTATAGGATGCAGAAGCCGGGAAAGTCCAGTGAGCATAGGTCAGGTCACTTTTAGATTGAACTTTAGCTTTTTTAATATGATAATTCTAACGAAATTTTCCAGTTGAGTAAATATATTTGAAGGAGATAATTTTTTTTTTTTTGATAACCATTCTTATTCCTATAATTACTGATGTAAGATCACACTTAGCAAGCTGAAAATTTCTGATGATGGAGACAACAACTTGTTCATTGTGCAAATACAAACTTCAAGCCTTAATGGACTAAGGCATTTTACACCTTAGAATCAGAGTTTCAATTAGGCCTGAAAAACTATGAAATTTATTCTGAATCCTGCTGACAGTAAGCTTTGGAAGACGGTGGATGAAGTCGAAGCGGAGAAACTTGAGAAAGGCATATGCGATTCCATTGTGCAAATGATCAAGAGAAGAGAGAAGAAGGTGATGGCTGGTGAAGTAGATGGCTTTGGGAATGATTTCTTAGGACAACTTGTGAAGGCTTTGCACGATGCGGACAAGAGCAAAAAAATCACAGTCGATAATCTGGTGGATGAGTGCAAGACATTCTATGTTGCCGGACACGAAACCGCCAATTCACTGATGACATGGATGTTATTCCTCCTAGCAATTTATCCAGAGTGGCAAGAGGAAGCAAGAATGGAGGTTCTTAATGTATTTGGGAATAAAGACCCTATTTTTGATGGACTTGGAAAACTAAAGAAGGTATACAAAACGATTTGAGTCTTGGTCTCGGTCGACCTTTTTTGGTTCTCTTGAATTATAAGTTAGACGTGATGCCTAACTAATTATGTTCCCCTTTTCATGTGCAGATTAGCATGATCATAAATGAAACTCTGCGGTTGTACCCCCCTGTAGTTGGTTTGACTCGAAAAGTTGGCAAGAAACAGAGGTTAGGGAGGCTTGCTCTTCCTGCTGATATTCAAATCTTTGTACCAATTCCTAAGCTTCACAGTGACCCTGAAATCTGGGGGGAAGATGTGCATCAATTCAAACCAGAGCGATTCTCAGAAGGTGTAGCTAAAGCTACCAACAACAATGCGGTTGTGTTCATCCCCTTCGGCTTTGGACCTCGATCTTGCGTCGGGATGAGCTTCGTGATGACTGAAGCGAAAGTCGCCCTTTCGATGATTCTCCAACGCTACACCTTTGAGTTGTCCCCAGCGTATATCCATTCCCCAGTTCATATCATTATTAACCAACCACAACATGGACTTCAAATCAGATTTCATCCTCTGCAGTAGTTCATCAACATATGATGTTCAGTTGCAAATGTGCATAAATGCCTCCACAGATCAATTTGACAATGGCTTGTGAATTCTTGGTTCCAGAGGCTTGTGCTATGTATAAAGGAATAAAGAACATCTTTCTCTTAATATGCATTGTATTTTCTCAGTATATAATGTATTTGGTTTGCCAAGACTCTTCATGATGTAAAATCTTGTGTCCTAGTTCTCGTAAGTCGTCATTTTTTAGGCATGTACGTCCTATATGTGTGGTTCTGTGTGGTCGAACATTTATTGAACAAGGCAAAGAATGAATGTCTAGTGATTGGCTGGATGACAAGAAATATCAAATTCAATCGTCTTTCTTAACCTGCTCTATAGACTATGTAAACCAAGTTTATTTTAACCATTGATGACGTGAGCTCTATCATAGGACCATATAATTAATGGTTTAGATGATAAATAAACTGCAGCTAGTCCCTCGTGAGAGAGAGAGAGAGAGAGCGAGAGGAATTAGCGGACAATGAAGGTGATGACAAACGTGATGCGTTCAGGCCACCTCAGGTTAACAAAGTCAATGACAGCGTCGTGAAGAAGGTGGCAATAGAACGCTATGTGCTCGAGGAAGGAAAATGGAGAAAAGGGGAAACATCAGCTGACATTATAATAATTAGTTTAAGGTGTGAATTTATCAGAGGGCTTCAATCCATAAAAGATTTAATATTAATGATGTCGATGTTGATAAAATAATGGAGGTCCGTGTTAGAATATTTAACCACACTGAGCTAAGGGCGACTGTATCCATTCATCTTCAAGTGGCACCGCCACCAAGTGCCATTACAAAATGTCCCCAACCAATCTTTGATTCCTAAGATGTTGATATTCTATCAAACTCGAATAGTAGATCAATCCAATGTTCTCCAAACTCAACCACTAATTTTCTTGAGACGAAAGTTCATGAAAATTCTCATCCAGAGCGTTCAGAAATGTAGGTTCAGGAATTTTGAGACACTGTACATCTTTTTAGTGGTAAAGAGAGACATGAAGTGATCTTGAAAGAGATCAGTAATGAGCTCTTCCTATCCTTTCCTCATCATTCAAGAGTCTAAGAGTGGTATTATATCCTCTCCTGGCAATGGTTATTGCGTGAAAAAATTTGATATTTTTCTAGATCAACAGGAATTTGCAAGCCTGGAACCTTTTCCGAATCTCTTTTTGTTATGGAACACGTTACCAAATTTGGTCCTGTTCCTATCTTTAGCCTCTTTTATAATATTATCTATGGCTCTTTGCAAATCAATGTTTCCAACATTACAGATGTCTTACTAGACTTTTGGATCTTTAGCTTACAATCTGCGAGCAAGATTAGGGTTTTTATTTGTTAGAAAGCCCAACTAAAGAATTTTAAATGACCATGTCTATAGAATAAACTCATGAAGAGTAGGTCCATACATGCGAAATCAATTGGGCAGGGTTAACTAAATTACCATGTTAGATAGTCCAATTCAAAAGTTAGCTTATAGATGAAAATACCACTTGTATACTAATAGGGATGATTTTTTTTTTTTTTTGGTGTGTGAAAAACACATGGACTTTTAGTAACCAAATATCTCGTGACTAAAAGTACAAAGTTCTTTGTGTCAACTATTCAACAACGAAACATGCTGACACTAAAAGTAAATATTTTTATTGACATGATGCTCTAGCTAAGAAATTTCATGGCCCAAAGTATAGAGTGTTTTTGGACTATTTCGTCAATTTCAATCATACCATGAAGGACGACCAGTATCCATGTCAATAATTTCCAACCAAAATTAACTGGAAGGCCTGTCAAAGGATTTATGACTAAACTGACTAAATTAAAATATTTATGATTGAATTGAGTCAGGTAAAATAAAATTATGACTTTTTTGGTAATTTTTCTAGTTTTCTAGGCCTCATTTCATTTGCCATGAAGTTCTGCATCACTGGAGTTACAATTATCTATAGAATTTTCGTCACCAATGGAGAAAGCATTTTGTGCATTATTGATCCTAACTCTTATATAGATGTGGTATCACTAAGTCAATAATCTCCTTATAATTTCTTTGACAATCACCAAATCTTTAATGTTACAATTTTAGAAGATATATGATTGGCTCGACATCGGTACGATACATTACTCATAAATGAGTCATTGAAACACGCGGAAGTTCTTGTATAAACTTGATCTCCAGCACCAAAATTTTAACAAATGAAGATACATTACAATCTGATAATGCCAGTATGAACACTTAGAGAGGGGGGGTGAATAGGTGTTCAAAAGAAATTTCGATAAATAAATGAGGAATAAAATAAATTTCAAACAAAGTTTGAGTAATGAATAGAGTCTGATAAACAAGCCATTAGACTTCGGGTGAATGTTGAGAATCAGATAAGAGATTGAACTAATTTTTGAAATACCTATATGTCATGCCCCAATCCTCGGGGACGCGCCCATCCTTCAATTTGGTCGATTATGAAAGTGCGATATCCCAGGACTAATTATCGCCGACCATTTCTTTTTATTACGCATGCGGAAGCAGTTATAAATCCCCAGACAATAAAACAATGGGATAGAAAAGCAGGCCATATTTTTCATATTGAAATTCACAACCACACTTTTTAGTAACAGCACAACTCATAGTATATTTACAATACTATTCACAACATACTTGTCTTACACCTATCTACACTAAGATAGGGTTTACAAAAGGGATGGGATCTCAATCCACACCCGGGTTATACTCAAGATCCTAATCTGGATCATCTTCTTCTTCAAAAGTCTTTCTCCCCTTCAGGTTCCTCCTCCTCAGCTTCTCCTCAAGGTCCTGAGATGGTTATTCAATAACCAATGAGACCACGTCTCAGCGAGTCCTACCCCTAAGACCCGATTAGTAAACTAATACGCCAAACGGTTGCCTAAGCACAACACGAGTCAGAGGACTTACCTTGGCCTCGTTCCAACCTGCAATTCAAGGTTAAACACATATATTCAAACAATTCACGACATCCGATCAAGATCAAATGGTCAATCGACTAAGTCGATTACATCGTCGAGACCCTCTCTAGGTCATTCCCACTCATACCATGATCTCCCAGTGGTGTACTCATTCACCAAATCACATGTGTTTCTCGGGCGTCGTTTTCGCCAATGACATACCGATCACCGACACCGTGCGTTCTTTTTTCACCAAGGTGTCCTTTCTAGGCGCGTTTTCGCCAAGGTGACATCGGTATAGACACAACATCGTGAGTTCTTTATACTTCCAATCACCGAACCACGTATGTCCAATAATATCGCACCGCCGATTGGTCTCAACCAATAACATTCTCAATTAGCTCTCACCATTCTCTCTACTATATAGCCCATCAACGTAACTCGGCGCTATATACCCATACTCGCCATTACCAATCAAATATTCAATAACAAACAATTTAGGACAATTTCTCAAATTTCACAATTTAAATCAATTCCATAAAAATTAAAGCTCAATTAAATAAACGGACTGCACCACGACAATCGGCACGAAATTCCGGTCACCGGCCATCCCGGTTGAATTTCCGGAAAATAATTAATTAAATAATTAATTTCGAAAAATAAATAAATAAATATTAAAAAATCCAATTTAGGCCCGTATTGCCTGATTGGAGTCCGAAACGGGTCGAGAAAAATCCCGAGATACATTCAATAAATATTAGAGGCTCTCTACTTGCTAATGACTAAGTCTAACCACCTAACATGCATCATTGAGTCGCTAATTTAATTGTTCTAACCTAATCTAACCACCTAAGTGCACTTAATTAAATCTAACCAACCCTAAGCATAATTAGCAAACTAATAAAGCATTAGTGAGTAAAACTCACTTGATCAAAAGCGGGGATCGAATCACCACGACGGCGGCACGACGGCGGCCGAAATCGGGCTTTCGACAACACCGGCGGGCTTGGACCGGGCCTAAGATTTGGCCCTACAAACTTCAGCAAGGCTGGGCTTTACTGAAATTCTTGGGCTGAGTTGATCAGGGCTGAACTTGATGGATCCTTGGGCTTTGCTGGAAATTGGGCTTGGCCAATTAACTCACATGGACTGGACTGGGCTGCAGCTGAGATAATTCGACTGGGCTTGAAACTAAGCTGAAAATGGGCTGATCTCTTGGGCTGAAAACTGCTGGCTTTGCTGGGCTTCAGAGCTGAATCTGCTGGGCCTGGTTTGTGGCCCAAATGACCTACAAAGGCTGAACTGGACTGCACGTTGGACTGAATTTGGTTGGGCCCGAAAGTGAAGAGATGGGCCACGAAGAGGACGGAAGCAGCTTCGGTCACTGGGCTACCGAAATTGAAGGTGCGTGGACTGACGAGCTGGGAGAGAAACTCGGATGAGGGTGCTGCAAGTGCTTCGTTTGCTGCTGGACGAAGAAGACGAAAATCAACCCAGCTTCAGTAGCTGGCTTCTGTTCACCAAAGCAGCTTCGGTCTTCATGGACATCAATGGACAAGGAAGCAGCTTGGGGTCTTCATGGAGTGCATGGGCACCAACGTGGCAGCTTCACGAGGTCAACGAGGTGGGACGGTTCTTGCTGGAGTTGACCGTGGAGGCTGCAGCTTGGACGCGTGGCTGAAGAAGAAGGTTGCTGGGCTTCCTCGTTGGCGTCGTGGGGTCTTCGGTCAACAAACCGAAGCTTGTTGCTGGAGTTTGACCCACGGAGCAAGTCGGATGCGTGGAGGCTGAGAGGACTTCGGTCTTCAGTGCTGGACAACACTTGAAGGAAGCAACTGTCGCATGCTGGCTGAGCGTAGGTCAACCGGTCGTCCGAGAGGCAGCAAGGTTGACTGAAAACGTGGCACGGAGCTGCTTCGGTGTTGCCTCGGCCTCTTCAAGCAGATGCGGTGGACTGAAGCTCCGTCAAGTGGAGACACGGAACAGGAGTTTTCGTGGCGTCGAAATGGTGAAAACGTTGGCGAGGAGCTGCGGGGTTTTTGGGGTCGAGAGATGCAGAAGCTGAGGTCGGCAAATCAAGCTTGCCCGAGAAGATTCCAACGTGCGGATGAGGGGAGCCAGCTAAGAGGGAACAAAATCAGAAATCTTAGCCAATACATTTAATGTTTTGGCCCCACAAGTCCACAATACACTCCTCTTTGTCCCCCCAACCAATTTCAAGCTTATCAACTCACAAATAAACAAATTTTAAGTCCAAAATTGCTGCCTCATCCAATCATACGAATTTCACCATTTGAACTTCAATTTCTCCAATAAATTCCCAAATTGAGGTTCAATTTTGATGTGGAAAAATCCCAAATGATTTTCTATAAATCCCCACACACAACGGCCGCCTCCTGGTCCAATTTTCTATCAATTTAGCCCATCGTCCCGAATTTCCGCCAAATTTCCGCGACGTCTGAAACGGTTTTCCTGAATCTCCGAAAAATCTTCTGAGAGTGAGTCGACATTCCTAAAATTTATCATGACACGACGAATCTTCATTTCGAAATCGGACTTGAATTGACGGTTAATTTTCATTCGGCGCGTTTTTAGCGTGACCTGTATACGGGTAGTTTTGAGAACTTTTCGGGGCAATTGACTCGTGGTCGATTTTCTTCGAGCCATTATGAACCCACTCGACTCATTGGCGACTCTCGCTTGTCGTGAAAATCTCGAGGATCCAAATACGGACACAGGGTACCAAAACAATAAGAAAATCAGTCTAGAGCCAGTCGACGAGAATTTTCCAATTTAGTGGAGTCACCCACGATCGGCCACACATCTCAATCGAACAGACCTATCTCTGATCTCGAATCGATTTTTAACTGTGTCGTAATGGCCTCTAAAGATGGACACGGTCGAGAAGTCGATTCATGATCGAGTTTTCAAGTCTAATTGCCTTAAAATTCATAATAATTTCCCCAGAT
This sequence comes from Eucalyptus virginea, assembly GCA_014182375.1. Lineage (NCBI taxonomy): Eukaryota > Viridiplantae > Streptophyta > Magnoliopsida > Myrtales > Myrtaceae > Eucalyptus > Eucalyptus virginea. The sequence continues at coordinate 25,011,526 of CM024518.1, forward strand.
AGTCTAGTTATCTCAAGAATGATCAGTTCTGAGAATAGCCCTATAGACGCGTCAATGAAATGCCCGATTTATTTAGTAGAAGACAGGGTCGAAAAATCTGGATGTCACACTATAAGAATGCAATAGATTTAAATAAGAAGAATTAAAGGAAGAAAATATTGCACATGAAATTTATAGTGATTCAGCTTAGATCAAGCTTACATTCAATCTCACACGTTGACAGCCTTCTGGCTAGGATTTACTATAGCATTATTAGAGAAGTACAATTTACGAGTGCAAACACTTAGTGGAAGATCCCTTTTCATTCACTAAGTCACTCTTTTTTGTGATTTTCCCTCTTGAATACAATTTATAAAGATTGCCGAAGATGAACAAGTAGTTGAAAAGATTTCAGACTTTGGAATTTCAATTTTCACATTCACACTTCAAATAGACTGAATGACCTTCTTAACCCAAGGGGTTCTGCAAGCAATTGAAAGTCATAAATGGTTCATCTTTGTCAAACTCACGCTTCGACTTTATACATAAGTACTAACTTATTGAATTAGACACATTCACATTGATCAAACTCGTTGATCTCACATCAATATTATTATTTGGGTTGATTTTCATATAAGATAACATAATGCGGGAAAAATAGATGGATGCTTGGTAACAAATTTTTTTTTTTTTTTTGAGCGATGAAACAATTAAGGGAATATCACTCCTTACACCAAGCTCTTTAAAATTTTACATGTGATACTTGAAAGTCGAACTATTCACCCTAAAGAAGGCCTAAGTTATTTTCCTCCATCTTTTCCATTGAAGATTTGCTTTGCAAATTGGAATTTCTTGGGACAACATAGAACCTTCGCAAAGTTCACTGCCTTCAAGGATAGTGATTCGGGAGGAGAATGGGCCATGAACGTGGTAAGGGGCTATGGTGGAGTGTCGCCAACCACGTAGCCCTCCATTAGACTTTGAAACTTATTTTCCTCTCAATAGTGTCCTCAGGCAATCTCATAACGCTAAATTTGCCCAGAGTGAGACACACAATCTGCAATTAGTGATGGAAAGTTACAACAATTATCCAAATCAAAACTAGGAACGATATTTAATCGGATTAAGACAAAAATAATTAAGCTAAAAACATGTTACTCTTGGACATCCATACCCTTAGAAGATGAAGTCGAAAAGCTTATTCCAATAAATCACTAATCCAACTTTTCAGGGTTAGAGCACATGATGATGCATCTCGTACTGAATTTGGATGTGCTTTCCATGTGTGGATCATAATCTTTAAAGAAATAAATGATAACAATTTAGATGCATCAATAGGTTTTTGGACAAAAGGACTGTAGACGTCAACAGATTAACTTCCCCATTTGTTTGTAGAGATGGTCGTATATGAGGGAAGTGGTAAGATTATGGCTCAAGCAGAATAAGATATTGAAGCTTGAAGTATCAAAGGATCATAGCTGTATAAATAGGAAAATATTTGGTCATTCTCATTATTGGTGGATACACCTGCATATTTTGCATACAATACATTCTCGTATTGAGAATGTGATAAATTGTAGGTTAGGTAGGAATTGTATAATCCACTAGTGAAATATTTTTCTGGTAGATCACGGATCTGATACTTATGTACATGTAAGGCTGGATTATGTGAGATATGGTTATGTGATGCATGTCAAAAGAGGTTTTCAAATCAGATTAAAGAAAAGGTTTTCAAAGATGAGGCATCACAAAGGTCTTGCTTTGAAGCACATGAAGGACTAGAAAGAAAGAAGAAACTCACTTAGCTAAGGCATGGCACGGCGAGATACAAAAGGCTCTATAAATAGGTAAATACTTAGTCATGCTCATTACTGTTGTGGATAGACTCGCACAATTTGCATTTAACGCGTTCCCATAGTAAGAAATATTATAAACGGCAAGGTTTGTTAGAATGGATTTTTTCTAGGAACGCAACCAAATACACCCCGTCCATGATTACTTAATTATTTAAGAAATAAAAAATCTAGACTGTTAGATTTTCGATGATTTTGATGAATGGAAATGTCAATGACAATATCACAATAGTGAAAGTACCTATTACTTGTTCCTAATTAAACTATTTACTAATGAAAGTTATAATTTGTGATATTGGGCTCACATCTGTTTCCTATTATAGATTAAAGTAGCTGCACTTACCATTGATAGAAAAGATCTCCAACAACAGTAAAAACTAGTTCATCTAGCATACATTTTGTTCGACATGTCTCGGACGAGAGAATTAACATTGTCTGAGCAAGTAAACAAGCAAATGCAAAGAAATATTATTGTCTATATAATTAACCATTAGGTAAATAAGAACGTTTGACATGTAAATTATATTTTCCATATATCAACGATTGTTTTTTAAAGAAAATATGCAACTCTTATATGAATTAATACAACATTTTACAGAAAAAAAAATATTGTTCTTAACAAGAAGACATAGCTTTGTCAATTAACTTTGAGACGCATTAGTTTATAAAAATTGATTTCAAACATTTTATCTCATGGCTATTGCATCCAGACATAAGATAAAGGTACATTTTAAAGAAGATCGAAAACACCTTATACGACGACCACTAGGGACGATAGAGTTGGATTTAGATTGTGATTGCAACTTTGGGTGGATGATCCTAAAAATTGATCTACATGTTAGTATATACTGGGTGATTTTGACATCCGAATTTTGCCTGCGATTTGATCATACACTTTTAAAAGCATAATAGGCCATTGTCCAAGTTTCAATTTGCATAGGTCATCCTCACATTCTGCAACGATTAGGAGTCCATTTCGTCATCGGTGAATTCGACCCTCAATAAAATATGTCGTCGTTTCATCACGTTGTGTTCATTTCCTCCACCGGACCTCTTCTGCAATTTTTAAGTAGATACATCATTGCTTCAAGACCTCGGGCCTTGCAACCAGAATTTCGGCCGATGTAGGCCCAAAAGCCAACCATCGCCACCAACCCGATCTGACTCGTTGCAATTAAAACCCAATCGGACTTTTCGGCTCAATCCAAGCCCGCTAAGCCTAATTTCTTGGCCCACCAAACTTCCTAACTTAATCTAGGACTAAGATAGTACAAAAAGGAGGGCCAAGGCGGACTCGGGCCCGGAAAACCAGGCCCGGCCCCGCGCCACTCTCCTTCCTCTTTCCCTCCATTCTCTAGTCAAATATGGTCAAATATGCTCATGGGAGACGAAACATGCGTGGGTCATCTCTTCTCTCTCTTCTTTAAGGAATCCACTCGCTCTCTTATTCCCTCTCTAACCGAGACAAAAAGCACTTGAGTTCTCCCCACTTTTGGCCGTCTCTTCATCCTTGCCATGACCATTCTTCATTTCATTTTCGCTCTCAAACGCACAAACTCCATCATCTCCGCTCCACCTTCATCTTCCGGTCCGATCATCTTCATCATCACCAGCCAACTTTCTCATCTCTCCCCCTCGTCTCGTCATTCTCAGTTCCATCACTGCCATCCTAGGCAACTCTCTCTTGGCTCCCATCCTCACCCACGCCCACTTTAAACTCTCGACCCTCTCCTTACTCCCAAGGCCAAGAGTTCTCCTCGATTCCTCCAGCGTCACTTTGTCTCGTCCTCACTCAAGGTAGGAAGCCCCTCTTATTTATGCATAGTTCGCCAAAGGATACCGTGATAAAATCGAAAAGGTCGAGGTACGGTTGCTCGCCTCACGCTTGCTGGGGAAACGAACCATACATTGGTTATGGCATTTCATCATCATAGTATGTTAATGCAGCATTATAGTTAGAATTTGCACCATGTTATCCATGAAATGACACATTTTTTTTTTAGCATGTAGTGGGTTGATTTGAAGCCCTCGTTGTTTTTTTAGCTTAGTACAAGTTTCTAGTTCAAAATCGCATGTTTAAATAATATTATGCTAGAATTTGTGTTGCCCTTGTCTACTTGTGGTTAATCGACTTGTTTGTTGTTATTACAAAGTATAATCATGCTCTTTTTTCAATAGATAACACAAAAAACTGATAAACGAAAAAGCACAATTATGTGTTTTTGTGATAAGTTGGAATTTTAGTGATAAATCACATCTTTTGAATAATTAAGGTCATAATTATGTATATGTTATTTTAATTCAAGACATGATGCATTCGGCATATTTTGTGTAATATAGGTGTTGGCATATTACTTCAGGACAGCAAGTTTTTTTTTTTTTTTTTTTTTTTTTTTTCATATTGCATGAATATCAGTTAGTCTTATTTAGGGAGCATGCATTTTTTGGTGGGAGACATTGCATGTTAGTTTAAGGTATAGGTCAACTGTGTATTAATGATCAGTGAAGAGATCTATCGGAGGATGATTTTAGATGGGACCGCGTATCGTATTAGCAAACATATTATAGGAGAAACCAGGGAGCATGAATATCTTTCAATCAAGAATAAGAAAAACCCCTCTTATTTGTGTGTAGTTCACCAAGGATACCGTGGTAAAATCGAAAAAGTCAAGGTACAATAGCTCACCTAGTGCTTGCTGGCGAAATAAACCCTACACTGGTTATGGCATTTCATCTTCATAGCATGTTGACGTGGCATTATAGTTAGGTTTTGTATTACGTTATCCATGAAGTAACCCATATGGCTACGTTTGGCAGTCAGGATAAAACTCGGGATAGGATATAATTTATCATATCCTACGTTTGGTGCTCACTCTGGACAGGATAAGGTCGGATATAAGGGGGATATAAACAGGATAAAATTATCCCATGGGGGAGGTGGGATAAAGGTGGATAGGATTTCTAATGTCCATAATAGGAAAGTTATTTTTCTTAAATAACAAACTTATTCAATTAATAAAATCGAAATCATATTTCAATATAAATAATATTTGAATTCTAATTTAATAAATTAAAAATAAAAAATTAATTAATCTTATTTTAATTTATATATTCAACTTTAATTCTATCTTATAATAAACATTCAATCTATAAATTAAATATTTATATTTATTATATATTTTAGGTATTTTTGTATTTTAGGTGTGTTAGTATAGTTTACTTTTTTGATAAAATTTTATTAAAGAATTATGAAAGCGGAAAAAGGAAATAATAATGAAAATAATATAAAAAGGAAAAATAAAAAATAAAATTAAGGAATAGTGTTACGAGAAATTTTCACCATCTCCGTTTATGAACATTTAGGTTCATTTATAATGATATGTCGTTTATATATATATATATATATATATATATATATATATATATATATATATATATATATGTATGTATATATGTATATGATATGATGTGAACATATCCGACTTAAATATTACGATTCACCAAACAATGGACAGGATATAAAAAAATCCCAGGATTTCATATCATATCCTATCCAGTCCTATCCTGATTAGAAATCCGGACGACCAAACGTAGCCTATATGTTTAGCATGTAGTTAGGCTGATACGGAACACTCGTTTGTGTTGGTAATGTCTACATCATATTAGGCCTTAGGATTGCATTGGGCCTTTTCCGCGATCATACCTTCGAGCCGAAAGCGAGCACCAAGAGCCCGCTGTGCAGCGCGTTAAGGGTACTGGACAGCGGAGTCCGCAACCTGTTCCGATCCATTTGAGGGTCCTGGGGGTCGTCGTTGATTCCTTGTCATGACATCCATGGCATTTTCGGGTGCAATTGGGCCCACTAAGAGCCCAAATGAGTCCTCGAAGCCCGCTGTCCAGCCGCTTTATTGCACTGAACAATGGGCCTCGAGTCCTTTTATGGCTCGGATAATGGTTCTGGTAGTCTCGAGACGTCCCTTTAAGCTTAGGGTTCGTTCGTTTCGCGGAAAATATCACATTTCCAAAAAAAAATTTCTAGGAAGTCATTTAAAAAAAAAAATTATATTTTCCGGTATTCAGCTGAAATTTGAAATTTGAATGGGTAATGTTTTTCATTGTTCATTATCTAATTTGATATTTTGGGAAAATGACAAAAAATGTAAATTTTAATATTTCTCATGGACTTGAGTTTATCAGTATGTACCTGAGCAAAGGCGCATGTGCATGTGCATGTCAGTGTGCACACATGTTTGCATGCCTTAGAACATAAATCATCCATTCACAATAATTCACCTGAAAATTTACAGATAAGCAGTGCGGCTGATAATTTAAATAAATTAAATTACAATAGTTCAAATACTCCCAAGGAAAGAAAGATAAGACATATGCTTGAAATAATCGAACAGGGACCATCCTAAGTGACTATTGAAGATATTACTAATCCTTGGATGTTGCCGTTGATGCTGAAATGTCTCATCGTCATATCTAAATTTCTACCACGCTAATGTAAAATACAGAATCATTGATGACCTGAAGTCTAATAACCTGGACAAGTAGAAAAATAGGAAATAGCTAAAGACAATATGCTTACCAGTAGGTCAAAGGCGAGGATGAAGTTGTTGCTTTTAAGACTTCAAGAGATGAAACAAAACTAAATTTGTCAAACGAGGCCAAAGAATAGAGAGTTAGCATCCATTGAGAACATTACCTGAGAGCTTTGATACTACAAGATTGTCATCAAAAGGTGAGATATGCAGGTGCCTAACAACCTTGATACTGGAAGGGTGTATGATATCTTCAGTTTCATGGGGAAATATCAAGCTCATCTGCACATTTACTCATAAAAAATGAAGTTGGTATTTATGCTGAACAAACCCACTACTCATGCCACTACTCATGCCAAAGTCCAGCAATGTCACCTTTGTGAGCGCATCCCTTATCCCTATAATGGAGAGCCTTTGTGCAATAACCAACATTTGACTTGAACACATAGATCAAATAGATGTGCACCCTTCACTTGCAGCTCGGTCTGTAAAATACCAATGTGAAGGATAATATCCCATACAAAACCATAACATTTGGAGAAGTGAAAATATTATGTGTTAAAAGTTTCGTGCATCTACAGCTCCACAAGGCATCGCATTACCGGTCTCAAACCACGAAACTTGTCTAATGAGTAGTAACAAGACAGAAAAATACCACAGGCACTATTAGCCATATCAGCAATTTCAGAGCAGATAATGAAAGGACTCAATAGCACTTATCATTTAATTCTAGGTTGAGTCTAGTTTAGTTCTCTTGACTTGTACCCCTTTTTTCAATTTCATCATCCACTTTCTCTTGCAATTGATTCCTCCAACTTGCTTGATTTCTGAATTTGATGCTTTTGTGACCTACCACTACCCGCTTCTTTAAATGTTGAGCGACCGTGCTAAGTGGACTCACTTAGATGATGTGACCAAACACATGAATCATAAAGTGAAGTCTAATTTTTCCGCTTCTTTCTTTCTCTTTTTCAAATCAGCTCTTAATATGGAAGATTGCTAGATTGCAATTAAAACATTTCAAAGAAACAAGTAATAGTAGGTGACAGAAGGATCAAATTGCAACTAAATATATCGAGTAAGTTAAGATAATCTAAAGAAAAGTTCAAAAGACATTAAAATTTCACTGACCCCACAATATGAGTTACAAATGAAGAATTTGCCATCCAACAAAGTCTTTCAAAGTAGGGGTGATCGGTTCCCGGTTCGGTCCGGTTCCACCTTGGAACCGAGAACCAGACCGGGAGCACCGGTTCCCAAAATTGCGAACCGTGGACCAGACCGTTTGGTCCTAGGACCGGGAACCGGACCGACCATTGGTTCCGGTCCGGTCCGGTCCGGTCCGGTTCAAAAAATCGACTCTACTTTTTTGCACTAAAGAACTAAAGAGTGACCGCGCTCTTGACCGATCAATCCAATTCGATTCTCGGGCAATTCAACAAAACTAATCACACGTGTTTCACGTGCAAAATATTCAAACTTCACTCGTGTGATTCACGGGATCTCTTGAAGTCTTAATCTCACATCGAAACTAACAAGGAGATTTTTTCTATAAATAAAAGAGTAACAAAAAGGGTTTTAATGGTCTCTTGGCCACATAAGAGGTTGCTACCTCAAATTGCAACTTTGGTTGCAATAAGTTATCATGTTTATATGTTTTATTAATTCTATGTATATAAATTATATATAAAAAAATTTGGTTCGGTCCGGTCGGTCCGGTTCGGTCCGATTCCCACCTTGAAACCGGGAACCGGACCAACCGGCCACCGGTTCCAAGATTAGGAACCGGGGACCGGACCGCCGACCATGGGAACCGCCCAAAACCGACCGGTTCGGACCGGTCCGGTCGGTTCCCGGTTCGGGCGGTTCCCGTTGCACACCCCTATTTCAAAGTACTAGAAAAAAAAATGTATGGATTTGATAGATGACAAAAGCTCAATTCCAACACAACCAAGTGCAAACAATTCAGCTATCCATGATTTGACTCGATCTTATCAATTTTCAAATCTAGTAGTGGTATGTTCTCTTTTTTAGATAAAAAAATCAACTATAAGGCACTAAGGGGGTGCGAACCCATGTGCAAAAAGAGCTCAAAAACTTAAAAGCCATATACAAACAACTCTCAAAACCATCAAGGAGTTCAAATACAAGATGATTATGGACTATGTCAAACAAGGCAATTACGTCCATGCACAAGTCTCCACTACACCAAATGCATATAATTTCAAGCCAATTTTCAATGTAAATAGAAATGAAAGATTGTTCTCCATCAAATCTCTCTTGTTCTGCTTAGTTAAAATCAAATTTCTCGAGTTTAAGCTATGTACGATACCCATTCCTCCATATTTTGTAGTGCAGCCATTGAACAATCCTCCTTTTTTTTTTTTTTTTTTTTTTGTAGAAAGCATCCTTATTTTGCAAGGATCCTCTTTATTTTATAGAATAGTCCTCCTTATTAGGGACCTATTGGATATAGTAAATCCTCTCCCTTTATTGCCAAAGGTCATCTTTAGGAAATGAAAAAAAAATGCCAAAAAAAAAAAAAAAAAGATTACTTAATTTCATATAACATTATCCACTTTTTCCTCTCTTTTTTTAGCCAAGCAAGTCAATTTCAATTATAAAGACAATTACACTTATTATTTCTCGTCATTCTTATCTCATAATTATATATATATATATATATATATATATATAAAAGAAAATACATTCAAAAAAAAAAAAAAAGAGAAGAAAATATGGCACATAATTTTTATTTATTTTTAAAATTTTATGTATATGGTTACGATTTACATGACAAATATAGGAGCGATGAGCAGAACAATAATACACATGAGGGAGCTTAAGTATTTCCACAGGCAAGTTGAGATCCTAACAAGAATCCTCAAAGAGTGTGCTCTTTGGGTCAGCGATAGTGGGGTGGACCTCTGACTAGAGTGATTACCATGGTGTGATTGTTTTGGCTCATGGGCTTCGCCCGCAACCACATCGCCCTCCTGTCGGCTACTTATTAGCCAACGTTAGCATTAGCCACCCCTCAAGATCACCCTTGCTACATCGTTGAAATCTCTCCCATATTCAAACATAGCAAACTCATCTCCTTTGGTGGGGTGTTCACTTATTTTCTTTTCTTTTCTTTTCCTAATTTTGTAGCATCATTTTCCTTCTTTTTTTTTTGTAAATTTTTTCATCAATTTGTCTTTTTCATGTTGAATGTGTAATTCTTCTTATTGTAAATAAGAAAAAAAAAATCAACATTCAACATGAAAAAGACAAAAAATTGATGACAAATGAAAAAAAAAATGCTACAAAATTAAGAAAAAAAATGAATAGTACAGTGAAGGAGGTGAGTTTGCCAAGATAGAATGTGGGCGAGACCTCAACGACATAGATTTAAGTGATCATGAGGGATAGCGAACACTGATGTTGGTGAATAAGCTGCCTAAGGACCACATAGTTGTGGGCAAAGCCCAAGAACAGGCGCCACGCGAAAAAGATGGCCCTCACCAACAAGATCACGTAATGACAGTCGATCTAGTCAGAGGTCCGACCCGCCATCACTAATCCAAGGAGCAAAAACAAGTTGAGATTCACATCAGGATTTCAACCCGCATATAAAATATCCTCATATCTTTTATATGTATTAACGTTCCACTCATCACTCCTATATCTACCGAAGTTCGAAAAAAAAATCTTGTTTATTATCAAAGTGCTCCCACGCGTATCATGTACAGGAACTTAAAAATGAAAAACATTAGGTGCCATATTTTCCTCCCTTTTTATTTGAGTTAACTATCTTAATATATGTGATTATAATATAAGAATAATGAGAAATATTAAGTGCAATGGACTTTATATTGAAAATTAACTTGTTTGACTTAAAAGAAAAACAAAAGGAAAGGACAAAGCAAATAATGTTAATTGAAATTAAACAATCTTCTTTTTTAGCATTTTTTAGCCCATGACACCCCATGTTAAGACTTACTTGTTCAGAGTCATGTTTTGCATAGCTACTTTTTCACTTGAATTTGGAGTGATCGATTGCTTTGCATCAACCGGTGTTCTCAACCTTTTAAAAGGATGAATGGAGGATTGTTGAATAGTTGAAAATAAATAAGGTCCCTACGAATAAGGAGGATTATTCTACAGAATACAGAGGGTCCTACAAAATAATGAGGATTGGTCAATGGCTTTCTATTTATTTTCCTATTGCTTCTGAACAAAGTCTGAATAATTACTTTCCATTTTCATTACATTTTTTATTCATTTTTATTATATTTATTATATATTACTATCTACTATTTTTTTTTATTAGAGATGGGCTCGGTCCGAATATGGACTGTACTGGACTTCGCAAATCTGGGCCATGGACATAAATGGGCTTATTATATCCAACCCCTTTCAATCCTAATCTCACCAAGCTCAATCTTGCATTTAACCATACTAAGCCCATTGTTTATTATAATCGCACCAAGCCCATTTTCCACTATAATCACACTATGCGCACACTAGGTCCATTTTCAATTATCTATTATCTATTTTCTCTCTTTTTGTTATTTATATATATATATATATATATATATATATATATATATATATATATATTTTTCCTTCCCCTTTTGTTATTCACAGGTCGAACAAACTTACTCAAGATCAACTTTCAAGCCTCCATCTGCTTAGCCAGAAGCATCCGTACGACATCGCCCACTACCTTTGGCCGCCACTGGACTGCCTCCGGTGGCCACCCTTCTCAACTACCAGTCATTCAATACTCACAACCATAGCCACAGCATGACTGAAACAAATAAATAGGAAGGAAAGCGACGACCAAACCGGTGCCAATGAGTTTAAAGGTGAACACTCATGCTGTCGTTTTCGAGTTACTTCTTCTCCGGCCTCTCCGGCGACCACCATTGAATGCAGCGGGAAGACACGCCAACATAGGGTGGAAACAAAACAAAAAAGATACAGTCAGATTCAAACTCGGCAACAACGAAATTTGACTGAAATCGTGCTCAGCAATCAATGTGCACTCAAAATAATCCAACAATCAGAGACAAATCTATGCCAATTCAGTTTTAAAAATTTCTTGTCGAACATATGCCGTGCAATTTGATTGAGGAGCAGATCCTTGACTTCAGATTCCAACGTTCAAGACAACCAACAACAGATGCTGGCAATCAGAGAAACAATCTCAAATAGATCGTGTCAATGGAGGATTCAATATCTAAGCTGCGGTGAGGCTAGAGGATCGAGATTGGCACCTGCAGAAGAACTTGAAACTGGATCTCGGCGCGCCTCCGGGTCCCGGTCTCGGGATCAAGGGTACACACGGCTTTGAAGCGGCAAGAAACGGCAGCGAAGGTGGCTGAAGGCGTCGGAAGGGCTACGGGGGAAGTGCTCTCTGTAGTGATGGCACGGGGTTTAAATTGGCGGAGGAGGCAGCCAGGAAAAGCTGACTCAAACTCTATCAGTAACCGTAATTGATAAGAGAGATGAAAGAACACGCGTAATCGAATCGCTTTTCTAGAAAAAATCTCCGATTCTCTCTCTCTCAGTTTGAACTATGACCATTATTAGAATAAGTTACGGGAGAGAGAGAAAAAAAGAAGAAGAGATAACGGACGAATCCTGTTATGGATTGCGCATGTAACGACGAAAAGAAATATCCAAAATATTGATGATTCCTCTTTTCATTAGAGAAGTAACAGGGGCAGCAGAGAGAGGAGACTTGCATGATCCACTTAAGCAAACAGCCTTTGGTGGCCAATTGATTGTGCATCCAAGCAAGAATGGCATATTTGTCATTTTCGAGAAATAAAGAAAGATGTTGAAATTGCGCTTAGATGTGATATTAACTAAAACCACCCTTAGAAATTATGTTATGAATGTAATAATCAGATTGATAACACTTAATTGGAAAAGAAGAATATTGATTGCCCTCTCAAGATAGAATCAAATCACCACGTTTGTTAACCAAAATTCAATGAACTTCCCTAATCACTCTTGGTTATTGCGAAAGTGATGCTCGGGTATACTTGACGAAGGAGAGCATGTATAAAAGATAAAGCGCAATACAAGGTCTCTAATAAGGAAAATGAAGATTCATAATTCATGGAACTAATGTACACAGAAGGTAGCAATCTAAGTGCTTATACAATCTAGATTACCAATTATGATCATAAAGGCATCAAAGTGACTAAGTGATCATTCACACGTTCTCTATGTATTCATTATGATCCTAATCTAGTCCTAATCAATCTAGAAAGGAAATTTACAAACAATTTATTGAATTGATGGAGCAATAATGCAACAACCAAGTAACTAAAAGGCTTCAATAGAAGTGCAAAAATGAAAACTTGATACTCGTCAAGCAAAAAATATACATGGCCACATTATAAGCCCCAAAAATTGATCTCCTTGAGCTAAATCCAAATTAAATTCAATTTCTTTTCCAAAATAATAGGCCACTAAGACTAAACTATATAAAAGTTACCCTAACCGGAAAAACTAAACAAAAGGTTATGCTAACTAAATAAAACTAAACTATATCTAGTGCTAAAGTCAAACAACTAGGTCAGGACCTATCAAAAGCTATTTTCTAATTTTTTATTGCCGAATATGGACCGTAGGCTGGTCTCATTGGTCTGGGCCAAGTAAAATACAAAAGACTTGACAAACGAAATGAGCTTATTTATTCAAGCCCAATCTGTTCGTGACCAAACTTGAGCCCACCTACTTTCTTCGCGCACATTTTGTAATTGTGGCCTCTCGGGAGAACCGATAATAGATCAAATTGGTTAGATCAAATTGGGTGTTCGTGACCAAACTTGAGCCCACCTACTCCTTCGTACACATTTTGTCTTCTTTCCCTTTGTTTTTTTTTTTTTGGCTCTTTATCCCATCATCTTTCATCTTTTATCGTCCACAATAAACCTGGAACATCAATGGACTAAAGAATCCAGAAAAAAAATATATAACCTTCAATGAACAAGCACACTTGCGGACCTTTTACTGAAAATACCCATGTCATCGTCGCCCATCTTGATACTTCGCTGGACCAACGCCTTCGGCTGTCTTAGTCCCTCGCCGACAGTCCAACACATACGATCATCCATTTGCAAAAACACACGGCATGTGGATGGGACAATGAGACACCATCAGAGGGCGCAATATGGAAATCCACAGAAGATTGATGCGAAGTCTTTTTTCTATCTTCTCGCCAGCAATGGAGCGTTAAACAAAATGTAACTTCTTCAAATCTTCTCGGCTAAAACAAGGATGAACAATGGAACCGCGTCACGGTTATAAAGGCATAAGGGAAGACGGCAACTATGGTGGCTTTGGAAGCCGAAATCAACGAAGACTCCATGTTGAGAGTTCTGGGAGGATTTCTTCTCTCGTTTGTCACAGCGTTTGACGCTCTCTCTCTCTCTCTGTGGTGTACAAGCTTAAGATAGATTACAATGGAGGCTTAACAAAGACTGCGTATACCCGGATATGGTGAACGATAGGTGGTGAACGACAGATGGCCGGGGAGGAAGAGGCAAACAATTTCTGAAGGGATTTTTCTTGACGGTCTCAGGTTTTCTGGACAAAGATGGCGTCTTCCCCACGAGAGTTGTTTTCTCGGCAGACGTTGGTGAGCTTCCCGGAGAACCGAAAATTCGCCGCCTTCCCCCTTTGAACGGCCTTCTCATTCCCATGAAAGGTAGGTCGCAACAAATACACATATATTGGCAGAATTAAACTACTTTTTGAACAAAACTAAACAAGACTAATAACTCGACAATATTTTTTTTTATATATAGTACACTCTCTATCGCAACCCAAATATTCCGATGCATTCGAGTATCTATCCAATCAAAATAACGGAAAATGTTGACAAGACTTTTGTTAATATTTTCTCTCTTACACGACATTGACCTCTACTAAAACATGGAATATAAGATTAAAATGTCGTCGTTATGGCTAAAATCCTAATTTTTTTAACCAAAATTTTAATTAAATTAGACTAAAAAAGGTAATTTAAAAAACGAAAACACAAAAAAAAAAAAAAAAAAAAACAAAGGCCAAGGCCTACCACCCGTCGCTAAGGCCCCACCGGCCCTTTCCAGTGACGATGGGGTAGTGGCGGCGAGCGCTTGCTGTCTTTGCTTTATTAATTAATTTATTTTTTTTGTTGACATTGTTTTAATGTTATATTTCATCTTTTCATAAGCACAATGCTACCTAAAAGAGTGAAATTATTAAACAAAGACACATAGGAGATAAAAAATAATTTTAAAAAAAAGTCACGTCGGCATTTTCCAATAATTTCATTATACAGAGTTAACATAATGACTTTATTATACTTTGACAAGTTTTAGGACTTGATTGAACTTTTTGTAAGTTTTAAAAATCAAATGCACTTTTATAAAAAGTTTAAGACTTCCAATGCACTTATACTATTTCTTATATGAGGTTGAATTTGAAGGACCAAAATAACTATTATTGAGCCACAGGTTTGGAATCAAAATGGAAAACCACACAAATAACCCCTAATGTTTATCTAATCTTCAAATTTGATACTAAATATTTAAAAGTCCTTACTCTTTTTTTTTTTTTTTTTTTTTTGGTGGTCGGTGAAAGTCCATACTTAAGTAACCGAAATATACTGTCCATTATGACGACATCATTACAAAATTTCGTTCGTCTTTGCCATCATTTGAACTTAGATAATCTTATATTAAAATAAGTTGCACAAAAGCATCGTCATGGTACAAATTTTTGCGAATTACTTCATTAGAGTTGAAAAGGAGTTGCACATCATTAAAGGTACTGTAGCTGAAATCATCATTGCTGATATATTTGAAGATTAACTATAAGATCAAAATAAGCTCTTGCTCACACGCTGTTCAAAATGACCGGCTCTCGTACAATTTTATATCAAATACATGAAATGTCAGACCTATTGACCATATAACTTGTTCCCATGTTGTCTTGCTCTATGATTTTCTGAGGAGGGAGAGCTGCTCACTTTTATAAGACAAGAAATTCCATCTAGACGACGACATGGAAACCTAGGCAAACCTCACAACCAGGGACACTCCCAAGGGTATGGCTCAGGACATCTTCCTGATAAGAGGCTTCATATGCATTTGGCTGCGGAGTATGGCGGGTATAGCGGCTACATCGGATTGGATGGGAGTCCAGGGCAATTTCAGCAACGGAGTAGCACCTCGGCAGAGTCTTCACTACTACAAGAGTTGTCTATCATTGCCTCATCATCTCAATGATTCGTCCTGTTATTCAAAACAAGATATCCACGATGTTATAATAATCATTTGTGTGTGTGTGTGCGCGTGTGTATGTGAGAGAGTGAGAGAGAGATCTTACCAAGGAGGAGGCATTTTTCTGGTCAATCACTAATCCGATACTTATGTACATGCAAGGCTGGAGTATGTGAGACATGATTGTCGGATGCATCTCGAAAGAGGCTTTCAAATATAAGGCATCACAAATGTCTTGCTTTGAAGCACTTGAAGGACATGTAAGAAAGAAGAAATTCATTTGGCTAAGGCGTGGTGCATCAAGAGATAAAGGGCTCTATAAATAGGTAAATATTTAGTGATGCTCATTATTCGTGTAGATAGACTTGCACAATTTGCATTTAACACATTCCCATACTAAGAAATATTATCAACGGCAAGGTTTGTTGGAATTGATTTTCTCCAGGATCATGACCAAATACACCCCGTCAGTGATTACTCAACAATTTGGGAAATTTAAAATCTAGACCGTTGGATTGTCACTAATTTTGGTGGATAGAAACGTCAATGGCAATTTCACAATATCAAAAGTACCTATTACATGTTTCTAATAAAACCTTAAAGTACATAAATGAAATTTTATTTACTACTAAAAGTTATAGTTCGTTTTATCAAACTAACATCTCTCTACCATCATAAATTAAAACAGTTGCACTTAACATTGATCGAAAGGACCTCCAACAATAGTTAAACTCATTCATCTAGCTCACGTGTTTTCCGATACTTTGAATGAGAAAATTAACATTGTTTGAGCAAGTAAACAAACAAATGCAGAAAAAATAATAGTGGCCGTTTTTGGTAAATTCATTGCACACGTAAATTATGTTTTCCATATTTAATGGCCGTTTTTACAATATATAGACACGACTCTTATATTAATGGATATATCATTTTACTAAAAAAAAAATATTACCATTAACAAGAAGACATTAATTTAGTTAAAAAAAAAACAAGAAGACATTAATATATTAATTAACTTTGAAACGCATTAGTATATAATTACAAAAGAACAATATGTAGACCAAAAAGTCTTAAATTGATTTCAAACATTTTATCTCATGATTATTGCATCTATATGATAGAAAAAGGTACATTTTCAAGATTGGAAAGAACTTAAATGCTTTTTGATTCGAGGTTTTGAAATCTAATCTTAATTTGAAGCCTGTATTTATTTTTTTCATATGAGCAATGTCAAAATTTTTATCAATATCTTTCTCTATAGAAAGTTGTGTATTCTTTTTATGTACTTCTGTTATATGCCTATGTCAATCTTCATTAATGATAAATGATTCAACACAAAAACTATGTTGTATCTGCATGATACATTTTTAATTTTATTCATATTAGAGTAATAAAATATTTATGACTCGTTTTATATGTCATGCAGAATGTTTTATTATTGTAGCAGTTAGGAATCCAATTATATATTTTAAAATTATATTATCATATTAGTAAAATTTCAAACGACGATTCTCTTTATTTCTATCTTACACAAATTGATTTCAGTGTACAAAACAAACTGATCTTTTCTACAATAAGAAGAGAGGCTTCCTACTAAAATATTATTCTGTGATTTTTGTCAACACATACATAAATGGGGTGGGAATATGAAATTTCTTTTTTAATAAAAAATAAACATATGAATTTGGGCTCTTATATATTAATTAGGATAATAAAATTCGAATCAAAATTGGCACGTGACTTTGAAGTTGATGCTCTTTTAGGGAATTTGGCCGTTTTTTTCCAATTTTACCTTCTATATCTCATGTTTTGTAGATATCTGACAGTTTTTTAGGCGATCATTATGCAAGCCCAAATCCACCCAAGCTCGAAAGTTAAGCTCAATGCGTTGTCCACGGCCCATGCATAATTTAAATTATGTGATGAAACGTTAGGTGAGGCTTGGTCCAAAGTTAGGTGGGTCTGACCTTTTAAAGGAAGGTCATTGTTCAAACTTGCCCATTTGAACCAAAGTTAAGTGAAGTGGGCCGTTCTATTATTTTGAAAAAAAAAAAAATAGTTCTTTTTATGACTTAAATCAGTTGGGAGGTGCAACCAAGATGGCTACCTTTTTCGGCGTTACTTTTGTGCAGAATGTTAGATTTTAATTATAGCTACTCGATTCAACCATAAGCATTTGACTCTCTCACTGTAACCCCACCTTCATATCAAAAATCAAGAAATCTCTTCACATTAGGTAGATTGGGAAAATGACAACACAAATACCATAACTTTCATATTGTGCTCATTTGGTGCTATAACTTTTTTTTCAATTTCTTGAGTGCTATAACTCATGTACGGTGCTCACTTAAGTACCATAATTTTTTTTTTCTGATCATTTGAATGTTATATAACTTTTGAATAGAGCACTTAGTATCATAATTTTTTAAAAACGTTCACTACTAATGCTATGCCACATTAAATTTTCAACATGTAAGGAAATGTTCATAAAAAATTTTAGCATGTAAGTGATCAATTGAAAATAATGGCACTCAAGTGATTGACGTTAGTTAGTGAGTGAATTGGGGGAAGCGTAATGATGGCGTTTGGGTCGACATATAGAGGCAGGAGGAGGGTGAGAGAGAAGAAGAGCTGAGTGCAATGATCCTTTGTATCAAAAACCACGCAAAGTCCAGAAAAAGAAGCGCATTGAAAAAATCACAATTTTATTATTTTATTTTATTTTGTTATTGCTCGATAATTGCTCGATGAAGTATGTCCAAATAAAAGAATTTGATTATAGCCCTTATTAATGGGTGCTTTCGAGGCATTGTTAAGCATATACGATGATAATATATTTGATGTCAAATCATTCATTTCTTTTATGTTTCCTTATTTTTTAACGAAATCGTTTTTACTAATATTAAACCAGTAGTTACTCTATCTTCAAAACACTGATGACATAAAACGTGAGGTAGAATCCTATCGCCATCCAAATTTTCCGACACAATCGAGAAAGAGATAGGTTTGGGGCTATTGCCTAGAAAGCAGGACTACAACCCTTCATTTGGTATGACAGCATGACTTTTCGACCCTGTTTTCAATTAAATGAAATGGGCTTTCCATCGACGCGCATATAGTCTTTTTCTTTGAGCTGATCACTCACGAGGTAACTGATCTACCAAGTGAAGCCGTTAAGGGATATAAACGCGACCGACTTGAGAATTCGATCAGAAATCGACTGCTCGATCGTGTTAATCTGTAAAAGTCAATACGGCCCCACTAAAATTGATTAGAGACCGGAGATAGGTCGATTTAATAGAGGCATGTAATTAAATGGTGAGTGATTCCACCTAATTGCAAAATTTGCATCGAACGGCACTAAACTGATTTTTCTACCGATTCTATACCCGGTGCCCGTAATTGAAATCTTGAGGTAGAGTCGCCTATTAGTCAGAGATGCACAATGTGGATCGAAAATAATCGACCACAAGTCAAATGCGCTAAAAATTCCTAAAAACTACCTAGTAGATTAGGTTACACTAAAATCACGTCCGGTTAAAATTAACCATGAAATTGAATCCGATTTCAGGAATCGAAAGTTCTAGCAGATCATGATTTATTTTTGGAACGTCAACTCACCCTTTGAAGAATTTTCAGTAAGCTCAGATTTTCGGCGAAAAATCAAAATTAGGCGAATTAAAACCGGGAAATTCGAAGAGGCCAAATTAAGTGCATTTTTGGCCTTCAAGATAGATAAAATGGTGATGGAAATTGTGGAAGTTAGTCTAGGCTGCCCCTTGGCATTATTAGCCATTGAATTGGAGTTATTTGGAGTGAAATTGAGTTGCTTTGGTGAGGGGATTGCATGAAATTCGTAGGGCCATGGGGGCTGTAACATTTGGGCATCAATCTTGGCTTGTTGGAGAAGATTGGGAAGGGAAAATGGCTGTGGATCAAGGCTGAAGACTTTGGGGCCAATACTCAAGTGTTTTAGGATATTTTGGTGGACTTTGGAGACCCTTTGTCCCCTCCTTCCTCTTCAGCAACTTCTTCTTCTTCTTTCTCAGCTTCTTCTTCATTTTCTCTAGCTTAAACCTCCATTTCCAAAGCAGCAAATCAGCCACTAGCCCCCCATCCCTGCTGCTTCGTTCGCTGTCGTCCAAGCCGTAGCTCGTGCACCGTCTGTGGGCTAGCAGCTGTTGTTCGCTAGCCTCGCGCGCCGTCCCACGCTTGCTCGACGTCAGCCCCTAGTCGCCCATCGCCGTCCACCTGGCCGCCACCGTCGCCATCCCTGAGCCGCCAGCACGCCTCCGCCTGCTCACCTTCTCTACTCTAGCCCATTTTGCCACTTGAACAGCCCTCCAACAGCCTTCAAACCGGCCCAACTCAGAAGCAATCTCAGCTTTGGGCTGAGAGCTTCGTAGGCCTTTTTGAGCCCTTCCGAGCCTTCTTGGGTGTTGCCGTAGGCCCGAGTCTTGCTTGCCTTTGCGTCGCCGTTGCCGTGAACCAATTTATTTGCTAATCCGGTGAGTTTACCTCCTAAACTCTAATTAGGAAGCTAATTATGCTTAGGGTTTTTAATTAGCCTAATGAGGGTTTAGTTGAGCTTAAGTGAGGATAGAGTAAATTAGTTAGTTTAGTTATTTAATTAGATTGTGTAATTAGATTAATTTAGCAATTATGTGATTAGTGATTTTAGTTAGTAGCTTAGTAGGTTAGATTAATCTAATTAAGTCCAATTAGATGGTTAGTTTAGTGTAAGTAGCTAAATTAGTAGTTTAATTTAATTATTTTGCAATTTATTTAATTAATTATAATTTATTTAATTATTTAGTAATTAGAGGAAATTATACCGAGATAGTCGATCGTTAGAATTTCGTGTTGATCATTGTGGTGTAGTTGGTTTGTGCAATTGAGTGTTAAATTGTACAATTGGATGCTGATTGATGAATTTTGATTTATTATTTCAAAAATATAGAATTTTGGTATTTAATTAGAAAAATACCGAGTGTCGGTTTTTGACCCCGAAAAAGTTTTAAGTACTATATGAAATCGTGGAATTTTAAAATGGGAGAATAACACGCTTTATGGTTCAATTTGACTGTGTGTCCAAGTACATCTATTTTACCGGATGTTTTTAATATGAAGAAAATGGGCCAAGCACATTATTTAAATTGAGGCATTTGACTGCAAAGCATGATGTCCTTAGCCGATATTGGATATATGTGTGATCGTTATGAGAACCCGTCACGAGCGTTTACGCCGGACGATATTCCTTCGGGAATGCCCCATGTCAATGGATGCCGGTTGCAGTGGAGACTGGGCCAATGCTCTTTCAGGAATGCCATCTAGATGTAGACGTTGCTGTGCTTGATGGTGCGAGACGACGCCCGGTTA
Source organism: Eucalyptus virginea (assembly GCA_014182375.1). Taxonomy (NCBI): domain Eukaryota; kingdom Viridiplantae; phylum Streptophyta; class Magnoliopsida; order Myrtales; family Myrtaceae; genus Eucalyptus; species Eucalyptus virginea. The sequence goes on from CM024518.1 coordinate 25,032,553, forward strand.
TGCTGGATGACCGTTGATTGTTGAGTTGGCCATGGCCGTTAGGTTGTTACTAATTTGAATGCTTGAATTATTGATATAACTGCGTCTGATTATGGGACAAAATTGCGTGGCACGGAATGGGATGTGTCATAACAATTTGGCCTTATAATTGGGACCCTTGTAATTGATTAACATTTGAAATGGATGTGTTCCAATTACTGAGTACATTAAATGTATGCATTTGTTATATGAGTTGTACTAACGTGCAGGGAGGTGCTGAGGCGAGATAAGTCCTCTATGGTGTGTGTTTAGGCTACCTCTAAGTGTATTATCTTCCTAATCGGGGTTTAGGATGTAGACTCGCTGAGACATTGTCTCACCCCATCATGGTTTGAATTTTACAGGTCCTTAGATGGAGGTGCGTCATGTGCGTTTTGGGTGGCCACGAGAGGCCAAGACTCAGCGTACCGTCTTCCCTGTCCCTGGGAATCCCTGGACCCCGTGAGTTCGTCATGAACACGATTTGGGTCGATGAAGGCCAACCTCATCAATTCAAAGCGTGGTTTCGTCATGGGCCTGACGGAGCCCGGGAAGGTCCCGTGGATGGTTTCAACGGACCTGCCATCAAGGGTGAGAGTGAGGTGGTACTCGACCCTATCGTGGATGCCGATGTCATAGTTGATATCGCGGCAAACCAGTTATCTGAGGATGAGCAGGAGTCCGAAGTAGATGAGGTAGCTAACTCGCTAGACATCAACATTCTTGACGGTGTCGTAGTGGACCCGGATCCCAAGTAGGAGGGTCCGGGATAGGCTTAGCTTGGTAGTCCTTTTTGGATCTTGACCTCATGTATATAATTTTATAGGGCTGAACTGGTTTGATTATAAAATATGTTTTGTTTAAATTTACTGTCCTGCTTTTCTATCCCATGTTTGTTTGTTGTCTGGAGATTGTTTATTTCGCTTCCTCATATGCAATAAAATGAATGGGTCGGCAACGCGTCCTAGGAACGTCGCAATTCAATCAACTACGAGAGATGTGCGCACACTAGAGGTTCGGGGTGTGACATTTGGCATGGGCTCTTCCAAATCTATACCTTGCACGACATTGGATTCATTTTAAATTTGATTTAGCCTAAAAGATTCTAGGTGAGACAAGAGTCGCCACTAGACATTTGAGGCCGGCTAAAAACCAATCAAGACACAGGAATGCCATTTTGATTTCTACGTAATCAAAGATTTTAGTTTAGGACTTGATTATGCTAGTGTTTGTTAGCACCAATTTAGTACCACTAACTTGGAATATAGTTATCTAAGTGCTCATATAATCTTGATTATCCTAAAGGTATCAAAGCCATGAAGTGATCATGCGCATGTTCTTGAGGTGTTAATTATAATCCTAATTTGATCATGATCTATCTAGAAAGGAAATTAACAAACAAGTAATTGAAATGATTAACGGAGCAATAATGAAACAACCAAGTGATTGAAAAGCTTAAAATAAAATGTGGAAATGAAACTCGACACTCATTTGGCAAATGATATACCTAGCCATATTATAAGTTCGAGGACATGATCCCTCATTAGTTAAATTCAAATCAAGTTAATTTCTTTTTGAAAAGAATAAGCGATATCAAAAGTATCCCCTAAAAGTAAAACTGAACTAATGGTTAAGCTAACTAAATAAAACTAAACTATATCTAGTACTAAAGTCACACAACTAGGTCAGGTCCTATTTTCTAAGCTATGTTCTATTCTTCAATACTTTCGAGATTTTTTTAATTATAATTTTTATTACCGAATATGGACCGTAGGCTGGTCTCATTAGTCTGGGCCAAGGAAAATCTGAAACGCTTGATAAATGAAATCGGCTTTTTATTCAAGCCCAATCCGTTCATAACCAAACTTGGGCCCACCTGCTTCTTCTTCCACATTGTCTTTTTTTTCTTATTTTAAGGGTTAATACCCTGAAAACCCCCAAACTGGTACACTTGTGACAAATTTATCCCAAACTATTTTTTTGACCATGAAAAACTCCAAACTGGTACACTTGTGACAAATTTATCCCGACTGACCACAAAAAACCATAAACTGGTACATCTATGACAAATTTACCCCAAACTAATTTATTCGACTGCAAAAAACCCTAAACTAATAAATTTGTGACAAATATACCATTCGTTAAACTGGATTAATACCACAAAAAAATCACAAAAATTATAAACTGTGACAAACAGATCGTAAAATCCCAAATTGGTATACCAGTTAATTGTCACGTGTCATTTAACTTAATAATTTGATAATAAAATTTAACAAAAACTAACATAGGGTAAATTTGTCACAAATGTACCAGTTTGGGGTAAATTTGTCAAATGTATATCAGTTTGGGATTTTTTATGGTAAAAAAAATAGTTTATGATAAATTTATCACAGGTGTACCAGTTTGGGGTTTTTTAGGGTATTAATCATATTTTTAGGGTTTACTCGCTAGCTACCTACTATACGGAATTCTTGGGTCACCAAAAAAAAAAAAAAAAAAAAAACCCTATTTTTAACTTTCGGATCTTTGCCCCATCATCTTTTAACTCTTACGCTTGGCTTCTTACTCCCAGAATTGCCACTTTCATTCTTCCACAATAAACCTGGAATATCTAGGTACTAAAGAATCCAGAAAAATATATAAACTTCAATGAACAAGCACCACTTGCGGACATTATAATGAAAATACCCGGGACCGCCGCCTTCGACTATCTCGGTTCCTCACCGACGGCAGTCCAACATATACAATCATGCATTTGCAAAAACACACGGCATGTGGATGGGACAATGAGATACCATCAGAGGGCGCAATATGGAACTCCACAGTGGATTGACGCCAAGTCTTTTTCTCTCTTTTTCTAGCCAGCAATGGAGCTTTAAACGAAAAAAAACTGCTCCGAATCTCCTCGGCTAAAACAAGGATGAACAAGGGAACCGCGTCACGGTGATAAAGGCAAAGGGGAAGATGGCTACGACGGTGGCTTTGGAAGCTGGGTTCAACGAAGAAGACTCCATGTCGAGATTTTCTGGGAGGATTTCTTCTCTCGTTTGTTAGTCTTTGACGCTCTCTTTCTCTCTGTAGTATGCAAGCTTAAGATAGCCTACAATGAGAGACTTAACAAAAGACTGTGGATACTCGGAGATGGCGAACGATGGGCGGAGAACGACGGGTGGACACTGGACAGCAAGGAAGAGGCGACCAATTTCTGAAGGGATTTTTCTTGATTTTTCTCGGTGGTCTCAGGTTTTCTTGACAAAGATGGCGACTTGCACCCGAGATTTGTTCTCGTGGTGGACGTCCGTGAGCGTCCGGGAGAACCGAAAAATCGCCACCTTTCCCTTTGAACGTCCTCAATACTCTCTTGTTTTCTCCCTAGAAATGTTCACGGATTCATAAGAATATATTAATTTTAGAAATCAATCTTCTAATATGAAATGCAATTACATTGACATTACCTTAATAATAATTATGGCTAATAATGAACATATTCAACAAAACTAAAAAAACTAAAACTCTGTTTAGTTATATATAGTTGAAAAACATATATTATTTTTCCTTTGTCCCGATAACCCCTAATGTTCACTCAATCTTCAAATTTGATATTCAAAATTTAAAAGTCCATTTTTAAGAAACTGAAGTATATATTATGTTATGACCAGAAAATTGCAAATTTTTTTTTCTTGTGTCATTGCAAAATTTTGGTTAGTCAGCGAATTAGAAAATTTTTACCATTATCTAAATTTAGATCTTTGTCGATTAAAATAAGTTACGCAAAAGCATTACCATGTTACAAATCTTGTAAATTACCTCATTAGAGTTGAAAATAGAGATGCTTATCATTGAAGGCACTATAGCTGGAACAACCATTACTTAACATTTTGCATGATATTCAGGGAAGGTCTCACTAACACACCATTCAAATATGCCTTAGGACATCTTCTAGATACAGGCTTCATGTGCATTTGGTTACGGAGACCGGTGGGTATAGCGACTACATCACCCTCGATTGGACTCTAGGGCATCGTCTGGCAACAAAGTAGTGCTTCGACAAAGACTTCACTATTCCAAATCTCATTTTTATGTACTGTATTGCCCACGTTATATACCCCTTGTAACATGTTGCTCACTGGAGTCACCATATAACACTAGATTTAATATTCTGATCATATCACTTATAGTAAATAATGCTTTGGAAACAATCAAATTAGTCTTCTAACTGCAACTAAAAAATTTAAATGCAACAAGTGTTTTTCTATCTTGCAAATATAAGCTCCATCTAATTATAAACAACAATTTTCTTATACAAAATAGAAGAGAGTTTTCTACTTTTATGGGTCCAATTTCCTCTAAAGCACCAATTTAGGTCAGGTCCAAAATTTTAGTCCGAATTTTTTTTATCTCATAGAACAAGCATCAGTTTTCAGTTAGTATTCAATTCTGACCTTTCCAAATTTTTATCCACCGGTGCCGTTAAAGATCCAGCGGATGATTGCACATTTACATCTCTCTCTCTCTCCCTCCACGCATCATTCTTCGTGGTCTTTAATTTTTTGATCTGTTTTTCTGTTTTTATCTTTTCCTTTTTTCTTTCCTTGCATCCCCATCCCACGAGCCCGACACTGTTTTTTCACCTCTTTCAAGCTCTTTCCCTTATTTTTTTTGTACAAACCATGAGGTGATACTTAGAATCACTCAAGCAATAGCTTTTCTTAATTTGTAATAGCCTAACCATGAAGAAATTCATGTCAAACCAAATAAACACAACTTAATTATAAAACGATTAGCAGATCGCATGGACTTTACATGAGAAAATTATTTCATATCGGCTATGCTCTATTGCTCATATACTTTTTTCTTCTATCAAAATTGCATGTGCTATAAGTAAATTGGCGCATGGATTGTTTTTACCCCATTTGGATGATTCCGCAACTAAGTGTTTAATATGTTAGTCCCATAAAATTTTGGGATTGGAAAAATTAAGAACCCACCGAAATTTGTTGTCTTGAAAAAAAATTGAAAAAGAATTTAAAGGAGATAACAAACAGAATTGGCCCCCAAAAAAAAATCGATCCACTTTTTTCCTAGTTTGATACTTGTGTGTTAAAAGTGTATCTAAGCTTATGAAGTAATCATTTTTTACATTGCATTGTATTCTAAAGTCATTTCAGGTGATTATAAACATTGCATCATGATAAACATTGAGATGCATAACCGTGGCTGTCGGGAACTAAAATGATGGAAAGGATTTGTTTATATTTTCTTGAAATAAATACATTAGAAGTCATAAAAAAACTTATCACGAAAATACAATTATGTCCTAAAATTAACAAAAAATCCAATCAATTCTTAAAATTTGTCAAATTGGTGCCCCTCCATCGCTAGAAAGGGGTAACGGGACTTGGTGAGCATCCATCCAATCAGACTAACAAAAAAACGCTGATGTGACTCTTTTAAATATTTTTCTCTCCTACATGGCATTGACCTTTACAAAAACATGAAATATAATACTAAAATGACCTCGTAATAGCCTAAATCCTAATTTTTTAAACCAAAATCTTAATTAAATTAGATTAAAATAAAAAGATACTTTAAAGAAACACAAATAAGGCCAAGGCCTGCTGCCCATTGCCGAGAACCCACCGACCTCTTCCAGCAATGATGGGGCAGCGATGAGCGCCTGCCACCCTTGCCCTCATTTTTTGTTTTTGAAAAATTAGGATTTAGGCCAAAACCACGTCGCTTTAGTCTTATATTTTATGTTTTAGTGAGGTCAATGTCACATAATAGAGAGACAATATTAAACAAAATCACATCAAAATTTTCAGATAATCTAATTGGATGGAGTTAGTGGAATGATTCAATTATACAATTTTGATAAGTTTTGGGACTTGATTGTATTTTTTATGGTAAGTTTTAGCATTTCCAAACATGTATTTCTATTTTCTTATATGACATAGAATTTAAAGGACCAACAAAACTATTGTAGAGCCAGAGGTTTGAAATCAAAACAGAAAGCTACCTGAACAACCACTAATGTTGATCCAACCTTCAAAGTTGATATTGAACATTTAAAAGTCCATATTTAAGCAACTAAAATATGTTGTTCATTATGACACAACATTGCAAAATGTTGATTGATTTTTTTTTTGTCGAAAATTGCAAAATTTTGGTTGGTCATCATATAAAGAGAGAATTTTCCCCATCTGAACTTAAATGATCTTAAATGAAAATAAGTTGCACAAAAGCATCAGCATGTTACAAATAATTGTGAATTACATAACTAGAGCTGAAAATAGAGTCACATATCATTGAAGGCATTTCAGCTTGAACCATCATTACTTATACATTTGATGGGGAAAATTACCAAAAAAGTCCAAAACCTATTATAATTGTGCCGATTCAGTCATAAACTTCTTCTTTTTTACCAATTTAATTCTAAACATTTTTACAATTGTGCCAGTTTAGTCCATCTAGTGCTAACGTGGACACCGGCCGTCAGGTGAAAGCTGACATGGCAATTTTTTAATTTTTAATTATTTTTTTCGAATTTTTAAATTTTTTTTGAATTTCTTTTTTCACCTTCTCCTTCCTCTGGCCGATTGGCCAAAGGCAAGGGTCGGCGAGGCTGACCTCGCTGGCCTCACTATCGCTGGGCAAGGCCCCGCCAGATCTGGCGAGGCTTGGCCTCGCCTAACCATGGCAAGGGTCGAACTCGTCGGTGGCCAACGAGGCTCCTCACCTAGCGACGGCGAGGCTCGATCTTGCCAGATCTAGAGACAGCGGCCTTGCCGGCCATTGGCGAGGCTCCTGGCCCAAGGACGGCAAGGCTTGACCTCGCCAAATCTGGCGATGACAGCCTCATCGTCGCTGGGTGAGGCTCACCTTTGCCAGTGGTCAGCGGGGACAAGCCTCGCCATTGGCCAGCGAGGCTAACCTCACCAGCCCTCGCCTCTCGCTGGCTAGAGGAAGGAGATGGTGGAAAAAAAATTAAAAAATTCAAAAAATATTAAAAAATTTCATGTCAGCTTTCGCCAAACAATCGGCGTCCACATCAGCGCCGGCCAGCCAATTTTAGTTGGATGGACTAAACTGGCACAATTATAAAAGGTTTAGGACTAAATTGACTAAAAAAAAGTTTATGACTGAATTGACACAATTGCAATAGGTTTATGACTTTTTTGGTAATCCTCCCACATCTGAAGATCAACTTTTTGTATAATATTGAGTAAAGCTCTCACTCACATACCATTCAAAATGATCGGCTCTCATACAATTTTATCAAATACATGAAATGTCAAATCTATTGACCATCTAACTTGTTCCCACGTTCTCTTCCTCCATGATTTTTTGAGTAGGGCCAGCAGCAGCTCACTTTTATACGATAAGGAGTTCCATGCACACAAACCTCAAGTTAAGAGACACTCCGGAGGATGTGGCTAGGGACTTTTTCACGATGAGAGGCTCCATGAGCATTTGGCTGCGGAGTATGGCAGGTATACTGACTACACCAAATTGGATTGGCCTCTACAAAATCGTCTAACCACAAAGTGGTGCCACATCAATCCCTCATCCTGTTATTCATAAAAAGATATATGCCATGTTATAATCATCATTGTGTGTGTGTGTGTGTGAGGGAGAGGGAGAGGCAGAGGGAGGGAGGGAGAGAGAGATCTTACCAAGGATGAGGCATTTTTTTGATAGATCACTGATCCAATACTTTTGTACAAATAAGGTTGGAGTATGTGAGACATGATTGTTGGATGCATATCGAAAGAGGTTTTCAAAGATGAGGCATTGCAAAGGTTTTTCTCTAAAGCACTTGAAGGATTGGTAAGAAAGAAGGAATACAATCGACTAAGGTGTGGTGTTGCAAGAGATGAAGGGCTCTATAAATAGGTGAATACTTAGTCAAGCTCATTATTGATATAGATTTAGACTCACAAAATTTGCATATAAAACGTTACCATACTAAGAAATATTATCAACGGCAAGATTTGTTAGAATTGATATTCTCTAGAAACGCGACCATATACACCCCCGTCCATGATTACTTAACTTTTTGAGAAATTTAAAATCTAGACCATTAGATTGTCGATGATTTTGACGGATGAAAACTTCTATGGCTATGTTACAATATTGAATAGGTATTACATGTTTCTAATAAAATCTTAATGTACATTGATAAATTGCTATTTACTACTGGAAGTTATAGTTTGTTATATTGGGCTCACATCTCTAACCTATTATAAATTATAATAGTTGTACTTGCCATTGACCGAAAAGGTCTCCAATAACAGTTAAACTCATTCATCTAGCTCACATGTTCTCTCTGATATGTCTCTGAATGAGAGAATTAACATTGTTTGAGCAATTAAACAAACAAATGCAAAGAAATAATTTTGTTTATATAATTAACTATTAGGTAAATATGGGCGTTGCACGTGGAAATTTTGTTTTCCTCATCGAACAACTATCTTTCCAAGAAAATATGCAACTATTATGTGAATGGATATACCGTTTTACTAAAAAAATATTATTGTTAACAAAAAGACATAGCTATATTTTTCCATTGAAAGTTATCTATTCTTTTGGCGTACTCCTACTATATGCCTAATGTCAATTTTCATTAATGATAAAATGATTCTACACAAAAATTATGTTGTACCCATAAGATACATTTAAAATTCTATTTATATTATAGAGCATTTATGACTCATTTTATTTGTCATGCTGGATGTTATGTTATTAAAGCACATAGTAATGCAATTATATATTTTAACAGTAAATTATGGTATTAGTGAAATATCGAATGCAACTGTTTTTCTTTCTATCTTACACACATATATAGTGAATATGAAACTCCCTTTTGAATATTATTCTGAGATTTTTGTCAATAAATACATAAATAGTGAATAGGAAACTCCTTTTTGAATAAATTTAAACATATGGAATCAGGCTGTTATTTTTCAATTAGGACAGAAAAAAAAAATTTCGGATCAAAATTGGCACTTGACCTTGTAGTTGATGCTTTTTTAGGGAATCCGGCTGTCATCTTCCAATTATACCTTCTATATCTTATGTTTTGTCGATATCTAACACTGCATTTAGAGGCAATCAATATGAAGGATGGCCTAAAAGTTAAGCCCAATGCATTACGCAAAGCCCATACATCATTTAAAATTTATGATGAAATGTTAGGGGCGGCAAGCAAGATTTGGCCCAAAGTTAGGTGGATCGGGCATTTTAATGCAAGGTCATTGCTCAACCTTGCCCATTTGGACCAAATTTGGGTGATGCAGGCTGCTTGCCCGTTGATCTTGTTAATTTGCAGTCTACTATGCTAAAGAGCATCAATATATATATTCATCTTAAGTCTATTTTGATTTTGAAAATGAATAGCTCTTTTTATGACGTAAGATAGTAGGAAGGTGTAACTAGGATAGCTACCTTTTTGGGCGTTACTTTCGTATGGAATGTTAGATTTTGAATTATAACTATTCAATTCACTCATATATATTTGAATCTGTCACCGTAGTCCCACATTTGTATCCAAAATCAAGAAGTCTCTTTACATAATGTAGATAATATTCAAGCCACATGTTGATCAGAGATTCGCGCGCAAAAAGGCTCGAACTCGTACACCTCATTGCAAACCATGATCTCTTTATCATTGAGCCATCATGCCCGATGATTACAAATTACTTGTTCAGAAATATCGTTTGCATTTTATTTATTATAAGTATGGTGGTCAATTAGCGAGCCATTAGCAGGAAGGTTAACAAGTCTGTGAGTGGGGTTTAAGGAGAGAGGCAAACGGTGAAACGCAATGGTCTTAATGATCAAATATCAAGATGAAACGTGAAAACAGTGTCTTAAGAATGCCACAGATGGTGACTGACACCTTTCCTAAGAAACAAATCTCAACATTAATTGATCTAATTTTGATTAGTTGATTCGATCTTAAGAAATTTCGTGGAGATATAGATATATATACAATAAGATTAAAAAAAGGAACTCCTGAAATTACTATTTTACTTTTCTTCTCCAATAATTAGGTATGCCAATTTCCATGTTCTCCAACAAGTACCTCCGTTAAGATAAAAGCACGAACACGACCCAATAATCAATCGGGTGCGCCATTTTTCCACCTTTTTCAACGATAACATAACGAAAAAGATCAAACAAATTAAAAATCATGGACGCTCCATTTTTTTTCCTTATAGACAGACATTCATCATAGATATATATACCAAAAAAAAAAAAAAAGAGAGACAATGAAAAGAAAAAGAAAAAAACAAAATATTCCTGTCGGGGTCTCTTCTTTCTTCTTTTTTTCTCTTCTTGCTCCATTTCTTCTCGCATCATGTAAATTCTGACCCTCCCACCATTCTCTTTACACATCCAATGAGGGGTCTATAAGAGTTTTCCTAATGTGAACTACATTAATTGTTATTGTAATTTACTGTTTTTATGGTTACCGTAAAACAGGGCTGGTCTAATGTGAGATAGAAGGTTTATTAATTAGTCTAATATGGGCTGGCTAGTGTGGGCCGAGTTGAGTCTGGCCTGTAATGAGGGGGATTGGCTGGAAACTCTATAAATAGTGCTCAAGTCTCTCTTCTAACCCTAATTCTCACATGTATCCTCACCTAAGGGGCGTTAACCTAATGTTACACGTGAGGGGGTGATACAGAGGGCAATAGAGGAGAAGGACTTGATGCGTGGATCCCCTTGATATGTGGGTAATCCCTTTTCTACTTCCGCTTTATGTTCGATAGATCCCAAAACAGGTGCGTTAATCTTTCTACTCAATTATGCATGTTCTTGTTCTAGTTATGGAGATCTTGGGTTGCGCAATTTGCGTCCAACAGGATCTCCAGTTACAGATTTCCCAGGAATTTTCCTCGGGGATCTTTCTATAGGGGTTAAAAAATGACTTCACGCGACCGCCACTGTGCCAGTTCGTACGGCCTTGCTGTCCTAGGACGGCTCTGATTTTCTCGAAGCCCTCGAGGTGGAGGAGGATGAGGAACACAACGATGACGACGGCAACCACTTCCAGCTCGTCTCCTTTGCTTCGTCGATCTTTAGCTATTCTTGCCTACACTCCTTGCTACAGAATGCCGTTTCGCCCCTGAAAATGGAGAAACGGAAAGGCAAATCACGATCCGATTCCAACCTGATTTAAAAGAATGATTCTTCCATGGTCTATTGCAAGAAAAGAGATTGTCTGGTAAATCAAATTCATGCCCAACAAGAAAACGCGGACTGACTACTGACCTGTACATGAAGATGTCGGAGTTGAACCCAAGAGGAGGAGGAGGAGGAGGAGGAAGAAGAAGAAGAAGAAGAAGAAGAAGAATGCAAAGTCTAGAAAGAGAAGTGCATAAGAAAAATCACAATCTCTTATTTTTTTGATAGCTCGATAATTGTTCACCTCACAATCTCTTATTTTTTAATAGCTCGATAATTGTTCGCCAAATTATGTCCCAATAAAAGGATTTAGTAATGGTCTTGTTAATGAGTAATTCAGAGCATACCCAATCATAAAAAGATCCAGGATACCATAATAATCATTTGAGATAGATATATATTATTTATATCATACCCAAAAAAAAAAAAAAAAACATTCTTTCGGGCAAATCATTGATCCGACGCTTATTTACATACAAGCCTGGAGTATATGAGATGTGAACATTAGATGCATATCGAAAGAGGTTTTCAAAGATGCAAGCAAGATTTGATGCTTGATTCTTTACTTTGTGGGCATAACAAGGATCTTGCTTTGAAGTGCTTGAAGGACTAGTAAAAAAGAAGAAGAAACTCCATAGGGTTGGGCTTGGAGCACCAAAAGATGAAGGGCTCTATAAATTGGTAATACTTTGTCATTCTCATTATTATTGTGGACAGACTCACACGATTTGCATTTAACACATTCCTAGACCAAGAAATATTATCAACAGTAGGTTTTGAAAGAATTGGTTTCTCTTTAAGCACAACCAAGTATTTCTCATGATTACTTTACTATTGAGAATATTAAGATTTAGATTGTTGAAATGTCAATGGTTGGGATGGATGGAAACATTGATGGTAATTTCACGATACTGAAAATGCCTATTACAAGTGTCTAATAAAACCTCAAAGAATGTAGATAATCCTCTATTTATTCCTGAGAATTTTAGTTTGTTACATCAGGCTCACATCTCCTTTTTATTACAAATTAAAGTAGTTGCATATCATTGATGAGAAAGATCTCCAACAACAATTAAACTCATTCATCTAGCATACATATTGTCTAATATGTCTCTATATGAGAGTATTGACATTATCTAAGCAAGCAAAGAAACATATGCAAAGAAATATATCTGTCTATATAATTAACTATTATTAACCATGACATTGCACGTGGAAATTACATTTTCCATACTCTTATATGAATGGATTTGCTGTTTCACTTATAAATATTACCCTTAACAAGAAGATACGGCTATATTAATTAGCTTTGTAACGCATTATTCTTATAATATCAAAAGATGCAGAGAAATCTGTCTTTCCAGTTACAAAGTCGGTAAACACGAGCATTGTTGTACACTCTTCATTCGAGCGATGTCAAAATGTGTATATATATATATAAACAAAAACAAAAACAAAAACTATGTTGTACGTGCAGGGTACATTTTCATTATATTTACATTAGGGAGTAATGAAACATTTATGAGATATTTTTACTTGTCACGCAGAATATTATGTTGTGAAGCATATGATGGTGTAATTTGATTTCTCAAATTAGATTTGTCATGTTAGTGAAATATTAAATGTCACGCTTTCTTTTTCTATCTTGCACAGATAACTTCTATCTTTTGTGAAAAACAAACTAATCTTTTCTACATTAAGAAGAGAGAGAGCTTCCAACTAAGATATTTCTATGAAATTCTTGTCAATACATAAATAGAAAAAATTAGACTTCTTTTTAAAAAAATAAAAAATAAACAAGACTACTAACTCAATAATATATTTCTTTATAGTTCACTCTCTTGTTTTCTTCATAGAAATGTGCACAGAATATAGACTCATAAGAATATATTAATTTTAGAAATTAATAATCTAATATGAAATGCAAGCACATTGATATTACGTTATAATAATTATGGCTAATATTTGACATATCCAAGAAAAATAAAACTCTTATAAAACATTAAGTGATAAATAGTTTTTTTTTAAATATACATTATTTTTCCCTTATGACGACAACTTTTATCTTAATAGCGTCAAAACTTTTAAGTTATGTCATATTTTATGTAAAAGCATGTCTTTTTTAAAATTTTATTTTTGTTGTAGACCAATGCTAGTACTTTTCCATAAAAAGAATTTGTTTGTAGGGTATATTGTGCTTGCTCTAGCAAAGCTTCTTCTACTTTGCTTGCTTCATGGAATATATTGTATTTGCAACTATATTGCAAATTTCATTTTTATGTCAAACAATATTTATTCCTTGTAATATATTGTTCGCTAGAGTCACCAAATAACACTATGTCTAATATTCCGATCATATCACTTAAAAGTTAATAAGGCTTTGGAAATAACCGAATTAGTCTTCCAACGGCAATTAAAAAGTTTGAATGCAACAAATGTTTTTTTATCTTGCGAATATAAGCTCCACCTAACATAAATGACGATTCACTTATACGAAATAGAAGAGAGCTTTTTGTTTTTATGGCTTCAATTTCCTTGAAAAGTACCAATTTTAGACAGGTCCAAAATTCTAGTCCAGTTTTTTTATCTCATAAAACAAGCATTGATTTTCAGCTTGTATCCAAATCTCATCTCTCCAAATTTTCGTCTACGGGTGCCGTTAATGGTCCAACGGATGATTGCACATTCACGTATCTCCCTCTCTCCCTTCACGCATCATTCTTTGTGGTATTTAGTCTTTTGCTCTGTTTTTCTGTTTTTTTCTTTTCCTTTTTGTCCTTTTATCTCCATCTCACGAACCCGACACTGTTTTTTCATCTCTTTCAAGCTCTTTCCCTCTTTGGTGCAAGCCACGAGGCGATACTTCTAGAATCACTCAAGCTATATAGCCTTTCTTAATTTATAACAGTCTAACCGTGTGGAAATTCATGTTAAACCAAATAAACACAACCTAATTGCGAGACAATTGGCAAATCGCATGAACTTTACGTGAGAAAATTAGGGCCTGTTTGGCAAAAATTATTTCTGTTTCTTGAAATAATTATTTTTGTTCTTTTGTTCCAGGGAACGAAAAAAGAATACGTGTTTGGTAAAATTTTTGTTCTCAGGAATAGATTTGAAACAAAAACAATAAATAGAAAAATGTAGCTTTTTGTTCTCGGAACAATTTTTCTTTTCTTTTCATTTCTCCTCTTTTCTTCCCTTTTCTCTTCTTCTCTTTCCTTTAATTTTTCTTCCTTTTGGCCAATCGCCGGCCTCAGCCATGGCTGGCGACCTCACCGGAGTGTCGCCGACCCCCGGCAACACCGAGACATGGCCCAGGCTCGTTGGCCCGAGCCTCGCTGAGCCACCACCAAGTTGACATCGCCTAGTGGTGGCCTGGCGAGGCCAACCTCACGCCGCCTGGGCGAGGTTGAGCCTCACGGTGGCCAGGTGAGCTCGCCGGCCCTCGCACAGCTGGTCACTAGTTACCATTGTGGTCAACAACCGGCCACAAAGGAGGAAGAACGAGAGAAAAGAAAAAATAAAAACAATGAAAAATATTAAAATGTTAAAAGAAACAACAAAATTATACAATTTTACCAAACGCATTTCTATCCCAGGAATAAAAATTTTGTACAATTACCAATCTTGTTCTTATACTCAGAAATTGTTCTCGGAAATAGAAACAGAAAAAACCATTTCTAATAAAAAATTATTCTCGGGAATAAAATTGTTACCAAACACACCCTTTAACTTATATTGGCTTTGCTTTACTGCTCATATACTGTCTTCTATCTACCAAAATTGCATGTGCTATGAGGAACTCCATATCGGTACTTGGATTGTTTTTATCCCTTTTGGATGATCCCGCAATGAAGTCTGTAATATGTTAGTCCCATAGAATTTTGGGATTGGAAAAATTAAGATCCCACTGAAATTTGTTGTCTTAAAAAATAATTGAAAAATGAATTTAAAGAAGATGACAATCAGAATCGACCCATAAAAATTGATCCACGTTTTTCTTAATTTGATACTTGTGAAGTTAAAAATATATTTAAGCTTATGAAGTAATCTTTTTTTTATATTCCATTGTATCCTAAAGTCATTTTAGGTACTATAAACATTGAATTATGATAAACATTGAGATGCATTTTCAATAGGAGGATCTAACCGTGGCCATTAGGAACCAAAATGATGGAAAGGATTTGCTTATACTTTCTTGGAATAAGTGCATTAAAAGTCATAAAAACTTATAACAAAAGTATAATTAAACCCTAAAACTGACAAAGTGCAATCAGATCTTAAAATTTATCAAATCGGTGCCCCACTATTGCCGAAAAGGGCTAGCGGGGCTTAACAAGCATCCGTCCACTCAAACTAACAAAAAATGCTAATATGACTTTTTTAAATATGTTCCCCTCCTACATGGCATTGACATTTACAAAAGCATGAAATATAAGACTAAAACGACATCGTAATGGCTTAAGTCCTAATTTTTTAAACCGAAATCTTAATTAAATTAGATTAAAAGTAAAAAGGTAATTTGAAAAAAAGACAAATAAGGCCAAGCTACCACCCATTGTCGAGCACCCACTGACCCTTTCCAACGATGGTGGGGCAACAGTGAGCGCCTGCCTCCCTTGTCCTCATTTTTTGTTTTAAAAAAAATTGGATTTAGGCCAACCGACGTTGTTTTAGTCTTATATTTCATGTTTTAGTAAGGTCAAAGTCACATAAGAGAGAGAAAATATTAAACAAAACCACGTCAAAATTTTTCTAATAATCTAATTGGACGTAGTTAAGTGAATGACCAGATTGAACCAATATAACAAATTTTAAAACTTGATTCCATTTTTTTTTTATAATTTTTAAGACTCAATTGCTCTTTTATGACAAGTTTTAAGATTTCCATGCACTTATCCCTATTTTCTTATACGAGATTGAATTTGAAGGACCAAAATAAAGAATAAGTACACTAAAAGTACCAAAAGTTATGTACGACGCTCGCTTTAGTACCAAAACTTTTCGCCGGTTTACTTAAGTGCCAAATTGAAAAAAAAAAAAAAAAAAAAAAAAAAGATCATTTAAGTACCTCCGGCGAGATATTCTGACCAAATTGATTACATGGTATTTATAATTAAATTTTTAATATGATTTGACACATTTTTAAAAAAATCCATTCCACGTGGACGTCCAAACGATGTCACACAATGATCAACTTTTAAATGAGATTGAAACTTATATGATTACTTTTTAATAACAACTATTACTGAAGTAATCATTTTTTACTAACGACCAACACTTAAATAATCACTTTTAACAATAATTGGCACTCAAATTAACAATATTCATAATTTTTGGTACTCAAATGATCACTTGTTAACTTGTTTACACAGTGTCGTTTAAGTATTATATGCTGATTGGATAGGAGGCGAGCCACGTAAGATTGAGAAATTAATAAAATATCACCACATCGGATTTCCGGCAACCTTAATTAGAGTTGCCACTTAAGTGATCTTTTTTTCTTTTTCTTTTTTTTATAAAAGTGGCACTTAAGTAATTTAAATGAAACTTTTAACATCAAAGCGAGTGCCGTACACAACTTTTGGTACTTTTAGTGTACTTACCCCCAAGATAAATATTGTAGAGTCAAAGGTTTGAAATCAAAATGGAAAGCTACATGAATAATCCCTAATGTTGATCCAACCTTCAAATTGATACTGAACATTTAAAAGTTCATATTTAAGCAGCTGAAATATATTGTGCCTTGTGATCGCATCATTGCAAAAATTTGATTTGTTTGGTTGAAAGTGCACAATTTTGGTTGGTTGTCAAGTTAAGAGAAAATTTACCATCATCTAAACTCAAATAAATCTTGAATTAAAATAAGTTGCGCAAAAGCATCATCATGTTACAAATTTTTGTGAATTACTTCAGTAGAGTTGAAAATAGAGCTGCATGCCGTTGAAGGCATTGTAGCTAGAACCATCGCTACTTATACATTTGAAGATCAACTTTTTGTATAATATCGAGGAAAGCTCTCACTCATAGACCATTCAACATTATCGGCTCTCATACAATTTTATATCAAATACATGACATGTCCAATCTATTGACCATCTAACTTGTTCCCATGCTCTCTTCCTCCATGATTTTTTTAGTAGGGCCAGCAGTAGCTTGCTTTTTATACGATAAGGAATTCCATGCAAACAAACCTCAAGCTGAGGGCCACTCCTAAGGATATGGCTGGGGACTTTTTCGCAATGAGAGGCTTCATGAGCGTTTAGCTGTGGAGTATGGCCCATTCAATGACTACACCAAATTGGATTGACCTCTACAGCATCATCCAATGATATAGGCCCCGTTTGGTTCAACATTTGAAATAGGCTTTGTGACTCTAAAGTCCCTTGGCTAAATGCAAACACGTTTGATTCGTGTTTTTGCTCAATTTTGGGAAAATACAATTATATCTCCAAATGATTCTAAAGGCCCTTAGTCCAAAACTGGTCTCGAAGTACTTTGAGAACTTACATTTTTGGAATACAAGTCGATTATTGTTCATCTTCTCCAAAACCACCGCACGGAAAAGCCGATCAGAGGCTAACGATTGACGGCCATGGGGTCGCACACACCGGCGACCGCCGCTTGAGGGTCGCCCGGCAACCGTCGTCGGACCTTAGGCAACACCTGAGTCGCATGACCCAGGCAACTAATGGCCTGAATCGCGTGACCTAGGCAACGGCCTAAGGTCACATGACCTTAGGCGACAGTCGCTAGGGTCAGGCTACCCCAGGTGACAACCGCTTGGGGTCCGCCTAAGGTCGCGAGACCCCAGGCGACGGCCAAATTGCCCAGGCATTGCTCACCTGGGTTTGGCCATCGCTTGGGGTCACACAACCCCAGGTGGCCGTCGCCTGTCGCATTACCTCAAGTGACGGCTGCCTAATGTCACGCGACCCCAGGCAATCGCGCAAACCCAAGCGGCCTCACCTAAGGTAGGCGACCTCAAGCAATGGCATACAGGGGCTAGATCTCGCCGTCCGACGGCCAGATCCAACAGTCCGGCAGCCAAATCTGGCCGGTCAATGGTCAAACTTAAAAAAAAAGAACAAATTATTTATTTATTTTTAAAATATAATAAAAGTCAATAAATTTAAGTCAATAAAGTTTTTTCTCAATACACTTTAGAATTACAATTCACCAAACGCTATTTACATTTTGGAAAACTCCTTTTACCCAAAGGTATTTGCATTTTTGCAAAGACATTCCCCAAAAGCCTAACCAAACGGGGCCTATAGTGGCGCCATCTCAATTCCTCGTCCTGTTATTCAAGAAAAGATATATGCAATTTTTTTTTATCAAATATTTATGTGATGTTATAATCATCATTGAGAGAGAGAGAGAGAGAGAGAGAGCTTACCAAGGATGAGGCATTTTTTGATAGATCACCGATCCAATACTTATGTACATGTAAGGCTGGAGTATGTGAGAAATGATGGTTGGATGCATGCCAAAAGAGGTTTTCAAAGATGAGGCATTGCAAAGGCTTTTCTCTAAAGCACTTGAAGGATTGATAAGAAAGAAGAAATTTAGTCAGCTAAGGCCTGATGTTGCAAAAAATGAGGGGCTCTATAAATAGGCGAATACTTAGTCAAGCTCATTATTGATATAGATTTAGACTCGCAAAATTTGCATATAAAACGTTGCCATACTAAGAAATATTATCAACGGCAAGATTTGTTAGAATTGATATTCTCTAGAAACGCGACCATATACACCCCTGTCTGTGATTACTTAACTTTTTGAGAAATTTAAAATCTAGACTATTAGATTGTCGATTATTTTGATGGATGGAAACGTTAATGGCAATTTCACAATATTGAATATGTGTTACATATTTCTAATAAACCATAATGTACATTGATAAATTGCTATTTACTACTGAAAGTTATGATTCGTTATATTGGGCTCACATATCTAACCTATTATAAATTAGGGTTAATATCCTGAAAAACCCCAAACTGGTACACCTGTGACAAATTTACCCCAAACTATTTTTTTGACCACCAAAAACCCCAAACTGGTACACCTTTGACAAATTTACCACAAACTAGTATGCTTGTGACAAATTTACCCTATGTTAATTTTCGTTAAATTTTATTGTGAAATTATTAAGTTAAATGACACGTGACAATTGACTGGTATACCAATTTGAGATTTTACGCTCTGTTTGTCACAGTTTACAATTTTCGTGATTTTTTTGTGGCATTAATCCAATTTAGCGGAGAGTATATTTGTCACAAATTTACCAATTTGGGTTTTTTGCTGTCGAATAAATTAGTTTGGGATAAATTTGTCATAAATGTACCACTTTAGGGTTTTTTATGGTCAAAAAAATTGTTTGGGGTAAATTTGTCACACGTGTACCAATTTAGGGTTTTTCAAGGTATTAACCCTATAAATTAAAGTAGTTGTACTTGCCATTGATCGAAAAGGTCTCTAGTAATGGTTAAACTCATTCATCTAGCTTACATGTTCTCGGATATGTCTCTGAATGAGAGACTTAACATTGTTTGAGCAATTAAACAAACAAATGCAAAGAAATAATTTTGTTTATATAAATAACTATTACGTAAATATGGGCATTGCACGTGGAAATTTTGTTTTCCACATCTAACAACTGTCTTTTCAAGAAAATATGCAACTATTATGTGAATGGATATACAGTTTTTTTACTAAAAAAAATATTATGGTTAAGAAAAAGACATAGCTATATTAATTAACTTTGAAACACATTAGTTTATAATCAACAAAAAAGAATATACTGATCGAAAAGTGGTAAATTGATTTCCAACATCTATTGTGTGGTTATTGCATCTATAAAATAGATAATGGTACATTTTAAAGAAGATTGGAAACACCTTAAAACACTTTTTGATTCAATGTTTCAAATCTAATCTTAATTTTAAGCTTATATTAATTTTCTTTCATTTGAGCAATGTCGAAATTTTAATCAAAACATTTTTCCTTTGAAAGTTATGTGTTCTTTTGCGGTACTCCTATTGTGCACCCATGTCGATCTTCATTAATGATAAAATGATTCTACACAAAACTATTGTACCCATACAATAATTTTGAAATTCTATTTATATAGAGTATTTATGACTCATTTTATTTATCATGCTGAATGACATATTATTAAAGCACATAGTAATGCAAATATATATTTTAACATTAAATTTATGGTATTAGTAAATTATCGAATGCAACTGTCTTTATTTCTATCTTACACACATGTATATTTGATCTTAGTGTACCAAACGAATCGATCTTTTGGGCAATAAGAAGAGATCTTTTTGCTAAAATATTATTCTGAGATTTTTGTCAATAAATACATAGATAGGGAATATGAAGCTCCTTTTTGAATAAAATAAAACATATGGAATCGGGCTGTTATTTTTTAACTAGGAAAAAAAACTCCATGTCAAAATTGGCACATGACCTTAAAATTGATGCTTTATAAGGGAATCTGGCTGTCATCTTCCAATTATACTTCTATATCTAATGTTTTGTAGATATCTAGCACTAAATTTAGAGGCAATCATTAAGTAGGAAGGCCCCAAAGCTAAGCCCAATGTTTTTATCCAAGGCCCATACATCATTTACAATATATGATGAAACCTTAGGGGTGGCCCAGCAAGAGTTGGCCCAAAGTTAGGTGGATCAAGCATTTTAATGCAAAGTCATTGCTCAAACTTGCCCATTTGTAACAAATTTGGGTGAAGCCGGCCGCTTACGCGTTGATCTTATCTATATGCATTCTACTACGCATATATATATATATTTTAAGTCTCTTTTCATTTTGAAATTAATAGTTCTTTCTAGGACTTAAAATAGCAGGGAGGTGTAACCAGGATAGCTACCTTCTTGGGTGTTACTCTCATACAAAATGTTAAGCTTTTGAATTATAACTACTCAATTCACCTACATGCATTTGAGTCCATCACTAGTTAAAAATCAAGAAATCTCTTTACATAGG
The DNA here is from genome assembly GCA_014182375.1 of Eucalyptus virginea. NCBI lineage: Eukaryota > Viridiplantae > Streptophyta > Magnoliopsida > Myrtales > Myrtaceae > Eucalyptus > Eucalyptus virginea. Next base: position 25,053,785 of record CM024518.1, read on the forward strand.
GAAAATGATATTTAAGGCACAAGTTGATCAAAGATTTGCTCACCAAAAAGCTCGAATTTGTAGACCTAATTGAAGATCACGATCTCTTTATCATCAAGCCATCGCATCCGATGATTGTGAAAATTAGTTTTTTGAACATTGTCTGTATTTTATTTATTATAAGTGTGGTGTTCAAATAGCAAGCCATCAGCAGGATAGTTTACAAACTTGTAAGTGGGCTTAAGGAGAGAGGCAAAACAGTGAGATGCTACGATTTTCAATGATCAAATATCAACATGAAACATGAAAACGATATCTTTATTACATTTACGAGAAAATGAATGTCAAAACATTAACAAATTTAAAGAAGTAATCTTGGAAAACAGGGCAAAAAAAGGCGTTGTCCATATATTACCACGTGATCCAAGATACACCCTCACCTTAGGAACTCCACAGACGGCGACAAACACCTTTTCTAAGAAACAAATCTAACATTAATCGATTTAATTTTGATTAGTCAATTCGACCTCAACAAATTTATTGAAGATGGAATTAGTCGATTAAGCATATCCATATATAATTAGTCAATGAAATTAAAAAAAAAAAAAACCCTGAAATTACTATTTTCACTTTTCTTCTCCAATAATTAGGTATGCCTATTTCCATGTTCTGCAGCAAGTTCCTTTACTAACATAAAAGCACCAACACGACCCAATACTTGATTGAGCACGCCAATTTCTATGTTTTTCCATGATAACACAACGAAAATAAAGCAAATTAAAAATATTGCCAATTCTCATTAAAGGGATCCACCATCTCTTCTTGTTTTTCCCTGATGAACATTCCAGCATAGAAAAAAAAAAAAAAATAGGAGACGATAAAAAGAGAAAAGAAACAAAATTTTCCTGGCGGGGTCTCTCTTTTCTCACGCTCTTTCTTGGCCCCTTTTTTTTTTCTCAATCAGATAGATTCTGGACCCCTGCCGATCTCTCTTTACACATCGAAGGAGGGGGCTAAAGATACAGATTTCCCAGGAATTTTCCCCGGGAGATCTTCTTCTTTTACAGGGTCAAGAATGAATTTCAAGCGACTGCCACGGTGCCGGTCCGTACGGCCTTGCCGCCCTTGGACGACTCCGATTTTCTCGACGCCCTCGAGGAGGAAGCGTTAGAGGAGGAGGAAGACGACGACGCCTGCCACCTCTTCCAGCTCTTCTCCTTCGCCTCGTCGAGCTCTATCTGTTCTTGCCTGCACTCTTTGCTGCAGAACGCCGTGTCGCCCCTGAAAAGAAGGGAGAAACCAAAGACCATATCACGATCAGTTTCCGACCCGATTAATAAAGAAGGAAAAAGAAAGGTTCCTGGGAATCGGATCCAGCGCCCGACGAGAATTCGCGGGGCTGACCGACTGACCTGTACATGAAGATGTCGGAGTTGAAGCCGAGAGGCTTGTTGCAGAGGAAGCAGGACTGGAGGAAGTGGGGCTCGCGGCGGCGGTCCTCGCACCCGGCGTAGTACAGCATCGCTGCCCTCGGCGAAGCGGCCATCGCTATCCCCAAACAACGGCGGCGGGCGGCGGATGATTAAGCAGAGGAGCTGCTTCGAGGAGCTAAGCTGCGGAGGCGGATTGCCCCAGGACTATAAAGAGGAACCAAAGGAGCTCAAGAACTGCAAAGAAGAAGAAGAAGCAGCAGCAGCGAGAAGCAGGCAGAGGCCGACGGGAGATCGAGAGCGAGAAGGGGGGAAGCTTAACGATGGAGGTCGGGCCGATATATAAAGGCAGATGGGGAGGGTGAGCAGGAAGAAGAAGAGCTGCGTGCTGCGATCCCCTGTTTCGCGGACCACGTAAGGTCTAAAAAAAGAAGTGCGTAGAAAAATCGCAATGATTTTTTTGTTTTCTCATTTTTAAATAACTCGATAATTGCTCGGTAAAGTATGCCCAAATGAAAGGATTTAATTATGAGTCTTTTTAACGGAAGATATGAAATGTCCGATCTCAAATCATCTGTTGCATCGCTGTTCCATTGTTAGACACATTTTAACGAAATCCTTTTATTAATTGATACTCTCATGGCATTTCGTCAGTGTATTATACTAATAATTACTTGATCCTCAGAACATTTATTACACGAGATCCTACATTGAAAAATCTGGAGATTGCATTTAATTAATTACTTAATAAGTGCCTCTGCGTAATTAAAAAAAAGTTCAAAATAAAAAAAGGTAGGGTGGTTTTTTTTATTGGTTGCCCCTGATTCCAAGGGACGGAATCTTGTTGGCCCAAGTTTTAGAGGAAGTGCACTGCATTTGGATTTTCCCCGGGAGGTTCCTCCGAGAATTCATTATTTATTGCCCGGTCCTTCTAGTGGTTTGGAATTGCTTTGAGAAGCTAAGCTGCGGAGGGTGGTCCAGGACCATAAGAGGAACGAAAAAGTGCTCAAGGACCATGAAGAAGAAGAAGAAGAAGAAGAAGAAGAAGAAGAAGAAGAAGGCCGTCGGTGGATTGATGAATTGTGGAAAGCGAGCGGGGGAAGCATAACGACGGAGGTTGGGCTGATATATAAAGAGAGAAGGAGGGAGAGGAGAAGAAAAGCTGGGTGCTGTGGCCCTCTGTGCCGCAGACCACGCAAAGTCTAGAAAGAGAAGTGCATAAGAAAAATCACAATCTCTTATTTTTTAATAGCTCGATAATTGTTCGCCAAATTATGTCCAAATAAAAGGACTTAATAATGGGTCTTGTTAATGGGTAATTCAGAGCATACCCAATCATAAAAAGATCCAGGATACCATAATAATCATTTGAGATAGATATATATTATATATATCATACCAAAAAAAAAACATTATTTCTAGTAAATCATTGATCCGACGTTTATTTACATACAAGCCCGAAGTATATGAGACGTGAACATTAGATGCATATCGAAAGAGGTTTTCAAAGATGCAAGCAAGATTTGATGCTTGATTCTTTATTTTGTGGGCATAACAAGGATCTTGCTTTGAAGTGCTTGAAGGACTAGTAAGAAAGAAGAAGAAACTCCGTAGGGTTGGACTTGGAGCAGCAAAAGATGAAGGGCTCTATAAATTGGTAAATACTTTGTCGTTCTCATTTATTGTTGTGGACAGACTTGCACCCGGACGAAGAAATATTATCAATGGTAGATTTTGAAAGTATTGGTTTCTCTTTAAGCACAACCAAGTATACCTTCTCATGATTACTTTACTATTGAGAAATAACCGAATTAGTCTTCCAACGACAATTAAAAAGTTTGAGCGCAACAAATGTTTTTTTATCTTGCAAATATAAGCTCCACCTAATTATAAACGACGATTCACTTATACGAAATAGAAGAGAGCTTTCTATTTTTATGGGTTCAATTTCCTTAAAAAGCACCAATTTTAGTCAGGTCCAAAATTCTAGTGCAGTTTTTTTATCTCATAAAACAAGCATTGATTTTCAGCTTGTATCCAAATCGAATCTCTCCAAATTTTCGTCTACGGGTGCCATTAATGGTCCAACGGACGATTGCACATTCACGTATCTCCCTCTCTCTCCCTTCACGCATCATTCTTTGTGGTATTTAGTTTTTTGCTCTGTTTTTCTGTTTTTTTTCTTTTCCTTTTTGTCCTTTTACCTCCATCTCACGAGCCCGACAATGTTTTTTCATCTCTTTCAAGCTCTTTCCCTCTTTGGTGCAAGCCACGAGGCAATACTTCTAGAATCACTCAAGCTATATAGCCTTTCTTAATTTATAACAGTCTAACCGTGTAGAAATTCATGTTAAACCAAATAAACACAACCTAATTTGTGAGACAATTGGCAAATCGCATGAACTTTACGTGAGAAAATTAGGGCCTGTTTGGCAAAAATAATTATGTTCCTCGGAACAATTATTTTTGTTCTTTTGTTCTAAGGAACGAAAAGAGTACGCGTTGGTAAAAATTTTGTTCCCGAGAACAAAAAATCTATTTTTTTGCTCCTAGGAATAGATTTGAAACAAAAACAATAAATAGAAAAAAGTAGCTTTTTGTTCCCATGAACAATTTTTTCTTTTCTCTTCATTTCTCTTCTCTTTTCTTCTCTTTTCTCTTCTTCTCTTTCCTTTAATTCTTCTTCCTTTTGGCTGGTTGCTGGCCTCAGCCCCGGCGACGCTGAGCCATGGCACATGAGCCTTGTTGGGCCATCGCCAAGTCGACGTCGCCCAACGGTGGCCCGGTGAGGCCGACCTTGCGCCACTTGGGCGAGGTCAAGCCTCACGGTGGCCAAGCGAGCTCGCCGGCCCTCACTCAGCCGATCGCTGGTCGCCACTGTGGTCAGCAACCAGCCACAAAGTACAAAGAATAAGGGAAAATAAAAAATAAAAAATATTAGAAAATTTATAATAAAAAAAAAACAACAAAATTATACAATTCTACCAAACGCATTTCTATCCCGGAAATAAAAATTTTGTACAATTACTAGGCTCGTTCTTATACTCAAAAATTGTTCTCGGAAACGAAAAGAGGAAAAAACTATTCCTAATCAAAAATTATTCCTGGATCGTAATCGTTACCAAACGTGTCCTTAACTTATATTGGTTATGCTTTACTTCTCATATATTTTCTTCTATCAACCAAAATTGCATGTCCTGTGAGGAACTCCATATCGGTGCTTGGATTGTTTTTATCCCTTTTGGATGATCCCGCAACTAAGTGTGTAATATGTTAGTCCCATAGAATTTTGGGATTGGAAAAATTAAGATCCCACTGAAATTTGTTGTCTTAAAAAATAATTGAATAATGAATTTAAAGGGGATGACAATCAGAATCGACCCATAAAAATTGATCCATTTTTTTTTCTTAATTTGATTCTTGTAAAGTTTAAAGTATATTTAAGCTTATGAAGCAATCATTTTTTATATTACATCGTATCCTAAAGTCATTTTAGGTACTATAATCATTGAATTATGATAAACATTGAGATGCATTTTCAACAGGAGGATCTAACCTTGGACATCGGGAACCAAAATGATGGAAAGGATTTACTTATACTTTATTGGAATAAGTGCACTAAAAGTCATAAAAACTTATCACAAAAGTTATAATTAAACCCTAAAACTAACAAAGTGGAATCAGTTCTTAAAATTTATCAAATTGGTGCCCCACTTTATTACCCAAAAGGGCTAGCGGGGTTTAGCAAGCATCTGTCCACTCAAACTAACAAAAAATGCTAATATGACTTTTTAAAATATTTTCCCCTCCTACATGGCATTGACATTTACAAAAGCATGAAATATAAGACTAAAACGACATCATAATGGCCTAAGTCCTAATTTTTTAAATTGAAATCTTAATTAAATTAGATTAAAAATAAAAAGGTAATTTGAAAAAAGACAAATAAGGCCAAGGTCTACCACCCATTGCCGAGCACCCACCGACCCTTTCCAACGATGGTGGGGCAACAATGAGCGCCTGCCTCCCTTGTCCTCATTTTTTGTTTTTAAAAAAATTGTATTTAGGCCAACGGACGTTGTTTTAGTCTTATATTTCATGTTTTAGTAAGGTCAAAGTCACATAAGAGAGAGAAAATATTAAACAAAACCATGTCAAAATTTTTCTAATAATCTAATTGGACGTAGTTAAGCGAATGACTTGATTGTACCAATTTAACAAATTTTAAAACTTGATTCCATTTTTTTTGTAATTTTTAAGACTCAATTACTCTTTTATGACAAGTTTTAGGATTTCTATGCACTTATCCCTATTTTCTTATACGAGATTGAATTTGAAGGACCAAAATAAAGAGTAAGTACATAAGAAGTACTAAAAGTTATGTACGATGCTCGCTTTAGTACCAAAAATTTTCGCCGGTTTACTTAAGTGCTAAATCGAAAAAAAAAATTTAAGTACCTCCAGCGAAATATTCCGACCAAATTGATTACATGGTATTTATAATTAAAATTTTAATATGATTTGACACATTTAAAAAAAAAAAAATCCATTCCACATGGACGTCCAAAACGATGTCACACAATGATCACCTTTTAAATGAGATTGACACTAAAGTGATTACTTTTTAATACCGACTAGCACTGAAGTGATCATTTTTTACTAACGACCGACACTTAAATAATCACTTTTAACAATAATTGGCACTCAAATTATCAATATTCATAATTTTTGGTACTCAAATGATCACTTGTTAACTTGTCTACACGGCGTCGTTTAAGCGTTATATGCTTATTGGATAGGAGGAGAGCCACATAAGATCGAGAAATTAATAAAATATCGCCACATCGGATTTCTAGCAACCTTAATTAGAGTTGGCACTTAAGTGATCTTTTTTTTAAAAAGTGGCACTTAAGTAACTCAAAGGAAATTTTTCACATCAAAGCAAGTGTTGTGCACAACTTTTGGTACTTCTAGTGTACTTACCCCCAAGATAACTATTGTAGAGTCAAAGGTTTGAAATCAAAATGGAAAGCTACATGAATAAACCCTAATGTTGATCCAACCTTCAAATTGATACTGAACATTTAAAAGTTCATATTTAAGCAGCTGAAATATATTGTGCCTTATGATCGCATCATTGCAAAATTTTGATTTGTTTGGTTGAAATTGCACAATTTTGGTTGGTCGTCGAATTAAGAGAAAATTTGCCATCATCTAAACTCAAATAAATCTTGAATTAAAATAAGTTGCGCAAAAGCATCATCATGTTACAAATTTTTGTGAATTACTTCAATAGAGTTGAAAATAGAGCTGCATGTCGTTGAAGGCATTGTAGCTAGAACCATCGCTACTTATACATTTGAAGATCAACTTTTTGTATAATATCGAGGAAAGCTCTTGCTCATAGACCATTCAAAATTATCGGCTCTCATACAATTTTATATCAAATACATGACATGTCCAATCTATTGACCATCTAACTTGTTCCCATGCTCTCTTCCTCCATGATTTTTTTAGTAGGGCCAGTAGCAGCTTGCTTTCATACGATAAGGAATAAATATGTGATGTTATAATTTTTTTCCCCTTTTCTTCTTCCTCTGGCTGGTCGGCGCCAGCCAAAGGCTAGGGTCAATGAGGTCAGCCTCACTGGCCACCGGCAAAGGCGAGCCTTGCCCAGCGACGGCGAGGCCGCCGTCGCCACATCCGACGAGGCCGCCGTCATCACATCCGGCGAGGCTCGACCTCGCCCAGCCATGGCGAGGTCGAGCCTCGCTGTCCTTGGGCGAGGAGCCTCGCTAGTGGCCGGCAAGGTTGCCGTCGCCAGATCTGGCGAGGTGGTGACCCATGAGCACTGCTCGTCGTAGAGGTTTCAGGCGGTCGCCACAACCGAGGCGACATCAAGGCCTGCGAGCATGGCCAAAATTTCGAAGAAAGGAACGAAGCCGAGCGAGGGCCCGGTGAGTCAAGAGAATCACCGGCTTGAATGATCGGATTCAAAGAGAGAGGAAGCCGTAGCGGCGGTGGAGATCGAGCGGCCAAGGCACTCACAGTGCAACTCGGAGGAGCTCGCTGAGTCGGTTCTGTCATCTGTCGCCACCAGATCCCGCGCCCCTAGGGTTCCGAAACTGCCTTTGAAGCACTCGCCTCGTCGTCGCCGTCATTCCATGACTCACCCCGGAGCAAGCTCCACCGGTGCCAAGGCGAGCTCGGCCCTCGCCAAATCCAGCGGGGCCTCGCCCGCCAAGGCAAGGGTCAACCTCCCGGTGGCCGGCGAGGCTCGACCTTGCCGGATCCGGCAACGACAAACCTCACTGGCCATTGGCGAGGCTCCTTGCCGGATGTGGCAACGGCAACCTCGCCGTCGCTGGGCGAGGCTCACCTTCGCTAGTAGCCGGCGGGGGCGAGCCTCACCAATGGCCTCGCCAGCCCTAGCCTTTGGCCGGTGCTAGCCGATCAGAGGAAGAAGAAAAGGGGAAAAATAAATAAAGAATAAAAATAATTTAAAAAATAAATAAATAATCAAAAAAATATATTAGAAATTGCCACGTCAATGTTTGCTGGATGGCCGGTGTCCATGTTAGTGTCCAGCCAGCCAATTTTGGCCGGATGGACTGAATTGGCACAATTATAAAAGGTTTAGGACTAAATTGGCCAAAAAAAAAAAAAGTTTATGACTAAATTGGCATAAGTTTAAAACTTTTTCGGTGATTCTCCCCAAAAATTAGATTGACCTCTACGGCATTGTCCAACGATATAGTGGCGCCATCTCAATCTCTCATCCTGTTATTCAAGAAAAGATATATGTGATTTTTTTTTTTGAATATATATGTGATGTTATAATCATCATTGAGAGAGAGAGAGAGAGAGAGCTTACCAAGGATGAGGCATTTTTTTGATAGATCACTGATCCGATGCTTATGTACATGTAAGGCTGGAGTATGTGAGACATGATCGTTGGATACATGTCAAAAGAGGTTTTCAAAGATGAGGCATTGCAAAGGTTTTTCTCTAAAGCACTTGAAGTATTGATAAGAAAGAAGAAATTCAATCGGCTAAGGCCTGGTGTTGCAAAAGATGAGGGGCTCTATAAATAGGTGAATACTTAGTCAAGCTCATTATTGGTGTAGATAGACTCACAAAATTTGCATTTATCATGTTACCATACTAAGAAAAATTATCAACGGCAAGATTTGTCAGAATTGATTTTCTCTAGGAATGTATCCGTATACACCCCCGTCCGTGATTACTTAACTATTTGAGAAATTTAAAATCTAGACCATTAGATTGTCGATTATTTTGATGGATGGAAATGTTAATGGTAATTTCACAATATTGAATATGTATTACATATTTCTAATAAACCATAATATACGTTGATAAATTGCTATTTACTACTGAAAGTTATGATTCAATATATTGGGCTCACATATCTAACCTATTATAAATTAAAGTAGTTGTACTTGCCATTGATCGAAAAGGTCTCCAGTAATGGTTAAACTCATTCATCTAGCTTACATGTTCTCGGATATGTCTCTGAATGAGAGAATTAACATTGTTTGAGCAATTAAACAAACAAATGCGAAGAAATAATTTTCTTTATATAAATAACTATTACGTAAATATGGGCATTGCACGTGGAAATTTTGTTTTCCACATCTAACAACTGTCTTTTCAAGAAAATATGCAACTATTATGTGAATGGATATACCGTTTTACTAAAAAAAATATTATGGTTAAGAAAAAGACATAGCTATATTAATTAACTTTGAAACGCAGTAGTTTATAATCACAAAAGAAGAATATATGGATCGAAAAGTGGTAAATTCATTTCAAACATTTATTGCGTGGTTATTGCATCTATTAAATAGATAATGGTACATTTTAAAGAAGACTGGAAACACCTTAAAACACTTTTTTATTCAATGTTTCAAATCTAATCTTAATTTTAAGCTTGTATTAATTTTCTTTCATTTGAGCAATGTCGAAATTTTAATGAAAACATTTTTCCGTTGAAAGTTATGTATTCTTTTGTGGTACTCCTATTGTACACCTATGTCGATCTTCATTAATGATAAAATGATTCTACACAAGAACTATTGTACCCATACAATAAATTTGAAATTCTATTTATATTATAGAGTATTTATGACTCATTTTATTTGTCATGCTGAATGACATATTATTAAAGCACATAGTAATGCAATTATATATTTTAACATTAAATTTATGGTATTAGTAAATTATCGAATGCAACTGTCTTTATTTCTTACACACATATATATTTGATCTTAGTGTACCAAACGAATCGATCTTTTGGGCAATAAGAAGAGATCTTTTTGCTAAAATATATTCTGAGATTTTTGTCAATAAATACATAAATGGGGAATATGAAGCTCCTTTTTGAATAAAATAAAACATATGGAATCGGGCTGTTATTTTTTAACTAGGACAAAAAACTCCATGTCAAAATTGGCACATGACCTTAAAATTGATGCTTTTTAAGGGAATCCGGCTGTCATCTTCCAATTATACTTCTATATCTAACGCTGCCACCCTCGGCCAGTTTCTTGGCCGAGCCCTTTCATTTCCTTGTACTTGCCCTAGGGCTGGTTACCTGAGGATTACCATCGCGAGGATCCAGGGTGGCTACCCAAACCCCCCAAAGGAGGGTTGTGGCGAGTCAGCCAAGTGGGCCGGAATCTTTTTCAAGACCCGGATCCCGGCCTCTACCTGGCCTATTCCCAATGGTCAAAGCCTTTTAAGGTCTTGCTTAGGACAATAAAATTGATGCTTTTTAAGGGAATCCGGCTGTCATCTTCCAATTATACTTCTATATCTAATGTTTTGTAGATATCTAGCACTAAATTTAGAGGCAATCATTAAGTAGGATGGCCCCAAAGTTAAGCCCAATGTTTTTATCCAAGGACCATACATCATTTACAATATATGATGAAACCTTAGGGGTGGCCCAGCAAGAGTTGGCCCAAAGTTAGGTGGATCAAGCATTTTAATGTAAAGTCATTGCTCAAACTTGCCCATTTGTAACAAATTTGGGTGAAGCCGACCGCTTACCCGTTGATCTTGTCTATATGCATTCTACTACGCTAAGTAACATCATTATATATATATATATATATATATATATATATATTTTTTATATATTATATATATATATATATATATATATATTCATTTTAAGTCTCTTTTTATTTTGAAATTAATAGTTCTTTCTAGGACTTAAAATAGCAGGGAGGTGTGACCAGGATAGCTACCTTCTTGGGTGTTACTCTCATACAAAATGTTAGATTTTGAATTATAACTACTCAATTCACCTATATGTATTTGAGTCCGTCAATAGTTAAAAATCAAGAAATCTCTTTACGTAAGGAAAATGATATTTAAGGCACAAGTTGATCAAAGATTCGCTTACAAAAAAGCTTGAATTTGTAGACCTAATGGAAGATCACAATCTCTTTACAATCAAGCCATCGCACCCGATGATTGTGAAAATTAGTTTTTCGAACCTTGTCTGTATTTTATTTATTATAAGGGTGGTGTTCAAATAGCGAGCCATCAGCAGGATAGTTTACAAGCTTGTAAGTGGGCTTAAGGAGAGAGGCAGAACGGTGAGATGCTATGATTTTCAATGATCAAATATCAACATGAAACATGAAAACGGTGTCTTTATTACATTTACAAGAAAATGAATGTCAAAACATTAACAAAATTAAAGAAGTAATCTTGGAAAACAGGGCCAAAAAAGGCCTTGTCCGTATATTACCACGTGATCCAAGATACACCCTCACCTTAGGAAGACGGCGACAAACACCTTTCCTAAGAAACAAAACTGACATTAATCGATTTAATTTTGATTAGTCGATTCGACCCCCAACAAATTTGTTGAAGATGGTATCAGTCGATTAAGCATATTCATATATAATTAGTCAACGAGATCAAAAAAAAAAAAAAAACCTCCTGAAATGACTATTTTTACTTTTCTTCTCCAATAATTAGGTATTCCTATTTCCAGGTTCTGCAGCAAGTTCCTTTACTAACATAAAAGCACCAACACGACCCAATACTTGATTGAGCACGCCAATTTCTATGTTTTTCCATGATAACACAACGAAAATAAAGCAAATTAAAAATATTGCCAATTCTCATTAAAGGGATCCACCATCTCTTCTTGTTTTTCCCTCATGAACATTCCAGCATAGGGAAAAAAAAAAAAAATAGGAGACAATAAAAAGAAAAAAAGAAACAAAATTTTCCTGGCGGGGTCTCTCTTTTCTCACGCTCTTTCTAGGCTCTTTTTTTCCTCGATCAGATAGATTCTGGACCCCTGCCGATCTCTCTTTAAACATCGAAGGAGGGGGCTAAAGATACAGATTTCCCAGGAATTTTCCCCGGGGATCTTCTTCTTTACAGGGTCAAGAACGAATTTCAAGCGACTGCCACGGTGCCGGTCCGTACGGCCTTGCCGCCCTTGGACGACTCCGATTTTCTCGACGCCCTCGAGGAGGAGGCGCTGGAGGAGGAGGAAGACGACGACGCCTTCGACCTCTTCCAGCTCTTCTCCTTCGCCTCGTCGAGCTCTATCTGTTCTTGCCTGCACTCTTTGCTGCAGAACGCCGTGTCGCCCCTGAAAAAAAGGGAGAAGCCAAAGACCATATCACGATCAGTTTTCGACCCGATTAATAAAGAAGGAAAAAGAAAGGTTCTTGGAAGTCAGATCCAGCGCCCGACGAGAATTCGCGGGGCTGACCGACTGACCTGTACATGAAGATGTCGGAGTTGAAGCCAAGAGGCTTGTTGCAGAGGAAGCAGGACTGGAGGAAGTGGGGCTCGCGGCGGCCGTCGTCGCACCCGGCGTAGTACAGCATCGCTGCCCTCGGCGAAGCGGCCATCGCTATCCCCAAACAACGGCGGCGGGGAGCGGGCGGGCGGAGGATTAAGCAGAGGAGCTGCTTCGAGGAGCTAAGCTGCGGAGGAGGGTTGGCCCAGGACTATAACCAGGAACGAAAGCAGCTCAAGAACTGCGAAGAAGAAGAAGAAGAAGAAGAAGAAGAAGCAGCGAGAAGCAGGCAGAGGCCGACGGGAGATCGAGAGCGAGAAGGGGGGAAGCTTAAAGATGGAGGTCGGGCCGATATATAAAGACAGATTGGTGAGGGTGAGCAGGAAGAAGAAGAGCTGCGTGCTGCGATCCCCTGTTTCGCGGACCGCGTAAGGTCTAGAAAAGGAAGTGCGTAGAAAAATCGCAATGATTTTTTTTGTTTTCTCTTTTTTAAATAGCCCGATAATTGCTCGGTAAAGTATGCCCGCATGAAAGGATTTAATTATGGGTCTTTTTAACGGAAAATATGAAATATCCGATCTCAAATCATTTGTTGCATCGCTGTTCCCTTGTTAGATACGTTTTAACGAAATCCCTTTATTAATTGAAACTCCCACGGCATTTCGTCAGTATGTTATGCTAATAATTACTTGATTCTTATAACACTGATTATATGAGATCCTGTATTGAAAAACTTGGAGATTGCATTTAATTAATTACTTAATAAGTGCCTTTGCATAATTAAAAAAAATTCAAAAAAAAAAAAGGTAGGGTGGTTTTTTTATTGGTTGCCCCTGATTCCAAGGGACGGAATCTTGTTGGCCCAAAGGTTTTGAGGAAGTGCACTGCATTTGGATTTTCCCCGAGAGGTTCCTCCGAGAATTCATTATTTTCCCCTGTTCTCTTCGGAGCCCGGCTTGTTCCTTGGGTTTTGAGGGAAGATCCCTAGGATAAATTTCCATACCCAGTGGTTAACCCCGCACGGGCTTGGGGGAGCCTTTTAACATCCTGCTCAGGACCAAAAGAGAGAAGGAGGTAGAGGAGAAGAAAAGCTGGGTGCTGTGACCCTCTGTGCCGCAGACCACGCAAAGTCTAGAAAGAGAAGTGCATAAGAAAAATCACAATCTCTTATTTTTTAATAGCTCGATAATTGTTCGCCAAATTATGTCCAAATAAAAGGACTTAATAATGGGTCTTGTTAATGGGTAATTCAGAGCATACCCAATCATAAAAAGATCCAGGATACCATAATAATCATTTGAGATAGATATATATTATTTATACCATATAAAAAAAAAAAAAAAAAACATTCTTTTGGGTAAATCATTGATCCAACGCTTATTTACATACAAGCCCGGAGTATGTGAGACGTGAACATTAGATGCATATCGAAAGAGATTTTCAAAGATGCAAGCAAGATTTTATGCTTGATTCTTTATTTTGTGGGCATAACAAGGATCTTGCTTTGAAGTGCTTGAAGGACTAGTAAGAAAGAAGAAGAAACTTTATAGGGTTGGGCTGGGAGCACCATGAAGGGCTCTATAAATTGGTAAATACTTTGTCATTCTCATTTACTGTTGTGGGCAGACTCGCACAACTTGCATTCAAAACATTCCCGGATGAAGAAATATTATCAATGGTAGGTTTTGAAAGAATTGGTTTCTCTTTAAGCACAACCAAGTGTACCTTCTCATGATTACTTTACTATTTGAGAAAATTAAGATTTAGATTGTTGAGATGTCGATGGTTGGGATGGATGGAAACATCGATGGTAATTTCACAATACCGAAAATGCTTGTTACAAGTGTCTAATAACACCTCAAAGAACGTAGATAATCCTCTATTTATTCCTGAGAATTTTAGTTTGTTATATCAGGCTCACATCTCCTTTTTATTACAAATTAAAGTAGTTGCATATCATTGATGAGAAAGATCTCCAGCAACAATTAAACTCATATTGTCTAATATGTCTCTAAATGAGAGTATTAACATTATCTAAGCAAGCAAAGAAACATATGCAAAGAAATATATTTGTCTATATAATTAACTATTATTAACCATGACTTGCACGTGGAAATTACATTTTCCATACTCTTATATGAATTAGCTTTGTAACGCATTATTTTTATTATATCAAAAGATGCAGAGAAATCTGTCTTTCTAGCTATCTAGTAGGTAAACACGAGCGTTGTTGTACACTCTTCATTTGAGCGATGTCAAAATTAAAGATTTTAAAAAAAAAATCGAAAACTATGTTGTACGTGCACGGTACATTTTCATTATATTTACATTAGGGAGTAATGAAACATTTATGAGATATTTTTACTTGTCACGCAGAATATTATATTATTGAAGCATATGATGGTGTAATTTGATTTCTCAAATTAGATTTGTCGTGTTAGTTAAATATTAAATGTAACGCTTTCTTTTTCTATCTTGCACAGATAACTTCTATCTATTGTGAAAAACAAACTAATCTTTTCTACATTAAGAAGAGAGCTTCCAACTAAGATATTTCTATGAAATTCTTGTCAATACGTAAATAGACAAAATTAGACTTCTTTTTAAAAAAAAAGTTAAACAAGACTACTAACTCAATAATGTATTTCTTGATGGTGCACTCTCTTGTTTTCTTCATAAAAATGTGCACAGAATATAGATTCATAAGAATATATTAATTTTAGAAATTAATCATCTAATATGAAATGCAAGCACATTGATATTACCTTAATAATAATTATGGCTAATATTTGACTTATCCAAGAAAAAAAACTCTTATAAAACTCTTTAAGTGATAAACATTTAAAAAAAAAAAAAACATACATTATTTTTCCCTTATGACGACAACTTTTATCTTAATAGCGTCTAAACTTTTAACTTATGTCATATCTTATGTAAAAGCATGTCTTTTTCAAAATTTTCTTTTTGTTGTAGACCAATGCTAGTATTTTTCCATGAAAAGAATTTGTTTGTAGAGTATATTGTGCTTGCTCTAGCAAAGCTTCTTCTACTTTGCTTGCTTAATGGAATATATTGTATTTGCAACTATATTGCAAATTTCATTTTTATGTCAAACTGATCGAAATAATCGATGAGCTGTAATTTATTACTCACAATATTTATTCCTTGTAATATATTGTTCGCTGGAGTCACCAAATAACACTATGTCTAATATTCCGATCATATCACTTAAAGTTAATAGCTTTGGAAATAACCGAATTAGTCTTCCAACGACAATTAAAAAGTTTGAGTGCAACAAATATTTTTTTATCTTGCAAATATAAGCTCCACCTAATTATAAACGACGATTCACTTATACGACATAGAAGAGAGCTTTCTATTTTTATGGGTTCAATTTCCTTAAAAAGCACCAATTTTAGACAGGTCCAAAATTCTAGTCCAGTTTTTTTTATCTCATAAAACAAGCATTGATTTTCAGCTTGTATCCAAATCTCATCTCTCCAAATTTTCGTCTACGGGTGCCATTAATGATCCAACGGACGATTGCACATTCACGTATCTCCCTCTCTCCCTTCACGCATCATTCTTTGTGGTATTTAGTTTTTGCTCTGTTTTTCTGTTTTTTTTCTTTTCCTTTTTGTCCTTTTACCTCCATCTCACGAGCCCGACAATGTTTTTTCATCTCTTTCAAGCTCTTTCCCTCTTTGGTGCAAGCCACGAGGCAATACTTCTAGAATCACTCAAGCTATATAGCCTTTCTTAATTTATAACAGTCTAACCGTGTAGAAATTCATGTTAAACCAAATAAACACGACCTAACTTGTGAGACAATTGGCAATTCGCATGAACTTTACGTGAGAAAATTAGGGCCTGTTTGGCAAAAATAATTATGTTCCCCGGAACAATTATTTTTGTTCTTTTGTTCTAAGGAACGAAAAGAGTACGTGTTGGTAAAAATTTTGTTCCCGAGAACAAAAAATCTATTTTTTTGCTCCTATGAATAGATTTGAAACAAAAACAATAAATAGAAAAAAGTAGCTTTTTGTTCCCATGAACAATTTTTTCTTTTCTCTTCATTTCTCTTCTCTTTTCTTCTCTTTTCTCTTCTTCTCTTTCCTTTAATTCTTCTTCCTTTTGGCTGGTTGCTGGCCTCAGCCATGGCTGGCGACCTCGCCAGAGTGTCGCCGGCCCCCGGCGACGCTGAGCCATGGCACATGAGCCTTGTTGGGCCACCGCCAAGTCGACGTCGCCCAGCGGTGGCCCGGTGAGGCCGACCTTGCGCCACTTGGGCGAGGTCGAGCCTCACGGTGGCCAAGCGAGCTCGCCAGCCCTCACTCGGCCGATCGCTGGGTCGCCACTTGTGGTCGCAACTAGCCACAAAGTACAAAGAATGAGGGAAAATAAAAAATGAAAAATATTAGAAAATTTATAATTAAAAAAAAAACAAAAAATTATACAATTCTACCAAACGCATTTCTATCCCGGAAATAAAAATTTTGTACAATTACTAGGCTCGTTCTTATACTCAAAAATTGTTCTCGGAAACAGAAAGAGAAAAAACTGTTTCTAATCAAAAATTATTCCCAGGAACAGAATCGTTACCAAACGCGTCCTTAACTTATATTGGTTATGCTTTACTTCTCATATATTTTCTTCTATCAACCAAAATTGCATGTGCTGTGAGGAACTCCACATCGGTGCTTGGATTGTTTTTATCCCTTTTGGATGATCCCGCAACTAAGTGTGTAATATGTTAGTCCCATAGAATTTTGGGATTGGAAAAATTAAGATCCCACTGAAATTTGTTGTCTTAAAAAAATAATTGAATAATGAATTTAAAGGGGATGACAATCAGAATCGACCCATAAAAATTGATCCATTTTTTTCTTAATTTGATTCTTGTAAAGTTTAAAGTATATTTAAGCTTATGAAGCAATCATTTTTTATATTACATCGTATCCTAAAGTCATTTTAGGTACTATAATCATTGAATTATGATAAACATTGAGATGCATTTTCAACGGGAGGATCTAACCCTGGCCATCGGGAACCAAAATGATGGAAAGGATTTGCTTATACTTTATTGGAAGAAGTGCACTAAAAGTCATAAAAACTTATCACAAAAGTTATAATTAAACCCTAAAGTTAACAAAGTGGAATCAGTTCTTAAAATTTATCAAATTGGTGCCCCACTGTTACCGAAAAGGGCTAGCGGGGTTTAGCAAGCATCTGTCCACTCAAACTAACAAAAAATGCTAATATGACTTTTTAAAATATTTTCCCCTCCTACATGGCATTGACATTTACAAAAGCATGAAATATAAGACTAAAACGACATCATAATGGCCTAAGTCCTAATTTTTAAATTGAAATCTTAATTAAATTAGATTAAAAATAAAAGGTAATTTGAAAAAAGACAAATAAGGCCAAGGTCTACCACCCATTGCCGAGCACCCACCGACCCTTTCCAACGATGGTGGGGCAACAATGAGCGCCTGCCTCCCTTGTCCTCATTTTTTGTTTTTTAAAAAAATTGGATTTAGGCCAACGGACGTTGTTTTAGTCTTATATTTCATGTTTTAGTAAGGTCAAAGTCACATAAGAGAGAGAATATTAAACAAAACCATGTCAAAATTTTTCTAATAATCTAATTGGACGTAGTTAAGCAAATGACTTGATTGTACCAATTTAACAAATTTTAAAACTTGATTCCATTTTTTTGTAATTTTTAAGACTCAATTACTCTTTTATGACAAGTTTTAGGATTTCTATGCACTTATCCCTATTTTCTTATACGAGATTGAATTTGAAGGACCAAAATAAAGAGTAAGTACATAAGAAGTACTAAAAGTTATGTACGATGCTCGCTTTAGCACCAAAAATTTTCGCCGGTTTACTTAAGTGCTAAATCGAAAAAAAAAAAAAAATTAAGTACCTCCAGTGAAATATTCCGACCAAATTGATTACATGGTATTTATAATTAAACTTTTAATATGATTTGACACATTTTTTAAAAAAATCCATTCCACGTGGACGTCCAAAACGATGTCACACAATGATCACCTTTTAAATGAGATTAACACTAAAGTGATTACTTTTTAATACCGACTAGCACTGAAGTGATCATTTTTTACTAACGACCGACTCTTAAATAATCACTTTTAACAATAATTGGCACTCAAATTATCAATATTCATAATTTTTGGTACTCAAATGATCACTTGTTAACTTGTCTACACGGCATCGTTTAAGCGTTATATGCTTATTGGATAGGAGGTGAGCCACATAAGATCGAGAAATTAATAAAATATCGCCACATCGGATTTCTGGCAACCTTAATTAGAGTTGGCACTTAAGTGATCTTTTTTTTAAAAAGTGGCACTCAAAGGAAATTTTTCACATCAAAGCAAGTGTTGTACACAACTTTTGGTACTTCTAGTGTACTTACCCCCAAGATAACTATTGTAGAGTCAAAGGTTTGAAATCAAAATGGAAAGCTACATGAATAAACCTAATGTTGATCCAACCTTCAAATTGATACTGAACATTTAAAAGTTCATATTTAAGCAGCTGAAATATATTGTGCCTTATGATCGCATCATTGCAAAATTTTGATTTGTTTGGTTGAAATTGCACGTCGAATTAAGAGAAAATTTGCCATCATCTAAACTCAAATAAATCTTGAATTAAAATAAGTTGCGCAAAAGCATCATCATGTTACAAACTTTTGTGAATTACTTCAGTAGAGTTGAAAATAGAGCTACATGTCGTTGAAGGCATTGTAGCTAGAACCATCACTACTTATACATTTGAAGATCAACTTTTTGTATAATATCGAGGAAAGCTCTCGCTCATAGACCATTCAAAATTATCGGCTCTCATACAATTTTATATCAAATACATGACATGTCCAATCTATTGACCATCTAACTTGTTCCCATGCTCTCTTCCTCCATGATTTTTTGAGTAGGGCCAGCAGCAGCTTGCTTTCATACGATAAGGAATAAATATGTGATGTTATAATTTTTTTCCCCTTTTCTTCTTCCTCTGGCTGGTCGGCGCCGGCCAAAGGCTAGGGTCAACGAGGTCAGCCTCACCGGCCACCGGCAAAGGCAAGCCTTGCCCAGCGACGGCGAGGCCGCCGTCGCCACATCCGACGAGGTCGCCGTCATCACATCCGGCGAGGAGCCTCGCTAGTGGCCGGCAAGGTTGCCGTCGCCAGATCTGGCGAGGTGGTGACCCATGAGCACTGCTCATCGTAGAGGTTTCAGGCGGTCGCCACGGCTGAGGCGACATCGAGGCCTGCGAGCATGGCCAAAATTTCGAAGAAAGGAACGAAGCCGATCGAGGCCCCGGTGAGTCAAGAGAATCACCGGCTTGAACGATCGGATTCAAAGAGAGAGGAAGCCGTAGCGGCGGTGGAGATTGAGCGGCCAAGGCACTCACAGTGCAACTCGGAGGAGCTCGCTGAGTCGGTTCTGTCATCTGTCGCCACCAGATCCCACGCCCCTAGGGTTCCGAAACTGCCTTTGAAGCGCTCTGCCTCGTCGTCGCCGTCATTCCATGACTCACCCCCGGAGCAGGCTCCACTAGTGCCAAGGCGAGCTCGGCCCTCGCCAAATCCAGCGAGGCCTCGCCCGGCCAAGGCAAGGGTCAACCTCCCGGTGGCCGGCGAGGCTCGACCTTGCCGGATCCGGCAACGACAACCTCGCTGGCCACTAGCGAGGCTCCTTGCCGGATGTGGCAACGGCGACCTCGCCGTCGCTGGGCGAGGCTCGCCTTCGCTAGTAGCCGGGGGGGGGCGAGCCTCACCAAGGGGGGCGAGCCTCACCAATGGCCTCGCCACCCTAGCCTTTGGCCGGTGCTAGCCGATCGAGAGGAAGAAGAAAAGGGGAAAAATAAATAAAGAATAAAAATAATTTAAAAATAAATAAATAATCAAAAATATATATTAGAAATTGCCACGTCAACGTTTGCTGGATGGCCGGTGTCCATGTTAGTGTCCAGCCGGCCAATTTTGGCCGGATGGACTGAATTGACATAATTATAAAAGGTTTAGGACTAAATTGGCCAAAAAAAAAAAAAAAAAGTTTATGACTAAATTGGCACAAGTTTAAAACTTTTTCGGTGATTCTCCCTAAAAATTAGATTGACCTCTACGGCATCGTCCAACGATATAGTGGCGCCATCTCAATCTCTCGTCCTGTTATTCAAGAAAAGATATATGTGATTTTTTTTTTTTTATCGAATATATATGTGATGTTATGATCATCATTGAGAGAGAGAGAGAGCTTACCAAGGATGAGGCATTTTTTTGATAGATCACTGATCCGATGCTTATGTACATGTAAGGCTGGAGTATGTGAGACATGATCGTTGGATACATGTCAAAAGAGGTTTTCAAAGATGAGGCATTGCAAAGGTTTTTCTCTAAAGCACTTGAAGGATTGATAAGAAAGAAGAAATTCAATCGGCTAAGGCCTGGTGTTGCAAAAGATGAGGGCTCTATAAATAGGTGAATACTTAGTCAAGTTCATTATTGGTGTAGATAGACTCACAAAATTTGCATTTATCATGTTACCATACTAAGAAAAATTATCAACGGCAAGATTTGTCAGAATTGATTTTCTCTAGGAATGTATCCGTATACACCCCCGTCCGTGATTACTTAACTATTTGAGAAATTTAAAATCTAGACCATTAGATTGTCGATTATTTTGATGGATAGAAATGTTAATGGTAATTTCACAATATTGAATATGTATTACATACTTCTAATAAACCATAATGTACGTTGATAAATTGCTATTTACTACTGAAAGTTATGATTCGATATATTGGGCTCACATATCTAACCTATTATAAATTAAAGCAGTTGTACTTGCCATTGATCGAAAAGGTCTCCAGTAATGGTTAAACTCATTCATCTAGCTTACATGTTCTCGGATATGT
The DNA here is from genome assembly GCA_014182375.1 of Eucalyptus virginea. NCBI lineage: Eukaryota > Viridiplantae > Streptophyta > Magnoliopsida > Myrtales > Myrtaceae > Eucalyptus > Eucalyptus virginea. The sequence goes on from CM024518.1 coordinate 25,074,941, forward strand.
CTCTGAATGAGAGAATTAACATTGTTTGAGCAATTAAACAAACAAATGCGAAGAATTAATTTTCTTTATATAAATAACTATTACGTAAATATGGGCATTGCACGTGGAAATTTTGTTTTCCACATCTAACAACTGTCTTTTCAAGAAAATATGCAACTATTATGTGAATGGATATACCGTTTTACTAAAAAAAATATTATGGTTAAGAAAAGACATAGCTTTATTAATTAACTTTGAAACGCAGTAGTTTATAATCACAAAAGAAGAATATATGGATCGAAAAGTGGTAAATTCATTTCAAACATTTATTGCGTGGTTATTGCATCTATTAAATAGATAATGGTACATTTTAAAGAAGACTGAAAACACCTTAAAACACTTTTTTATTCAATGTTTCAAATCTAATCTTAATTTTAAGCTTGTATTAATTTTCTTTCATTTGAGCAATGTCGAAATTTTAATGAAAACATTTTTCCGTTGAAAGTTATGTATTCTTTTTGTGGTACTCCTATTGTACACCTATGTCGATCTTCATTAATGATAAAATGATTCTACACAAGAACTATTGTACCCATACAATAAATTTGAAATTCTATTTATATTATAGAGTATTTATGACTCATTTTATTTGTCATGCTGAATGACATATTATTAAAGCACATAGTAATGCAATTATATATTTTAACATTAAATTTATGGTATTAGTAAATTATCGAATGCAACTGTCTTTATTTCTTACACACATATATATTTGATCTTAGTGTACCAAACGAATCGATCTTTTGGGCAATAAGAAGAGATCTTTTGCTAAAATATATTCTGAGATTTTTGTCAATAAATACATAAATGGGGAATATGAAGCTCCTTTTTGAATAAAATAAAACATATGGAATCGGGCTGTTATTTTTTAACTAGGACAAAAAACTTCACGTCAAAATTGGCACATGACCTTAAAATTGATGCTTTTAAGGGAATGCGGCTGTCATCTTCCAATTATACTTCTATATCTAATGTTTTGTAGATATCTAGCACTAAATTTAGAGGCAATCATTAAGTAGGATGGCCCCAAAGCTAAGCCCAATGTTTTATCCAAGGCCCATACATCATTTACAATATATGATGAAACCTTAGGGGTGGCCCAGCAAGAGTTGGCCCAAAGTTAGGTGGATCAAGCATTTTAATGCAAAGTCATTGCTCAAACTTGCCCATTTGTAACAAATTTGGGTGAAGCCGGCCGCTTACCCGTTGATCTTGTCTATATGCATGTTACTACGATAAATAACATCATTATATATATTCATTTTAAGTCTCTTTTTTTTTTTTTTTTTGAAATTAATAGTTCTTTATAGGACTTAAAATGGCAGGGAGGTGTGACTAGGATAGCTACCTTCTTGGGTGTTACTCTCGTACAAAATGTTAGCTTTTGAATTATAACTACTCAATTCACCTATATGCATTTGAGTCCGTCACTAGTTAAAAATCAAGAAATCTCTTTACATAAGGAAAATGATATTTAGGGCACAAGTTGATCAAAGATTCGCTCACAAAAAAGCTTGAATTTGTAGACCTGATGGAAGATCACGATCTCTCTACAATCAAGCCATCGCACCCAATGAAAGTGAAAATTAATTTTTCGAACATTGTCTGTATTTTATTTATTGTAAGTAGCGAGCCATCAGCAGGATGGTTTACAAGCTTGTAAGTGGGCTTGAGGAGAGAGGCAGAACGGTGAGATGCTATGATTTTCAATGATCAAATATCAACATAAAACATGAAAACGATGTCTTTATTACATTTACGAGAAAATGAATGTCAAAACAATAATTAAATTAAAGTAATCTTGGAAAACAGGGCAAAAAAAAGGCTTTGTCCATATATTACCACGTGATCCAAGATACACCCTCACCTTAGGAACTCCACAGACGGCGACAAACACCTTTCCTAAGAAACAAATCTAACATTAATCGATTTAATTTTGATTAGTCGATTCGACCCCAACAAATTTTTGAAGATGGTATCAGTCGATTAAGCATATTCATATATAATTAGTCAACGAGATTAAAAAAAAAAAAAAACCTCCTGAAATGACTATTTTTACTTTTCTTCTCCAATAATTAGGTATGCCTATTTCCAGGTTCTGCAGCAAGTTCCTTTACTAACATAAAAGCACCATCACGACCCAATACTTGATTGAGCACGCCAATTTCTATGTTTTCCATGATAACACAACGAAAATAAAGCAAATTAAAAATATTGCCAATTCTCATTAAAGGGATCCACCATCTCTTCTTGTTTTTCCCTCATGAACATTCCAGCATAGGAAAAAAAAAATAGGAGACAATAAAAAGAAAAAAAGAAACAAAATTTTCCTGGCGGGGTCTCTCTTTTCTCACGCTCTTTCTAGGCTCCTTTTTTCCTCGATCAGATAGATTCTGGACCCCTGCCGATCTCTCTTTACACATCGAAGGAGGGGGCTAAAGATACAGATTTCCCAGGAATTTTCCCCGGGGGATCTTCTTCTTTTACAGGGTCAAGAACGAATTTCAAGCGACTGCCACCGTGCCGGTCCGTACGGCCTTGCCGCCCTTGGACGACTCCGATTTTCTCGACGCCCTCGAGGAGGAGGCGTTGGAGGAGGAGGAAGACGACGACGCCTTCGACCTCTTCCAGCTCTTCTCCTTCGCCTCGTCGAGCTCTATCTGTTCTTGCCTGCACTCTTTGCTGCAGAACGCCGTGTCGCCCCTGAAAAAAAGGGAGAAACCAAAGACCATATCCCGATCAGTTTCCGACCCGATTAATAAAGAAGGAAAAAGAAAGGTTCTTGGGAGTCAGATGCAGCGCCCGACGAGAATTCGCGGGGCGGACCAACTGACCTGTACATGAAGATGTCGGAGTTGAAGCCGAGAGGCTTGTTGCAGAGGAAGCAGGACTGGAGGAAGTGGGGCTCGCGGCGGCCGTCGTCGCACCCGGCGTAGTACAGCATCGCTGCCCTCGGCGAAGCGGCCATCGCTATCCCCAAACAACGGCGGCGGGCGGGCGGAGGATTAAGCAGAGGAGCTGCTTCGAGGAGCTAAGCTGCGAAGGCGGATTGCCCCAGGACTATAAAGAGGAGCCAAAGGAGCTCAAGAACTGTAAAGAAGAAGAAGAAGAAGAAGCAGCAGCGAGAAGCAGGCAGAGGCCGATGGGAGATCGAGAGCGAGAAGGGGGGAAGCTTAACGATGGAGGTCGGGCCGATATATAAAGGCAGATGGGGAGGGTGAGCAGGAAGAAGAAGAGCTGCGTGCTGCGATCCCCTGTTTCGCGGACCACGTAAGGTCTAGAAAAAGAAGTGCGTAGAAAATTCGCAATGATTTTTTTGTTTTCTCGTTTTTAAATGGCTCGATAAAGTATACCAAAATGAAAGGATTTAATTATGGGTCTTTTTAACGGAAGATATGAAATAACCAATCTCAAATCATTTGTTACGTCGCTATTCCCTTGTTAGACACGTTTTATCGAAACTCTTTATTAATTGAAACTCCCATGACATTTCGTCAGTATGTCATACTAATAATTACTTGATTCTCAGAACACTGATTACATGAGATCCTGCATTAAAAAACTTGGGGATTGCATTTAATTAATTACTCAATAAGTGTCTTTGCATAATTAAAAAAAATTCATAATAAAAAAGGAAGGGTGGTTTTTATTTTTTTTTATTTTGGTTGCCCCTGATTCCAAGGGACGGAATCTTGTTGGCCCAAGGTTTTGAGGAAGTGCAATGCACTTGGATTTTCCCCCGAGAGGTTCCTACGATAATTCATTATTTATTGCCCGGTCCTTGTAGTGGCTCGGGCTCTTTTTGCATAAAGTTCGATGCGCTTTTTTCTTTTTTTCCCAACCACTCGCTTTGACATAGATCCACGTAACCTAGACGCCCTTGAGCGGGGGCAATTATTTTATTATTGTAAGATTAGCGGTATTGCGAGTGACGTAATCCTAGAATCTAGGACTTAACACGCGGCTTTCGATCCTTTTCGGCTCGGCCGGACATCGAAACGCCAGCGCACTGAGGGGTCGTCCGTCCATCTCGCACCACTCGGAGAGCTTCCATCCTGTCCGCCCAATGCCGATTCGGGAGTTCGCCTCGGTATGATCTGCATTGTGATATCATGAGTTGAAGCCCCTAATCCTAAGAGTGAGCATAAATGACCGCATGAACTGAGAACTGCTTAAATCAATCCAAACTAGCCAGTTCAATCCAATTCTAAGAAGTGTTGGTCCGATTTTATAGAATTAATTATTTATGATTTGGTTCTCCATTCCAAATTAAGAATTTGATCGGACTGATTGTATATATATGCACATAATTTTTTTATTTTGTTAGAACTTTGCTTTTCCTTTGGTTTTTTTGTTTGTAGGCTACGCATTTATGGGACAATGTTTGAAACTTGCATTCATCTCCATTCTATGTATGTCCTATCGAGTAAAATTTGATTTGGCAATGTCGTGAGGGATACTACATGTTAATTATGGATTTTCTTTTTGGAAATCGGAGAATTGACCAATATTATTGGACCACCTTGGAATAGGATTGGACTGGTCGAATTGATCTCTCTAATTTAATTCCCGATTTATATGTGAGATCATATCGAATCGAGAATTGATCACCTCTACTTAATCCGATGACAGGTTCTTTCGAAAAATGTGGGGGTGTCAAAACGCAATTCGACCAAACTACGAGGGGCTCGAGCGCAAATCCAATCAAGGGCCCTAGTAATTCGATGGGTTCACGGTGGACTCGCATGTAGCGGGGGAGAGTTCCCCTGCTGGCCCGTTGCTTTCCACGCGCCAATGCCGGGGGGGCTCTGTCTGGGCCCCACGGCGATTAAAGCAGCAACCAAACCGGACTCGGAGCTGACGAGGATGGGGGCCCACCTCGTCGGCCCTCCTAAAAAACGAAAGCCAATCGAAACTCGAAAATAAAAAGAAACAGGACAAAAAAGCGTGGGGGAGGGAGGGAGGGCGGGCCCCATCTGACGCGGGGACCACGGTGTCGACATTTTGCCGGAGGTCCCTGTCCCGCGGGCCCCCGACCGCTGCCCGTGTCCTGCGGTCAAGGCCTCCCCCTGCCCGGGACACGTGGGAGAGCGCCAGCTGGAGCGGGCGGGGGGGGGGAAAGCATGATTGAGCCGCACGTGCTACGTGGCCGCCTCTCGCGAGCTGAGCCTGTGGGGGCCAGCGTGGGGCCGAGAGCGACTACGGTGCGGCGTCGTCTACCGGGGAAAGCCTGTTGTCGCGATCGGGTGAGCGTAGCTTGAATCGACGGCGGATGACGACGCCAGGTCGTGTCGATAATTTTTATTTTTACTTCCTCTTTTTTTTAATGTGGTTTCGGGCGCTTTTCTTTATCGGCCACCCCGTGGAGTTCAATTATTTGCGCAATGGCTCTCGAGATTGGGGATTCAAATCGTGTGTGATTTGGGGCCGGCTGATAATTTTTTTTTTTTTCGTAAATCAGGCTGTGAAAAGAAAAAAGAAAAAAATTCGCATCGCGAAGTATCGGGACGGCCTCTTGATCGAGATTAATTTACAAAATTAGTCGGAGGAAAATTAAGAGTAAACATTTTTCGCAAAAAAAAAATGGTGGGTCGTAATCTACTAGAAGAATTCGACCCAATCACGTACAAACCAACGCAACCCAACATCGAAGCACGAGCGGATTCACACGAGCGAGCCGGGGAACGTGTCAGTGACTCGACAAAGCTTTATTAATGTCCAAATTACGTAAGCCAGCCATTAGTTTATTTTTGTCGATGACCTCTCGATTTCATTACCCTTTTGTATTGTTATGTTTTTATTTTTGAATTTTTTTCCTTCTTTTTTTTTTTGGGTGATTTAGACATGTGGAAGAGCAAAGGAGATGACAAGTGGGTCTTTGTCAACCGGTCGTTTTGATTATATAACGTAGGCAAGAATATTTTGGGGGCGGTGGGTGGGGGTGATGGTAACCATGACTGATGAATAAGCGACACGTGTGAACCTCGTATAAATCGAAGAACGAAATTGACTGTCTAACGATTTCACCGCCCAAAAGCTTTCAACTCAACCAATCTCTAATTATGCTCGCAAATTGTTCCGGGACCCGATTCATCGAACGACAAAAATGACCTTTTAAGATTACTGTGATCAAACAACGTTGTTGTCAAATATAAAATGTGATTGTACTGCCATGATTGGTCTAAAAGAGTGAAGTTTATGGGGTTTGAAATTGTCGGACATAGGGCTCGAACTTTCGATAACCATAACTTGAATCCAAGCTGTAGAAGTACTCCTCTTTTTGCTTCTTTCGGGTTACCACCTTCGTTTTTTTTTTTTTTTTGGTAAATGATAAGAAATATATTAACTTAAGTCAAAGAGAAGCGAAGCATATATAACAAAGAACTCGGACGTTAACTTACACTCACGAAGACAAGAATAATCAAAGTGAGTGGAAGGGAGCCAAGGTAAAACAAGACCACCTGTGCACAGGTGCAGAGGAAAGCATAAAAAAACCACAAAGAGGCTTGCACAGGTGCAGAGGAAAGCCAAAACAACGGCAAAAGCAAACCAAACGATCTAAACAGGGAGCAAAAAGAACAAAGACCCCAACAACAACACAAGTATAGCAAGGAACCCGACGGTAGGATTGGTAGGTGAGTATAAAAACCACGCCAAATAGGCTCCTAAATCCGAAACGGCATCTTCAAGGCTCGGCTGCAAGGACCAAGAGAACCGCCGAACCGAAGAGGGTGTGATAGAACCCACTATTCCAAAAGGTCTATTGGTCGACAGATAGATCAGTCCGCCAAAATGGAAGGGTTTATAGACCAGCAATGCAGTAATCTACAATTCGTGGTGTTGGAAGGGACTTGGTTAAAAGACAATGCTTTGTCTCTTATAACCTTCTCCAATTGCAACTTCATAGCTGGGAGAGATGGGGGTTACCACCTTCGTTTAGTTTTATAAATTTGAGAATTTCATTTTCAGAAATGTACTCTCACGCTAATCTTATGGTATGGGTCGTTGAACTTGTACCACATATTCAAATATCTTGCCAAATTGATCTTAAATTTAACAATTTCAAGGATTTATGAAGGTCTTTCGTCATTATGACTTGCCAGATCGGAGCTTTGCTCATTTTTCATGTGTCGATAGGTATCAATGACGAAAAAAAGACCAAGAAGACAAATTGGTTGAGGTAAATAAATGAGATGCATTGCATTATATAGATAATATTGAAATTATGATGTAAGCCTAATTTTTTTTTTCTTTTGATACCTGCGGGAACTGCAATAGGCGGCCGGTGGGTAAACCTGGAGCGACACTAGCGGAGGACCCACCACCCCGATGTCGCGCTTTAAGATCCGTGCGTCTGCGAGATTTGAACCCCTCCATCCCGGTAGATGTCATGGAAATCTTATCCAGCCTAGCCACCGTAGGCGGTGTTTAGTCCCACTGATGTCAAAATAATTACATGATGAGGATAAGAAAACAAAAATAGACGTGACAAATTGAAATAGTTAAATGGTTGATATTCATTGAGGCTAATAAAAAGAATAAACTCAAATAGATTTATGGGTTAATACCCTAAAAAACCCCAAACCCAGACACCTTGTGACAAATTTACCCCAAACTATTTTTTTGACCACAAAAACTCCAAACTGTACATATGTGAGATCTACCCTCCGTTAGCTTCCGTTTGATTTTTCCGTTAATTTTGCTGATGTGGTTGCTGACGTGGCAAGCCATGTGGAAATTCATAAGTTTAATACCATTAAAAACCCCAAACTGGTATATTTATGACAAATTTACCCCAAACTGGTATATTTATGACAAATTTACCCCAAGCTAGTATATTTACGACAAATTTACTCTAAATTAATTTTTTCGATCATAAAAAACCTAAATTGGTACACGTGCGGCACATTTACCCTCTTTCAATTTTCCCAAATTTGACCGAGTTGTGATGTCTAATCAATTTTATTTTCCGGATTACTCTAAATTGCCTCCATATCATTAATACTTGATTTTTTTTTCTTTTTATTGGAATCATTATTAGAAAACTATTCAAAGACTACCAAATGTGCACTTCATTCTTGTGCCAAGAGGATGCCCATTAACTAAAAGATGAACATATCGCTTGTGCACATATACAAAAGAATCACACTCAAAGTACACCTGAAATCAGCGACAAACATAAGTGATTTTGGTTCTGGCATTTCAACGAGCATGTGATGTATGAGTCAATCATACCATTCACATGCAAGTTCCATGTTAAAATTTTGACATACTTACGATTCAAGGTAGGAAAGACTATGTAACGCTAATAAGGACATGGACTAACACGAATAACCAGCAAAGCAAAAGTAATATGTAAGCGTACAAACATATTGCGGACAAGCAGTAAACCATGTGGGGCTGAGACATATAAACATAAAGCCAAGTTTGTCACCAACCAAAAACGAGTGAAGCAACCACAACATGTGCACTTCTTTTGTATATGTGCGCAAGCGATTTGTCCATCTTTTAGTTAAGGGTATCCTCCCGGCACAAGAATGAAGTGCACATTTGGTAGTCTTTGAATATTTTCTAATAATGATTCCAATAAAAAGAAAAAAAAATCGAGTATTAATGATATGGAGGCAATGTTAGAGTAATCCGGAAAATAAAATTGATTGGACATCACAACTCGATCAAATTTGGGAAAATTGAAAGAGGGTAAATGTGCCGCATGTGTACTAATTTAGGTTTTTTATGATAAAAAAAATTAATTTAGAGTAAATTTGTCATAAATATACTAGCTTGGGGTAAATTTGTCATAAATATACCGGTTTGGGGTAAATTTGTCATAAATATACCAGTTTGGGTTTTTAATGGTATTAAACTTATAAATTTCCACATGGCTTGCCACGTCGGCAACCACGTCAACAAAATTAACGGAAAAATCAAACGGAAGCTAACGGAGGGTAGATCTCGGATATGTACCGGTTTGGGGTTTTGGTGGTCAAAAAAATAGTTTGGGGTAAATTTGTCACATGTGTACCAGTTTGGGGTTTTTTAGGGTATTAACCCTAGATTTATTGGAAAAAAATCATTATAAATCAGTATCTTTAAATGTATTAGGATTTAGATGCTCCCAATTTAGAAGCAAAATTAGCTAATCTTTCCTGATGATAAAATTGGCGATTCAGATGGACTTTATTATGTCAAGTGTCTTTTCTAAGAAAATTTATGAAATATATCATTGTGATTTAGATAATTATGAACTAGTTTCCCTTTTTTTTTCCATCTCTATTTTGTAGAAAATACATAGTTTTACTTCATGAATCAGAAGATTTTGGACTGGAAACACACGAGAGGCTACGTGTTATTAGAGAAATTAGTACATATTCAAGGTATGCTTTCTTCTCCCACCTAATTATTTTTTGCATATCATTGGCAAGATTCTTCTGCCATTCTAATACTCTATACATCTGTTGGAGTTGGCTATTGAGTTTGGTAGATTTTGCTCTCTTTTTTCTCTTGTTTCCAAATGATGGATTTATGAAATGGGCTTAAGGCCCATCCGCTCAAGTTGGGCCCAAAAGGGCCCGGCCCACGGGAATAGGGCCCGTGGATGGGGGACCGTATAAAAGGGATGAGAGAGAGAGAGGACGCACCGGTTGGAAACGAAGTTACGTACGTTCTCCCCTCTCCCGCGCTCTCTCTCTCCAAAAAGAACAAGAAGGCAAACGGCCTTTGTCTTCCCTTCGATTGACATCATCGGATCAGAATTTCTTCCTCTTCTTCGGCATTGGTGTTTAATCTGTGGCTAACAAGGTACGCTCGATTCCGTGGTGTGCTTTACGATCGGTGATACGTGTTTTCCCGGGCTTCGCTTCCGCATTCGTTTTAGGGGTTCGATTTAGTGTCGAATCCGGTTTTCGGGGATCCGTTAATCCCAACATTGGTATCAGAGCCAGGTTTCACGTTTTCCCGATCTGTTTGATGTATTTTGATTGATTTTTCGCAAAAACAAGTTCGGCCGTACGGATCGGGCGACAAATCCCGACACCCGAGCGCTCTTCGGCCTTTTTTACATGTTTTCGTATGTCAAAATCAAAATCTGATGGCACGGGAGAAAGGGGCGTCGAGACGAGTCCGCGGGTATGTCGAGCGCCGCCGGCGACGCCCGAAAACGCGCCCACACGCGCGCCGGAAGGCGATGCGCGTGGGCGCGACGCGCCCGGAGGCGGCCCAGCTCGCCCGAGCGCGTGGCACACGCGCCCGGTGCCCAACGCGCGCTGCGCGCGCCGCGGCGACGAACCGGCACGCGCGGTCCGCGGACCGACGCGTGCGCGATCGCATGACGTCACCCAACGGTCAATAACCGCTCGGGTGCGTCATCGATGACGTCGGCACGACGACGGTTGGCCGGCCGGCGACTGCACCAGCGACCCGACCCGACCGGCCCAGCGGACCGGCACGCATGCGGCACGTGCGGCCGACGTGCGTGACGTCGGCCCGCGCCGCGCGCGCGGCACGTGCGGGGCGGTCCGCGCGAACCGGCCAGGCGGCCCGACCGGCACCACCGGTCCGACCGGTCTGTCCGGTCCGACCGGTCCAACGACCGGCGACCGTTGACCCGTTGACCGACCGTTGACCGTTGACTGACCGTTGACCGTTGACCGAAAAAAAAAAAAAAAGGAATTTGTTTCTTTTTCATGTATGCCTATGTGGTATATGTAATCCATTTTTTTATTATGCATTTGTTGCATGAATTATGGAAAATTATGTATTTTCCTTATGTAAAATTATGGATTATAAGTAATCCATTTTTAGTTACTCGCATTTGTTGCGGGAACTATGATGCGTCATGCACGGATACCTGCAATCCCGAGAACAGACGAGGGAAATGCAAGACTTAAAAGGCTGATGTCAGAATTAGTTAATTATCAGTGGCATGATGGTGATTTAGTATCACATGTGGTCAAGGTCAATCAGATGATACAGGAAATCATCTGGAATGGTTATCTTATGCCGGATCTTGAGAAGGTGCCGGCTTTGATGAACACTCTTCCACCTGAATGGCAAGCAGTGTTGGATCGGTTATGGGAGGTCAACGTAGTCCCGGGTTATAGGAGGCTAGTGGAAGCTTTTGTAAGAGAGTACTATAGGATTGAGTTGGCCAAAACTTCAACCCTTAGATTGAGCGCCACATGGCGCAGAGTGAATGCGCCTTGGTGGCGGCATGAATGCTCTCCAAAAGTTTTTCCATGGTTGGCAAATGTGCCTTTAGTTTTCTCAGATGTTTTGACTGATAGATTAGAATGGACATTCCCTAATTATTTCTTTGATTAATTATGAGATGTTTTATGGGTGTAAATATCTCTTTCCATGTTGATATTCCTCTGTATATATTGCTTAGTGTAATGTATAGTTGTATTATGTGAAAGCATTATTGTTTTATTGGATATTAGTTATCTGTTGCTTTACATTATTATTGATTCTTTGTGGGTAATTAGCTATGGGTATTTTAGAAGTTTGTGTAGCTTCATAGAATTGATTTTACATATGACAATCATATTAATGATAGTTTTAAGTTAGGATTTTGGAGGATGATTGGAAACATAGTGACCTTTTGATTACAAGCCTTACTTAAAATTATTCATTAATATGATGGGTCTATGTAAAAGGGGATGCATAAATGATAGGCATTAATAATTCGTGCATATGTCTGATGTGTTCAGATCAATGGCTTCAGCCACAAAGAGCATAGTTGCCGAGCTGAACAAAGGTGAAAAGCTCAATGGTGACAACTATGAGAAATATTGAATATGAAGATTCAATATGTGCTGGAAAAGCAAGAAGCACTAGAAGCTCTTGACCATATTATGGAAGATCTTGAGGATGCCGTGTGTCACCTTGAGCTAGTAGAGGACCGCCTAACGGCATTTGAGCTGAAAATAGATATTTGCAATGCTGGTTCTAGCTCAGAAAGGGCTTTGTGCTCTAAGCGCAAGCGTATTGATTCGTTCAATATGTGGGAATGCAAAGGATCAAGTCCTTATTGCAAGAAATCAAGAATTAACCAACACAATATAGGAAAGCGTCCTCAATTTAAGAAAATGTCAAGGGTGAGGTGTTACAATTGTGACAAAAGGGTCACAATGCTCGCGACTGTCGTGAGCCAAAGAAGGTATACACCTCTTGTACATTTGAGAACTTTGCTTATGTGTCAAGTTCTGCATTATTGGCAGAATCCAATCCTTTGTGGATTGTAGATTTATGAGCGACAGACCATGTAGCGAAGGATAGATGATCCTTCGTGGAATTCCGACGAGTACCAATTGGAACTAAGTGGATCTATGTAGGAAATAACTCCAGAGATGAAGTTAAAAGAGATTGGCACCTGCCAATTGAACATGCGTGGTGGACGCAACTTGTTCCTACATGATGATAAATATGCTCCGGAGATTCGTCGAAATTTAAGTGTCTGTTTTGATGTTGGTTAAGCTTGGTTTTGATATGAACTTCCATAATAAAGGTGTAGATTTGTATTTAGATACAAACTACTATGGTTTTGGTCACTTTCTGGATGGTTTTATTGCACTAAATGTTGACTCTTGTGATGTCAATAATTGTTATTCCCTTGTTTCACATCTTCTACTTCATGTGATAATGATGTGAATGTGTGGCATGCTAGACTTGGTCATATGGGCCAGCAACATATGAAAAGACTGGCCAAAGAGGGCTTGTTGGGCAATATTGAAAAAGTTGATTTGTCCATATGTGAACATTGCCTAGAAGGGAAAACGACAAGGAAACCATTTGAAAAAGGTAAAAGAGCTGAATTTCCTCTGCATTTAATCCATTTGGACGTACGTGGTTCAATGAATGTGAGAGGAAGGCATGTGACTATTTATTTCATCACTTTTAATAGATGATTATACTCGATTCGGATGTGTCTATTTGATTTCTCATAAATCTGAAGCGATAAGTTGTTTCAAAAGGTTTACGACCTTGGTAAAGAATCAATTAGACAAGAAAATAAAAGTATTTAGATCCGATCGAGGTCGAGAATATCTATTTGATGAGTTCAGAAAATTAAGTGATGAAAAAGGAATAGAAAGACAGGTTGTCTATTCCATATACTCCTCAACAAAATGATGTTGCGAGAGAAGAAACAACCCTACTTTTGAAATGGTTAGGTCCATGATGGCACATGCTAACTTACCTATCACTTTTTGGTGTGATGCGTTGTTAACTCGCTGCCTATGTACTTAACCGAGTGCCTTCCAAATCAGTTACTTCCACTCCATATGAGTTATGGATAGGCAGAAAACCGGACTTAAGTTTTCTTAAGCCGTGGAGTTGTGCTGCCTATATTCATGAGTCCTCTCACAACTTTGGGAAATTGGGTCCCAAAGGAAATAAGAGTATTTTCATGAGATACTCCGAACACTCAAAAGGGTATGTGTTCATAGGTGAGCGGGAAAGTGGGAGTATAACTGAATCAATCACGGGATGTCACATCCTTAGTGGATGAATTTCCTAAGAGGGGCGAAATAGGGAAGATTACTTCCTATTTGAAACCTTGGATTAAGATAATGATATTAGTGGTTTCATCCAAGTGGGAGTAATATGAGAAGTGATGAATTGAATTCGACTCATTCTCAATTGCAACTACACGATGAGACAACATTGTCATTATCTAATCCTAGTGGGAGCATTATGGGGAATGATGTGTTAAGTGTATAATCTCCCATACGGCGAACAAGTTGCCAAAGTATTCCCCGTCGACGTTTTGACATTGAAAGGGAAACTTTTATGGTTGCTCCACAAGATGAGGATGAGCCAAGAAATATTTATGAGGCTCTAAATTGCCCTAGTAAGGAAAAATGGATTAATGCAATGAAAGAGGAAATGGAGTCAATGAAATCAAACCAAGTCTGGGAACTGGTTGATCTTCCAAAAGGACACAAAGCTATTGGGAACAAGTGGGTTCTCAAAATAAAGCGAAAGGCTGATGGCTCGATAGAAAGGCATAAGGCTCGCCTTGTGGCGAAGGGGTATAATCAACGAATGAATTGATTATGAAGAAACATTTTCTCCCGTAGTGAGATTTACCTTGATTCACATTATTCGGCAATAGTGGCTAGTATGGATCTTGAGTTACATCAAATGGATGTAAAGACTGCTTTCCTCAATGGAGAATTAGAGGAAGAAATATATATGGAACAACTTTGGTTTCATAGTGAAAGGCCAAGAAGACAATGTATGTCGACTTTGGGGGTCGATATATGGCCTTAAGCAGTCGTCGAGACAATGGTATATACGTTTTCATAATGCCATAATGGCATATGACTTTACAATGATAGATGAGGATCATTGTGTATATATTAAAAGATCCAAGGATCAATTTGTGATCATATCATTATATGTTGATGATATACTAATTGCCAGAAGCAACATGGAGTTTGTTAATACTGTCAAAAGTTGGTTGTCTTCCAACTTTGAGATGAAAGACATGGGTGATGTTGCATACATTCTTGGAGTTAAGATTTCGAGATTCTAAACCCATAGACACTCCTATTGCAAATGGTGAAGGATTGAGCCATAGACTGTGTCCAAGGACTCCACAAGAGAAGGAACAAATGAAACATGTTCATTATGCTAGTGCTGTTGGAATGCTTGATGTACACTATGATGTGTACAAGACCCGACATATGTTTTGCGGTTGGAATGGTGAGTAGATACCAATCCAATCCAGGTCCAAAGACAATGGAAAGCCGTTAAGAGAATACCGAGGTATCTAAAGGGGACTGCTGATTATATGCTTTGAGTCATTAAGAAAATGATCTGCGACTACGAGGCTATACTTGATGATGATTGAGGAGGAGATTTAGATGAAAGAAAATCTATCTCCGAGTTTGTTTTCTTACCGAATAATGGCACCATATGTTGGAGCAAGAAGAAACAAAAGTGTATAGCCTTGTCCACGATGGAAACCGAGTTCGTGGCATTATCGCAGCAAGATAAGAAGATGTTTGGCTTAAGAGATTATTGGATCATTTAGGTGTTATTGGAGGTGCTGCAGATTTGTTATTTGTTAACTGTGATAGTCAAGCAGCGAAAGAGTACACCAAAGATCCAAAATATCAAGGCAAGACCAAACATGTAGATACCAAGTATAACTTTGTTAAAAAAAAAATATGGTTGCACGAAAAGATGTGAACTTAGAGTACATACTACGCATAGAATGGTAGCAAATCCTATGATAAAGCCAGTACCTAGAGATGTGTTTTTTGTGGCCATGTGAAATCTCTAGGATTGCGTAGAGGCTGATGTACTGAATATTGAAATTTCCCTGAAGTGTTCACATTTGATGAATTTGTGTTTTCATCATTAATGCCTATGAATCTATGTGTGATCTTTATGCATCTTAATGCTCAGTGCATTACTTTAAGTTGAGAAGTATGTCGGACAGATATAAGATTAGCCCACTCACACGGGTAATCGCCTCTATTTATTGTGTGATAAATAGAGATGAGACTGTTTTTAAGCTTATTATCTAGGTGATAATCGAGAGCTCAAGCTTAAAACACGTATGTCGCCTTAACTGAGTGTTAAGATGAGGACATAATACTTACTATGTCCGAAAGTAAAAATACCCCACATTTTTTACTTTATCTGTCTAAGATGCCAGATGTGAGTTCTGATGAATTTTGTGAATGAGTAGATACGTGAACTCAAGTTAGACATTGGGTATGTCTGAACTATCATCTGTACGGTATTGAAAGGTGTAGACATACGCTCCATGGGAAAGGAGTTAATACCGTAATACGTATTTCATACTACGTATGCATGAGACGACCAATAAGAGTGGCAAAAAGTTTGATCTCAACTTTTATGACGTGTGAGACTCTTGAGGAAAAGAGTTCCTCAATTTTTAGTCCCCTTATGACTCTTACTTATTCTCAAGATTTCTATTTAGTGTTTGCTATCTTAGGATGTTGCCAATGGTCATGAGTTTGATTCGATCTAATGGGGCATTTCTAGAAAAGCAAGCTGGACTGAAATTGAGAGTTTGAAGGAAAGAGGAAGATCGATTTTGGAGAATCACATTGTAGTTTTGTATTCACCGGTTAACCAATTATGATTGTCTTTGTGATAATCATAATTGTGAATACAATAAATATATCATTGTTTAAAAGAGATCAAGAGAGATATAAATGTGATCGATCGATCTAGGGTACCGCATACTAAATCTACTCGGAGTGTGATGCCCATTATGAGCTGCTATATATTCCTAACGGATGTATGGCAACGAGCTCTCAAAGTATCTTGGTCACACGGATTATTCACCGGTATGAATGTTGAAGAGAGGAAAAGAGGATTCTGTTCGGCCCACCATGTTAAGTGAGAGTCTATGATGGATTATTCTCGATGGGGCTAGGTAGGGCCTGTCCGCCCATGTTGGTTTTGGACCACCATGTGCGAGTGGGAGATGATGGATTTATGAAATGGGCTTAAGGCCCATCCGCTCAAGTTGGGCCCAAAAGGGCCCGGCCCACGGGAATAGGGCTCGTGGATGGGGGACCGTATAAAAGGGATGAGAGAGAGAGAGGACGCACCGGTTGGAAACAGAAGTTACGTACGTTCTCCCCTCTCCCGCGCGCTCTCTCTCTCCAAAAAGAACAGTAAGGCAAACGGCACTGTCTTCCCTTCGATTGACATCATCGGATCAGAATTTCTTCCTCTTCTTCGGCATTGGTGTTTAATCTGTGGCTAACAAGGTACGCTCAATTCCGTGGTGTGCTTTATGATCGGTGATACGTGTTTTCCCGGGCTTCGCTTCCGCATTCGTTTTAGGGGTTCGATTTAGTGTCGAATCCGGTTTTCGGGGATCCGTTAATCCCAACACCAAATAGTAAAAATTCAAGTCGAAATTTTATAAGTTAACGAACTTTTGAAATCAATGCTTTTGCACAACTTGTGTCCCCAAACATTTGGTTTGAAAAGAACCCTTGAGTTGAAGGGACATCGGCTCCCAAAATAAGTCACATTTGAATCATTCATCAACACAAAAAAGTACAAAAAGAAAAATTAGGTAACTTTGTAATTCTAATATTTGTAGTTTCACGTTTATTTTATGTTAGCTTAAGAAAATCATTAAAGCAAACCTCGTACTTGACAAGGTTTAGTCAAATATCACCAGTCACTTCGATTTACATATAATGTCGATGAATGACTATATAAATAGAGAAAATAATTGTGGGGTGGTGGTGATCATGACTACGTGAAATGTGAGAACCTTGTATAAATAGAATTCCAAATAAGAGTACCACAAGAAAAATTGACTATAAATAGTACTCTTGTTTTTTTTCCCTTTTCTTCTCTAGCCAATCACCCAGTTTCCAACAACCGGCTAGAGGCCATGACGAGCGAGGGTCAACCTCCTTAGCCTTAGGCGAGGTCGCCCTCATTGGGATCTAGCGAGGGGCGACCTCGCTGTCCTTGGGTAGGTCTCGCCCTCACCAAAGGCCGGCAAGGGTTGGCCTCGCGGGCCTTAAGTAAGGTTGCCCTCGCCGGGATCTAGCGAGGGGTGACCTCGTTGGCCTTGGCAGGCTCGCCCTCACCATATCTTGGTGAGGCCAACCCTCGCTAGTCGTGGCCTCTGGCCGGTCACCGGAGGCTAGACGACCGCCGAGGGGAAAAAAAAGGAAAGAAATAAAAAAAATTAAAAAGAAATTAAAAATATAAAAAATAATTTTAAAATTTGAAAAAATGTTAAAAACTTTAAAAATTCTATCCACGTCAGCAAATTCCGGCCAAAATTAGCTAAATGGACTCAATTAGTAAAAAGTAAAAATGTTTAGGACTCAATTGGTAAAATTGAAAAATTTAGGACTGAATTGGTAAAAGTGCTATAGGTTTATGACTTTTTGGATAATTTTTTCAACAACTCACCTGTTCATCATTTGTCATGTGTCAATATGCATAGATGATAGGGCAAATTACGAAACAAGACTGAGGTCAATTGTAAGATGCAATTATATTATTCAAAAAAAAAAAAAAGGGAAACTTTACCATAAGCCTAATTGAAAAGTCTCAATGAAATCAGAATAATTACATACTGAAGATAAGAAATCGAAAGTACACCTGACAAAATGAAATAGTTAAATGGGTGATATTGATCGAGGTCAATAATAAGGATAAACTCAAATGTCAATAAGATTGATTGAAAAAAATGATTATATATATATATTATGATGTAGATGCTCCCAACTCGAGAAGGAAATTTAACTAGATAGTCGTGATAATATAATCGTGACACATCATCATGAAATAAATCATTATGTCGACTATTATTTTTATGAAAAATTATGGAATATTTTAGCATGACCTAGGTAAATTTTGAATTAGTTTTCCTTTTCTTCCCTCTCTATATATGTAGATGTAGATAATACATAGTTTTATTTTCACTAGTCAAAATTCAAATAATGCTGGAATATAAACTCTGACGAAGCTACCTATTATTACAGAAATCGGTACATATTTTGAGATATAATTTTTTTTTCTCACATGATAAAGCTACTACACGAGAGGGGTCCACATCACATGTGACAGAAAATAAGTTATTTTGTGCATTATTGGCGAATTTCTAATAGTCTTCCCAGCCTTTTGAAGCGTTTGGTACATCCTCCTATATTTTATTTCATTTCCAAATAATGAAAGGAAAATTTTCGTTTTCTAACAGAATATATATATATATATGATGAAAAGATGTCATAATAGTTCCCTTCTCCTTGATGAATTTTTACACAATACCTTGCATGTACTGTTTATACAGAGCAAGTTTCAGCACATTGATGTGCTTATAGAATATTTTTGAATCATTGGGACAATGGAAAGGCGGAAAAGAAGTAATGGATTTACTAATGTTTCATATGTCACAGGATTTGAGGTGCTTGACGAGGGCGGAATTTTTAACACCTAGCGAAAACTTGTCCGATGCTTAAAAAGCTCTAAACACTCTATTATTGAAACGATGGATCTACCTTATTTCTGTAAATGTACAAGATTTGAGTATATGAGTTTTTGTATTGGATCCTTAATTATTGCCTTTTGTCTTTTGTTAAGATAAGTGAGTACTAGGAACAACTCAAATATTTAGACCATGCTTGTATTCGTGCCTAAAGTGATGTCCTGGGTGCATTTATTTAACCGAAAACTTCACAATAAGGGTAAATATTGTCCATGGAAATCATTTTCAAGGAAAACAATTATTCTTCATTTGTTTGGAGATTTATGGAAAGTGATTTCCTTTTTGCCAAAATGAAAAATCGTTTTCCCTTAATCTAGGCTGACATTTTTTCTTTTTAGTCCATGAAAAAAATATTCCATAAATCAATTAGTTTTTTGTTATCCAAATACCGAAAAGTCACAAAATAGTTTTCCTTCAAACAAATGAACCCTTATTATTCATGATTTCAAGTATGAATTTTCTTTTTTTAATGAAATTCAAGTCAAAATTTACAAGTTTATGAACTTTTTGAGTCAATGCTTTTGCATGACTTCTCTCACCAAACATTTTCTTTGGCGAGAAGCCATAAGTTAAAGGGACATAGGCTCCCAAATTTATGTTACATTTGAATGATTCATCAATACAAAAAAGAAAACAAAATATATAGAAGAATTAGGCAACATTGTGTTCTAGATATTTATATTTTTCATGTCTTTCTTTTTAATGTGAGCTCAAGAAAATCATGAAGGCAAACCCTTAAAATCAACAAGGTTGAGTCAATGATCACCAGTCATTTCATTTCCCTATCATCGACTCTCTCTCTCTCTCTCTCTCTCTCTCTCTCTCTCATCTATTTCTTTACTAATTCCCTAACTCGACAATTTCAAAGTAAACTGTCTACCTCTCAATTTATTCAAAATCTTTTTTTTTTTATATTACCCACTGATTCTTTCGTACACAAATGATGCCCGCCAAATTTGAATGCAATAAATAAAATTATTCTACTATGCTTTGCAAAATCAGTTCCACTAAGTAGAATTTAATGAGATCACTTATACCCTTTAGAAGTCCAGTCAACGTATAAATCAACGGCAAAATAATTATTTAAGGAGCATTTTATGAGCATGGCTAGTTTATTCAATTCCTCCCCCCCAAAAAAAAAAACAAGAGAAGTAAATAAAAACAGCTTTTTTTTTTTCAAATTCCTGTTTAATTCGGTGAAGCTGTTCATGAAAGAATTACGAGTGGGTCCAAATTTACACTTTTATTATATTCGATCACTTGTCTTCATTTTTTCACCTTTTAAATGAACTTAGAGTTATATAAATGCAGAAAATGAATGTGCATTAAGGCCGCAATGTCTCTTGAAACTTTCACAATCTCTAATTACCGATTTGTAAATTTATAAGTAATACTTTTATAATTTTCTGAAATTTAAATAATTTTTAAATTTTTTTGCAAAGAAAATAAAATATATACTTTTGTTTTTATATTAAAGTGCAAACAAACATGCCGATAAAGAATATGGAAATAGATCGAAGATAATCGTCACGAATACGTCGAACCTTTTTCTCTTAAGAATTATAGAAGAATGGATCAGCAGAAGGGCAATGATAAATAGGCCCACCAGTCTTATTTAATACCACAAGAGGGGAGAAAGTTCAATTATCGACAATACCAATAGTGATAATGATTATAGTTCTAGCAAATATTATAATGAACATGACAACGTATCCACCACCATATATATAAACTGGTCAATTTTAACAAGTTTACAATTTAATCCCGGTTTTATTTGCTTATTTTTTTTTTTAGTAAATTACATCCATCGTTCAATTTCCGTACTTTCAATAAACTGAATTTTCAAAACCTTTTTGGTTGGGTGATTCAAGTTTTGTAATTCCAATCACACCACTTTATAAATCATTCATGGGAATTTAAATAACACGCGACGGGAGTTGACGCGATAATTTATCTATGTGCAATGTGGCATACCTTGTCTTGATCTACATTTCACTAACCTTTTAACTAGTCGATAGCATGGCTTGATTCAATTCATTTCAAAGCATAATTATCAAATCAAAAGTTGTGAAGTATCTAGGGCCAATTCCATAAAAAAGCACGAACTTTAGGGTTTGGGACAAATCATTTTGTCTCAAAAAAAGCACTAACTTTTATTCGTGTCCCAAATCGGCCTGCCGTTAACTCTCCTTCACGGTCATCCGACCGGATCCGAAAACGTCTCCCCGCCCCTCCCCGCCTATCCTCCCTCCCTCCACACGAGAACGCCTCCCGAACCGAAGAACATCAATGGCTGGATCACGACGAACGAGAGGAGTCCGTCAATGGCCGCCGCCTCGTGATCTTCTCGTGGCCATCCTCCGTCCGAGGGAATTCCGGGAGCGGATTCCGATCAGCCGATTTGCCCCCGCCCGATGGCGCGCCCGCCCGAAGATCCCGAAACCCTAGAACCCAGCTTCCTCTTCGAGTGGTACATCAACCCCACCTTCCCCTCGCCCTTCTACGTCGCCGGAGGCTCCGGTGTTGCCCCCGCCGCGGCCGCACGCTCGCCGGCCTGCGATTCCGATTCCGATTCCGATTCGGGATCCGACGGTTCCGGCTCGGCCCGCGGCGCCAAGACGCCGTCGGGGTCGGACCGAGCCGCCGCTGGTGGTGGTGCGAATGGGGCCGAGGATCGATTCGGATCGGCGGGAATCGGTCTCCGAATCCGCCCGACGCGCCGCGGCCGACGAGGCGGATCTCGCGCGCGCGGATTGCGAGTGGTGAGCATCGATTCGGATTCGGATTCGGAGTATCTGGAATCCGAGAACGTGTGCTCGTTCGACTTGGAATCGCAGAGGAATCAAGGCGGAGCTCGAGTGGGAGGAGGTGAGCGAGCGGGTGCACGATCGGGACGAAGAAGAGGTGACGGTCTCGTCGGAGAATTTTACCGAGGAGTTAGAAGGGGTTGTTGCTTCCGCTAAAGGGAAGTCACTGGAAAAGGAAAAAGAGAAGAGATTGCTGGTTTTGCGAGAGGGCGGAGGCGCGCAGATAAGAGGGAGGCGATAGAGCAGCTCCTTCGCGAAATCCTCTTCATCGCTTCGCTTTGGGTTGGGGAGGAGGTCGGCTCCGTTAGGGTTTCGGCCAGCCAGATCCGCGGGCGGATCTGACGTGGAAATGCCAGGTCGGATGATCGTGAAGGAGAGTTAACGGCAGGCCAGATTTGGGACACGAGTGAAAGTTGGTGCTTTTTTTCGAGACAAAATAAAGTTTGGGCCAGATTTGTCCCAAACCCTAAAGTTCGTGCTTTTTTATGGAATTGACCCGAAGTATCTATATCTTACTAGCCATTACGTGCTAATGCACCAAGACTCCTTATAAAAGACTAACCTAACATCTAACTTCTTTGTGGAAGGAAGAAGTCCTTATCTCTACCTACATTTTAGAGTCGATGAAGATGGCGACTGTACTACAGGCAAAGGCAAGTAATAGATCGAATCATTCTAGAACCTCTCGATATTATGCGGGTGTGCAATCTATTAGAGAATATGATCATGTCTCGTTTCATCGTTATTCCCTCTTTCTTTGATTAGGGAGAGTCGTTATGCAATGAATCTTCAACGAAAGGAAAGGCACATGCTAGTAATTACATAAAAAGACTGATTTTTTGCTGAGAAAAAGAACAAGGACATACATACGTCCGCAACAATCCATTGCTGACTAGTTCATGCATCAATCCGCCATAGGTCTACTTGAACTAGTAAAATGAGTAGGATGAGAATGTGAATTTCAATTAGCGAGGAAAGTTAATATGAGAGAATAAACAGACATTTATGTCGCGTACAATATCAACAAAAATATTGTAAAATTTATCGATGGTTCTTATTTCATGAGCTTGTGCCATTGTGCTTTTTCATGTTATCGACGAGATTTTTAATTAACTTAGAACAATCAAATCGGCTGTCATATTATAAATTTTTTGACAATACTAGATCTATCAAGATGATTAACCTATAGAAGGACGAGGCAACTTAAGACTACATGTTTTAGCAAGTGGGTCGTACTTAAAATCTACTAAAAAAGTTCAAACCCAATCAATTATCATGTTGAATTTCATATTTCAATTTCCAGCACAAGTCCTTTAAAATATATCTATTTTCGGCCCCCACCAACTACGGGCCAGCAAGCCCCACATTGAAGCACGAGCGGACCCGCTCGTGCGAGCCGGGGAACGTGTCAGTGACTCGACAAAGCATTATATATGTTTCTATCATTGGCACGCTATGCCCGATTAAATTGCGCGGGGCCATTAGTTTATTTGGTCGATGTTCTCTCGATTGAAGAACCTCTTTCCTTTCTAGCTTTTGTGATTTAGACATGTGGGACGGCAGGGAGGAAGGCAAGTGGGACTTCGTCAGCCAGCTGTTTGACAATTATACAAGTTCGAGCTTATTTTTCAGTAAAGAAAGGAGGGGGCCGACCTCAGTTAGGGTTACATTGCATGTATTTATAAGATTGATTAGTTGTGTGCCGGGTATAGATATAATCATAATTACAGAAAATCTCATGGTACATATTTATGAAGCAACTAACAAATTCATATTGTCTCAATAACACGGTCAGCCACAACATGATAATTGGCCTCTATGCTAGAATAAACTATAGCGGATTGCTTCTTGGGACCTCATGGGACCCCATGTAGAAAGATTGGTGCTTTAAAAAATACAAAAAATTGAGGTGAACGGTTAAGTATCAAAAGACCTAACTCTGTTGGTATCTGCATAAGCCATTATCAATGGAGTGAGAGAATATTGTTTGAGAAGCAATCTGTGGGTGAACATGCTAGCTAAATAGTAGTATATACGTGTGACAGCCTAGAGATGAGGTAATTTGAATAAATGCATGAATTGACTAATCAAATTCATAGCAAAGCTAATATTAGATCTAGTTGTGGATTAATACTGCATTGCGTTAACCATGTGTCAATAGAACGTCAGAGAAGAAAGAAGCTCACCATTGTTAAGGGACAACAAAGTCTTCGAGGCTAAAGGAGTAGACACGGGCTTGACCTAAACAAGGTCAAACTTGCACAAAAGGCCCTCAACCTACTTGGCTTGAGATAAAAGGGTACCATGAGAGCAGTGATGAGAATTAATGCCGAGGAAATAGTGAATGGTCCTAAATCCTTTATTGCAAATATCTATGAGAGTCGAGTAACCAAAGACCTTAATAAATGAGGAGTTTCACAAGTGATAATGCTATTATTAACATACGTGAAAAGATACAAACGACCTTGAGAAGAAGTATAGAGAAATAATGAAGAATTGACTTTACTTGCCATGAACCTAAAGACGAAAAAAGCCACTAAAACAATAAAACATGCACACGGAGCTTGTTTTTAATCATAGATGACTTTCCAAAGATAGCACACGTGATTCCGGAACTCAAGATGAGAAAAACCAGGAGGCTGGTGCAAATAAACTTCCAAAAACAAGCAGGCTAAAAGTCTCGTCATGGTCCAATTCGACATACTACTTAAATCCCCGTGCAACAAGATGACCTTTGAAGCGTTTGACAGCGCCATCAAATTTTTCGTTGACCCTAAAAAGCTACGTGCAACCGACTAAATTCTTACAAACATCAAGAGGTGCAAGATCTTGCCTTTGATTGATAACCAAGGCATTAAATCCGCATGCCATGGCCTCTTTCTAACGTGGGTCAAGAATGGCCTTAGAGTAACAAGTCGGTGTCTCTTTACGAAAAGAGTGAGAGAAATTAATTTTTTTTTGGGGGTTTTAGAAATTTTAAATTTAACGCGAGTCTGCATTGGATGAGTGAGAAGAAGAAACCGAAGTGTAGAGAGGATTTGCAGATCTATTGTGGGAGGCATTTGGTTAGAAGAAGAGATAGGTTGGAACACAGTGAGTGTGATTGGGTGGGCTGAGTTTAGGGGAGATGCAAATTAGGAGGTTAGTCTTAAAAAAGAGGAAAAGGCTGTGAAAATTTCTAAATTATGTCACCATGAGATTCGGAAATTTTATTTAGTTTTCCTTTTTTCCTCATCCCTACGTATGCAAAAAGCAAAAGGTTTTATTTTCATGAATAAGATAATTCCATATTGTAAATATAAACAAGGCTATATATTATTAGAGAAGTCGGTACGCATTTTTGAGATATAATTCTTCCCACACTACGACGTGATAGTAGTTGACATCGCATGCGAGAGAAACCATGTGCCTGATAATTTCTTGTCTCATATAAATATAGCGTTACGACGTGATTGTGGTCAACACCGCATGCGAGAGAAACTACGCGTCCGGCCACCGAACCGTTTAGTGAATTATTGGCAAAATTCTAGCAGTCTACTGTCTTTAGGAGCTGGCTATTGAGTTTGGCACATTACTCCTATACTTTTCTTAGCTCTAAACACCTCATTCTTGAAAAAGGGTCTAACTCCTTTGCGTGAATGTAGGGGATTTTTAGATATTTGTGATTTTTTTGTCAGAATCTTAATTATGCCTTCTATCTTTTGTTAAAATAAGTGACCATTGGGAACGACTCAATATCTTTACGAATAACCTGAGTTGTAATTTTCATGATTTCAAGCTATTGAAAATTTTAATAAAAATTCAAGTCAAAATTCATAATTTTATGTACTTTTTTCGGCAATGCTTTTGCATGACTTGTTTCACCGAACACTTGGTTTGGAGAGAAGCCATGAGTTGAAGGGACATAGGCTTCCAAATTTATGTTACATTTGAATCAATCGTAAATATAAAAAAATACATAAGAATCAGGTAACATTGTAATTCTAGATACTTATATTTTTCATATCTTTTTATGTGAGCTCAAGAAAATAGAAAGCCAAACCTTAAAATCAACAAGGCTGAGTCAATGATCACCAATCTTTCCATTTCCCTATCATTTAGGGCGCGTTTGATAACGTTTTCTTTTCAAAATTGTTTCGAACAGAAATAGAAAAAACTATTTCTGCTCCGGGGATAATTTTTGAATAGAAGAAGGCGTTTGGTAAACTTGTTCCGGGAATAAAAAATGAACAAAAACACGTTTGGTAAATTTGTGTTCTTTTTTTGTTTCTTTTAATTTTTTAATTTTTTTCTTTATTTTTTCTTTTTTTTCTTCTTTTGGCCGCCGCCGGCCTCGCCATGGCCGACGAGGGCTGGCGAGCTCGGGCTTGCCCATATCCGGTGAGCCCGAGCTCGCCCGCCTTGCCCCGCACCGGTGGGGCTCGGCCTCACCGGGCCACCGCCAGGCCGGCGAGCCTCGTTGGTGGTCGGGCGAGCTCGGGCTCGCCGGATCTGGCGAGCCCAAGCTCGCCCGGCCAAGGCGAGGCCGAGCCTCGCCGGGGCCGGCGACGCTCCGGTGAGGTCATTGGCCCTCGACGGCGGTCGCCGCCATGGCCGAGGCCGGCGACTAGCCAAAGAAAAAAAGAAAAAGAAAAGAAAAGATAAGAAAAAGAGAGGATTTCTTCTTAAAAATTGTTCCGAAATAAGAAACATGTTTTTCTTGTTTCTCGTTTCTGTTCCAAATGTGCTCCTGAAAAAAAAAATAGATTTGGAACAAAAACGTAAATAAACGCGTTCTGTTCTTTTTTTGTTTCCTGAAAAAAAAAAAAAAAAAAAAACAGAAATTTTGTTCATAAAAAAAAAAAAAAAAAAAGAACGTTAACAAACAGGGCCTTACTCTCTCACTCTCTCACACATTCCTTTGATTACTAATTTCCTGACTTGACCTTTTCAAAGGAAACGGCCTACCTCTCAATTTCTTCAAAATCAATTTTTTACTTTTTCATATGAACCACTAATTATTCACTCTTCGTACACAGAGGATGCCCATTTGATTACTAATTTCCTGACTTGACCTTTTCAAAGGAAACGGCCTACCTCTCAATTTTTTACTTTTTCATATGACCCGCTAATTATTCACTCTTCGTACACAGAGGATGCCCATCAAGTTTGAGAGCATCAAGTAGAATTTGTCATAGAAATCTTTGCAAAATCAGTTCCACTTAATTGAATCTGATGAGATCACTTATAAATCCGGTGCAGGTATGTGGTGCACTTTCTTGATATTATTATTTCAATATGCTGTTAAGTTCCATCAAGCCATTTATGAAAGAATTGACAGTAGGTCCCAATTTACACTTTCTTGAAATTTGATCACTTATCTGAACTTTGGCCTTTTGGACGAATTTGTTGTTATTCAAATAGAGAAAACGAATATAGAATACGTCTACAGTGTCTCTTAAAACTTCCATAGTACCTAAATGTCAATATGCATATCCAAATGTAATCTTTTCTTAATTCTCAGAAATTCGAACGGTATTTTAAGTCTTTGACGGTGAAAATAAGAAGACATTTCTTTGCTTAATCTAAAGGGTAAACAAACATGCCCATAAAAAAATGAGAAAAGGATCGAAGGTAAATTGTCAAGAATTAATGCAACCTGTATTATGAATACGTCGAACCTCGTTTTCCTATGAATTCCAGGAGCATGGTTCAGAAATAGGAAATCATGATGGGCCCACCAGTCTTTTTTTTTTTTTTTTTACTCGGGAATTGCCGTACAGCCGGCAACCGGCGACGTAAACCTGGGGCGACCTAAGAGGACCCACCTCTCCCGGACTCCAGGTGAGTCGTAAAGCGACCGCGGGGATTCAAACTCGCTCCATTCTAGAAGAGAAATTGAGGGCAAACTACACGACCACCAATGGGGTGGGTGGCCCACCGGTCTTATTTAATACCACAAAAAAGAAGAAAGTTCAATTTTGAACGATTAATAATGATGATAATGATCTAAATTCAGTTAAATAATTTGGTTGATTTTGACAAGGCTGAAACAAATCGCAGTTCGCTTGCCTACTTTTTAGTAAATTACATGATCCATCATTCACTTTTAGGACTAATTTCGATAAAGTGAAAACTTTCAAAACTTTTCAATCGAGTGACTCAACTTTCGTAATTACCAATCATGTCGCTTTTTGAATCATCCACGGAACTTGTATAGCGATGGTGGAAGTCGACGTGGGAGCTTATCCACGAAGGGCATACCATGCCTCCATCTACATTCTATTGACCTCTTAACTAATTGACGACATGACTTCATTTAATTCATTTCAAAGCATAATTGGCTAATCGAAAGTTTTGAAAACCCGATAATCTCATTAAACATAATTTGAAGTGGGAACATTAATGTTTCAATCAATCATATTGACAGAAAAGGAATATCTATATCTTGCTAACCATTACACGCAAAAGCACCAAGTCTCCTAATAAAAGAAGGGTTAATTACAAGCAAGACTACCTATTTTGAGTTCTCAATTCCACCAAAGCGATAACTTGGCATGAGATTGAGGCATAAATATGAACAAGCCATCGACCCAACACCGCGAATAAAATTGCTTACCTTACTTCATCGCAGAAGGAAGAAGTCCCAATCTCTACCAAAAATCCATAGTCCATGAAGATGGTGATTATACTCCAGGCAAAGGCAAGTAATAGATGAAGCAATTAGAACCTCTCGAAGTTCTGCAGATATACAATCTATTAGAGAATCTGATCACGTCTCCTTTCGTTGTTATTGCTTAGAATGATCCCTCTCTCTTAGGTTAGGAGAGTCATTATACGAGGACATAAAGTCAAAAAAAAAAAAAAAAATTATCTTACGTTCCAAGTTTGCAAAGATTACATGTTTGGATCTTATGGTGCACTGGGATTGAAAGTATGGAGCGAACCATTTACGTCTAGCCATGGTAGATTTTCATGGCTTTTCTTCACAAGGGACATCAGGTTAGGTAGACGTTATCTATTGATTTAAGTTTGTGCACTAATTCGTAGCCATCTACTGCCAATTGGGTTTCTTTTTCGTGGTCAGAGAATTACCAGGGACGTCGATTTGAACTTTCATCACTAGAGGTGGCAAAATGGTGGGCGCTTCTCAGCAGTATTGATTGATGCGTGTTAGAATTGAGTACGTATAGTTGCTTATTTAGAGACTCTCTCCCTCAATCGAAGTTCCTACAAACACGGCATTTTAGATTGCGCAAACTCTCGAGGAGTGAAATTAAAAAAAAAAAAAAAAAAAATTGAAAACTGACTATGATATATTAGAAGAATTAAAGATGAGTATGAAAAGCCAAGCGTGAGACCTTTGGACTTGAGACCAAGAGAGAACAACTGGATGAAAAGATATGCGTTTACATATTCTGTAACAGTGATAGTCTGTTCTATGATTATTTCCGCAATAGCATTGACTAGTTCTCTTCTATCTTTTTCAGTATGCTAATTTCCATATTTAAGGGAGAAGAATTAACAAGGAATTGGATTTCTAATCAGGCCAGGTATGTTTTGGGATTGAGTCGAGTCAAATATTAACCACCAAAATTATGTTACATATAATTAAGTCACTTTGGGTCAGACCCATTTCGACTCGGCCCACCTCATCTGACAGGCCTAGTCAGACCCCAACAAGAAGTCCTCTTGAAGAACTTAGGACGATCAACTGGCCGGACTCACGGTTTACATGGTGAATTCCGACCGTAGAGCCAGTTGCAAAAGAAAAAAGTTGGTGCTATCGCAAATGAGTACGGGGTAACATAAAACGATGATTACAAAAACAACGGGAATTTTACGGGAATTCCTGCTAAAATGGCAAAGAGTATCCCTGACAGCATTTGATTTATAGTGGTGTAAACAGCTTCTGTCTTTACATTCATCATTTCCCAGGCGACATGCTTCCATCATCAGAAACGCATAACAACTTCACCTCTTAGTTACTATAAGCTCCATTTCGATCAATAATCTACATCAATCAACCTAACTAAGAACACAGCTCCATCAGTACGACTTTAACTCCTGAGTACTTTCCATGGATACATTTGCGCGAATGGGCACACACACCCGTCCATAAGAACAAGCGTGAGTTTGTGATATGTGAGAGAAAGAGAGAGTGAGTGAGTGAGAGAGACTCAGCAAAGCCATTTTTTAAACTCTGAAAGCCAAAAGAACAATTTACTTGAGGATTATTTCATCAAAGAAATTTTCACGCAGGATTAACCAAGTACAAAATGTCAAAAAAATCCCTCCTCAAGCCAGATCTAGGTGTCAATCGAGCACATCAAACAAAAGTAAGGGTATTGCTGAAAATGACCAAACGAGAGAAGCCCTAAAGTTTGACGCCCTAACCGGTTAGAGCCGAGTTGAGAGCACTATGCACATCCACTCCAATTTGTGCTTCGGCCTTTTCCAAGTCGGTGGAGGCTGAGTTCACTTTCTGGGTGAACTCGGCAAGCCCCTTCTGGACCAGGTTCGCATCAATTTGATCAATCGGCACAGCCTCAACAGCGATAATATCTGCAAATGAGTTTGCATGGATGAATGCAAAGCCACTGCTGACAAAGTACTTTGTCACGTCATTTCCATCATGAACCGACATTAGTCCGGGTCTTAGTTCTGCAATAGTTGGCACATGTCCAGGAAGAACACCAAGTTGTCCTGTTGTTGCTGGCACTATGACCATGTCCACCTAAAAAAACAGGGGAAAAATGAGCTTATTCACAACCATGTCCATCTTAGGAGCATTTATGCGCATGCAACAGAAACTTTGTTGATTCAACTAGTGCTTTGTTTCACACTTCAAAAATGCATTAACAGCTTACAACTGACGCATATGATGAGCACAGCCTTGAAAGTTAGTTAAATTTGTAATTCTAGAACCTCCTTTGACTGTCCCTACTTGGATTGCCACTACAAGCTTCACATCTTTATTTTCCTCAGTATGATTTCATGGGATCGAGCAGATACAATGACCACGACCTTGACCACTCAAAGAATGGGCATCAGAGAAGATAAGGTGGTCCATCTTTGCAGATCATGTTTAATAGCAGGTTTAATGTAGTCACTACAAGAAAAACAATGGGAGAAAATACCAATATCACAGGAAATAAGTTGTTCCAAGGGTCCAGACTAACCAAAATAAAAATGGAATCAACTATCAAGTCTGTCACAATCACGAGAAACCCATGAAGTCCCTAGAACTCTGAAACTGAAAAGTTAAGTGTTAATTGCTTGTCCTCAAACTATAAGTCTGGGATTATTCTATTTAAGATGAGCAAATTGAATCCATAGGAAAGATACATATTCTCATGTAGTTTCTTAAATCCCTACAAATCCATCCATATATGAAGGATAGGGATAGATGTAGTGGATAAACAAAACTTTTCTTTTTACTAGCCTACAAACAAATTAATACTTAAATCCCTCCATCTCCCTTCTGTATTTTTCTCTAGAAATATTTCTCATCACCTCTACCATAAACAAGGAGAAGAAATAATTTTTGGTGGTCTCTTGGCCACATAAGAGGTTATTACCTAAATTGCAATTCCGATTGCAATAAGTTTCATATATAATATTCATATATTATATGTGTTTATTTATTATATGAATATAAATTATATATAAAAAATTTGGTGGTCTCTCCTTGGAACCGGGAACCGGACCAACCGGCCGCCGGTTCCAAGATTAGGAACCGGGAACCGGACCGCCGACCGTGGGAAACCGCCCAAAACTGGGGTCCGGTCCGGTTCGGTTCGGGTCCGGTCCCGGTTCGGGCGGTTTCCATTGCACGTTGACTGTTCAGAGATAAGTGATACAGTAACGGCGATAATACAGTAGAAGCAGTTTCTATGCTTCTAGGTAAGGAAGCAGGCATCTTTAAACTGACCTACCGCAATGTACCCACTCAGAAACAAAGGAAAGAGCGACATGCAAACAACTCCTGAATGATAAGGCTGAGTTAGAAACCACCAAACAAGCAACGGCACATGCATGCTTTTAGATTATAAAAAAAAATTAGGGGAAAAAGGGCTATTTCAACATCACCACACAACTAGTTGTGTTTGTGTATTCATATTTCTGTTCAAACCTTATCTCTTACTCACAGTTTTCATCATTTATTTTCATTGGATCTTGAAAAGCTATATAAGAATCGATTGATTGGAAAAAGAGATGACATACTTCTATGAAATGGAGTAAATTAAGGGTTTTCACAGTGAAATACTTCTGCAGTAGCTCAATGTTGGTGTCAATCATGAGACTCACTCACTTTGCCCATGAGCTACTTATATTACAAAATCGAAAAACAAAATGCAGCTTACCAGTCACAAAAGCCCAAACTTAGGACAAATTGGACCATAACTAATAAATGTGACATCTCAATGAATCCTTGGTTTGGGCCAAAGAAACAACGTCACTCATATTTTCCCTAGAAGGCAACTCGGGAAAGAAATTTTCCAGAATAAGTTACTCTCATTGTTCCAAACTGTGTGGGGACACATTCTCACTCTGAGCTCCTCCAATAAGTTACCCCCTAGATTTTGGGAAAGTAGAGTTCATCATGCATGAAGAGCACACTGCTGCTAATCTCCTTCGATGTTGCCCTCGGATGTGCTGATTCTACAACTACACATGGGTCGCAGAAGGTTAGGTAAAGCAAGAGAGTTAAATCAGTGTCCCCTCCACCATAGAGAAAGTCTGTCTTGCTGGATTTCCCAGTATTATCACCATGTTTCAGTATGCTTGAAAAATTTCCAGGGATGATCAAGTAAATGAGCTTTTTTTGTCAAATGAATGCTTTGACAAAATAATGCTTTTGGTATTATATCACTATCATCACTTGAAAAAGTGCTTCTCCTTCGTCTGTCAAAGGAATGCTTTGACAGAAGACATAGGAGATTCTCTCTCTAGTAAATAGGCTTTCTTTCTGGGCTTGATCTCTACTTTTATACCGGTCACATTCTTTAGCACCTTCATAGTCAAGTATCCTTTCACTTTGCTCATAGTGAACAAGAAACAGAATGGAACAAGGATCAACATGGCAACAAGATGCACAACAACAACCATAGAAGAAATCAGAACTACAACAAGAGAAAGCACCATTTATAATCAAGTCTTCAGCCACAAAATAGATGTTCAATCTTGAAGTATAACTTCAACTTAAAACGTTTTTTCACAGAAAAATCAAGAATTGGAAAACAATTTCCAAAAACATCTAGTTACATCACCTAGAAAAATTAGTCAATGGCAAATATTTTCATTATCAACAACAATTTATACCTAAATATTTTCGGAAATGATGCAAATATTTTCCTTTGTTCATTTTTGTGAGCAATATAACTAAACATTTTCCTTTCCAAATCTTGAATTCTCCATGAAACAAACGCATCCTAACACCACATCTCAAGTACGTTTACCCTAGATCACAATGGGAAGTTCCTCAGCAGGGGAAAATTTTTTTGACTCGACGACTTACGCAAAATCACTCTGTAATGCAAGCTCTCAACGTGTAACTCCATGGGCGCTAAATCGTGTACTTCTAATTCACAGACCTTCCAATCACAATGCTCCGAAAGCAAATTGAAAGATATAAAAACGTTCCTAAAGCACATGTAAATCGCGTCGGCAATTCAATCCGCCAAACACGAATGCGAACGAACCCTCAAACCAACTCAATGTACTACAATCAACACAACGAACGCATTGTAAAAGCATGACCATGGGCATCGAAAATCACTACATCACAAACGCCGCCGCTCCCGCCGCAATCATCCGCGCGCACCCAACTAATCCGCAATCAACAGAGAAAGAAACCGCGACAAACAGAAACGGCGACGGATTCAGCTCAAAATCGAGCTCGGGAATCGATCGGGGACGGGGAGACGGAGACGGGACGGACCTCCTTGGCGGACAGCTCCGAGGCGTACGGGAGGACGAAGTTGACGGTGAGCTTGGTCGGGATGGAGGCCGGGGTGGCGGGCCGCGGCTGCATGAAGGAGAGAGGGGTCTTGGGCGGGTCGATGTTGGGGATCAGCTTCTTCCACGCCTCCACGAACGCGGGGTCCGCCGTCTCCGCCGCCGGGAGATCCGACGAGAAGGGGCGGCGGGAGGCGGCGGCGGCGGCGGGGGAGGTCGTCGGGACGGGCCGGCGGAGGAGCTTCGCGGCGTGCCGGAACATGGCGGCGGGAGGTCGGAGTTCGCTCGGCTCTCGCAGGGTCGGAGAAGCGGAGGCGCGGCGGAAGAAGGAGAAAAGGGGCGATTTGAGAGACTTGCGAGGTCACTGTGATTTTCTTTTGGGTTTACGGCATAGAAATGGTCCTCGTACTCTTGCGAATATTCGATTGCGTCCCAAAGTTTTTCGTTTTTGTTCAATTTCATCCTCGGACTCCTTTTTTAAATATTTGCGATTTGGTCCTTTCTGTCGATCTACTGTGGCCTTCTGGCTAACTCGTGTTGCAATGATGCCACCAACGTGTCGTCCCATTTCTCATTAGTCGACTAGGTTTATGTTAGGGGTGTTGAATTTTCAGTTCGATTTTCATTCAGTTCGGTTTTCATTAAAAATCAAAATGTTTTTTTTATCGGTTAACCAAACCAAACCGAACCAACGAATCGATAAAAGTTTATTTCTTAGAAACGAAAAATATATACAACAAAAAAAAAACGAAAAAAAAACGAAAAAGAAACAAATGCAAAATCGAAAATCAAAATAAAAACCGAAAAACTGAACCGAACCAAAATTTCGGTTTTAATTTGTATTCGGTTAGGGTCTCATTCAGTTTTGTTTGGAAGTTTTTCATAATGGTTCGATTCAGTTCAATTTTTCATAAAAACCAAATCGAACCGAATTATTGACATCATTTTTATGCCGCCACATCAGCAATCGCCATTAGGAATTATGATGGAAAGGCCAGATCGCACTTGCTCTATGAGTATGATGACGAAATCGAATAGATAAAGAAATGAAGAAAAAAGGGTGGTCCTGCATTACGCTAGTCTTCAAGGATTATTGAGGTGATAAAAAGGCCAACAGGCAACGATGACAATAGATGTCGGTCGATCTATAGCCATGGTTGTGCCGATACATTGCGCGTTTGAGGAAGTATTGAGTGGGCATCTTTTGATCTGCCCGGGCCGGCAATTGCTCTCGGAGTTGTTGTCGACATGGTGAACGTTCTGTAGTTAAGATAGCAGACAGCGGGCCAAATGATGGCAGCGGCGGCTGCGGCGGCGAAAATGTTCCATGGCGAAGGATTTCTTGTTATCACATTGCACACAGATTACATCAACTATGCCACGGACGCTAGGGCTTAATTTCTGGTATACAATCTCAAGATGCAAGATGCCCTTATTTCAACTATGGAAAGCCAAAAGAATTTTACATGAGGATTATTCTATGGAAGAAGTTCAAGATTGAACAGTAGAAAAATGTCACGGACATCTCACCTTCGAGTTGGATCAAGGTGCCTTTTTATGCTAATATG
Source organism: Eucalyptus virginea (assembly GCA_014182375.1). Taxonomy (NCBI): domain Eukaryota; kingdom Viridiplantae; phylum Streptophyta; class Magnoliopsida; order Myrtales; family Myrtaceae; genus Eucalyptus; species Eucalyptus virginea. The sequence continues at coordinate 25,110,307 of CM024518.1, forward strand.
TTAAGAACCTAGCGGAGTTGAGAGCACTATGCACATCCACTCCAATCTGTGCTTCAGCTTCTGGAAAAATAATAATATATATATGCAAAAATTACATGCATCCCTTTAGAAAAAACAAAAACTAAATTGGAGCTATTTTCCACCCCACTACTAGCTGACTTTAAAGTTTTGTTCAAAAACTAACCTCTCACTCACCAGCGCTTTCCAAGTTGCCGTTTTCTGAACATCTCTTACACAAGCATGCTCGTATCAACAACACCAGCAGATGATGGAATCCAAATGAAAATTCTGATAAGAGGAATCCAAATTAAGAAAAGCCGCTGCTCGAGTAATTCGAGAAGTATAATTTCGTGGCTTGTACAAATAAAGGGAGAGAGCTTGAAAGATATAAAAAGACGAGTGTAGGGATGATGAAAGGGGAAAAAAGAAATGAAAAATTGGAAAATGGAGCAAAATCTAAAGACCACAAAGAATGAAACGCTGAGGGAAACAGATGTACACATGTTGAATCTTTAACAGTCATTGGACAAAAAATTGACGGGATCAGTTTTGAATAGCAATTGAAAATTAATGCTTTTTCAGGAGATAAAAAGAATTCAGGCCATAATTTAGACTCATCCTAAAATTGATGCCTTTTAAGGAAATTCGAGCTGTAAAAATGGATAGCTCTCTTCTATTTTGTATAAGTAAATAGTTGTTTATAATTAGATGGAGCTTATATTTGCAAGGTGAACAAAAAAAATTGTTGCATTTGATTTTTTTTTTAATTCAGTACGAAGACTATTTCAATTAGTTCCAAAGCATTGTTAATTATAATCGAAATGATCAAAAATCAAATATAGTGTTATATGGGGACTCAAATGAGCAATATGTTACCATGAAAAAAACATCATGGGCAATAAATTACAACTCATCGATTATTTTGATTAATCTAACATAAAACTGAATCGAAATTTGATTTGCAAATATAATATATTGAATGAAGCAAGCAAAGTAAAAGAAGCTTTGCCAGAGCTAGCACGATATACACTATAAACAATTATTATCATGAATTAGCATAAGTATTGTTGACATCCAAATTTTTGCCCAAGGATAATTTCTGAAAAATGGAAATTATTTTTTCACAAAAATATTTCATGTCAAATTCTTGTATAGATTATCTAGGTGTTCGGTATAGTTTTTTAAATGGAAGTTGTTTTTCCTTATAAAAAAAAAAAAAGAATAAGAAAGAAGAAAAAAATTAAAAATAAAAATAAAAATAAAAAAAAAAGAGAAAAAGCAAGTTGGGGCCAATGATCTAAATGTGACTAGCCAAGCCCAGGAGGTTAGATTGGAGTTAAAACGACAAGTTGGGGCCAAAATGCAATTTTCAAATGTTGAGGGATCAATTCGCGAATTTTGCAAAATTTTGCTCGAGCCCTTAAATCATCATCTCGGCGCCCAATTGAGTTAAAATTGAACTTGGGTCGGGTCTAATTAATCGAATCGGCCAAAAAGGACCAAATTGCATTGAATCGGACATTCTTAGGCAAGAAAATGGCCAACTTTGAGAGACTCTCTTGCAAAAATTGGGTGGGGGCAATTGTAAAAAATGGTCAAGATCTTAAATTACTATACATGTGCTTGCTAATTGATTAAAAACCACAGCCAAATTGATAGATTAAAGCACTCAAACCAGTTACGAAAACTCAACCCACAGTTAAGTCTCAATTCGGAGCTGCTGAGTAAGCAACTTGGTGGCCCCACCATATCCCACTCAACCGTCCAATCAACTTGATCTATGCACGTGATAGAAGACCATAATCAGTAGTGCCAATGGACAAAAATTGGCTAGGGGTAAGCTACTGAAGGAACGCAAAAATCTCAGTAAAATCCACATACTCAATAACTGCAAAAGTTGAAAATTTTGGCCATGTCAGAAAGTTGGTGAAGTAGCTCACTTGGCAGACTTGGTAGGTAGGGCTGTGACATCCTAAATTTTCAATTCTATTTTCCATCAAATAAATCGGGCCTTTCATCGACGCACCTATAGTGTTATTCTATGAACTGATCACTATAGGGATAAATAGACAATTTAGGGAAGTCATTAAAGAATTTTAATACAATAGACTTGGGAATTCGACCATGAATCGATTACTCGATCCGAACTGATCAATCTAGGGATAACTAGACTATTTAGGGAAGTCATTAAAGAATTTTAATGCAGTAGACTTGGGAACTTGATCATGAATCGATTACTCGACCGTACTCATCCGCAGAGAGATCATTTCGGCATAGTAAAGATCGATTAGAAATCGAAATAGTCCGTTCGATTGAAATATGTGGTTAAATTTGGGTGATTACACAAAATTGAGAAATTCTCGTCGATCGGCACTAGATTGATTTTTCTGTCGTTTTGGTATCATGTGTTCGTATTTGAAATCTCGAGATTTTCACGATTACCGAGAGTCGCCAATGTGTCGAAGAGGTTTATTGTGACTTAAAAAAAATCGACCATAGGTCATTGACACTAAAAATTTCTAAAAGCTACCTAGGAGCCTAGATTACACTAAAATCACGCTAGATTGAAATTAACCGTGAATTTGAATCCGATTTCAGAAATTGAAAGTTCTGTCATATCACAAGTCATTTTAAGAATGTTGACTCTGTCTCCGAATTTTTTTTTGCAAACTGAGATTTTTGGGAAAAAGTCGACATAGGGTCATTTTCAACCAAAGAATTTCCGAGGACCATTTTTGAGCATGAAATTGGGATTTAAGTGGGACCAATTGATGAGGAAAAATACCAATTTGATCGTGAGCTCAAATTTATAGAAGCCGAAATGAACTAATGCGAAGAGGAATTGAATGGGAATTGAAGCAATTTCATTCAAAATTCGTGTGCCCCCCTTAGATCCAACAATTGAACCTCTTCAAAGGCTTCTAGAAGGAGTATTGTGGCTGAAAGTTGGTTGTGGATGATAGCATGCTAGGTAGGACCAATCAAGGGGACAAGAAGGTGTGAGTGAAGGCCAAGTGGTCCCCCTCTCCAAGTTGTTGTCTCCCCCTTCTTCTCTCCTCTTAACCCGTCGACTTTCTCCCCCATCTTTGCCGTGTGAAGCTCTCAGCAAGCCCAGGAATTCGAACTAGCCACCCCCAAGCCATCGACCAGCCCCGCCGGAGCCACTGCAAGCAGTTGCATCGCCATCGCACGTTTGTTGCGCCCCACGAGTCCTTCGCGCAAGCCAACGTCCCATTTGCGTTGTCTCTGCTTGTCCGCACATCCAGGGGTTTCGTCCAGCTCCACCAACCGCCGTGTGTTGTCGCCGGAGTTGCCTGGAAGCTCGCCTTCACCTGCCAAGCCTGCTGTAGCCACTGCTGGTCCAACCTTGCCATTTCAGCTAAGCTGAGCAACCTCTTCAGCCACCAATAGAACCTGGATAATAGTGGGTCTTACACCCACTATTTGGCCCGTTTTCAGGCCTTTCCCGACCCCACTTGGCAGTCCCACTTTGGAGTTTCTCGACCTCCTCTGCGTTCCCGTCGTTTTGATCCAAGCGGATCGCAAATCAAGTGAGTTTAACTCACTAATCATTGCTTAGTAATTTAATGACGTTTAAGGGTTGTTTAGTTTAGACTAAATATGGATTAGGTGGATAGTTATAGTAGATTAATAATTTAATTAATCGTTATTGCATGTTAGGTGGTTAGAGTAGTGTAATTAGAGCCTAGACAAGCTTTAGAGTAGTTCGGAAATTTTCCTGGGCCTGTCTCGGCTTTTAATTAGGCTTTTCTGGCCTAAGTGTGAATTTTTGGTATTTAATAATTAATTTTCGTAATTATTTAATTAATTATTTATTTTCTGAAAATTAGACTGGGATAGCCGGTGACCGGAATTTTATACTAATTTCAGTGGTGTGATATGTTTATTTAATTGGCTATTATTTCGTGCAAGTTGAGTGTTGTTTGCAATTTTGGGTATTTATCTCAAAATTTATTAATTTTAGTAATTAATTAAAAAATCACCGAGTGTTGACTTACAAATGCCAAAAATGTTTTTATTGATTATAATTAATGAGAATTAATAAAGTAAAGATATTATATTTTTTGCGTAGGCTAACCGTATACTCATACACAATTATTTTTATTAGGTATGATAAAAATGGTAAGATAATTGGTTGGGTAGAATGATATACAATATTAGCTAGAGGGCTTGATATATCAGCTTAGAGTGAGCAGTATACCTTAAGTATCGCATAGCTTTGGTGAGTAATTAAGTATCGCACAACTTTGGTGAGCAATTAAATATCGCATAGCTTTGGTGATCAATTAAGTATCGCACAACTTTGGTGAGCATTAGCCATATATTGTATCAGCTTGAGGGCTTGGATATATCAGCTTAGAGTGATTAGTATTCGTGGTTGTCAGCTTTTGGTGAACATTTCCATTTATCTTCAGCTTATGGTGAGCAGTCCTTGATGTGATCGAACTGGATAGATAGTATTGACCGAATTGACTGAGAAACAGTCTTAATGACATGGAATCAACTAAGTCGATTGATTGATAGTTCGATTTGAATTGATGTTTTGGTGTGTTGAAGTGGTTTATTAAATTTATAAATGGTATTGACTTGCAAGAAGGAATTGAGGCAAGGTAAGTCCTTTGACTCGTGTTTGTGGTTAGACAGCCCTTGGGCGTATTTTCTTCCTAGTAAGGTCTTAAGGGGTTGAACTCGCTGAGATGTCGTCTCACCCCGTTGTAAGATAACAATTTCAATTCCCTAGATGGCCGCTCCTCCCAATCGTTTTGGTCAACCGAAGAAAATTATAGAGCAAGTAGCCTATATTCCGATTCATGGGCACCCTAGGGGTCTAGTCTATGGCTCATGAAGACCATGGTCTGGGTTGATGAGGCCCTACCCCATAAGGTACCTCATTGATACGGGTCATGATACCGTCGTGAACGTCATGGATAGAGAGAGGGTCCCATACCGGAATCCGAGGTTCTTGTGTATGTATTGAAGGTTGCTTTTGGGAAAAGTACTGCAGATCCTCGTGAAGGTTTGGTGGTAGACCCAGTAGACTCAAATCTTGAAGATCCAGGAACCCCGGTGTACTCGGAGGAAGGCTCCGATGAAAGCGAGGATGTGGAGCAGGAGGAAGATTAGTAGTTGTTTACAAACTCCCCCTTGTTTTGTAGACTTGACTTATGTATATATAAGTGTGTTGTTGGTTTTCAAAATTATGGCCCTACTTTCCTATCCCATCTTGTTGTTGTTTGGGGATTATTTATTTGCTTCTGCATGCATATTAAAAAAAATGGGTCGACGATGCGTCCTGGAACGTTGCTATTTAATCGACCAAAATGGGATGGGCGTATGCTCGGAGGATTGGGACATGACAAGGGCAAAGACCAACCAAAAGATGACTTAATTTAAGGGATAAGATCTTTGAAGCAAGCTATTTTGGGGCCTGAAAGGTAGGAGACAAGAATGAGAAGAGAGAGCTCACAATTGTTCCCCAAAGAGACCCCTAGAAGCAACTTAAGAAAAGTCAAATCCAGAAATTCCAGACCAACCCTTGTAGAGAGAAGTAAAATTTTCACAAACTTGTAACCAAAATTAGGTAAAACTTTCAACTAGAGATTGAAACTTCACTCAATGATCTTTCCAACCATAAGTGGCACATCCCAAATGGAGATTGGCAAGGCCTCCTAAAACCCCTCAAAACAATACCCTCCTGGTAGGGCAAGAAAAATGAAAATTTTTCCGTAGTGTTTTGCTTAGTTGGTCACGAGTGAGGGGAAGTGAGTGTTTTTAAGAAAAGTGAGAGACAAATGAGGAAATCATGACTTGTGACTAAAATTAGAATACATATAGTTTGGTTGGGTGTGAATTTCGCCAAAAGAAGAGGTCTCGAAATCTAATTTTAGAGATAAAAATAAAAATAAAAACCTTCATTGTCAGTTTTTCTCTATAGATCTCAATTTCCAATTTCAAAGAGCCAACTTACACGTGCCCCCAAGAACAATTTATTGGTTTTTTTGACCAAAAGCCACTTGCAAAAGAAACTAGGAAGCAAGATAACAGTCTTATATGTATTTTTGGTCAAGTTTGAACATGTTTTAACCATGGAAAACTAGCTCGGAAAACTGATTTTTGAGACTGAAATTTTTCTAGGTGTTTGAAGCATCTTCAAGAGCCATATATTTTTGACTTGTTACTCCTCTTTGCATGCATTTTTTGTCTTCATGAGCTTGATGAATGTCATACGAAAGTACAAATGTTGCTGAGGTTAGCTTGGTTTGGTCTTTAAATCTTTGGGTAGACTATGAGATCATTTACGACTTGAGCCAAAACCAAGCACATCCACATTTATTCATGGTTGGTTAGTGTGGACCATGCATGTATGTTTCTTGAAGAGGTCATTTTGATGTGTTTGATTGATCATTCTCTATGATGTTTGTTGCATTTGATAATCCATGTTACCTACTTTCATTTTGATGAAGTGATCTTTTTCGTAAATTTTGCATGTGATAAGTGTCGGGGCTTGAAAATGGGCATGCAACCTGTTTGCTTGACTTGAGTTCAAACTCAAATTTGCCAAATCAGCTCAAACCCGCATATTTGAGAATGATTTCAGCTTGGTTTTTGTACGTTTTAGGCTATGATTTCTATTAAATATTGCTCTTTGCATGTGATAGTATAACCTCGATACTTTAGTTCTACATGAGATTCCTTATGGATTGAGATTGAAGGCCATGAACAAGGCTTGAGGAAGCTACTTTGGCCGGTTTAATGCACACCAAGTGTTCGACGAAATGCCCAAACTAAATTTCGATCTTGAAACAGTCGATTTGAGCTTGGTTCTTGTGATATTCATGTACTAGGCTTTTCCATATTAGTGTAAATCAAGCATAGATCGGTTTAGGAAATTAATTTCAAATCAAAATCAAAAATAAAAAAATCCGAATATTTCAATATATATATAAATGATGGATGGTATCAAATTAAGGCAAAAATGACATTTATAAGATTTTCCTAATTTTATAAGGTCGTTTTTCCTAATTTAATGCTATTTTGGTATTGTATAATCTTTTTTGTAAATAATCCATTTTGCATAGATTAAAATTATTTAAAGTAGTTTCATGCATTTAGAGTAATTTCATGCACATTTAAATTCTCATTTTGCTCATGGGGGTCTTGTCTCGGGGTGTGATAACAAGGCCATATAATATTATTTGCCCGACTTGTATCAGGTTTTCCTTTTCCGCATTTATTTTCAAGTCATTTCAATTTCTTGCATGTTTACGTACCGCACCGCTTCTCATTAATTTTAGTGTAAATTTCTCTTCTAAATTAGGTTAGGATTAGTCTAGACGTTAAGGAAAAACCTATAAAAATATTTGCAGTTCCAATAGCCACATTTAGAGCCTTAGGTAGAAAATGCGCCTCAATATTTGTTATAAATCAGTGTCGATATTCCTTTTATATTTGAAGACAAAAAATTTCTGTGGGTTCTTATTTTTTCTAATCTCAAAATTTTGTGGGATTAATATATCAAAAACTCAATTGTGAAATCATTGAAATGGGTAAATACAATTCATGCACCGATATTGAGTTAGTCTTAGTACATACGATTCTAGTAGATGGAAGAATATATAAGAAGCAGAACAAACACGACATAAACTATTATTCTTATGTGAAGTTCATGCGATTCGCTATTTATCTCAGAATTAGGTTATGATTATTTGGTATAACATGAATGTCTACATGATTAGACTTGTAAAGATGAGTTATAAGATAGATGCGAGATCAATGAATTTGATCCACATTGTAAATGCGTCTAATTTAATAAGTTGGTACTCATGTATATAATTGAAAAGACATGCCGAGTTTAACAAAGACTAACCTTTTGTGACTTTTAGCTGCATATAGCACCCCTAGGTGAAACTTGTGCTTTTAAGCATGATTTCAGTATATCTAATAAATTATGTCAAATATCGTCGGATTCCCACGTCGATAGTGATTTCTCGGAATGTTTAGGTTGGCTGTCAAATTTCCTTAAAATCTCGAATAATTATCTATAAATCAATTTGCAACCCTGTTTTAGGATTAAACATTTCTGACCAGACTTGCTTTTGACGATATCTGCTCGTATGGAAATGTGTATCGAATGTAGATATGCAAGTGCGTCCACGGTTACAATGATTATGGCCAGCACATTGCCTACTTATACACATTCTTTCATCTTTTTATGCACCATGCTTCTCTCTTAGTTATTGTATTTACATTTTCATCAGCAAATTTGGAAAACCCAAAATAAGAACAAAGAGCAAAAAGAAAAGAGCTCATTATTTCTGCTGTAAGATTCAATCAACGCGAAAATGACGTCAGCCACTCAGCATGAGATGGGAAAGCCTTTACAAACTTCACCATTGTGAAGAAGGGATCCAACGTTTGATGCAAAAAATGTGGTCAGCCACTCAATAGTCTCCGAATTCGCGAATTTTCTTATTCCTCACCCCATTCGATAGGCGGAAAAGGTCGATCTTTTCTTCGCTGAAGTTGCAACCTTAGTCGATTAGAGAGTGTTTGTGGGCTGCTTTCGCGAATCATAATGTCGGGTCGGCATTGCAATTTGTTCGACCGTCTCTGACCGCTCGCTTTCCAACCAAGCAAACGGTAGGCAAGACTTCATCGGACAAAGTCTTTTAAGTCGATATAAGGAAATGAACTTGTCCTCTGGCTCTACTTAAAGTCGTCTAACACATGCTAAAACAATTGGAAGACAGCTGGGGGCGTAAAAGAAGAAGAAACTTCATCGCTACACATTCCCTCTCATCTCACTCAGCCGATTCTGTCTCGTTTCCTCTCTCTCTCTCTTCGGTACAAGAAGAAGAAGGAAAAGAAATGCGGAGAAGCTTAGGTGCTTAGGCTACTCTTTACAGTCTTTGTCTTCTTCCCCTCTGGCCTGAGGAGAGTCCTTCATTCCCAGAGAGAGAAGGAAAATTCTTCTCTCTGCTTTTCCCACAATCTTCAAGGTTCTTGCTGCTTATCATGGCTCCTCGGTTTCCTGTAGCATCAAGAATCCGAGTTCAAACGAAGAAAGAAGATCCCTTCGCCACATGTTCTTCCAAGGCGGAGCATAATAGAAGGAAAGGCCGTTCAGGAGCAGAGATTGGTGGCAGCGGAGTGCGACAAAGAGCCTCCTCTGTTTCGGGTGGTTTGGGAGCCAGAGGAGCGGCCAGTGATGACGACCATGAGGTCATCATAATTACCGACAATGAAGACGAGCCTAGCCGGGTTTCTTGTAAAGGTAAGAGTGTAGTTGTCGTTGATGATGATGCTGGTAGTGACTCTGATGAAGAGGAGAGCGAAGACTTTCTGTCTGATGATGACTCGATAGGCTGTGATGAAGAAAGAGGTTTTGGCGAAGGAAATGGCAGAAGTTTCGGATCCGAGGATGACAATTATGTGCAGAATGTGTCCCGGAAGAAGACTCCATTAGTGACCAAAGATTCTGAGGTTGATCTTAGCTCAGATTATCTGTCCTCTTTGACCGAGAGCTCATCTGAGGCTGATGACAGCAGTGATGAAGATTTTGTTGCGTACATGTCAGAAAGCTTGAGCACAGAAGAGTATGTGTCAGGGAGCGAGCGTGACGAAAATCTGGACAAAAGCGACGACAGAGGCGAATCGAGCAGTTTACACAGTGCAACGAAGAATAATAAGAAGCTTGCTATTCACTGCTTAGATTATCCGAAGATTGACGATTTGGGAAGGAAAGAGAATGTTTCGTGCGTCAATGAATGGTTGCTGGATGATGTGGAGGAGGAAAAAGAGGAAGAAGTGATTGATATCGATACATTAAATGGAGAAATCGACTGTCCTTCCAATGCCGACAGTGGAAATAGTGGGCAGAAGGAGGAAGGAGGAAACTTTAGCGCGTTGGAGTGCAGAGGATCGAGAGAAATGGAAGAAACAGGACGCGGGGGTGAAGATGATGTTGAACGGATGCAGAAGAAAGGCAAAGGAGCGATTGAATTCGATGGAGTGAATGCTGAAACAGATGTCTCTCTCATCAATGAGAAGGGAAAGATGGGGCGGATGGAAGAAACAAGAAATTTGAGAGCGCCCGAGGAGGACCGACCAAATCAGAGGCAGGGGAAGTCAACTTCCTGGAGCAAGGTCTCTGGAGTTGACAGAAGAATGGAGGAGAAAAGATATGGAAAGCATGTACAGTCGGATTCCGATCCTGTCGTTAGAGCTACGACTTCATTGAAAGTAAGAGGTCGGAAGGCAAGGGATTTGGGCATGTCCCGCAGCAGCCGACAACCGCAAAAGAAGAGGAAGCATGAGGATTGCAGCAGCAAGCAAGCGTCTGCGAATGAAAATGCCAAGAATGATCGTGGGGCCAAGTGGGAGAGAGCTAGGAAACCATGGTTGAATAAGTTCTTCAGACTCGCGGAATTCCTCTGGGGTGAGGACCATCTTCTTCAAGAACAAGAAGATAGAGAGAAGGAAAAGAGAGAAAAGGAAAGCAGAGAGTGCGAAATCTTGACTAAGACGAGCGAAGAGGGTGTCGGGGCGCATCAAGCGGAAGCAGGAAAAGATAGCAGGAGCACCCGGGATTACGGAATCCGCTAAGAGAGATCCGGCAAATCGAAAGAGTTCAAATATTTGGAACGTATTGCTAAGAAATTTAGGAGCAGTTAGGGTATACCGCTCCAAAGGAAATTGTACAGGAGATGGCAAGCAGGAATTTTATCTTTGGGCCTGTCTGAAGTTGTATCAGGGAACTGAGTCATAGTAGATATATGCAGGATAACATATGGGCATTGTGTTCGAAGAAGCCTTAACACCAACGGTCTGTTATAAAGTCGATTCGATGGTATAAAATTACTCGGGTGAAAGCACCAAAATGATTCGCTTAATGATAAAGGGTATTCTATTATTCACGAGATCATAATTTTGATTCACCTTAGGGAGCAAACTTTTAAATGGTTCATATTGAAGGGGCGGTGGGAGGAGAACAGGGGTGTTGCCACCGCAGCAGGGGAGGAGGTCGGGATGGGCCGGCGGAGGAGCTTCGCGGCATGCCGGAGCATGGCGGCGGAAGGTCGGAGTTCACTCAGCTCTCGCAGGGTCGGAGAAGAGAAGGCGCAGCGGAAGGAGGAGAAAGGGGCGATTTGAGAGACTGCAAGGTCACTGTGATTTTATTTTGGGTTTACAACATAGAAATGGTCCTCTTACTCTTCTGAACATTCGATTACGCCCTAAATTGTTTCATTTTTTTTTTTTTTGGTGAAATCATTTTTGTTCAATTTCATCCTCAGACTCTTTTTTTTAAATGTTTGCGATGTGATCCTTTCTGTCGATCTGATGTGGCCATCCGGCTGACTTGTGTTGCGATGATGCCACCAACATGTCGTCCCATTTCTCAATAGTCGACTGGGTTTATGCCGCCACGTCAGCAATTGCCGTAAGAAAGTAAGATGGAAAGGTCGGATTGCACTTGCTGTATGAGTATGATGCAAAATCAAATAGATAAAGAAATGAATAAAAAAGGGCCGTCTTGCATTACACTAGTCTTCAAGGATTACTGAGGTGATAAAAGGGCAACAGCAACGATGACAATAGATGTCGGTCGATCTATAGCGATGGTTGTGCCGATACGTTGCGCATTTGAGGAAGTATTGAGTCGGCATCTTTTGTTCTGCCCGGGCTGGCAATTGCTCTACAAGTTGTTGTCGACACGGTGAACGTTCTGTAGTTAAGATAGCAGACAGCGGGCCAAATGATGGCGGCGGCAGCGGCGGCGGCTGCGGCGGCCAAAATGTTCCATGGCGAAGGATTTCTTGTTATCACATCCCACACAAATTACACCAACTATGCCACGAACATTAGGGGTTACTTTCTGGTATACAATCTCAAGATGCAAGATGCCCTTGTTTCAACTATGCAAAGCCAAAAGAATTTTACTTGAGGATTATTCTATGGAAGAAGTTGAAGATTAAACAGTACAAAAATGTCACGGACATCTCACCTTCAAGTTGGATCAAGATGCCAATCATGCTAATGTATCAAGAACCTAGCTGAGTTGAGAGCACTATGCACATCCACTCCAATCTGTGCTTCAGCTTCTGGGGGAACTCGGCAAGCCCCTTCTGGACCAGGCTTGCATCAATTCAATCGAGCGGTACTGCCTTGACGTTGAAAACATCTGCATATAAGTTCGCCTGAACATATGCAAAGCCACTGCTCTAACAAAGTATTTTGTCACGCCATTTCCCTCGTGAAGCGTCAGAACTCCAGGTTTTTAGTTCTGCAATAGTCGCCGCATGTCCAGGAAGAACACTGAGTTGTTGCCGGTACTATGACCATGTCCCCCTGAAAAAATGGGGAAAGAAAAATTATTAGATTAGCTAATGAAGCGATAGAGCCTTCACGCATGCGGCCACAGCCAAAGCTTTCAAAGCAGTGTTTCTGTGACTTTGCATTTCAAAAATGCAGTAATAGCTTGCGGCTAGACATTATGAAGTGTACAGCGTTCGCCATCAGTTGAATTTTTCATCCTAGAACCCCAAAATAGAAGCAGCTATCGTACACTCCTTCGACGATACCCCCACTTGTATTGCCACTCCGAGCTTCGCATCTTTATTTTCCTTGGTATGATGTCATGGGCTTCGAAGCAGATTAGATTACCTTGACTTCTCAAAGAAGTGGAAAGCAGAGAAAATGAGCTGTATATCATTGCAGACCATGATTACGAGCAGGTTTAAAGAAGTCGCTACAATACAAACAACGGGCAAAAGCATATCGATATACACAGAAAACACGTTCTTCCAAAGGATCCTGGCTGACCAATATAAATATAGAACCAACTGTCGAGTTTGTCGCAACCACAGGAGAAACCCACGAAGTAGCAAGAACTCGGAAAAATAAAACTGCTAACGGCTTGTCCTGGGACTAAAAGTTTGGGCATCGTTCCACATGAGATGAACGAATAGTATGAAGAGGAGATACAATCACGTTCTTTTCATAGCTCTCGGTGGATCGAGTTGCGTGGTAAACCAATACAGCGAAAATACAGTGGAAGCAAATTTCGGCTTCTAGACAAGACCACATCCATCCATAAGCTGACCTACTGCAATATAACCGGTTACAAACATTTGAACGTGTGACTTGCAAACCATCGCCAAAATGTAATTCTTAGTTAAAAACCAACATAGATCATATCTATGCAACAAGTACATGCCTTGCATCCCTTTAGAAAAAGGAAAAACTTAATTGGAGCTATTTTCCTCACCTCACAACTAAATGGCTCTTAACTTCTGTTCAAAAACTAATCTCTCACTCGCCTTTGCCATAACTTATATAAACACGTTCCAAGTTGCAGCTTTCTGAACATCTATCTCTTAGACAAGCATGCTCATATCAGCAACACCAGCAGTTGATGGAAGCCCAGTTAAAACTTTTGATAAGAGTTACTTTCATCTCTCATTAGAAGAAGGGTGAGTATGGGCAAGGTAAAGTTGCGGGGACCCAACTTAACAATGTCGAATCATATGACCCTCACTCCATGTGCAAACTACTTATATTCAAAAAGACAAAACTTAGGACGATGATATCTAAGGGGATCCTTCATTTGGGCCAAAGAAGGAACGTCACTAGCATTTTCCCAAAAGCCAACTCGGGGTAGGATGCGCTAATTCTACAAAATTTTTACGATTCTATGCTGATCAATTCATATAAGTTTAGGTAAGAGTAAGAGAGTTGTAACAGTGTCCCCTTCTATTTAAAGGTCTGTAGTTGCTGGATCTCTCTCTGTATTATTGCTAGTCTCAAAAGAAAAGACTGAAAGAGCTTTCCATGGGAAAGATGCTTCTATCAGTGCTATCGTTTGAAATTTAAAAACTTTAGTATACCCGGAAATTTTTTTCTGGGTGAAAAGTCATTCTGTTGATATATCCAGAAATGGGCTATTCTCTGGGCTTGTTTTTTACTCTTGTGTATCTGCATTCCCTAGCACCTTCGCAGAGAAGTTCCCTTTCACTTTGCTCTTGGTGAACAACCGAGAGAACAAGGACCGGCATGTGGAGACAGCACAAACTCGAACGTGAAAGGGAAAACTAGAACTACCATAAAAGCTTCGCTTGTAGTCGAGTCTCCATCCAAACGATAGAAGTTCAATTTAGAAGTGGAACTCCAAGAGTCGAGTCTTTAGCAGAAAAAAGTTCATGCAGTTCACCGATCGTCTCGAAATGAGGTCGTGTTTACTTTTCTAGCCAAAAAAAAAAAAAAAAAAAAAAAAAAAAAAAAAAGGTTATGTTTAATCTCTACGTGGTTAGACTATATGGATTAGGAAAAGCCGTTGCTCGAGTGATCCGAGAAGTATTATCTCATGGCTTGTACAAATGAAGGGACAGAGCATGAAAGATATGAAAAGACAAGTGTTGAGATGATGAAAGGCGAAAAAAAGAAAAGAAAAAACTGGAAATGGAGAAAAATCTAAAGACCAGAAAAAAAAAATTACATGCAGAGGAGAGAGCCAGAAATGTTCACATGCCAAATCTTTACCGCGTCATTGAACAAAAATTGAAGAGATTGAATAGTGAGTAAAAATTAATGCTTCTATAGGAGATAAAAAGAACTCGGACCGGAATTTGGACCAAGCCTAAAATTGATGCCTTTTAAGGGAATTGGACCTATAAAATAGAAAGTTCTCTTATATTTTGTATGAATAAAATCGTTATTTAAAAATAGATTGAGCTTATTCCTGTGAGATTAAAAAAAAAAATGTTATTGCCTTTGAATTTTTTAATTGCGGTCCAAAGACTATTTTGATTAGTTCCATAAGAATTTTTAATTATAATCGATATGACCAGAAAATTAAATATAGTGTTATGTGGGGACTTCAATGAGCAACATGTTACCATGAATAAATATTGCGGGCGATAAAGTACAAGTCATTGATTATTTTGATTACTCTAACATAAAACTGAAATTTGAAATTTAATTTGTAAATATAATATATTTTTAAAGCAAGCAAAGCAGAAGCAGCTTTGCCAGAGGAAGCACGATATACTCTACAATCAATTATTTTCATGAAAAAGAAATATCAGCATAGGTATATAACAAGAAAATTTTGAAAAAGACATGCTTTTACCTTGACACTATTGTGATCAAAATTATTGTCATAAGGGAAAAATAAAAAATGTTTTCAAACTATTTATCACTTGAAGTGTTTTAAAAGAGTTTTGTTGGATATGTCAAATATTAGCTATAATTCTTATTTAGGTAATATCAATTTACTTGCATTTCATATTAAAAAATTAATTGACTAATATATTGCTGTGAATCTGTACACATATGTATGAAGAAAACGAGAGAGTGTACTATTAAAAAAAATATTATTGACCTTATTTGTCTTGTTTAATTTTATTCAAAAAAAAAATTATTAGCTAAAATCTCAAATAAATATCTTAGTAGGAAGCTCTCTTCTTATTGCACAAAAGATTAGTTTATTTTTTACAATCAAGCCGCATGTGTTTAATGGAAATTTAATAATTTAGAAAATATTTTCCTAATGACGACCACTCGTATCGCTTATAAAAATAAATGAACGAAAAATATTTTTATCATCCACAAAAATGTTTCAACATAAATTGTTTTCGATAATGATAATATTTTATATAGACTAATTATTTGAAGCAACACAAGTAATTATTTTTCAGAAAATATTTTCCAAATCATTCATTTTTAGAGAAATAAACTTATGTGTGCAAGATAGAAAAAAGAGCTTTGCATTCAATATTTTACTAGCATGATTATTATAATTTGAGGAATGCTATTAAATCATGATGCGCTTCAATAATATAATATTTTACCTTACAAATAAAAACAACTCTTAAATATTTCATCACTCTATAATATAAATAGAATAAAATTGTACCATGTACGTACAATGTAGATTTTGTATTGATTTTCTTAGAATTTTGACATTGCTCAAATGAAAATTGTACAACGTGATTATCTATTAAATAACTATAAAGACGGATTTATATCTTTGCAACTTTTGCTATCATGAAATTAATGTGTTTCAAAGTTAATTAATATAACTGTGTCCTTTGGTTAAGGATAATATTTAATAGTGAAACGGTATATCCATTCATATAAGAGTCATAT
The DNA here is from genome assembly GCA_014182375.1 of Eucalyptus virginea. Taxonomy (NCBI): domain Eukaryota; kingdom Viridiplantae; phylum Streptophyta; class Magnoliopsida; order Myrtales; family Myrtaceae; genus Eucalyptus; species Eucalyptus virginea. Next base: position 25,126,474 of record CM024518.1, read on the forward strand.
ATTTTCTTTAAAAGTCGATCGTTAAATTTGCAAAACATAATTTTCACGTGCATAATGAGTTTAATTGTTGTTGGAGATTACTCCGATCAATGGTAAATGCAGCTATGATATCAACAAACTATAATTTTTAGCAATGACTAACGGATTATTTACGTAATTTAAAATTTAATCACACGCATATAAAAAGTACTTTTGATATCGTGAAATTGCTATTGATGTTCCCATCCATCACAATGATCGACAATCTAATGGTGTAGATTTAAATTTTCTCAAATAGTTAAGTAATCAAGAGGGGATGTACATGGTCATGGTTCTAGAGAAAACCAATTCTAACAAAACTTGCCCTGGATAATATTTCTTTGTATGGGAATGTGCTACATGCAAATTATTCGAGTCTATCCACAATAATAATGAACATGCCTAAGTATTTATTAATTTATAGAGCCCTTCATCTTTGGTGCTCCTCAGCCTTAGCCAATGAAATTTCTTCTTCTTTCTAATTAGTCCTTCTTGTGCTTCAAAGCAAGATCATAGTGATGCCTATGAAACACAACATCAAGCATCATGTCTCACTCACATCTTTGAAAAACTCTTTTGACATACATCCAATGATCATGCCTCACATACTCCAACCTTGTATGTAAATAAGTTTCGGATCAATGATTTACCAAAAAAGAATGCTTCATGTCCGGTAATCTCTCTCTCTCTCTCTCTCTCTCTCTCTCTCTCTCTCTCTCTACAGCTTGAGGCACTGAGATAATGAGGGTAGGGCAGAGAATTCTAGCAGAAGCAATGTCTCTGGTATTAGGAAGCACTGCTTTGTTGTTTGTTGATGCAGTCTCTCTCTCACAATTCATGATTCTAACATCCTGGATCCCTTTTTTTCTGAATGACAGCTTGAGGCACTGAGATAGTGAGGGTAGGGCGAAGAATTCTAGCAGAAGCAATGTCTCTGGTATTATGAAGAACTGCCGTCCTCAGTGGCCGATTGCATGTGAAGCCAAGAACGAGGGAGAAGTCATGAGGCCTAACCTAGGTCGCCATGCTATTGTCTGCATGGGAGACCTTGCCTCATGGTGGCAAGCTACCGTTCTCCCTCCTCATTAAATCACAAAGGAAGAGAAGATGGGAACAAGTTAAATGGTTGATAGATTCGGCAATTTATGTATCTTATGTAAATTTGTACGAGAGCCGGGCATTTTGAATATTGTGTGTGTGAGAGAGCTTTCCTCGATATTATGCTAGGTTCGGCTTTCCATTATCTTATGTTAAATTGTACAAGAGCCGGTCATTTTGAATATTATGTGTGGGTGTGTGTGTGTGAGAGAGAGAGATTTCCTCGATATTATGCAATTAGTTGATCTTAAAAATGATGAAGCAGTGGCAATTCCATTTAGAGGGCCTTCAATGATATGCAACTCTATTTTCAACTCTAATGAAGTAATTCACAAAAATTCATGACACCACGATGCTGTTACATAAATTTTTTCAACCAAAGAACAACCAAATTCAAATGATGGTAAATTTTCTCTTAATTCAATGATCAATCAAAGTTTTGCAATGATCGATGTAATCATAATTTACAATATACTTCGGTTGCTTAAATGTGGACTTTTGAATGTTTAGTATCGAGTTTGAAAATTGGATAAAGTTTAGAGGCTATTCGTGTATGTTTTCATTTTGATTTCAAACTTTTGGCTCTACAGTAGTTATTTCGGTCCTCCAAATTTGCGCCTCTTATAAGAAAATACAAGCAGATGCTTGCCATCCTAGTAGTTTCAGCAGCCATGGTTAGAGCCTCAAGGAGAAAATGCGTCTCAATATTTATTATAAATCAGTGTTGATATTCATTATAAATTTGAAGACAAAAATTTCCCAGTTCTTATTTTTCTATCCTAAAAATTTTGTGGGATTAACATATCAAACACTCAGTTGTGAAATCATCAAAAGGGGTTCATGCACCAACATGGAGTTACTCTTAGTGCATATGATTCTAGTAGATAGAAGAAAATATATAAGAACAAAGACAACATAAGTTATTATTCTTATGTGAAGTTGGTGCAATTGCCAAAAATCTCGGAATTAGGTCGTGCTTGTTTGGTTTAGCATGAATGTCTGCATGGTTAGACTCGTAACGCCAAGTTATTATATTGGTGCGAGATCAATGAGTTTGACTGGCATGTCTAATTTAATAAGTTGCTACTCATTATATAATCGAAAAGAAATGTTACTTTAACAACAATTATCCCTTTATGACTTTTAGCAGCGTGTAGCACCCCCTAGGTGAACCATGTGCTTTTAAGCATGATCTGTCATGTCGAATATCGCCGAATTCCTTTGGCGATAGCGATTTCTCTTTAGGTTGGTAGTCAAATTTCCTTATAATCTCAAGTAATTATCTATGAAATAATGTGCAACCCTGTTTTAGGATTGAACAATTCTGACCAGACCTGCCATTTATGATATATGCTAGTATGGAAATGTGAATCAAGTGTAGATATGCAAGTGCATCTACAGTAATAATGAGTATGGCCAACACATTGCCTATTTATACAATCTTTCATCTTTTTATGCACCAAGCTTCTTTTTTAGCTATTATATTTACAATCTCATCAGCAAATTTGGAAAACCCAAAACAAGAACAAAGAGCTTATAATTTCTGCTGAAAAATTCAATCAACACAAAAATAATGTCAGGCGTCAGCCACTCAGCATGAGATAGGAAAGCCTTTACAAACTCCGCCATTGTGAAGGCAGCACCATTGCGAAGGCGAAGGCAGCATCCATCCATAGACTGACCAACCGCAATACACCCCGTTGCAAACATTTGAACGTGTGACTTGCAAACCATTGCTGAATTGTAAGTCTTAATTAAAAACCAACAAAGATTATATATATGCGCAACAATTGCATGCATCCCTTTAGAAAAAAGAAAAACTAAATTGGAGCTATTCTCCTCACCCCACGACTAGCTGACTCTTAAATTCTGTTAAAAAACTAACCTCTCACTCGCCCTTTTCCATCACTTATATAAGCACCTTCCAAGTTGCCATTTTCTGAACATCTCTTACACAAGCACGCTCGTATCAGCAACACCAGCAGATGATGGAATCCAAATGAAAATTCTGATGAGAGGAATCCAAATTAAGAAAAGCCGTTGCTCGAGTAACTCAAGAAGTATTACCCCGTGGCTTGTACAGATAAGGGGAGAGAGCTTGAAAGATATGAAAAGACGAATGTAGGGATGATGAAAGGGGAAAAAAGAAAAGATAAATTGGAAAATGGAGCAAAATCTAAAGACCACAAAGAATGACACGCTGAGGGAGAGAGAGATGTACACATGTTGAAGAGTCATTGGACAAATAATTGACGGGATTTGTTTTTAATAGCAATTGAAAATTAATGCTTTTTCAGGAGATAAAAAGAACTCGCCAGAATTTAGACCCATCCTAAAATTGATGCCTTTTAAGGAAATGCAACCCGTAAAAATAGATAGCTCTCTTCTATTTTGTATAAGTGAAATGTTTATAATTAGATGGAGCTTATATTTGCAAGATGGACAAAAAAAAAAAATTGCGTTCAATTTTTTTAATGCAGTCCAAAGACTATTTCAATGAGTTCCAAAGCATTGTTAATTATAATTAAAATGATCAGAAAATCAAATATAGTGTTATATGGGGACTCAAAGGAGCAACATGTTACCGTGAAAAAAAAAATCTTGGGCAATAAATTATAACTCATTGATTATTTTGATTACTCTAACATAAAATCGAATCAAGATTTAATTTGCAAATAGAATATATTGAATGAAGCAAGCAAAGTATAAGAAGTTTTGCCAGAGCAAGCGCGATATACTCTACAAACAATTATTATCATGAATTAGCATAGTTATATAACAAGAAAATTTCGAAAAAGACATGCTTTTACATGAAAGATGACATATCTTGACACTATTGAGATAAAAACTATTGTCATAAGGGTTTTAAAAAATTTGTTTGATATGTCAAATATTAGCTATAATTCTTTTTAAGGTAATATCAATGTACTTGCATTTCATATTAAAAAATTAAGTTCTAAAACTAATATGTTGTTATGAATGTGTACACATGTCTATGAAGAAAACAAGAGAGTGTACTATTAAAAAATATTTCTTATTTGTCTTGTTTAATTTTATTCAAAAAGAAATTTATTTTTGCCTATATATGCATCGACAAACTCAAATACAGATTTTAGTAGGAAGCTCTCTTCTTATTATACAAAAGATTACTTTACTTTTCACAATTAGGTCGCTATTGTTTCCTAGAAAATGAATTATTTAGAAAACATCTTTTTAAGGGTTAATACCTGAAAAACCCCAAACCTGGTTCACGTATGACAAATTTACCTCAAACTATTTTTTTTTACCATGGAAAACCTCAAACTAGTACACTTTTCAAAAAATTTACCCCGTCTGATCATAGAAAATCCTAAACTAATATATTTATGACAAATTTACCCCAAACTAATTTATTTGATTGTCAAAAATCCAAAATTGGTACATTTATAACAAATATGCCCGATGTTAAATTGGATTAATACCACAAAAAAATCACGAAAATTGTAAACTGTGACAAATAGAGAGTAAATTCTCAAATTGGTATGCCGTTAATTATCACGTATAATTTAATTTAATAATTTGATAGTAAAATTTAACGGAAACTAATAAAGGGTAAATTTGCCATAAGTATATTGGTTTGGGGTAAATTTATTAAAGGTGTACCAATTTGAGGTTTTTTATGGTCAAAAATTTAGTTTGGAGTAAATTTGTCATAAGTGATTGTTTTTAACCTTTTTTTTTTTTTTTAATGAAGACCACTCATATTGCTAACAAAATTTAATGAATGGAAAATATTTTTATTGTCCACAATATTTTCCATGAAAATGTTTAGACATAACTTGTTGTCAATAATAAAAAAAAAATTTCTATTAACTAATTATTTGAATTGATACAAGTGATTGTTTTTGGGAAAATATTTTTCAAATAATTCATTTTTGGTGAAACAAACAAAGCCCAAAATTGAAGTTATCTTCGCAAAACAAAAAAAAGAGTATTACATTCAATATTTCACTAGCATCATAAACCTAATTTGAGGAATACCATTACATCATCATGTGCTTCAATAATATAATTTTTCCGTATAAATAAAAAGAACTCATAAATATTTCATCAATCTATAATATAAATAGAATAAAAATGTACCATGCACGTATGTTGTAGATTTTGTATTGATATTCTTGAAGTTTTGACATTGCTCATGCTTACCTATTAATTAACTGTAAAGACGGATGTATGTCTTTGCATCTTTTGCTATTACAAACTAATGTGTTTCAAAGTTAATTAATATAACGGTCTTTTCTCATTAAGGATAAAATTTAATAGTGAAATGGTATTTCCTCATATAAGAGACGCATAGTTTCTTAAAAAGTTAATGGTTAGATATGTAGAATGAAATTTTCACATGCATAATGAGTTTAATTGCTATTGAACATATTTCCGATCACTGGTAAATGCAACTACGATATCAATGAACTATAATTTTTAGCAATAAATAGCAGATTATCTACTTAATTTAAAATTTCATCACACACATATAGCAGGTACTTTCAAAATTGTGAAATTGACATTGATGTACCCATCCATCTTAACAATCTAATAGTCTAGATTTAAGTTTTCTCAATTAGTTAAGTAATCAGAAGGGGATGTACATGGTCACAATCCTATTAAAAACCAATTCTAACATTACCCACCATAGATAATATTTCTTTGTATGGGAATGTGTAAAATTAAAATCGTTCAAGTCTATCCACGTCAATAATGAACATGCCTAAGTATTTACCTATTTATAGAGCCCTTCATGTAATATATGGGCTTTAAAAAAAAGGGAGGAGGGAAAGAAAGGGTTGAAAAGTCAACAAAGAAGCTTAAGGAAAGTGTAAGAAGCTTCGGCTGTGTTTTAAAATGATAGAGAGAGGGAGAGAAAGAGAAGAGCACGGGTAGAAGCAAGGGAAAGAAAGAAACAGGGGAGAGGAGAGAAAGAAGAGAAAGGAAAAAGGGAAAAATTTTGGTGCGCTTATGATCCAGGCGCCTCATCAAGCCGACTCAAGTGTGTTTTGCAACACCAGTAAGAAATCAAAGCCTTTAATCACCTATTTGAAGCAATCGCCGCAATTAGAGCTCGAAATTCGGATTTCTTGGATATTTGTGGGGCGAAGCCCGATTTTTGAGTCGTTGAGCTGTATATTTTTGTAGAAATGGTACTTTGGGATGTTGTGAAGCTATATCATCTTACGGATCGTGATTTGAGCTTACGGTTTGTCCAAAATGGAATTTTGAACTTAGGGGGCGCATTCTGATACTGTAGCGAACAGTAGCTTCGAGCCTTTTTTTTTTTGTTGTTTTCGGTACTGTTTTGGGGCAGCCAAGTTGAGGTTGTTGTTGTATATTAAGAGAGCTTTCTAAAGACTATAAGACGGCTTGAAACGGAATTTTGTGGAGAAAGTTATGGCGTGACGAAGTTAGTGCGTGGGTTGTGCCTAGCGGAAAACGATGGGTTTCCACTAAATGTGAGCTTTTGTGGCACATAGGTGTCGTTTTATCGACAAATAGACCTAGTATAGGCGAGTCGTTATAAGAATATCTTTTTTTCTCAGCCTTTTGATATTGTTTTTCCGTTAATTGTTAGAAATCTGAGTGCATGGTTCGAGTATGCGTCATAGTTGACTTTTGGCTTTTCCTAGGTGAGTGATACTATTTCTTCTTTGTATTTTAAACTCATGTTTTGAGAAACATGGTGGATTATATATTCTATGAGTTGATAAAAAGCATATTTGTTGCATAAAACATGATCGAGTTATTACTGCCATTATTTTTGTTTGAAGGGAGTTATATTTCAACTTCGATTGGAATGGTTGTTTGAAAAAGAATTTGTGAAATTCTTTTTTTTTTTTTTGATGACCTAGGAAACCCCGAAAGCCGACAGCCGGCGGGAAGAACCTGAGGCTGACGCAAGCTGGCCACCACACTCACGCCAGCGGTTAAGTCACCAAGTAACGCCGCTGGGATTCGAACTTGGCACCTTTCGTGGGAGGCACAAAGCTCAAGCCAACTGCGCCACCGCAGTGGGTGGTAGAATTTGTGAAATTCTTTATGAAAGAATCTTGAAATGTTTTGAAGAACGCTTTAATATTTATATATCAAATCTTGAGTTGTGATATGACTTTATTTCTTACGTTGGATTACTGGATATTGTGATTGGTGGTTGGTGCTCAATGTCTTTGTGGACCCTGAGGGATGTGTGGGTATGTGCATACTAGTCTAAGATATCCTTGTGGGCCAAGCCACCGGCTAATAATAGGTGGAGATCTTACCAAAGGGGGAATCTTGGTCGTCTTGTCACGGGCGTTACGTGTGACCATGGTTAGATATTTGAGCATGAATTGGTCAATGGAGTAGACCATTGACGTGTGATTTGAGTTTGGTCGATGGAATGGACCATCGATGTGATTTGATGAGATTAATCAATGGAATAGACCATTGATACATGTTTTATGAGATTGACTAATGAACTAGATCATTGGTATATTTGGTATTTGAGTTATGATTATGTATTATGATAAAGTGAGTTACGATTGTGTTTTAAATGTACATAGTGATTTCTCAATCTGTTTAGAAGAAATGAGTTACTCATTGAGCCATGGTAGTTCACTCCTCTCTTATACTTGTCTTTTTCAGGTTCTTCAGCAAGTCACGAATAGGCGTGAGCGTTCGTTCGGGGAGGATTTTTGTGGTGGAAACTTTTTGGTATGACGTGTGCATAGTTGATAAGTTTATAAATTAGTCTTTGCATAATGTATATGTTTTGATTTTGTGAATTATAGATATACTCTGATATTGTAACCAAATGCCCTTTTTGTCAAATATATATATATATGTTGATATCAGGTTGAATCTTGGTTATGTTGAGGCTGCGTCTTTTGGTGAAAGGACGGCCGTGAAAGGACAACCTTGTCTCGGGGTGTGAATTCATCTTTGGTGCTCCTCAACCTTAGCCTACGAAATTTCTTCTTCTTTCTAATTAGCGCTTCTTGTGTTTCAAAGCAAGATCGTAGTGATGCCTACAAAACACAACATCAAGCATCATATCTTTTTCGCATCTTTGAAAAACTCTTTTGACATGCATCCAATGATCATGTCTCACATACTTCAACCTTGCATGTAAATAAGTTTCGGATCAATGATTTACCAAAAAGAATGCTTCATCCCTGGTAAGATCTCTCTCTCTTCTTCTCTCTCTCTCCAATGATGATTGTTATAACCTGGATCCCTTTTTCTGAGTGACAGCGTGAGGCACTGAGATAGCGAGGGGAGGGTAGAGAATTCCTGCCAAAGCAATGAGTCTGTCATTAGGAAGCGCTGCTTTGCTGTTGGTCGATGCAGCAGAGTCCGATTTGATCACAAGCAGTCGCAATACCCGCCATCCTCAGCGGCCGATCACATGTGAAGCCAAGAACGAGGGAGATGTCATGAGGCCTAACCTACGTTGCCATGCTATTGCCTGCATGGGAGACCTTGTCTCGTGGCAACAAGCTGCCGTTCTCCCTCCTCATTAAATCACAAAGAAAGAGAAGATGGGAACAAGTTAAATGGTCAATAGGTTCCGCGTTCCATGTATCTTATGTAAAATTGTATAAGAACAGGTCATTTTGAATATTTTGTGGGTGTGAGAGAACTTTCTTCGATATTATGCAAATAGTTGATCTTAGAAAAGATAAGCAATGGTGATTCCAATTAGAGTGCCTTCAATGATATGCAACTCTAATTTCCACTCTAATGAAGTAATTCACAAAAATTCATGACACGATGATGTTGTTACATAAATTATTTCAACAAAGAACACCCAAATTCAAACGATGGAGAATTTTCTCTTTATTCAATGACTAATCAAAGTTTTGCCATGATTGATGTAATCATAATGTACAATAAACTTCGGTTGCTTGATTGTGGACTTTTAAACGTTTAATATCAAATTTGAACATTGGTTAAACGTCAAAGGCTATTCGTGTATGTTTTCATTTCAATTTAAACTTTTGGTTCTACAGTAGTTCTTTTAGTCATCCAAATTCAAACATCATATAAGAAAATACAATCAGATGCTTGCCAACCTTGTAGTTTCAACAGCCACAGTTAGAGCCTCCGGGAGAAAATGCATCTCAATATTTATTATAAATTAGTGTTGCTATTCCTTATAAATTTGAAGACAAAAATTTTCTATGAGTTCTTATTTTTTCTAATCTCAAAATTTTGTAGGATTAACATATCAAATACTCGGTTGCAGAATCATCAAAAAGGGGTAAACAGAATTCATGCACCGATATGGAGTTACTTAGTACATACAGACTCTAGTAGATAGAAGATAATATATAAAGAAGTAGAACAAAGACAACATAAACTATTATTCTTGTGCGAAGTTCGTGTGATTTGCCAATCATCTCAAAATTAGGTTGTGCTTATTTGGATTAACATGAATGTCTACATGGTTAGACTTGCAACCCCAAGTTATAATATTGATGTGAGAACAATGACTTTGGTTGGTGTAAGGAAACGCGTCTAATTTAATAAGTTGGTCCTCATGTATATAATTGATAAGAAATGTTGAATTTAACAAAGGCCCTTTATGACTAATTGGTGGAATACCAAGCAATCCAAAACTTTTTTGGCTGATATTCAAGAAAAGAGTATTCTAGAAAAATTCATAGAATTGGAAGAACTCTTACTCTAGGACAAATTGATAAAAAATAAAAATAAAAATACCCAGAAACACTATAGCACCCCCTAGGCAAAGCATGTGCTTTCAAGCAAGATTTCAGTACATCTTATAAATCATGTCGAATATCGTCGAATTCCCACATCGGTAGTGATTTCTCGGAATCTTTAGGTTGATAGTAAAATTTCCTTAGAATCTTGAATATTTAATTATAAATTAATGTGCAACCATGTTTTAGAATTGAACAATTCTGACCAGACCTACCATTTATGATATCTGCTAGTATGGAAATGTGTATTAAATGTACATATGCAAGTGCATCCACAGTAATAATGAGTATGGCCAGCACATTGCCTACTTATACACTCTTACCATCTTTTATGCACCATACTTCTTTTTTAGCTATTGTATTTACATTCTCATCAGCAAATTTGGAGAACCCAAAATAAGAACAAAGAGCAAAAAGAAAATAGCTTATGATTCCTGCTGTAAAATTCAATCAACACAAAAATAATGCCAGCCACTCAGCATGAGATGGGAAAGCCTTTACAAACTTCACCATAGTGAAAGAGTGATCCAACGTTTCATGCAAAAAAAAATGTGGTGAAAACTACAGAAAGAAACTCATCCTTTCATCGTCTCCGAATTCGTGTATTCTCTTATTCCGCACCACATTCGATAGGCAGAAAAGGTCGATTTCCTCTTCGTTGAAGCTGCAGACTTAGTCGATTAGACAGTTCTGTGGGCCGCTTTCGCAAATCATAAGAGAGTAAGAAAGTGCATCATGAGGGTCGCCATACAAAAAACATAGTGAGAGACGATGATCAATCGAGAAAGAAAGGTCGCGAAACAATGAAGCAATGTCGCAGATGACAGATACAACATACTTAAAGAAAGATATTCAATACACAGTGACGCAGATGCATACGCTTTAAGACTTTACCTCTTCAACGCATTAGCACTTACGTGCAATTCTAATTCCGTTCAATCTTGCGAAATCAGAGTGACAAGTCAAAACATATGTGATAAAATGATGTAGAAATATCAACGTAAAAGGTTTCATTGATTCCTATCTCACCCTCAAACTAAACCAGATCAAAATTTGAAAACGGTTTGGTTTCTGATTTGGCTGCAATCATTCTTATTTTTCTTCAAAAGCAAGGTCTGATCCCTACCCAGAACACATACATTTCGAGGATGCATTCTAATGCTTTTATCCATTTTAGCAAATGGGTCGTGCTGGGACTAGGACCACTTCACTAACGCAAATGTTGATTATCTGCTTTTTGATTTTTCCTTTGCTGGCTTAAAAAATTTGCTCTTTCTCACTGATTATACCGATTTTTCCTCATGCCATATCGAAATTTAATTGACAATTTCCATATGGCGAGACTTCGTCGGACTAAGTCTCTAAGTCCATATAAGTAAATGAACCTGTCCTTCGGCTCTACTTAGAGTGGTCTAATACATGCGAAATCAATAGGAAGACAGCAGTGGATGGAAAAGAAGAAGAAACTTCATTGCAACCTTAAAACCAGTCTCAAAGTAATTTGTAGCCAGGAATGGAAAAGATTCTGGCAAGAGCTCGCTTTGATTATCTCTCCTCTGTTCATAGCTACACATTCCCTCTCATCTTTCTCAGCCGATTCTCTCTGGTTTGCACCACCCCCCCCCCCTTCTCTCTCTCTCTCTCTCTCTCTCTCTCGGTACAAGAAGAAGGAAAAAGATATGCAGAGAAGCTTAGGTGCTTAGTTACTCTTTAGAGTCCGTCTTCTTCCCCTCTCGCCTGAGGAGCGTCTTCCATCCCCAGAGAAAGAAAAAGAAAAGTCTTCTCTCTTTTTCCAACGCTCTTCAAGGTTCTTGCTGTGTATCATTGTAATATTTGAGATTTTTGACTAAGTCAATTGAAAAGGTGGTGGGACCCACTTTAAATAAAGAATGAAAAAAAAAGGTGAAGAGATAAAAAGGAAAAGAAAGCCCACGTTCGGGCGGAACTTCCAGAAGAGGAAATGGGGAGAGAAGAAGAAAGAAAGAAGGAAAAGAAAAAGAAGAAGGAGAAGAAAGAAGAGAGAGGGCTTTGTGTGTTCATGCCGCGGGTGCCTCACCAAGCTTATTTACAACGGTGATCACGCCCTTCATTCTTTCAATCAGAGTAGTTTCCGACTTAGGGCTTGAAATTCGGAATTTTGGGAAAATCAAGTGGCGAAGTCTGATTTTGGAGTTGTAGCTGTGTATTTTTATAAAAATCATTGTTTATGGTGTTTATGGAATCATAGGATTTTACGAATCTTGATTTGAGCTTATGGTTTGTCCAAAACAAAACTTCGAAATTTCCCACGCGCAGTGAACAGTACTTTGGGTCCATATTTTGTCATCTTTCAGCTTGATTTTGGGACGACCAAGTTGTGATTCTTGTAGTATATTTGAAAAGCTTTCTAATGACTATAAGTACGTTTGGATCGGGGTTCAGAGGAGAAAGTTAAGGCGCAATCAAGTTTGCGCTTAAGCTTCGTGTTGCAAACGGCTTGAACAAATCGCTTTGGATATGCAATTTTTTAATGCGTATGAGTCATTTTGTTAGATTAAAGGCGTAGTTTAGTCGTTTCGTAGTTGAGGTAGAGTTTTATTTTGATTTTAACATTATTCTTTGATTATTTGATCGGGCCATGAATTCAACGATATGAGTATCTTTTGTCGTTTGATCGTAAATGACGAGGTGAGTGGTACTATATCTTGTTTGATTTTGTAAAATCATATCTTGAAGTATATATGTATATATATTGAATCGAAAAGAGCATTTTTATTGCATAAAGACCGGATCAAGTAATTGCTACTCTTTGATTGATTGTGAATGTTTGAAAAGTGTGTTATACAAAGTTTGTGGAGAAATATATATGAAATTACTTTGTGACTCATTTATGAAAAGGTTTATGATGATTTGAGAAATGGATAGGAAATGGATGATGGACTATGCTGCAAAAGGTTATTTGCTTATGATATTGATTTCTGAATTGGATTTCTAATATTGGAGAATGATTATATGCTCAATGACTGTGAACCCAGTGAGAGGTTTTTAGGGTATGCATACCAGGTTTAGGATATCCGTCTTCACCGAGCCACCGGCTTGGTAGCTTGAGACCTTGCCAAGGGGAAATTTTGGTCGCCTTGCCACGAGGCGTTGTGTTATGACCATGATTAGGTATTGAGTAAAAGATTGATCGATGGATGTACCATTGACATGTGTTTTGATATGAAATGAATCAATGGATAAACCATTGATATAATTTTTTATGAAGATTAATCAATGGACTTGACCATTGATATTTAAATCGTGATAGTGGATTTAAATGTGTATTTCTAACTTGTATAAAGTTTTGTTGAAATGAACGATTTGTTCTTGATTTGATATGTATATTTAATGAGTTGGATTATGATTTTTCGATAGTGCTCTATACTTATATATATGTGTATAGTGACTGCTCGATTTGTTTAAAAGATATGTACTGCTAACTAAGTTTGTGGTTGCTCACCCCTCTATTTCCAAACCTTTTCAGGTCTTTTGATTAGTAGCTAGTAGGTCAAAGAGTGACTTTGTAAGTGGACTTTGGGTATGGTTTGATGCTGCCTCCTCCTTCAGGTGGACGGCCGTGTTACCCCCATCCTTGCAGGATTTGAGGTATGACAATCATGGCTCCTCGGTTTCTTGTGACATCAAGAACCCGAACTCAAACCAGAAAAAATATCCCTTTGCCACATGTTCTTCCAAGGCCGAGTACGGGAGAAGGAAAGGCCGTTCAGGAACGGAGACTGGTGGCAGCAGAGCGCAACAAAGAGCCTCCTCTCTTTCGGGTGGTTTGGGAGCCAGAGAAGTGGCCGGTGAAGTGGCCGGTGATGACAGCTATGAGGTCATTATCATTACCGACAATGAAGATGGCAGCGACAAAGCTATTTCAGTGAGTGGAAGCGTTGAGGAGGAAGAAGAGCCCTGCGATTACGGACTTCAGACAGTGCGCAGGTTCGAGCCTAGCTGGGTTTCTCGTAAAGGTAATGATATAGTTGTCATTGATGACGATGCTGGTGGTGACTCTGATAAAGAGGAGAGCGAAGACTTTCTGTCTGATGACGACTTGATAGGCTGTGGTGATGGGAGAGGTTTTGGCGAACAGGGAGAGGGAAATGGCGGAAGTTTCAGATCCAAGCATGACGATTATGTGCAGAATGTGTCCCGGAAGAACACTCCATTAGTGACAGAAAATTCTGAGGTTGATCTTAGCTCAGATTATTTGTCCTCTTCGACTGAGAGCTCATCTGAGGCTGATGACAGCAGTGATGACGATTTTGTTGCGTACAAGTCAGAAAGCTTGAGCACAGAAGAGTATGTGTCAGGGAGGGGGCGTAACGAAAATCTTGACAAAGGCGAGGATGCAGGCAAATCGAGCAGTTTACACAGTGCAAGGAAGAATAATAAGAAGCTTGCTATTGACTGCTTAGATTATCTGATGATCGACGATTTGGGAAGGAAAGAGAATGCTTCGTGGGTCAATGAATGGTTGCTGGATGATGTGGAGGAGGAAAAAGAGGAAGAAATGATTGATATCGATCCATTACATGGAGAAACCGACTGTCCTTCCAATGCCGACGGTGGAAATAGTGGGCAGAAAGAGGAAGGAGGAAACTCTAGCGCGTCGGAGTGCAGAGGATCGAGGGAAATGGAAGAAACAGGACACGGGGTTGAAGATGATGTTGTACGGATGCAGGAGAAAGGCAAAGCAGCGATTGAATTCGATGGAGTGAATGCTGAAACAGATGTCTCTCTCGTCAATGAGAAGGGAAAGATGGGGCAGATGGAAGAAACAGGAAACTTGAGAGCGCCCGAGGACCGACTGAATCAGAACCAGGGGAAGTCGACTTCCTGGAGCAAGGTCTCTGGAGTTGACAGAAGAATGGAGGAGAAAAGATATGGAAACCATGTACAGTCGGATTCCGATCCTGTCGTTAGAGCTACGACTTTGTTGAAAGTAAGAGGTCGAAAGGCAAGGGATTTGGGCATGTCCTGTAGCAGCCGACGACCGCAAAAGAAGAGGAAGTATGAGGATTGCAGCAGCAAGCAAGCGTCTGCGAATGAAAATGCCAAGAATGATCGTGGGGCCAAGTGGGAGAGAGCTAGGAAACCATGGTTGAATAAGTTCTTCGGACTCGCGGAATTCCTATGGAATGAGGACGATCTTCTTCAAGAAGATAGAGAGAAGGAAAATGCCGAGAGGGAGAAACAAAGTGCACCGGTGACATGCAGCGAAGGAAGAGAGAAAAGGAAAGCGAAAAGTGCGAAATCTTGACTAAGACGAGCGAAGAGGGTGTCGGGCGCATCAAGCGGAAGCAAGAAAAGATAGCAGAGCACCCGGGATTACGGAATCCGCTAAGAGAGATCCGGCAAATCGAAAGAGTTCAAATATTTGGAACGTATTGCTAAGAAATTCGGAGCGCTTAGGGTATGCCGCTCCAAAAGAAGTCGTACGGAGATGGCAAGCGGAATTTTGTCTTTGGGCCTGTCCGAAGTTGTATCGGAACTGAGTCATAGTAGATATGTGCAGGATAACATATGGGCATTGTGTTCGAAGAAGCCTTATTGAAGAACTATACGAACAGAAACTGAGATGGAGGAAATCAATTGAGAGAGAATGTATTTCTTTAGAATGATTTTCCACACCTTGCAGATTACAGTTCGAGAGGTTTATATATGTATCCTCTGAATCTGTTTTTACTCTTTGAGTAGTTAAAGAAAAACAACTGTTCTAACTATACCGACTAACCGAATACCGGTTATAACGGCTAAGATACTGAGTAGACGAAACAGAGCAAATGAACAGAGTAGCGATTTTGAGCGACTTCGCAGCCTTTCTTCATGCATTCTTTTGATCCGTAGATCATCCTTCTTCTTTCCTTTCTTTATTTTTAACCATAGATCTTCTTCGTTCGGACATTTCTCAAAGATCATCTATCCTTCGGCTTTTGTTTTCATTTGTTGAATAAGCTCTGTCTTGTGTTCTTGACATCCCCCGCAAATTGGGCACGGGTGAAGAACCAATGCCCAATTTGAGACGAAGAGAGGAATGCATCGGTTTAGATAGTGATTTGGTAAAAATATCAGCAACTTGGTTCTCGGCTTGGAACATATTTAACACACGAGATCCGTATGCAACTTTTTCTCGGACAAAGTGAAAGTCGACTTCAATGTGTTTTGTACGAGCATGAAGTATAGGATTATTTGTGAGAGATATGGCGATTGATTGTCACGAGAATAGTATGGTTGGTGAGTGAAGTGAGACTCTAATATCTCGAGAACAAAAGAAATCCAGGTAAGATCACCATTCTTGAGGCAAGAGCTCTATATTCAGCTTCGCTTGAGGAACGAGAAACAGATTGATTGTTTCTTAGCGGTCCATGAGATGAGGTTAGACCCGAGGTAAGTACTGAAGCCCGAGGTAGAACGTCTAGTTTGAGGACAGCCAGCCCAATCTGCATCGAAAAACCATATAATTGGAGAGAGCCGTGAGAATGAAGTGTCATACCGAGATGAATTGTGCCTTTTACATATCGAAGAACTCGTTTCGATTGAAGGAGATCTCCAATAGTAGGATGTTGTAATTTTTGACATAGGATATTTGTTGCAAAGGCAAGATCGGGCACGTAATAGTGAGATATTGTAGGCCTCCTACAAGACTTCGGTAGTTCATAGGATTTGGAAGAAGAACAAAGATCTCTTTCAAGTATAACTGGTTTAAGAGAAAGAGGTGTAGCGATGGGTTTACAGTCAACCATATTCGCACGAGACAGTAAGTCAAGTGCATACTTGGTTTGGCATAAGAACAGCTCGGTAGACGTTCGTGTGGCTTCAATTCCAAGAAAATAATGAATCTGGCCAAGGTCTTTCATCTTGAATTGAATACTGAGTGAATGAATAAGAGTCTGTAGCAATGATTCTGAGCTACCAGTGAGGATTATATCGTCTACATATAGAAGTAACAATATTGTCTCTTGTTCTTGATGAAGTATGAACAAAGATGGGTCAGTTGAGCTGCAGAAAAATCCAACCTCAAGTAAGAAATGGCTGAATTTGTCATACCAGGCGCGTGGTGCTTGACGCAGTCCATAGAGTGACTTCTGAAGCAGACATACATACTGAGAATACTGTGGATGAACAAAACCAGGAGGTTGTTCCATGTACACAGTTTCATTTAGGGTGCCATGTAAGAAGGCGTTCTTAACATCAAGTTGATGTATAGACCATTGTTGTATCATTGCTATAGAAAGAACAAGTCTAACAGTTGTATGTTTTATCACAGGACTGAAGGTTTCTGTGTAGTCGATCCCTTCTTCCTGATGGAATCCCTTGGCTACTAGACGTGCCTTCAATCGATCAAGACTACCAGTAGAAGTAAGTTTAGTCTTGAATACCCACTTGCAACCAATAACATTCATGTTTTCATACGAGGAACCAACAACCAAGTTTGACTCTGGTATAAAGCATTCATTTCTTCTTGCATTGCCTTGTACCAACCTGGATCTGCTAGGGCAGACTTTAATGATTTTGGTTCTGAAGGAACTTGATATTGAGCAAGACATGCATATCTAGGATTAGCTTTAATTATACCAGATTTAGATCTAGTTTGCATATGATGAGTAGGTTGTGTACCTTGCACAGGATGGATAGGCTGAGTTTGTTCGATAGCTGGTTCAATTTCTACCTCTGTGCTGGTTCCAAATATGTTCTCTTGTGGGGAAGTACTTTGAGTAGAAGTTGGATCTTGATCATCTGATGATACAGTTATAGAGATAGGATCTATATGTTCTGCAAAAGCTTGCTCACCTGGACTATACTTTGTCTGATGAGATGATGAAGTATTGACAGGCTCTATACTTGGAGCCTGTAAAAATTTCTCTTCGTCTGTCCATAGTTTATACAGGTTGTGTATATGTTGAGGATTGTCTTTGTCGGCCTTTTTGAGAAAGGGAAGAACTTCTCATCAAAAGTTACATGTCGACTAATGTACACATGGCCAGTAGTAGGTACCAGACATCGGTATCCTTTATGGTGAGTGCTGTATCCGAGAAACACACAGGTAAGTAATCGTGGATCTAGCTTGTGCTGAGCATAGGGTCGAAGGCAGGGATAGCAAGCACACCCGAATACCCTGAGATGATCATATCTTGGCTTATGCTTATATAGTTTGAGAAAGGGAGATTGCATCTTTAACCGTGGAGTAGGAAGTATATTGACAGTATAATTTGCTGTCATAAATGCATCAACCCAAAATTTTAATGGGATTTTTGCATGATATAGCATGGCCAGACCAAGCTCAACTATATGTCGATGTTTTCTCTCAGGTATTCCATTCTGTTCGGGTGTATATGGACAGGAGATAAGCTGTTGAATGCCACAATTCTGTAAGTGTGCTTTAAACTTGTGACTAACAAACTCTCCCCCACCATCGCATTGAAACCTCTTGATTTTACAATTGTGCTGGTTTTTCTACTAACTTCTGAAACATAAGAAAGATATCATAGAAGTCTGATTTTAGTTTCAATGGGTATAGCCAGCTGAATCGAGAAAAGTTATCAACAAAGATCACATAATACTTGAAATTCTGATAAGAGCTGACTGGAGAAGGTCCCCAGATGTCACAATGGACTTGTTCTAGAGGTTTATTTGCTACAGAACTTGACATAGGAAAGGGTAGAGCTGTGTTCTTAGTGAGCTGACAACTTCTACATACAGATTGTGATTCTGTATGATAGTGGATTAACCTTTGATTCTTCAGATGCTTTAGGACATTTGGATTTGTATGAGCTAGCCTTTGGTGCCATATGTTTTCTCCTGTGATCTTCTGTCTTTGAGTAAAGAGCACCTCTGCAGCACAAGGATCAATCCTGTATAGTCCCTTCTCCTTCTTCCCTAGCATCTTGATCATGTTGGTGGTGCTGTCCTTTATGTACACCCCAAATTTGTCAAAGACAAAGGAACAGGGATAATCTTCGGTTAGTCTAGAGATTGACAGAAGATTTTTCTTAATTGCTGGAACAATTAACACATCTTTTAGAGGCAAGGTAGAAGTAGCAGTAGTTAGGGTTGTATTCCCAATATATTTCACAGGTAAACATGAACCGTTGCCAATCATTACTGTATTAGTACCAGATCTTTAGAGAAGTTTTGGAGAATACCAAAGATTTGCTGAAATGTGAGCAGATGCTCCAAAGATCGGGTACCATTCGTTTCCATTAGTTTCCTCAATGTGGAGTGCCGATAGAGCTGTTGGTATTTCTTCGGCTTGGTAAGAATTATCAAACCCGTACCAACAAAGCAATGCATCGTGACCTGGTTTTCTGCAGATCTGGCACTCCAGTCGTGTGTTTGTTGTTGCTTTCTCCATCTGCATATCTTTATGAACTGTTAGATTTGATGGTGGATAAATCTTGGCTTCTGTATATCTTTGAGCTGTACCATTATATGGTCTAAACCCCTGACCAGAGCTCAAAGTAGAGGAAATATTGGCCTGATTAAAATGTTGATTCCCCTGTTCATAGCTCGAGTTATTAGTCCTGTAGTTCATATTTCTTCCAAGATTTCCAAAATTTCTGTATCTCATTCGAATGGTCTTCCTCTTCCAACACTTCTTCCTCCACGATTATAACCCCTTGAATTTCCAAGATTGTTACTTTGCTGTAAAAGATTTCCATTAAACTCATCTTTGTGTATAGCTTCAGCCTTCCTCGACTATAATAGGCTAGATTTGGACCGAAACCGACTTGAAGAATAGTTTTGCAGCCTTGATTCAAACCTCTCTAGATGAGAGATCACTTCATCATATTCCGGTTGAGGCTTTAAACAATAAATTGTTGTTTTAAAGCTCTCATACTGGATCCTAAACCTTCCAAAATGCCAAACAGTTTTGTTATGTCATCTACCGGTTTTCCTATGGCATTTAATTGATCACATATTGTCTTGTACTCTCTGAGATATGTTGATAGAGTTCTATCACGTTTTTGACAAGTCTGCAATTTTCCTCTCAGTTCAAACTCCTTTGCCACAGATTTTTGAGTGAACCGATTAAGCAGAGTTTGCCAAAGTTCATAGGATGTGTCCAAACCGATTATTAAGCTAAGTATGTCTTCGGAAACAGCACCACTGATCCAAGAAGAAATGAGTTGATCTGTCTTAATCCAGTCAATATAGTCGGGATTAGGGGTATCAATTGTTTGATCCCCTTCTTCTTCCCCGCAGTGTTTTAACAAAGATGGAGTTTCTCCATTCACAAATCCAAACAGATCTTGACTTCTTAAAAATCTATGAAACTGAGCTTGCCATAAGAGAAAGTTATTCTCAGTTAATCTGATTGTAACAAAGTTCGAGATGTTAACATGAATAGGAAATGGATATCTCGAGCCTTTTGCTGCCATTCTACTATTCCAGATCCTTGAACACTACTTGCTTCGATTACACCCTTTACTTTTGCAGTATGATGTAGTAAATCGGTTTCTGATGATTCAGATTTGAAGGAAGATGAAGAATATCAACTCACTGATCAATGAGACTTCGATTTCTGCATCCAGGCTGCTGTAGATTCAGCCATTTTTATTCGGTCTTGAGATGATTTCTTCAGGATCACGGGCTCTGATACCATGAAGAACTATACGAACAGAAACTGAGATGGAGGAAATCAATTGAGAGAGAATGTATTTCTTTAGAATGATTTTCCACACCTTGCAGATTACAGTTCGAGAGGTTTATATATGTATCCTCTGAATCTGTTTTTACTCTTTGAGTAGTTAAAGAAAAACAACTGTTCTAACTATACAGACTAACCGAATACCGGTTATAACAGCTAAGATACAGAGTAGACGAAACAGAGCAAATGAACAGAGTAGCGATTTTGAGCTGACTTCGCAGCCTTTCTTCATGCATTCTTTTGATCTGTAGATCATCCTTCTTCTTTCCTTTCTTTATTTTTAACCATAGATCTTCTTCGTTCTGGACATTTCTCAGCATCATCTATCCTTCTGGCTTTTGTTTTCATTTGTTGAATAAGCTGCTGTCTTGTGTTCTTGACAACACCAACGGTCTGTTATAAAGTCAATTCGATGGCATAAAATTACTCGGGTGAAAGCACCAAAATGATTCGCTTAGTGATAAAGGGTATTCTATTATTCACGAGATCATAATTTTGATTCACCTTAGTGAGCAAACTTTTAAATGGTTCATGTTGAAGGGGCGGCGGGAGGAGAACAGGACTGTCGCCACCACGGTGGGGGAGGAGGTCGGGACGGGCCAACGGAGGAGCTTCGTGGCGTGCCGGAGCATGGCGGCGGAAGGTCGGAGTTCGCTCGGCTCTCGCATGGTCGGAGAAGCGAAGGCGCAGCGGAAGAAGGAGAAAGGGGCGATTTGAGAGACTGCAAGGTCACTGTGATTTTCTTTTGGGTTTACAACATAGAAATGTTCCTCGTACTCTTCTGAACATTCGATTACGCCCTAAATTGTTTCATTTTTGTTCAATTTCATCCTCAGACTCTTTTTTTTTTTTTTTAAATATTTGCGATTTGATCCTTTCTGTCGATTTGATGTGGCCATCCGGCTGACTTGTGTTGCGATGATGCCACCAACGTGTCGTTTTCTCAATAGTCGACTGGGTTTATGCCGCCACGTCAGCAATTGCCGTAAGAAAGTAGGATGGAAAGGTCGGATTGCACTTGCTGCATGAGTATGATGACAAAATCAAATAGATAAAGAAATGAAGAAAAAAGGGTCGTCTTGCATTACGCTAGTCTTCAAGGATTATTGAGGTGATAAAAGGCCAACAGGCAACGATGACAATAGATGTTGGTCGATCTATAGCCATGGTTGTGCCGATACGTTGCGCATTTGAGGAAGTATTGAGTCGGCATCTTTTGCTCTGCCCGGACCGGCAATTGCTCTTGGAGTTGTTGTCAACATGGTGAACGTTCTGTAGTTAAGATTGCAGACAGCGGGCCAAATGATGGCGGCGGCGGCTGCGGTGGCGAAAATGTTCCATGGCGAAGGATTTCTTGTTATCACATTGCACACAGATTACACCAACTATGCCACGAACGTTAGGGGTTACTTTCTGGTATACAATCTCAAGATGCAAGATGCCCCTGTTTCAACTAGGCAAAGCCAAAAGAATTTTACTCGAGGATTATTCTATGGAAGAAGTTCAAGATTGAACGGTACAAAAATGTCACGGACATCTCACCTTCAAGTAGGATCAAGGTGCCAATCATGCTAATATGTTAAGAACCTAGCTGAGTTGAGAGCACTATGCACATCCACTCCAATCTGTGCTTCAGCTTCTGGGTGAACTCGGCATGCCCCTTCTTGACCAGGTTTGCATCAATTCAATCGAGCGGTACTGCCTCGGGTGAAAATATCTGCATATGAGTTCGCATAAATGAATGCGAAGCCACTGCTCTAACAAAGTATTTCGTCACTCCGTCTCCCTCGTGAACCGTCAGAACTCTCAGGTTTTCGGTTCTGCAATAGTCACCGCATGTCCAGGAAGAACACCGAGTTGTTTGCCGGTACTATGATCATGACCACCTGAAAAATTGGGAAAGAGTAAGAGAGTTGTAACAGTGTCCCCTTCAATTTAAAGGTCTGTAGTTGCTGGATCTCTCTCTGTATTATTGCTAGTTTCAAAAGAAGAGATTGAAAGAGCTTTCCATGGGAAAGATGCTTCTATCAGTGCTATAGTTTGAAATTTGAAAACTAGTATACCCGGAATTTTTATTTTTTATTTTTTGGATGAAAAGTGCTTCTGTTGATATATCCAGAAATGGGCTATTCTCTGGGCTTGTTTTCTACTTGGATGTATGTCTGCGTTCCCTAGCACCTTTGTAGAGAAGTTCCCTTTCACTTTGCTCTTGGTGAACAACCGAGAGAACAAGGACCGGCGTGTGGAGACAGCACAAACTCAAACATGAAAGGGAAAACTAGAACTACAGTAAAAGCGTCCCTTGTAGTCGAGTCTCCATCCAAACGATAGAATTTCAATTTGGAAGTGGAACTCCAAGAATCCAGTCTTTAGCCGAAAAAAGTACGTGCGGTTCCCCAATCGTCTCGAAATGAGATCGTGTTTACTTTTCTAGCCAAAAAAAAAAAAAAAAAAGGAAAAAGAAAGGTTTATGTTTAATCTCTATGTGGTTAGACTATATGGATTAAGAAAAGCCGTTGCTTGAGTGATTCGAATGATTCGAGTAGTATTATCTCATGGCTTGTACAAATGAAGGGAGAGACAAGTGTCAAGATGATAATAGGGAAAAAAAAGAAGAAAAAAAATGGAACACGGAGAGACCATAAAAGACATTGAAGAGATTGAATAGTGAGTAAAAATTAATGGTTTTATAGGACATAAAAAGAACTCGAACTAGAATTTGGACCAAGCATACAATTGATGCCTTTTAAGGGAATTGGACCCGCAAAATAGAAAGCTCTCTTCTATTTTGTATGAATGAAATTGTTATTTTAAGATAGATGGAGCTTATATTTGTGAGATTAAAAAAATCGTTGCCTTTGAATTTTTTAATTGCGGTCCAAAGACTATTTCAATTTGTTCCAAAGAATTTTTAGTTATAATTGATATGATCAGAAAATTAGATATGGTGTTATGTAGGGACTCCAATGAGCAACATGTTACCATGAATAAATATTGTGGGCGATAAAGTACAACTCATTGATTATTTTGATTACTCTAACATAAAACTGAAATTTGAAAATTAACTTGTAAATAGAATATATTCTATAAAGCAAGCAAAGTAGAAGCAGCTTTGCCAGAGTAAGCACGATATACTCTACAAACAATTATTTTCATGAAAAAAGAAATATAGGTATATAACAAGAAAATTTTGAAAAAGACATGCTTTTAGATGAAAGATGACAAATCTTGACACTATTGTGATCAAAATTATTGTCATAAGGGAAAAATAATGTATGTTTTCGAACTATATATTACTTAAAGTGTTTTAAAAGAGTTTTGTTGGATATGTCAAATATTAGCTATAATTCTTATTTAGGTAATATCAATTTACTTGCATTTCATATTAAAAAATTAATTTCTAAAGGTAATATATTGTTATGAATCTGTACACATATCTACGAAGAAAACGAGAGAGTCTACTATTAAAAAAATATTATTGACCTTATTTGTCTTGTTTAATTGTATTTAAAAAAAATTATTGACAATAATCTCAGATAAATATCTTAGTAGGAAGCTCTCTTCTTATTATACACAAGATTAGTTTATTTTTCACAATCAAGTCACATGTGTTTAATGGGAATTTAACAATTTAGAAAATATTTTCCTAATGACGACAACTCGTATCACTTATAAAAGTAAATGAAAAAAAATATTTTTATTATCCACAAAAATGTTTCAACATAAATTGTTATCAATAATGAAAATATTTTATATAGACCAATTACTTGAAGCGACAATAGCAATTATTTTTCAGAAAATATTTTCAAAATTATTCATTTTGAAAGAAATAAATGGAGCTTAAGATTGAAGTTATGTGTGCAAGATAGAAGAAAGAGCGTTTTATTCAATACTTTACTAGCATGATTATTCTAATTTGAGGAATGCTATTACATCACCATGTGCTTCAATAATATAATATTTCACTTACAAATAAAAACAACTATTAAATATTTCATCACTCTATAATATAAATAGAATAAAATTGCACCATGTACGTACAGCGTAAATTTTGCATTGATTTTCTAAAAATTTTCACATTGTTCAAATGAAGATTGTACAACCTGATTATCTATTAGTTAACTATAGAGACGGATTTACATCTTTGCATCTTTTGCCATCATAAATTAATGTGTTTCATAGTTAATTAATATAACTGTGTCTTCTTGTTAAGGATAATATTTAATAGTGAGACGGTATATCCATTCATATAAGAGTCGCATATTTTCTTTACAAGTCGGTTGTTAAATTTGCAAAACGTAACTTTCACGTGCATAATGAGGGGAGATTATTCCAATCAATGATAAATGCAGCTACGATATCAACAAACTATAATTTTTAGCAATAACTAGCAGATTATTTACGTAATTTAAGATTTTATCACACATATAATAAGCACTTTCGATATCATGAAATTGCTATCGATGTTCCCATCTATTGCAACGATCAAATATCTAACAATCGAGATTTGGAAATTTCTCAAATAGTTAAGTAATCAGGAGGCGATGTACATGGTCATGGTTCTAGAGAAAACCAGTTCTAACAGAACTTGCCATGGATAATGTTTCTTTGTTGGGAATGTGCTAAATGCAAATTGTTTGAGTCTATCCACAACATGCCTAAGTATTTACCTATTTATAGAGCCCTTCATCTTTGGTGCTCCTCAACCTTAGCCAATGAAATTTCTTCTTCTTTCCAACTTGTCCTTCTTGTGCTTCAAAACAAGATCATAATGATCCCTACGAAACACAACATCAAGCATTATATCTTGCTCGCATCTTCGAAAGACTCTTTTGACATACATCCAATGATCATGTCTCACATACTCCGATCTTGTATGCAAATAAGTTTCGGATCAATGATTTACCAAAAAGAATACTTCATGCCTGGTAAGATCTCTTCCTCCCTCCCTCCCTCTCAAATGATGATTCTAACATCTCGGATCCCTTTTTCTGAATGACAGCTTGAGGCATTAAGATAGGGAGGGGAGGGCAGAGAATTCTTGCAGAGGGAATGTCTCTGGCATTTGGAAGCACCGCTTCGCTGTTGGTCGATGCTAAGCAGTCACAAGACCCACCATCCTCAGTGGCCGAACGCATGTGAAGCCAAGAACGAGAGAGAAGTCATGAGGCCTAACCAAGGTCGCCATGCTATTGTCTACATGGGAGACCTTGCCTCATGGTGGCAAGCTATCGTTCCCCCTCCTCATTAAGTCACATAGGAAAAGAAGATGGGAATGGGTTAAATAGTTGATAGGTTTGGCGTTCCACATATCTTATTAAAATTGTACAAGAGTCGAGCATTTTGAATACTATGTGTGTGAGAGAGCTTTCCTCGATATTATGTTAGGTTCGGCATTCCATATATGTTATGTTAAACTGTATGATAGCCAATCATTTTGAATATTATGTGTGTGTGAGAGAGAGAGCTTTCCTCAATATTATGCAATTAGTTGATCTTAAAAAAGATAAAGCAATGATAATTCCAATTAGAGCACCTTCAATGATAGGCAACTCCATTTTCAACTCTAATGAAGTAATTCACAAAAATTCATGGCACCACGATGCTGTTACATAAATTATTTCAACCAAAGAACAACCAAATTCAAACAATGGTAAATTTTTTCTTAATTTGATGACTATTCAAAGTTTTGCAATGACCGGTGTAATCATAATGTACAATATGCTTTGGCTGCTTAAATGTGGACTTTTAAACGTTTAGTATTGAGTTTGAAAATTGGACAAATGTCAGAGACTATTCGTGTATTTTTTCATTTTGATTTCAAACTTTTGGCTTTATAGTCGGTCCTCTAAATTTGAACCTCATATAAGAAAATACAAGCAAATGCTTGCCATCCTTGCAGTTTCAACAGCCACAGTTAAAGCCTCAGGGAGAAAATGCGTCTCAATATTTATTATAAATCAGTGTTGATATTCATTATAAATTTGAAGACAAAAATTTCTAGGTTCTTATTTTTTCTATTCTCAAAATTTTGTGAGATTAACATATCAAACACTCAGTTGCAAAATCATCAAAAGGGGGCAAATACAATTCATGCACCAACATGGAGTTACTCTTAGTGCATATGATTCTTGTAGATAGAAGAAAATATATAAGAAGTAGAACAGCAACAACATAAATTATTATTCCTACGCAAAGTTGGTGCAATTCGCCAAAAATCTCGGAATTAGGTTGTGCTTCTTTGGTTTAACATGAATCTCTAAATGGTTAGACTCGTAACACCAAGTTATTATATTAGTGTGAGATCAATGAGTTCGACCAACGTGTCTAATTTAATAAGTTGGTACTCATGTATAATCGAAAGAAATGTTAATTTAACAATGATTAACCCTTTATGACTTTTAGCAACATGTAGCACCCCTAGTTTTTTTTTTTTTTTTTTTTTTTTGAGCAAAGTAGCACCCCCTAGTTGAAGCATCTGCTTTTAAGCATGATTTGGCATGTTGAATATCGCCGAATTCCTTTGTCAATAGTGATTTCTCTTTAGGTTGGTAGCCAAATTTCCTTATAATCTCAAATAATTATCTATGAATTAATGTGCAACCCAGTTTTAGGATTGAACAATTCTGATCAAACCTGTCATTTATGATATCTGCTAGTATGGAAATGTTTATTAAGTGTAGATGTGCAAGTGCATCCACAGTAATAATGAGTATGGCCAACACATTGCCTATTTATACAATCTTTCATCTTTTTTTGCACCATGCTTCTTTTTTAGCTATTATGTTTACATTCTCATCAGCAAATTTGAAAAACTCAAAACAAGAACAAAGAGCTTATAGTTTCTGCTGTAAAATTCAATCAACACAAAAATAATGTCAGCCACTCAGCATGAGATGGGAATGCCTTTACAAACTTCGTCGTTGTGAAGGCAGCATCCATCCACAAAACGACCAACCGCAATACACCCTGTTGCAAACATTTGAACGTGTGACTTGCAAACCACTGCTGATTTGTAAGTCTTAATTAAAAACCAACAAAGATTATATATATATGCAAAAATTACATGCATCCCTTTAGAAAAAACAAAAACAAAATTGGAGCTATTTTCCACCCCACTACTAGCTGATTTTAAAATTTTGTTGAAAAACTAACCTCTCACTCACCTTTTCCATCACTTTTATAAGCGCTTTCCAAGTTGCCGTTTTCTGAACATCTCTTACACAAGCATGCTCGTATTAACAACACCAGCAGATGATGGGAATCCAAACGAAAATTCTGATACGAGGAATCCAAATTAAGAAAAGCCGCTGCTCGAGTAATGTTTTTTTTTTTTTTTTTTTGGTTGAAAGATAGAAATTTCATTGCTAACCCGCTAAAGGAGCACCATTGGATGGCAAGTCTAAACATAAAATTAAACATAGAGAGCGAGAAGGATTAGCAATCCAATTACTAGGAAGTGAGTTGGTTCGATGGGCTTTGGCGACCCAATCCGCAGCCTTGTTAGTTTCTCGTGGCTTGTAGATGATTGACACTCCACTAACCTGGGCCAAAATTTCTCTGCAATCTGCGACTATGGGCTGGGCCGGCCAAGGTGGTTCCTCTAGGCCTGATAAGTTGTTTACGAGTGATAGGTTATTAGATGAGATGAGCACCTGCAGATCAGCTTCTTTTAGTTCCATGTCTTCTCCAGTTCGTGCGAGGCTTCTGTTCTGTACCCAGCATGCCGCTTCTCTCAAAGCTAGGGCTTCGGCAACCCACACAGATGGAGCAGAAATCGGCCTTGCGAAACCATGAAGGAGGATGCCAGCTTCGTTTCTGCATACTCCAGCAATCGATCCGACCTTGGACGATTTGCACCAGGAACAATCAACATTTATTTTCATCTCATTTGCTGAAGGTGGGTTCCATTTCAGCTCAAATCGTGGAACTTCTAGTGATTCTCTTTCGCCTTTCTTCCCTCGCAGGTTCCATTTCTTGAAAAGTGTTGCTGTGATGCTCGTTTCTTCTTGAGCTACGGTTAGGTCAGGCTTTCGCCCTTGGAAGACCGAAGCATTCCGACACTTCCAGATCTGCCACGATGCACCAGCAAAAATAGCTTTTGAGTTTGGATCCGCTCATGAGGTGAGATTCTCAGAGATCCACTTATCTATGCGGGTAGTTCTTTCTGGAGCTATATTGGCATAAATAGGGCCTGACCATATATTTTTGGTCCAATCACAGAGAATGAAGAAGTGCTCTACTGATTCCGGGGCTTGTCCACATATCTAACAGGTAGGATTGGGTATCACTTTCCTTTTATACAAGTTTTACTTCGTGGGGAGTGTGTTGCTGCAAATATGTCATAGGAAGAACCGAATTTTAGGAAATGTCTGAATCTTCTAGATTTCATTCCATAGCGACGTAGGCATTTGGTAAGATGAAGACAAGATGTTTGTAATGGGGATTTCTCAGCCTTGTTATGTAGTCTATTGTAGCCGCTTTTCACAGTATAGGAGCCCGATCTATTTGTTGTCCACACTAGCTTATCTGGATGGGGTGTTAAGCTGATGGGAATGGCTAAAATCTCTTTTGCTACATCTTCCTCGAATAGGTTATTCACTCATTGAGTATCCCATTCATGTGACTCGTGATCAATTAAATCAACCACCACGCTTGGTTCATCCCGATTTGCTCGAGTAATTTGAGAAGTATAATTTCGTGGCTTGTACAAATAAAGGGAGAGAGCTTGAAAGATATGAAAAGACAAGTGTAGGGATGATGAAAGGCAAAAAAAGAAAAGAAAAATTGGAAAATGGAGCAAAATCTAAAGACCACAAAGAATGAAACGCTGAGGGAGAGAGATGTACACATGTTGAATCTTTAACAGTCATTGGACAAAAAATTGACGGGATCAGTTTTGAATAGCAATTGAAAATTAATGCTTTTTCAGGAGATAAAAAGAATTCGAGCTAGAATTTAGACTCATCATTAAATTGATGCCTTTTAAGGAAATTCGACCTGTAAAAATGGATAGCTCTCTCCTCTTTTGTATAAGTAAATAGTTGTTTATAATTAGATGGAGCTTAAATTTGCAAGGTGGACAAAAAAAATTGTTGCATTCAATTTTTTTTATTAATGCAGTACGAAGACTATTTCAATTAGTTCCAAAGCATTGTTAATTATAATCGAAATGATCAGAAAATCAAATATAATGTTATATGGGGACTCAAACGAGTAACATGTTACCGTGAAAAAAACATCGTGGGCAATAAATTACAACTCATTGATTATTTTGATTACTCTAACATAAAACTAAATCGAAATTTGATTTGCAAATAGAATATATTGAATGAAGCAAGCAAAGTAGAAGAAGCTTTGCCAGAGCAAGCACGATATACTCTATAAACAATTATTAGCATGAATTAGCATAAGTATTGTTGACATTAAATTTTTGCCCAAATATAATTTCCAAAAAATGGAAACTTGTTTTTCCACAAAAATATTTCATGTCAAATTCTTGTATATTGATTATCTAGGTGTTCGGTATAATTTTTTAAATGGAAGATATTTTTCCTTTTAAAAAAGAAGAAGAAGAAGAAAAATAATAAAAATAATAAAAATAAAAAGAAAAAGCAAGTTGGGGCCAATGATCTAAATGTGACTAGCCAAGCCCAGGAGGTTAGATTGGAGTTAAACGGCAAGTTGGGGCCAAAATGCAATTTTCAAAAGTTGAGGGACCAATTCGCGAATTTTGCAAAATTTCACTCGAGCTCTTAAATCATCATCTTGGCCCCCAATTGAGTTAAAATTGAACTTGGGTTAGGTCTAATTAATCAAATCGGCCAAAAAGGACCAAATTGCATTGAATCGGACATTCTTGGGCAATAAAATAACTAACTTTGAGGGACTCTCTTGCAAAAATTGGGTGGGGGCAATTGCAAAAATGGTCAAGATCTTAAATTACCATGCATTAGCTTGCTAATTGATTAAAAACCACAGCCAAATTTATGGATTAAAGCACTCAAACTAGCTACCAAAACTCAGCCCACAGTTAAGTCTCAATTCGGAGCTACTGAGTAAGTAACTTGGTGGCCCCACCATAACCCACTCAACCGTCCAATCAGCTTGATTTGTGCACCCGATGGAAGACCATAATCAGTAGTGCAAGTGGACAAAAATTGGCTAAGGATAAGCTGCTGAAAGCAAGCGAAAATCTCAACAAAATCCACACACTCAATGGCTGCACAAGTTGAAAATTTTGGTCAAGTCAGAAAGTTAGTGAACTAGCTCGGTTGGTAGGCTTGGTAGGTAGGGCAAAGATCGACCAAAAGATGGCTTAATTTAGGGGATAAGATCTTTGAAGCAAGCTCTTTTGGGGCCTAAAAGGTAGGAGACAAGAAGGAGAAGAGAGAGCTCACAATCGTTCCCCAAAGAGACCCCCAGAAGCAACTCAAGAAAAGCCAAATCCAGAAATTCCAGACCAACCCTTGTAGAGAAAAGTAAAATTTTCACAAACTTGTAACTAAAATTAGGCAAAACCTTCAACTAGAGATTGAAACTTCACTCAAAGATCTTTTCAACCTTAAGTGTTTCATCCCAAATAGAGATCAGAAAGGCCTCCTAAAGCCCCTCAAAACAGTACCCTCCTAGCAAGGCAAAAAAAGAAGAAGATTTTTTCTAAGTATTTTGCCCAGTTGTCAGTTTTTTCTCTGCAAATCTCATTGTCCAGTTTGAATGAGCCAACCTACACTTGCCCCTAAGAATAATTTCTTGGTTTTCTCGACCAAGAGCCACTTGCAAAAGAAACTAGGAAGCAAGGTGACAGTCTTATATGTATTTTTGGTTAAGTTTGAACATGTTTAAAACATGAAAAACCAAGAGGAAAACCAGCCCGGAAAACTGATTTTTTAGGCTAAAATTTTTCTAGGTGTTTGAAGCGTCTTCAAGAGCCATATATTTTTGACTTGTTACTCCTCTTTGCATGTGTTTTCTGTCTTCACGAGCTTGATGAATGTCATACGGGAGTACAAATGATGCTGATATTAGCTTGGTTTGGTCTTTAAATCTTTGGGTACATTATGAGATGACTTGAGCCAAAACCAAGCCCATCCACATTGATTCATGGCTGGTTAGTGTGGACCATGCATGTATGCTTCTTGAAGAGGTCGTTTTGATGTGTTTGATTGATCATTCTTTGTGATGTTTGTTGCGTTTGATAGTCCATGTTACCTACTTTCATTTTGATCTAGTGATCTTTTTCATAGATTTTGCATGTGATGAGTGTCAAGGCTTGAATATGGGCATGCAACCCGTTTGCTTGACTTGAGTTCAAACTCAAATTTGTCAAATCATCTCAAACCCGCATATTTGAGAACAATTTCAACTTGGTTTTTGTATGTTTTAGGCTATGATTTCTATTAAATATTACTCTTTACATGTGATAGTATAACCTTGATACTTTAGTTCCACATGAGATTGCTTATAGATCAAGATTAAATGATGGATGGTATCAAATTAAGGCAAAAATGACATTTATGAGATTTTCCTAATTTTATAAGGTCATTTTTCCTAATTTAATGATATTTTGGTATTGTATGATCCTTTTTGTAAATAATCCATTTTACATAGATTAAAATTATTTAAAGTAGTTTCATGCATTTAGAGTAATTTCATGCACATTTAAATTTCCATTTCACTCATGGGGGTCCTATCCTAGGGTGTGATAATAATGCCATATAATATTATTTGCCCGACTTGTATTGGGTTTTCCTTTTCCGCATTTATTTTCAGGTCATTTCAATTTCTTGCATGTTTATGTACTACACCGCTTCTCATTAATTTTAGTGTAAATTTTTCTTCTAAATTAGGTTATGATTAGTCTAGACATTAAGGAAAAAAACCTATAAAAATATTTGCATGGACGCTTAGTGGTTTCATAAGGATTATAATTGATAATTAAGATTGTGTGGCCATCTAAATAAACACCCTTCCAAGTTAGCGGTACCGCAAGGGCGCTAATAGAAACATTGGCGTAAACAAGTACCCGTTCGTGAAAATTCTTGTTGCGTAAGAATCGAGGCAACACTCCCATGTCTTGATTGGTTTTTAGCCGACCCAATAGACTAGCGACGACTCCTAGAATATATGGGTTGTTAAGAACTAGATACAAAATCTAATGTCGTGCGAGATATGGGCTTGGGAGGGTCCATGCCTAATCCAGGGCCGTTGGCCCGTCTCTTTAGGTGAATACTCCTAAACATCTTCCTTTTCCCCTAGACGGAAAAAGAGAGGTCGCGACAAGTATATATAAAGAAAATTTTGAAAAAGACATGCTTTTAAATGAAAGATGACATATCTTGACACTATTGAGATAAAAACTATTGCCATAAGGGTTTTAAAAAGCTTTGTTGGATATGTCAAATATTAGCTATAATTCTTATTAAGGTAATATCAATGTACTTGCATTTCATATTAAAAAATTAAGTTCTAAAACTAATATGTTGTTATGAATGTGTACACATATCTATGAAGAAAACAAGAGAGTGTAATATTAAAAAATATTATTGACTTATTTGTCTTGTTTAATTTTATTCAAAAAGAAGTTTATTTTTGCCTATTTATGCATGGACAAAAATCTCAAATAAAGATTTTAGTAGGAAGCTCTCTTCTTATTGTACAGAAGATTACTTTATTTTTCCCAATTAGGTCACTATTGTTTCCTAGAAAATGAATTATTTAAAAACATTTTTCTAATGAAGATCACTCTTATCGCTAACAAAAATTAATGAATGGAAAATATTTTTATTGTCCATGAAAATGTTAATGAAAACATTTTCTATTAACTAATTATTTGAATTGATACAAGTAATTGTTTTTACGACAATATTTTTGAAATAATTCATTTTTGGTGAAATAAACGAAGCCTGAGATTGAAGTTATCTTCGCAAGATAGAAAAAAGAGCATTACATTCAATATTTCACTAGCATCATAAACTTAATTTGAGGAATACCATTAGATCATCATGTGCTTCAATAATATAATTTTTTTCCGTATAAATAAAAAGAACTCATAAATATTTCATCAATCTATAACATAAATAGAATAAAAATGTACCATGCACGTACGTCGTAGATTTTGTATTGATTTTCTTAAAATTTTGACATTGCTCATGATTACCTATTAATTAACTATAAAGACGGATTTATGTCTTTGCATCTTTTGCTATTTACAAACTTATGTGTTTCAAAGTTAATTAATATAACTGCGTCTTCTTGTTAAGGATAATATTTAATAGTGAAACGGTATATCCATTCATATAAGAGTAGCATATTTTCTTTAGAAGTTAGTCGTTAAATATGTAGAACAAAATTTTCACGTGCATAATGAGTTTAACCGCTGTTGAAGATATTTCCGATCAATGGTAAATGCAGCTACGATATCAACAAACTATAACTTTTAGTAGGTACTATCTACATAATTTAGAGCCTTATCACACACATGTAGTAGGAACTTTCGATATTGTGAATTGCCATTGATATTCCCATCCATCTCAACAATCATCAATCCGATGGTCTAGATTTGAGTTTTCTCAATTAGTTAAGTAATCAGGAGGGGATGTATATGGTCATGATTCTAGTGAAAACCAACTCTAACATAACCTGCCATGGATAATATTTCTTTGTATGGGAATGTGTTAAATGCAAACCGAGTAAGTATATCCACAACAATAATGAGCATGCCTAAGTATTTACCTATTTATAGAGCCCTTCATCTTTGGTGTTTCTCAGCCTCTACCAACAAAATTTCTTCTTCTTTCTTACCAGTCCTTCTTGTGCTTCATAGCAAGATCCTAGTGATGCCTACAAAACATGGCATCAAGCATCATATCTCCCTTGCATCTTTAAAAAACTCTTTTGACATGCATCCAATGCTCACATCTCACATACTCCAACCTTGTATGTAAAGTTTCGGATCAATGATTTACCAAAAAGAATAATTCATATGTGGTAAGATCTCTCTCTCTCTCTCTCTCTCTCTCTCTCAAATGATGATTCTAATATCCTAGATTCCTTTTTCTGAATGACAGCCTTAGGCACAGAGATAGCGAGGGGAGTACTGAGAATTCTTGCAAAAGCAATGTCTCCAGCATTAAGAAGCGCTGCTTTGCTGTTGGTAGATGCAGGAGGGTCCAATTCTATCACAAGCAGTCACAATACCCGCCATCATCGCATTTGAAGCCAAGAAATAGGGAGAGGTCTTGAAGCCTAACCAAGGTTGCCACGCTATTGTCTGCATGGGAGACCTTGTCTCATGGTAGCAAGCTACCGTTCTCCCTCCTCATAAAATCACGGAGGAAGAGAAGATGGGAACAAGTTTAAATGATTGATAGGTTCGGTGTTCCATGTATCTTATGTAAAATTATACGAGAGCTGGACATTTTGAATATTGTGTTTGTGTGTGTGTGTGTGTGTGTGTGTCCGAGAGAGAGCTTTCCTTGATATTATGCTAGGTTTGGCGTTCCATGTATCTTATGTAAAATTGTACAAGAGTCGGGCATTTTGAATATTGTGTACGTGAGAGAGAGCTTTCCACGATATTATGCAAATGGTGGATCTTAAAAAAGATAAGCAATGGTAATTCCAATTAGAGTGCCTTCAATGGTATGCAACTCTATTTTCAACTCTAATAAAGTAATTCACAAAAATTCGTGACAAGATGATGCTTGTTACATAAATTATTTCAACCAGAGACACCCAAATTCAAACAATGTTAAATTTTCTCTTAATTTGACGACTAATAAAAGTTTTGCAATGATTGAGGGAATCATAATGTGCAATATACTTCAATCACTTGAATGTGGACTTTTAAATGTTTAGTATCGAGTTTGAAAACTGAATAAACGTCAAAGGCTATTTGTGTATGTTTTCATTTCGATTTCAAACCTTTGGCTCCACAGTGGTTATTTTGGTCCACCAAATTTGAACCTCGTATAAGAAAAGACAAGCAGCTGCTTGCCATCCTTGTAGTTCCAATAGCCACATTTAGAGCCTTAGGTAGAAAATGCGCCTCAATATTTGTTATAAATCAATGTTGCTATTCCTTTTATATTTGAAGACAAAAAAATTCTGTGGGTTCTTGTTTTTTTAATCTTAAAATTTTGTGGGATTAATATATCAAACACTCAATTGTGAAATTATTGAAATGGGTAAATACAATTCATGCACCGATATTGAGTTAGTCTTAGTACATACGATTCTAGTAGATGGAAGAATATATAAGAAGCAGAACAAACACGACATAAACTATTATTCTTATGTGAAGTTCATGTGATTCGCTACTTATCTCAGAATTAGGTTATGATTATTTGGTCTAACATGAATGTCTACATGATTAGACTTGTAAAGCTGAGTTATAAGATAGATGCGAGATCAATGAATTTGATCCACATTGTAAATGCGTCTAATTTAATAAGTTGGTACTCATGTATATAATTGAAAAGACATGCCAAGTTTAACAAAGACTAACCTTTTGTGACTTTTAGCTGCTTATAGCACCCCCTAGGTGAAACTTGTGCTTTTAAGCATGATTTTGGTATATCTAATAAACCATGTCAAATATCGTTGAATTCCCACGTCGATAGTGATTTCTCGGAATGTTTAGGTTGGCCGTCAAATTTCCTTAAAATCTCAAATAATTATCTATGAATCAATTTGCAACCCTGTTTTAGGATTAAACAATTCTGACCAGACCTGCTTTTTACGATATCTGCTCGTATGGAAATGTGTATCAAATGTAGATATGCAAGTGCGTCCACGGTTACAATGATTATGGCCAGCACATTGCCTACTTATACACATTCTTTCATCTTTTTATGCACCATGCTTCTCTCTTAGTTATTGTATTTACATTTTCATCAGCAAATTTGGAAAACCCAAAATAAGAACAAAGAGCAAAAAGAAAAGAGCTCATTACTTCTGCTGTAAGATTCATTCAACGCGAAAATGACGTCAGCCACTCAGCATGAGATGGGAAAGCCTTTACAAACTTCACCATTGTGAAGGAGGGATCCAACGTTTGATGCCAAAAATGTGGTCAGCCACTCATAGTCTCCGAATTCGCGAATTTTCTTATTCCTCACCCCATTCGATAGGCGGAAAAGGTCGATATTTTCTTCGCTGAAGTTGCAACCTTAGTCGATTAGAGAGTGTTTGTAGGCTGCTTTCGCGAATCATAATGTCGGGTCGGCATTGCAATTTGTTCGACCGCCTCTCACCGCTCGCTTTCCAACCAAGCAAACGGTAGGCAAGACTTCATCGGACAAAGTCTTTTAAGTCGATATAAGGAAATGAACTTGTCCTCTGGCTCTACTTAAAGTCGTCTAACACATGCTAAAACAATTGGAAGACAGCTGGGGGCGTAAAAGAAGAAGAAACTTCATCGCTACACATTCCCTCTCATCTCACTCAGCCGATTCTGTCTCGTTTTCCTCTCTCTCCTCTTCGGTACAAGAAGAAGAAGGAAAAGAAATGCAGAGAAGCTTAGGTGCTTAGGCTACTCTTTAGAGTCTTTGTCTTCTTCCCCTCTGGCCTGAGGAGAGTCCTCCATTCCCAGAGAGAGAAGGAAAATTCTTCTCTCTGCTTTTCCCACAATCTTCAAGGTTCTTGCTGCTTATCATGGCTCCTCGGTTTCCTGTATCATCAAGAATCCGAGTTCAGACGAAGGAAAAAGATCCCTTCGCCACATGTTCTTCCAAGGCAGAGCATAATAGAAGGAAAGGCTGTTCAGGAGCAGAGATTGGTGGCAGCGGAGTGCGACAAAGAGCCTCCTCTGTTTCGGGTGGTTTGGGAGCCAGAGGAGCGGCCAGTGATGACGACCATGAGGTCATCATAATTACCGACAATGAAGACGAGCCTAGCCGGGTTTCTTGTAAAGGTAAGAGTGTAGTTGTCGTTGATGATGATGCTGGTAGTGACTCTGATAAAGAGGAGAGCGAAGACTTTCTGTCTGATGATGACTTGATAGGCTGTGATGAAGAAAGAGGTTTTGGCGAAGGAAATGGCAGAAGTTTGGGATCCGAGGATGACAATTATGTGCAGAATGTGTCCCGGAAGAAGACTCCATTAGTGACCAAAGATTCTGAGGTTGATCTTAGCTCAGAGTATTTGTCCTCTTTGACCGAGAGCTCATCTGAGGCTGATGACAGCAGTGATGAAGATTTTGTTGCGTACATGTCAGAAAGCTTGAGCACAGAAGAGTATGTGTCAGGGAGCGAGCGTGACGAAAATCTGGACAAAAGCGAGGACAGAGGCGAATCGAGCAGTTTACACAGTGCAACGAAGAATAATAAGAAGCTTGCTATTGACTGCTTAGATTATCCGATGATTGACGATTTGGGAAGGAAAGAGAATGTTTCGTGCGTCAATGAATGGTTGCTGGATGATGTGGAGGAGGAAAAAGAGGAAGAAGTGATTGATATGGATCCATTAAATGGAGAAATCGACTGTCCTTCCAATGCCAACAGTGGAAATAGTGGGCAGAAGGAGGAAGGAGGAAACTCTAGCGCATCGGAGTGCAGAGGATCGAGGGAAATGGAAGAAACAGGACGCGGGGGTGAAGATGATGTTGAACGGTTGCAGGAGAAAGGCAAAGCAGCGATTGAATTCGATGGAGTGAATGCTGAAACAGATGTCTCTCTCATCAATGAGAAGGGAAAGATGGGGCAGATGGAAGAAACAAGAAATTTGAGAGCGCCCGAAGAGGACCGACCAAATCAGAGCCAGGGGAAGTCAACTTCCTGGAGCAAGGTCTCTGGAGTTGACAGAAGAATGGAGGAGAAAAGATATGGAAAGCATGTACAGTCGGATTCCGATCCTGTCGTTAGAGCTACGACTTCATTGAAAGTAAGAGGTCGAAAGGCAAGGGATTTGGGCATGTCCCCCAGCAGCCGACAGCCGCAAAAGAAGAGGAAGCATGAGGATTGCAGCAGCAAGCAAGCGTCTGCGAATGAAAATGCCAAGAATGATCGTGGGGCCAAGTGGGAGAGAGCTAGGAAACCATGGTTGAATAAGTTCTTCAGACTCGCGGAATTCCTATGGGGTGAGGACGATCTTCTTCAAGAAGATAGAGAGAAGGAAAATGCTGAGAGGGAGAAACAGTGCACCGGTGAAGGTACCGCGAAGGAAGAGAGAAAAGGAAAGCAGAGAGTGCGAAATCTTGACTAAGACGAGCGAAGAGGGTGTCGGGGCGCATCAAGCGGAAGCAGGAAAAGATAGCAGGAGCACCCGGGATTACGGAATCCGCTAAGAGAGATCTGGCAAATCAAAAGAGTTCAAATATTTGGAACGTATTGCTAAGAAATTTAGGAGAAGTTAGGGTATACCGCTCCAAAGGAAGTTGAACAGGAGATGGCAAGCAGGAATTTTATCTTTGGGCCTGTCTGAAGTTGTATCAGGGAACTGAGTCATAGTAGATATGCGCAGGATAACATATGGGCATTGTGTTCGAAGAAGCCTTAACACCAACGGTCTGTTATAAAGTCAATTCGATGGCATAAAATTACTCGGGTGAAAGCACCAAAATGATTCGCTTAGTGATAAAGGGTATTCTATTATTCACGAGATCATAATTTTGATTCACCTTAGTGAGCAAACTTTTAAATGGTTCATGTTGAAGGGGCGGTGGGAGGAGAACAGGGGTGTTGCCGCCGCAGCAGGGGAGGAGGTTGGGACGGGCCAGTGGAGGAGCTTCGCGGCGTGCCGGAGCATGGCGGCAGAAGGTCGGAGTTCATTCGACTCTCGCAGGGTCGGAGAAGCGAAGGCGCAGCGGAAGAAGGAGAAAGGGGCGATTTGAGAGACTGCAAGGTCACTGTGATTTTCTTTTGGGTTTACAACATAGAAATGTTCCTCGTACTCTTCTGAACATTCGATTACGCCCTAAATTGTTTCAGTTTTGTTCAATTTCATGCTCAGACTTTTTTTTTTTTCTTTTTTTTTAAATATTTGCGATTTGATCCTTTCTGTCGATCTGATGTGGCCATCCGGCTGACTTGTGTTGCGATGATGCCACCAACGTGTCGTCCCATTTCTCAATAGTCGACTGGGTTTATGCCGCCACGTCAGCAATTGCCGTAAGAAAGTAGGATGGAAAGGTCGGATTGCACTTGCTGTATGAGACTATGAGTATGATGACAAAATCAAATAGATAAAGAAATGAATAAAAAAGGGCCGTCTTGCATTACACTAGTCTTCAAGGATTATTGAGGTGATAAAAGGGCAA
Source organism: Eucalyptus virginea (assembly GCA_014182375.1). Lineage (NCBI taxonomy): Eukaryota > Viridiplantae > Streptophyta > Magnoliopsida > Myrtales > Myrtaceae > Eucalyptus > Eucalyptus virginea. Next base: position 25,166,258 of record CM024518.1, read on the forward strand.
CAGCAACGATGACAATAGATGTCGGTCGATCTATAGCCATGGTTGTGCCGATACGTTGCGCATTTGAGGAAGTATTGAGTCGGCATCTTTTGTTCTGCCCGGGCCGGCAATTGCTCTCCAAGTTGTTGTCGACACGGTGAATGTTCTGTAGTTAAGATAGCAGACAGGGGGCCAAATGACGGCGGCGGCGGCGGCGGCGGCTGCAGCGGCCAAAATGTTCCATGGCGAAGGATTTCTTGTTATCACATCGCACACAAATTACACCAACTATGCCACGAACGTTAGGGGTTACTTTCTGGTATACAATCTCAAGATGCAAGATGCCCTTGTTTCAACTATGCAAAGCCAAAAGAATTTTACTTGAGGATTATTCTATGGAAGAAGTTGAAGATTAAACAGTAAAAAAAATGTCACGGACATCTCACCCCTTCAAGTTGGATCAAGATGCCAATCATGCTAATGTATCAAGAACCTAGCTGAGTTGAGAGCACTATGCACATCCACTCCAATCTGTGCTTCAGCTTCTGGGGGAACTCGGCAAGCCCCTTCTGGACCAGGCTTGCATCAATTCAATCGAGCGGTACTGCCTCGACGGTGAAAACATCTGCATATAAGTTCGCCTGAACATATGCAAAGCCACTGCTCTAACAAAGTATATTGTCACGCCATTTCCCTCGTGAAGCGTCAGAACTCCAGGTTTTTAGTTCTGCAATAGTCGCCGCATGTCAAAGGAAGAACACTGAGTTGTTGCCGGTACTATGACCATGTCCACCTGAAAAAATGGGGAAGGAAAAATTATTAGATCAGCTAATGAAACAATAGAGCCTTCACGCATGCGGCCGCAGCCAAAGCTTTCAAAGCAGTGTTTCTGTGACTTTGCATTTCAAAAATGCAGTAATAGCTTGCGGCTAGACATTATGAAGTGTACAGCGTTGGCCATCAGTTGAATTTTTCATCCTAGAACCCCAAAATAGAAGCAGCTATCGTACACTCCTTCGACGATACCCCCACTTGTATTGCCACTCCGAGCTTCGGATCTTTATTTTCCTTGGAATGATGTCATGGGCTTCGAAGCAGATTAGATTACCTTGACTTCTCGAAGAAGTGGACAGCAGAGAAAATGAGCTGTATATCATTGTAGACCATGATTACTAGCAGGTTTAAAGGAGTCGCTACAACACAAACAACGGGCAAAAGGATATCGATATACACAGAAAACACGTTCTTCCAAAGGATCCTGGCTGACCAATATAAATATAGAACCAACTGTCGAGTTTGTCGCAACCACAAGAGAAACCCACGAAGTAGCAAGAACTCGGAAAAATAAAACTGCTAACGGCTTGTCCTGGGACTAAAAGTTTGGGCATCGTTCCACATGAGATGAACGAATAGTATGAAGAGGAGATACAATCACGTTCCTTTCATAGCTCTCGGTGGATCAAGTTGCGTGGTAAACTGCTACAGCGAAAATACAGTGGAAGCAAATTTCGGCTTCTAGACAAGGCTACATCCATCCCTGAGCTGACCTACCCAATATAACCTGTTACAAACATTTGAACGTGTGACTTGCAAACCATCGCCAAATTGTAATTCTTGGTTAAAAACCAGCATAGATCATATCTATGCAACAAGTACATGCCTTGCATCCCTTTAGAACAAGGAAAACTTAATTGGAGCTATTTTCCTCACCCCACAACTAAATGGCTCTTAACTTCTGTTCAAAAACTAATCTCTCACTCGCCTTTTCCATAACTCATATAAACACGTTCCAAGTTGCAGCTTTCTGAACATCTATCTCTTAGACAAGCATGCTCATATCAGCAACACCAGCAGTTGATGGAAGCCTAGTTAAAACTTTTGATAAGAGTTACTTTCATCTCTCATTAGAAGAAGGGTGAGTATGGGCAAGGTAAAGTTGCGGAGACCCAACTTAACAATGTCGAATCATATGACCCTCACTCACTTCATGCGCAAACTACTTATATTCAAAAAGACAAAACTTAGGACGATGATATCTAAGGGGATCCTTCATTTGGGCCAAAGAAGGAACGTCACTAGCATTTTCCCAAAAGCCGACTCGGGGTAGGATGCGCTAATTCTACAAAATTTTTACGATTCTATGCTGATCAATTCATAAAAGTTTTGGTAAGAGTAAGAGAGTTGTAACAGTGTCCCCTTCTATTGAAAGGTCTGTAGATGCTGGATCTCTCTCTATGTTATTGCGAGTCTCAAAAGAAAAGACTGAAAGAGCTTTCCATGGGAAAGATGCTTCTATCGGTGCTATCGTTTGAAATTTAAAAACTTTAGTATACCCGGAAATTTTTTTCTGGGTGAAAAGTAATTCTATTGATAAATCCAGAAATGGGTTATTCTCCGGGCTTGTTTTCTACTCTTATGTGTATCTGCATTCCCTAGCACCTTCGCAGAGAAGTTCCCTTTCACTTTGCTCTTGGTGAACAACCGAGAGAACAAGGACCGGCATGTGGAGACAGCACAAAAAACTCGAACGTGAAAGGGAAAACTAGAACTCCAATAAAAGCTTCGCTTGTAGTCGAGTCTCCATCCAAACGATAGAAGTTCAATTTAGAAGTGAAACTCCAAGAGTCGAGTCTTTAGCCGAAAAAACTTCGTGCAGTTCACCAATCGTCTCGAAATGAGGTCATGTTTACTTTTCTAGCCAAAAAAAAAAGTTATGTTTAATCTCTACGTGGTTAGACTATATGGATTAGGAAAAGCCGTTGCTCGAGTGATCCGAGAAGTATTATCTCATGGCTTGTACAAATGAAGGGAGAGAGCTTGAAAGATATGAAAAGACGAGTGTCAAGATGATGAAAGGCGAAAAAAAAGAAAAGAAAAAACTGGAAATGGAGAAAAATCTAAAGACCAGAAAAAAAAATTACATGCAGAGGAGAGAGCCAGAAATGTTCACACGCCAAATCTTTACGGCGTCATTGAACAAAAAATGAAGAGTTGAATAGTGAGTAAAAATTAATGCTTCTATAGGAGATAAAAAGAACTCAAACCGGAATTTGGACCAGGCCTAAAATTGATGCCTTTTAAGGGAATTGGACCTATAAAATAGAAAGTTCTCTTATATTTTGTATGAATAAAATCGTTATTTAAAAATAGATTGAGCTTATACATGTGAGATTAAAAAAAAATGTTATTGCCTTTGAATTTTTTAATTGCGGTCCAAAGACTATTTTGATTAGTTCCAAAGAATTTTTAATTATAATTGATATGACCAGAAAATTAAATATAGTGTTATGTGGGGACTTCAATGAGCAACATGTTACCATGAATAAATATTGCGGGCGATAAAGTACAAGTCATTGATTATTTTGATTACTCTAACATAAAACTGAAATTTGAAATTTAATTTGTAAATAGAATATATTTTTTAAAGCAAGCAAAGCAGAAGCAGCTTTGCCAGAGGAAGCACGATATACTCTACAATCAATTATTTTCATGAAAAAAGAAATATCAGCATAGGTATATAACAAGAAAATTTTGAAAAAGACATGCTTTTACCTTGACACTATTGTGATCAAAATTATTCTCATAAGGGAAAAATAATATATGTTTTCAAACTATTTATCACTTGAAGTGTTTTAAAAGAGTTTTGTTGGATATGTCAAATATTAGCTATAATTCTTATTTAGGTAATATCAATTTACTTGTCATATTAAAAAATTAATTGACTAATATATTGTTATGAATCTGTACACATATGTATGAAGAAAACGAGAGAGTGTACTATTAAAAAAAATATTATTGACCTTATTTGTCTTGTTTAATTTTTATTCAAAAAAATTATTAGCAAAAATCTCAAATAAATATCTTAGTAGGAAGCTCTCTTCTTATTGCACAAAAGATTAGTTTATTTTTTACAATCAAGCCGCATGTGTTTAATGGAAATTCAATAATTTAGAAAATATTTTCCTAATGACGACCACTCGTATCACTTATAAAAATAAATGAACAAAAAATATTTTTATCATCCACAAAAATGTTTCAACATAAATTGTTTTCGATAATGATAATATTTTATATAGACTAATTATTTGAAGCAACACAAGTAATTATTTTTCAGAAAATATTTTCCAAATCATTCATTTTTAGAGAAATAAACTTATGTGTGCAAGATAGAAAAAAGAGCTTTGCATTCAATATTTTACTAGCATGATTATTCTAATTTGAGGAATGCTATTACATCATGATGCGCTTCAATAATATAATATTTTACCTTACAAATAAAAACAACTCTTAAATATTTCATCACTCTATAATATAAATAGAATAAAATTGTACCATATACGTACAACGTAGATTTTGTATTGATTTTCTTAGAATTTTGACATTGCTCAAATGAAAATTGTACAACGTGATTATCTATTAAATAACTATAAAGACGGATTTATATCTTTGCAACTTTTGCTATCGTGAAACTAATGTGTTTCAAAGTTAATTAATATAACTGTGTCCTTTGGTTAAGGATAATATTTAATAGTGAAACGGTATATCCATTCATATAAGAGTCATATATTTTCTTTAAAAGTCGGTCGTTAAATTTGCAAAACATAATGTTCACGTGCATAATGAGTTTAACTGTTGTTGGAGATTACTTCGATCAATGGTAAATGCAGCTATGATATCAACAAACTATAATTTTTAGCAACGACTAACGGATTATTTACGTAATTTAAAATTTAATCACACGCATATAAAAAGTACTTTTGATATCGTGAAATTGCTATTGATGTTCCCATCCATCACAATGATCGACAATCTAATGGTGTAGATTTAAATTTTCTCAAATAGTTAAGTAATCAAGAGGGGATGTACATGGTCATGGTTCTAGAGAAAACCAATTCTAACAAAACTTGCCCTGGATAATATTTCTTTGTATGGGAATGTGCTACATGCAAATTATTCGAGTCTATCCACAATAATAATGAACATGCCTAAGTATTTATTAATTTATAGAGCCCTTCATCTTTGGTGCTCCTCAGCCTTAGCCAATGAAATTTCTTCTTCTTTCTAATTAGTTCTTCTTGTGCTTCAAAGCAAGATCATAGTGATGCCTATGAAACACAACATCAAGCATCATTTCTCACTCACATCTTCGAAAAACTCTTTTGACATACATCCAATGATCTCGCCTCACATACTCCAACCTTGTATGTAAATAAGTTTCGGATCAATGATTTACCAAAAAGAATGCTTCATGTCCGGTAATCTCTCTCTCTCTCTCTCTCTCTCTCTCTCTCTCTCTCTCTACAGCTTGAGGCACTGAGATAATGAGGGTAGGGCAGAGAATTCTAGCAGAAGCAATGTCTCTGGTATTAGGAAGCACTGCTTTGTTGTTTGTTGATGCAGTCTCTCTCTCACAATTCATGATTCTAACATCCTGGATCCCTTTTTTCTGAATGACAGCTTGAGGCACTGAGATAGTGAGGGTAGGGCGAAGAATTCTAGCAGAAGCAATGTCTCTGGTATTATGAAGAACTGCCATCCTCAGTGGCCGATTGCATGTGAAGCCAAGAACGAGGGAGAAGTCATGAGGCCTAACCTAGGTCGCCATGCTATTGTCTGCATGGGAGACCTTGCCTCATGGTGGCAAGCTACCGTTCTCCCTCCTCATTAAATCACAAAAGAAGAGAAGATGGGAACAAGTTAAATGGTTGATAGATTCGGCAATTTATGTATCTTATGTAAATTTGTACAAGACCCGGGCATTTTGAATATTGTGTGTGTGAGAGAGCTTTCCTCGATATTATGCTAGGTTTGGCTTTCCATTATCTTATGTTAAATTGTACGAGAGCCGGTCATTTTGAATATTATGTGTGGGTGTGTGTGTGTGTGAGAGAGAGAGATTTCCTCGATATTATGCAATTAGTTGATCTCAAAAATAATAAAGCAATGGCAATTCCATTTAGAGGGCCTTCAATGATATGCAACTCTATTTTCAACTCTAATGAAGTAATTCACAAAAATTCATGACACCACGATGCTATTACATAATTTTTTTCAACCAAAGAACAACCAAATTCAAATGATGGTAAATTTTCTCTTAATTCGATGATCAATCAAAGTTTTGCAATGATCGGTGTAATCATAATTGACAATATACTTCAGTTGCTTAAATGTGGACTTTTGAATGTTTAGTATCGAGTTTGAAAATTGGATAAAGTTTAGAGGCTATTCGTGTATGTTTTCATTTCGATTTCAAACTTTTGGCTCTACAGTAGTTATTTCGGTCCTCCAAATTTGAGCCTCTTATAAGAAAATACAAGCAGATGCTTGCCATCCTAGTAGTTTCAGCAGTCACGGTTAGAGCCTTAGGGAGAAAATGCGTCTCAATATTTATTATAAATCAGTGTTGATATTCATTATAAATTTGAAGACAAAAATTTCCCAATTCTTATTTTTCTATCCTCAAAATTTTGTGGGATTAACATATCAAACACTTAGTTGTGAAATCATCAAAAGGGGGTTCATGCACCAACATGGAGTTACTCTTAGTGCATATGATTCTAGTAGATAGAAGAAAATATATAAGAAGTAGAACAAAGACAGCATAAGTTATTATTCTTACGTGAAGTTGGTGCAATTGCCAAAAATCTCGGAATTAGGTCGTGCTTGTTTGGTTTAACATGAATGTCTACATGGTTAGACTCGTAATACCAAGTTATTATATTGGTGCGAGATCAATGAGTTTGATTGGCATGTCTAATTTAATAAGTTGCTACTCATTATATAATCGAAAAGAAATGTTACTTTAACAACAATTATCCCTTTATGACTTTTAGCAGCGTGTAGCACCCCCTAGGTGAACCATGTGCTTTTAAGCATGATTTGTCATGTCGAATATCGCCGAATTCCTTCGGCGATAGATATTTCTCTTTCGGTTGGTAGTCAAATTTCCTTATAATCTCAAGTAATTATCTATGAAATAATGTGCAACCCTGTTTTAGGATTGAACAATTCTGACCAAACCTGCCATTTATGATATCTGCTAGTATGGAAATGTGAATCAAGTGTAGATATGCAAGTGCATCTACAGTAATAATGAGTATGGCCAACACATTGCCTATTTATACAATCTTTCATCTTTTTATGCACCAAGCTTCTTTTTTAGCTATTATATTTACAATCTCATCAGCAAATTTGGAAAACCCAAAACGAGAACAAAGAGCTTATAATTTCTGCTGAAAAATTCAATCAACACAAAAATAATGTCAGCCAGTCAGCATGAGATAGGAAAGCCTTTACAAACTTCGCCATTGTGAAGGCGGCACCATTGTGAAGGTAGACACGCAATTCACAGGGTTCAACAAGCAATCGATATTTCACGATCAAGGGTGTAGTACTATTTGTAGTAGCGGTCCAAAATAATTTTGAATATCGATTCATTAGTAAAAAACCTTCTCCTACTTTTGAATTGCCGAAGCAAGAACTTTATGTAAGAGTTGACATCCATCCATAAACTGACCAACCGCAATACACCCCGTTGCAAACATTTGAACGTGTGACTTGCAAACCATTGCTGAATTGTAAGTCTTAATTAAAAACCAACAACGATTATATATATATGCGCAACAATTACATGCATCCCAGTAGAAAAAAGAAAAACTAAATTGGAGCTATTTACCTCACCCCACGACTAGCTGACTCTTAAATTCTGTTAAAAAACTAACCTCTCACTCGCCCTTTTCCATCACTTATATAAGCACCTTCCAAGTTGCCATTTTCTGAACATCTCTTACACAAGCACGCTCGTATCAGCAACACCAGCAGATGATGGAATCCAAATGAAAATTCTGATAAGAGGAATCCAAATTAAGAAAAGCCGTTGCTCGAGTAACTCAAGAAGTATTATCCCGTGGCTTGTACAAATAAGGGGAGAGAGCTTGAAAGATATGAAAAGACGAATGTAGGGATGATGAATGGGGATAAAAGAAAAGATAAATTGGAAAATGGAGCAAAATCTAAAGACCACAAAGAATGACACGCTGAGGGAGAGAGAGATGTAGACATGTTGAAGAGTCATTGGACAAAAAATTGACGGGATTGGTTTTTAATAGCAATTGAAAATTAATGCTTTTTCAGGAAATAAAAAGAACTCGCCAAAACCACCGCCTTGGTGGCCGCGATGGTTTGGGCTCTCTCCCCCTAACGCAAGGGGAGGAGTTCGAATCCCCTCACGGTCGCTTGGGGACTTAAGTGTGACGCCGGAGGTGGTGGGTCCTCCCGCTTACGTGTCACCCCAGGGTTTACTCTCCAGCTGTCGGCCGTGCGGGGGTTCCCTGGGTCACCAAAAAAAAAAAACTCGCCAGAATTTAGACCCATCCTAAAATTGATGCCTTTTAAGGAAATTCAACCCGTAAAAATAGATGTCTCTCTTCTATTTTGTATAAGTTAAATGTTTATTAGATGGAGCTTATATTTGCAAGATGGACAAAAAAAAAAATTGCATTCAATTTTTTTAATGCAGTCCAAAGACTATTTCAATTAGTTCCAAAGCATTGTTAATTATAATTGAAATGATCAGAAAATCAAATATAGTGATATATGGGGACTCAAAGGAGCAACATGTAACCATGAAAAAAAAATCGTGGGCAACAAATTACAACTCATTGATTATTTTGATTACTCTGACATAAAATTGAATCGAGATTTAATTTGCAAATAGAATATATTGAATGAAGCAAGCAAAGTATAAGAAGTTTTGCCAGAGCAAGCCCGATATACTCTACAAACAATTATTATCATGAATTAGCATAGTTATATAACAAGAAAATTTCGAAAAAGACATGCTATTACATGAAAGATGACATATCTTGACACTATTGAGATAAAAACTATTGTCATAAGGGTTTTAAAAAGTTTTGTTTGATATGTCAAATATTAGCTATAATTCTTATTAAGGTAATATCAATGTACTTGCATTTCATATTAAAAAATTAAGTTCTAAAACTAATATGTTGTTATGAATGTGTACACAAATCTATGAAGAAAACAAGAGTGTACTATTAAAAAATAGTTCTTATCTGTCTTGTTTAATTTTATTCAAAAAGAAGTTTATTTTTGCCTATATATGCATCGACAAACTCAAATACAGATTTTAGTAGGAAGCTCTCTTCTTATTGTACAAAAGATTACTTCATTTTTCACAATTAGGTCGTTATTGTTTCCTAGAAAATGAATTATTTAGAAAAAAAATTGAGGGTTAATACCCTAAAAACCCCCAAAATGGTACACGTATGACAAATTTACCCTAAATTATTTTTTTGACCATGAAAAACCTCAAACTAGTACCCATGTGATAAATTTACCCGACTGATCATAAAAACCCCTAAACTAGTATATTTATGACAAATTTATCCCAAAATAATTTATTTGACCGCCAAAAATTTCAAACCGGTACATTTATAACAAATATGCCACTTGTTAAATTGGATTAATACCACAAAAAAATCACAAAAATTGTAAATTGTGATAAACGGAGAGTAAAATCCCGAATTGGTATATCAGTTAACTATCACGTGTCATTTAATTTAATAATTTGATAGTAAAATTTAACGGAAACTAACAGAGGGTAAATTTGTCATAAGTGTACCAGTTTTTGGTAAATTTGTCCGAGTTGTACCAGTTTAGGGTTTTTAATTGTCAAAAAATTAGTTTGAAGTAAATTTGTCACAGGTATACCAATTTAGGGTTTTTCAGGGTATTAACATTTTTTTTAATGAATACCACTCATATTGCTAACAAAAATTAATGAATGGAAACTATATTTATTGTCCATGAAAATGTTTAGACATAACTTGTTGTCAATAATGAAAATATTTTCTATTAACTAATTATTTGAGTTGATACAAGTGATTGTTTTTAGGAATTTTTAAAATAATTCATTTTTGGTGAAACAAACAAAGCCTAAAATTGAAGTTATCTTCGCAAAAAAAAAAAAAAAAAAAAAAAGATTACATTCAATATTTCACTAGCATCATAAACCTAATTTGAGGAATACCATTACATCATCGTGTGCTTCAATAATACAATTTTTTTTCCGTATAAATAAAAAGAACTCATAAATATTTCATCAATCTATAATATAAATAGAATAAAACTGTACCATGCACGTACGCCGTAGATTTTGTATTGATATTCTTGAAGTTTTGACATTGCTCATGCTTACCTATTCATTAACTGTAAAGACGGATGTATGTCTTTGCATCTTTTGCTATTACAAACTAATATGTTTCAAAGTTAATTAATATAACGGTCTCTTCTCATCAAGGATAAAATTTGATAGTGAAACGGTATTTCCATTCATATAAGAGACGCATATTTTCTTTAAAAGTTAGTCGTTAGATATGTAGAATGAAATTTTCACATGCATAATGAGTTTAATTGCTATTGAACATATTTCCGATCAATGGTAAATGCAGCTACAATATCAACAAACTATAATTTTTAGCAATAAATAGCGGATTATCTACTTAATTTAAGATTTTATCACACACATATAGCAGGTACTTTCAATATTGTGAAATTGACATTGATGTACCCATCCATCTTAACAATCTAACGGTCTAGATTTAAGTTTTCTCAATTAGTTAAGTAATCAGGAGGGGACGTACATGGTCACAATTCTATTAAAAACCAATTCTAACATTACCTGCCATAGATAATATTTCTTTGTATGGGAATGTGTAAAATTAAATCGTTCAAGTCTATCCATGTCAATAATGAACACGCCTAAGTATTTATCAATTTATAGAGCCCTTCATCTTTGGTGCTCCTCAGCCTTAGCCTACGAATTTCTTCTTCTTTCTAATTAGCCCTTCTTGTGTTTCAAAGCAAGATCGTAGTGATGCCTATGAAACGCAACATCAAAAACCATATCTTTTTCACATCTTTGAAAAACTCTTTTGACATGCATCCAAGGATCATGTCTCACATACTTCAACCTCGCATGTAAATAAGTTTCAGATCAATGATTAACCATAAAGAATGCTTCATGCCTGGTAAGATCTCTCTCTCCAATGATGATTGTAATAACCTGGATCCCTTTTTCTGAGTGACAGCGTGAGGCACCGAGATAGCGAGGGGAGGGTAGAGAATTCTTTCAAAAGCAATGTGTCTGTCATTAGGAAGCGCTGCTTTGCTGTTGGTCGATGCAGGAGAGTCCAATTTGATCACAAGCAGTCGCAATACCAGCCATCCTCAGCGGCCGATCGCATGTGAAGCCAAGAACGAGGGAGATGTCATGAGGCCTAACCTACGTTGTCATGCTATTGTCTGCATGGGAGACCTTGTCTCGTGGCAACAAGCTGCCGTTCTCCCTCCTCATTAAATCACAAAGAAAGAGAAGATGGGAACAAGTTAAATGGTCAATTGGTTCCGCGTTCCGTGTATCTTACGTAAAATTGTATGAGAACAGGTCATTTTGAATATTTTGTGTGTGTGAGAGAGCTTTCTTTGATATTATGCAAATAGTTGATCTTAGAAAAGATGAGCAATGGTGATTCCAATTAGAGTGCCTTCAATGATATGCAACTCTAATTTCCACTCTAATGAAGTAATTCACAAAAATTTATGACACGATGATGTTGTTACATAAATTATTTCAACAAAGAACACCCAAATTCAAACAATGGTGAATTTTCTCTTTATTCAATGACTAATCAAAGTTTTGCCATGATTGATGTAATCGTAATGTACAATAAACTTCGATTGCTTGATTGTGGACTTTTAAACGTTTAATATCAAATTTGAACATCGGTTAAATGTCAAAGGCTATTCGTGTATGTTTTCATTTCGATTTTAACTTTTGGTTCTACAGCAGTTCTTCTAGTCATCCAAATTCGAACATCATATAAGAAAATACAATCAGATGCTTGCCAACCTTGTAGTTTCAACAGCCACGGTTAGAGCCTCCGGGAGAAAATGCATCTCAATATTTATTACAAATTAGTGTTGCTATTCCTTATAAATTTGAAGACAAAAATTTTCTATGAGTTCTTATTTTTTCTAATCTCAAAATTTTGTAGGATTAACATATCAAATACTCGGTTGCAGAATCATCAAAAGGGGGTAAACAGAATTCATGCACCAATATGGAGTTACTTAGTACATACGACTCTAGTAGATAGAAGATAATATATAAAGAAGTAGAACAAAGACAACATAAACTATTATTCTTGTGTGAAGTTCATGTGATTTGCCAATCATCTCAAAATTAGGTTGTGCTTATTTGGATTAACATGAATGTCTACATGGTTAGACTTGCAACCCCAAGTTATAATATTGATGTGAGAACAATGACTTTGGTTGGCGTAAGGAAACGCGTCTAATTTAATAAGTTGGTCCTCATGTATATAATTGATAAGAAATGTTGAATTTAACAAAGACCCTTTATGACTTTTAGCTCATTTAATAAAAGTCTTGAATTTTGGATTACTAATTGGTGGAATACCAGGCAATTCAAAACTTTTTTGACTGATATTTAAGAAAAGAGTATTCTAGAAAAATTCATAGAATTGGAAGAACTCTTACTCTGGGACAAAATGATAAAAAAAAAATTACCCAGAAACACTATAGCACCCCCTAGGCAAAGCATGTGCTTTCCAGCAAGATTTCAGTACATCTAATAAATCATGTCGAATATCGTCGAATTCCCACATCAGTAGTGATTTCTCAGAATCTTTAGGTTGATAGTAAAATTTCCTTAGAATCTTGAATATTTAATTATAAATTAATTTGCAACCATGTTTTAGAATTGAACAATTCTGACCAGACCTGCCATTTATGATATCTGCGACTGCTAGTATGGAAATGTGTATTAAATGTACATATGCAAGTGCATCCACAGTAATAATGAGTATGGCCAGCACATTGCCTACTTATACACTCTTACCATCTTTTATGCACCATGCTTCTTTTTTAGCTATTGTATTTACATTCTCATCAGCAAATTTGGAGAACCCAAAATAAGAACAAAGAGCAAAAAGAAAATAGCTTATGATTCGTGCTGTAAAATTCAATCAACACAAAAATAATGCCAGCCGCTCAGCATGAGTTGGGAAAGCCTTTACAAACTTCACCATAGTGAAAGAGTGATCCAACGTTTCATGCAAAAAAAATGTGGTGAAAACTACAGAAAGAAACTCATCCATTCATCGTCTCCGAATTCGTGTATTCTCTTATTCCGCACACCATTCGATAGGCAGAAAAGGTCGATTTCCTCTTCGTTGAAGCTGCAGACTTAGTCAATTAGACAGTTCTATGGGCCGCTTTCGCAAATCATAAGAGAGTAAGAAAGTGCATCATGAGGGTCGCCATACAAAAAACATAGTGAGAGACGATGATCAATCGAGAAAGAAAGGTCGTGAAACAATGAAGCAATGTCGCAGATGACAGATACAACATACTTAAAGAAAGATATTCAATACACAGTGATGCATATGCATACGCTTTAAGACTTTGTCTTCAACGCATTAGCATTTACGTGCAATTCTAATTCCATTCAATCTTGCGAAATCAGAGTGACAAGTCAAAACACATGTGATAAAATGATGTAGAAACATGAACGTAAAAAGTTTCATTGATTCCTATCTCACCCTCAAACTAAACCAGATCAAAATTTGAAAACGGTTTGGTTTACGATTTGGCTGCAATCATTCCTATTTTTCTTCAAAAGCAAGGTCTGATCCCTACCCAAAACACATACATTTCGAGGATGCATTCTAATGCTTTTATCCATTTTAGCAAATGGGTCATGTGCTGGGACTAGGACCACTTCACTAGCGCAAATGTTGATTATCTGCCTTTTGATTTTTCCTTTGCTGGCTTAAAAAATTTGATCTTTCTCACTGATCATACCGATTTTTCCTCATGCCATATCGAAATTTAATTGACAATTTCCATATGGCAAGACTTCGTCGGACTAAGTCTCTAAGTCCATATAAGTAAATGAACCTGTCCTTCGGCTCTACTTAGAGTGGTCTAATACATGCGAAATCAATAGGAAGACAGCAGTGGGTGGAAAGGAAGAAGAAACTTCATTGCAACCTTAAAACTAGTCTGAAAGTAATTTGTAGCCAGGAATGGAAAAAGATTCTGGCAAGAGCTCGCTTTGATTATCTCTCCTCTGTTCATCGCTACACATTCCCTCTCATCTTTCTCAGCTGATTCTCTCTGGTTTGCCTCTCTCTCTCTCGCTCTCTCTCTCTCTCTCTCGGTACAAGAAGAAGGAAAAAGATATGCAGAGAAGCTTAGGTGCTTAGTCACTCATTAGAGTCTTTGTCTTCTTCCCCTCTGGCCTGAGGAGCGTCCTCCATTCCCAGAGAGAGAAAAAGAAAAGTCTTCTCTCTTTTTCCAACCCTCTACAAGGTTCTTGCTGTTTATCATTGTAATATTTGAGATTTTTGACTAAGTAAAAAAAAAGGTAGTGGGACCCACTTTAAATAAAGAATGAAAAAAAAAAAGGAAGACATAAAAAGGAAAAGAAAGCCCACGTTCGGGCAGAACTTCAAGAAGAGGAAAAGAGGAGAGAAGAAGAAAGAAGAAAGAGGGCTTTGTGTGTTCATGCCACGGGTGCCTCACCAAGCTTATTTACAACGCCCGGCAAGTGATTGCGCCCTTCATTCTTCCAATCAGAGTAGTTTCTGACTTAGGGCTTGAAATTCGGAATTTTGGGAAAATCGAGTGGTGAAGTCTGATTTTAGAGTCATTGAGCTGTGTATTTTTATAAAAATCATAGTTTAGGGTGTCATGGAGTCATAGGATTTTACGGATTGTGATTTGAGCTTATGGTTTGTCCGAAACAAAATTTCGAAATTTCCGGTGCACAGTAAACAGTATGAGTCCAGCTGCTTTGGGTCCATATTTTGTCATTTTTCAACTTGATTTTGGGACGACCAAGTTAGGATTCTTGTAGTATGTTTGAAAGGCTTTCTATTGATTATAAGTACGTTCGGATTGGGGTTCGGAGGAGAAAGTTAAGGCACGATCAAGTTTCGCGCTTAAGCTCCATATTGCAAACGGCTTAAACAAATCGCTTTAGTTATGCGATTGTTTAGTGCGTAGAAGTCATTTTGTTAGAGTTAAAGGCATAGTTTAGTCGTTTCGTAGTTGAGGTAGAGTTTTATTTTGATTTTAACATTATTCCGCGGTTATTTGATAGGGATGTGAGTTTGACGATACGAGTATCGTTTGTCGTTTGATCATAGACGATAAGGTGAGTGGTACTATATCTTCTTTGGTTTTGTAAAATCATGTCTTGAAATATATATATTAAATTGAGAAGAGCATTTTTATTGCATAAAAACCGGATCGAGCAATTGCTACTCTTTGGTTGATTGTGAATGTTTGAAAAGGTGTTATACAAAGTTTGTGAAGAAATATATATGAAATTACTTTGTGACTAATTTATGAAAAGGTTTATGATGATTTAAGAAATAGATAGGATGGATGATGGGCTATACTGCAAAAGGTTATTTGCTTGGTTTACAATATTGATGTCTGAATTGGATTTCTAGTATTGGAGAATGATTGTTTATGTTTAATATAACTGTGAACCCAGTGAGGGGTTTTTTAGGTATGCATATCAGGTTTAAGATATCCTTATGGATCGAGCCACCAACTTTGTAGCTGGAGACCTTGCCAAGGAGGAAATTTCGGTCGCCTTGTCACAAGGCGTTGTGTCGTGACCATGATTAGGCATTGAGCAAAAGATTGGTCGATGGATGTGCCATTAATGTGTGGTTTGATATGAGATGAATCAATGGATACACCATTGATGTAACTTTTTATAGAGATTAATTAATGGACTCAACTATTGATATTTGAATCGTGATGGTGGATTTAAATGTCTATTTCCAACTATTGAAATGAACGATTATTTCTTGATTTGATATGTATATTTAATGAGTTGGATTATGATTTTTCAATAGTGCTCTATACTTATATATATATGCATACTGCTCGATTTGCTTAAAAGATATGTACTACTCACTGAGTTTGTAGTTGCTCACCTCTCTATTTCCAAATCTTTTTAGGTCCTTTGTTTAGCAGCTAGTAGGTCAAAAAGTGCTATCGATGGAGACCTTTGGGAGTGGACTTTGGGTATGGTTTGAGGCTGCGTCCTTTGGGCGGAAGGACGGCCATGTTACCCCATCACTATAGGATTTGAGGTGTGACAATCGTGGCTTCTCAATTTCCTGTGACATCAAGAACCCAAGCTCAAACGAAGGAAAAATATCCCTTCGCCACATGTTCTTCCATGGACGAGTACGGGAGAAGGAAAGGCCATTCAGGAATGGAGACTGGTTGCAGCAGAGCGCAACAAAGAGCCTCCTCTCTTTCGGGTGGTTTGGGAGCCAGAGAAGTGGCCGGTGATGACGGCCATGAGGTCATCATAATTACCAACAATGAAGACGGCAGCGACAAAGCTATTTCAGTGAGTGGACGCGTTGAGGAGGAAGAAGAGCCCTGTGATTACGGACTTCAGACAGTGCGCAGGTTTGAGCCTAGCCGGGTTTCTCGTAAAGGTAATGATATAGTTGTCATTGATGACGATGCTGGTGGTGACTCTGATAAAGAGGAGAGCGAAGACTTTCTGTCTGATGATGACTTGATAGGCTGTGGTGACCGGAGAGGTTTTGGCAAACAGGGAGAGGGAAATGGCGGAAGTTTTGGATCCGAGCATGACGATTATGTGCAGAATGTGTACCGGAAGAACACTCCATTAGTGACCGAGGTTTCTGAGGTTGATCTTAGCTCAGATTATTTGTCCTCTTCGACCAAGAGCTCATCTGAGGCCGATGACAGCAGTGATGACGATTTTGTTGCGTACATGTCAGAAAGCTTGAGCACAGAAGAGTATGTGTCAGGGAGCGAGCGTGACGAAAATCTTGACAAAGGCAAGGATAGAGGCGAATCGAGCAGTTTACACAGTGCAACGAAGAATAATAAGAAGCTTGCTATTGACTGCTTACATTATCTGATGATCGACGATTTGGGAAGGAAAGAGAATGTTTCGTGGGTCAATGAGTGGTTGCTGGATGATTTAGAGGAGGAAAAAGAGGAAGAAGCGATTGATATTGATCCATTAAATGGAGAAATCGACTGTCCTTCCAATGCCGACAGTGGAAATAGTGGGCAGAAGGAGGAAGGAGGAAACTCCTGTGCGTCGGAGTGCAGAGGATCGAGGGAAATGGAAGAAACAGGACGCGGGGGTGAAGATGATGTTGAACGGATGCAGAAGAAAGGCAAAGCAGCGATTGCATTCGATGGAATGAATGCTGAAACAGATGTCTCTCTCGTCAATGAGAAGGGACAGATTGGGCAGATGGAAGAAACAGGAAACTTGAGAGCGCCCGAGGAGGACCGACTGAATCAGAGCCAGGGGAAGTCGACTTCCTGGAGCAAGGTCTCTGGAGTTGACAGAAGAATGGAGGAGAAAAGATATGGAAAGCATGTACAGCCGGACTCCGATCCTGTCGTTCGAGCTACGTCTTCATCGAAAGTAAGGGGTCGAAGGGAAAGGGATTTGGGCATGTCCTGCAGCAGTGGACAACAGCAAAAGAAGAGGAAGCATAAGGATTGCAGCAGCAAGAAAGCGTCTGCAAATGAAGTTGCCGAAAATGATCGTGGGGCCAAGTGGGAGAGGGCTAGGAAACCATGGTTGAATAAGTTCTTCAGACTCGCGGAATTCCTATGGGGTGAGGACGATCTTCTTCAAGAAGATAGAGAGAAGGAAAAGAGAGAAAAGGAAAGCAGAGAGTGCGAAATCTTGACTAAGATGAGCGAAGAGGGTGTCGGGGCGCATCAAGCGGAAGCAGGAAAAGATAGCAGGAGCACCCGGGATTACGGAATCCGCTAAGAGAGATCTGGCAAATCAAAAGAGTTCAAATATTTGGAACGTATTGCTAAGAAATTCAGGAGAAGTTAGGGTATACCGCTCCAGAGGAAGTTGTACAGGAGAGGGCAAGCAGGAATTTTATCTTTGGGCCTGTCTGAAGTTGTATCAGGGAACTGAGTCATAGTAGATATATGCAGGATAACATATGGGCATTGTGTTCGAAGAAGCCTTAACACCAACGGTCTGTTATAAAGTCAATTCGATGGCATAAAATTACTCGGGTGAAAGCACCAAAATGATTCGCTTAGTGATAAATGATTCGCTGTGATAAAGGGTATTCTATTATTCACGAGATCATGATTTTGATCACCTTAGTGAGCAAACTTTTAAATGGTTCATGTTGCATTGCCTAATTGCAACCTACGGCAATCTCAAGTCTTCGAGTCGAAAGTGATGCGTAATAATAATGACAAATGTGGAACCTTTATGGTAGTACCTAGAAGGGATTGCTAGCGCTTGTCGAGGACTTGAAGATGCTCCACGTTATTAAAATGATTCACATAACTCATTTACTCTAATTGTTTAAAAGTGGATGAGCCGAAGAATTTTACTTGAGGATTATTTTGTCGAAGAAATTACCGTGCAAGATCGACCAGCACAGAATGTCGGAGACATCTCTTCTCACGTTGGTTCTAGATATCAATCAAGCACATCAAAAAAAGAAAAGAAAATGGGAGATGTTGAAAATGACCACCAAGAACAGCCCCCAGGGTTTGAAGGCTTAGCCAGTTAGAGCGAGTTGAGAGCACTATGCACATCCACTCCGATTTGTACTTCGGCTTTTTCCAAGTCCATGGAAGCCGACTTCAGTTTCTGGGTGAATTCTGGGAGCCCCTTCCAGACCAGGCATGCGTTGATTCGATCAAGCGGTACAGCCTCGACAGCAATAAGATCAGCAAATGAGTTTGCGTGGACGAATGCAAAGCCGCTGCTGACGAAGTACTTTGTCACTCCATTCCCATCGTGTACTGACATAATTCCAGGCTTTAGTTCAGCAATAGTGGCCACATGCCCAGGAAGAACACCAAGCTGTCCTGTTGTTGCTGGTACTATGACCACGTCCACCTGAAGGAGAGGAAAGGGAGATTATCCACAACAGCAAATGCAAGGATAGCATGTTCACGTCCGCTGCAGCTACAGAAGCCTTATTGAGCCAAGTTGTGCTTTAATTTCGTTTGCGAAAAATGCATTATAAGCTTGCAGCAAGATAGTATGATATATGTAGCATTGAAAGTTGAACTTGTTCCTCCTGGTACTCCACGATAATTGTAGCTATCACACTCCTTCAATAGTCCCTACTTGCATTGCCACTCCAAGCATCCAATCTCCATTCTCCTCGGTAGCATTAACTTGTTGTGGGATCGAAAATTCGAAAGCAGATTAAATGAGCATGACAAATTAAAGAATGAGACAGGAGAGAATATAAGGTCTATCTTTACAGAGCATGAACAGCATCAGGATAAAGTAGTAACTACAATCAATCAGGAGAAAAATTAATTTCTAAAACTAATATATTGTTATGAATCTGTACACATATGTATGAAGAAAACAAGAGAGTGTCCTATTAAAAAATATAAATGACCTTATTAGTATCGTTTAATTTTGTTCAAAAAAGGTTTGTTTTTGCCTATAGATGTATTAAGAAAAATCTCAAATAAATATCTCAGTAGGAAGCTCTCTTCTTATTGTACAAAAAGACTAGTTTACTTTTCACATTGAGGCCGAGTTTGTTTAATGAAATATTAATAATTTAGAAAACATTTCTTTATAATGATTGCTCATACCACTTATAAAAATGAATTAATGAAAAATATTTTTATGATCCAAAAATGCTTTAACAAAATTGTTATCGATAATGAAAATATTTTCTATGGACTAATTATTTGAAGTGATACAAGCAATTATTTTTAAGAAAATATTTTTCAAATCATTCATTTTTAATGAAACAAAGGGAGCTTAAAATTGAAATTATGTGTTTAGGATTAAAAAAAAAAAAAAAACAGAGTGTTGTATTCGATATTGTACTAGCATGATAAATCTAATTAGAGGAATACTATTACATCATCATGTGCTTCAATAATATAATATTTTACCTTACAAATAAAAACAAATCATAAACATTTCATCACTCTATAATATAAATGGAATAAAACTGTACCGAGCAAGTACAACGTAGATTTTGCATTGATTTTCTTAAAATTTTGACATTGCTCAAATGAAGATTGTACAACGTGATTATTTATTAATTAACTATAAAGACGGATTTATATCTTTGCATCTGTTGCTATTATAAACTAATGTGTTTCAAAGTTAATTAATATAACGGTGTCTTCTTATTAAGGATAATATTTAATAGTGAAACGGTATATCCATTCCTATAAGAGTCATATATTTTATTAAAAGGTCGGCCGTTATATTTGCAAAACATAATTTTCACGTGCAATAATGAGTTTAACCGTTGTCAGATATTTTTCTGAGCAACAATAAAAGCAGCTACAATATCAAGAAACTATGATTTTTAGCAAAAAACATAGCAGATTATTCATGTAATATAAGATTTCATATATAGTACTTTTCGTTATCATGAGATTGTTACCGTTGTTCCCATCCATCATGACCATCAACAACCTAAAGTCTAGATTTGAGTTTTCTCAAATAGTTAAGTAATTAGGAGGGGATGTACATGGTCATGGTTCTAGAGAAAACCAATTCTATCAAAACTTGCCATGGATAATATTTATTTGTATGGGAATGTGTTAAATGCACATTGTTCGAGTCTATCCACAACAATAATGAAGATGCCTAAGTATTTACCTATTTATAGAGCCCTTCATCTTTGGTGCTACTTAGCCTTAGCCAACGAAATTTCTTCTTCTTTCTAAGTAGTCCTTCTCGTGCTTCAAAGTAAGATCGTAGTGATGCCTATGAAACATCACATCACGCATCATATCTTACTCACATCTTCAAAAAACTCTTTTGACAAACACCCAATGATCATGCCTCATATACTTCGACCTTGTATGTAAATAAGTTTTGGATCAATGATTTACCAAAAAGAATGCTTAATACTTGGTAAGATCTCTCTCCTCCCCCCTCCCCTCTCCCCTCTCTCTCTCTCTCTCTCTCTCTCTCTCTCTCTCATGACGATTCTATTATCCTAAATCCCTTTTTCTGTGACAGCGTGAGGGATTGAGTTAGCGAGGGGACTGCAGAGAATTCTTGCCAAAGCAATGTCTCTAGCATTAGGGAGCGCTGCTTTGCTGTCCGAAGATGCAGGAGAGTACAATCCGATCCAAAGTAGTCGCAATACACGCCATCCTCAATGGCCAAGCGCATAAAGCCGAAAATGAGGGAGATGTCATGAGGCCTAACCAAGGCTGCCATGCTGTTGGCTGCATTGGAGACCTTGCCTCATGGTGGTAAGCTACCGGTCTCCCTCCCCATAAAATCACTAAGGAAGAGAAGATGGGAACAAGTTAAATGATCGATGCGGTCGGGTTCCATGTATCTTATGTAAAATTGTACAAGAGCTAGGCATTTTGAATATTATGTGTGTGAGAGAGAGCTTTCCTTGAAATTATGCAAATGGTGGATCTTAAAAAAGATTAGCAATGGTAATTCCAATTAGAGCACCTTTAATGATATGTAACGCTATTTTCAACTCTAATGAAGTAACTCACGAAAATTCATGACACGATGATGCAATTACATATATTATTTCAACCGAAGAACACCCAAGTTTAAACGATGGTACATTTTCTCTTAATTCAATGACTAATCAAAGTTTTGCAATAATCAGTGTAATCATAATGTACAATATACTCCAGTTGCTTAAATGTGGACTTTTGATCATTTAGTATTGAGTTTGAAAATTGGATAAATGTCAGAGACTATTTGTGTATGTTTTCATTTCAATTTCAAACATTCGGCTTCACGGTGGTTATTTTGGTCCTCCAAATTTGAACCTCATAAAAGAAAACACAAGCAGATGCTTGCCATCCTTGTAGTTTCAACAGCCACGGTCAGAGCCTTTGGTAGAAAATGCTTCTCCATACTTATTATAAATTAGGTTTGATATTCCTTTTAAATTTGAAGACAAAAATTTTCCACGGGTTCTTATTTTTTCTAATCTCAAAATTTTGTGGGATTAACATATCAAACACTCAATTGTGAAATCATCAAAAGGGGTAAATACAATTCATGCATCAATATGGAGTTACTCTTCGAACATACGATTCCAGTAGACGGAAGAAAATATATAAGAAGTAGAATGGAGACATAAATTATTATTCTTATGTGAAGTTCGTGCAATTCGCTGCTCATCTCGGAATTAGGTTGTGATATTTTGTCTAACATGAATGTCTACATGGTTAGACTCATAATGTCAAGTTATAATATTGATGCCAGATCAATGAATTTGATCGGCGTTGTAAAAGCATCCAATTTAATAAGTCGGTACTCATGTATATAATTGAAAATAAATGTTGAGTTTAATAAAGACTAACCCTTTATAACTTTTAGCTGGATATAGCACCCCCAAGTGAAGCATGCGCTTTTAAGCATGATCGCGGTACATCTAATAAAACCATGTTGAATATCACCGAATTCCCAAGTCGATAGTGATTTCTCAAAGTCTTTAAGTTGGTAGTCAAATTTCCTTGAATCTTGAATAATTATCTATGAATTAATGTGCAATCTTGTTTTAGGATTGAACAATTCTGACCAGACCTGCCACTCCTTTAAGAGTCACATATTTTATTTAAAAGTCGGCCGTTATATTTGCAAAACGTAATTTTCACGTGCATAATGAGTTTAACCGTTGTTGGAGATTTTTCCAAGCAATAATAAATGCAGCTACGATATCAAAAAACTATAATTTTTAGCAATAAATAGCGGACTATTCATGTAATATAAGATTTTATATAATAAATACTTTCGATATCATGAAATTGCTACCGTTGCTCCAATCCATCATGACCATCAACAACCTAACGGTCTAGATTTGAGTTTTCTCAAGTAGTTAAGTAATCAAGAGGGGATGCACATGGTCAATGTTCTAGAGAAAACCAATTCTATCAGAACTTGCCATGGATAATATTTATTTGTATGGGAATGTGTTAAATGCAAATTGTTCAAGTCTATCCACAACAATAATGAACATGCCTAAGTATTTACCTATTTATATAGCCCTTCATCTTCGGTGCTCCTCAGCCTTAGCCAACGAAATTTCTCTTTTTTTCTAAGGAGTCCTTCTTATGCTTCAATGTAAGATCATAGTGATGCCTACAAAACATCACACCAAGCATCATATCTCACTCACATCTTCAAAAAAAACTCTTTTGACATACATCCAATATCATGCCTCACATATTCCGACCTTGTATGTAAATAAGTTTCAGATCAGTGATTTACCAAAAGGAATGCTTCATGCTTGGTAAGATCTCTCTCTCTCCCTCCCTCCCTCCCTCCCTCTCTCTCTCTCTCTCAAATGACGATTTTATTAACCTAGATCCCTTTTTTTTCTGAATGACAGCATGAGGCATTGAGATAGCAAGGGCTGTGTAGAGAATTCTTGCAAAAGCAATGTCTCCAGCATTAGGGAACGCTGCTTTGCTGTCGGAAGATGCAGGAGAGTACAATCCGATCCAAAGCAGTCGCAATACACGCCATCCTCAATGGCCAAGCGCATAAAGCCAAAAATGAGGGAGCTGCCATGCTGTTGGCTGCATTGGAGACCTTGCCTCATGGTGGCAAGCTGCCGTTCTCCCTCCCCATAAAATCACTAAGGAAGAGAAGATGGGAACAAGTTAAATGATCGATGCGTTCGGGTTCCATGTATCTTATGTAAAATTGTAAAAGAGCTAGGCATTTTGAATATTATGTGTCTGAGAGAGAGACTTTTCTTGATATTATGCAAATGGTGGATCTTAAAAAAGATAAGCAATGGTAATTCCAATTAGAGCACCTTTAATGATATGCGACTCTATTTTCAACTCTAATGAAGTAACTCACAAAAATTCATGACACGATGATGCAGTTACATATATTATTTCAACCGAAGAACACCCAAGTTCAAACGATGGTGCATTTTCTCTTAATTCGATGACTAATCAAAGTTTTGCAATAATCAATGTTATCATAATGTACAACATACTTCAGTTGTTTAAATGTGGACTTTTGATCGTTTAGTATTGAGTTTGAAAATTGGATAAATGTCAGAGACTATTTGTGTATGTTTTCATTTTGATTTCAAACATTCAGCTTCACGGTAGTTATTTTAGTCCCCCAAATTTGAACCTCATATGAGAAAACACAAGCAAATGCTTGCCATCCTTGTAGTTTCAACAGCCACGGTCAGAGCCTTTGGTAGAAAATGCGTCTCAATATTTATTATAAATCAGGTTTGATATTCCTTTTAAATTTGAAGACAAAAATTTTCCGCGGGTTCTTATTTTTTCTAATCTCAAAATTTTGTGGTATTAACATATCAAACACTCAATTGTGAAATCATCAAAAGGGGTAAATACAATTCATGCATCAATATGGAGTTACTCTTTGAACATACGATTCCAGTAGATGGAAGAAAATATATAAGAAGTAGAATGGAGACATAAATTATTATTCTTATGTGAAGTTCGTGCAATTCGCTGCTCATCTCAGAATTAGGTTGTGATATTTTGTCTAACATGAATGTCTACATGGTTAGACTCGTAATGTCAAGTTATAATATTGATGCCAGATCAATGAATTTGATCGGTGTTGTAAAAGCATCCAATTTAATAAGTCGGTACTCATGTATATAATTGAAAAGAAATGTTGAGTTTAATAAAGACTAACCCTTTATAACTTTTAGCTGGATATAGCACCCCCAGGTGAAGCATGCGCTTTTAAGCATGATCGCGGTACATCTAATAAACCATGTTGAATATCACCGTATTCCCAAGTTGATAGTGATTTCTCAAAGTCTTTAAGTTGGTAGTCAAATTTCCTTGAATCTTGAATAATTATCTATGAATTAATGTGCAATCTTGTTTTAGGATTGAACAATTTTGACTAGACCTGCCACTCCTTTAAGAGTCACATATTTTATTTAAAAGTCGGCCGTTATATTTGCAAAACATAATTTTCACGTGCATAATGAGTTTAACCGTTGTTGGAGATTTTACCGAGCAATAATAAATGCAGCTACAATATCAAGAAACTATAATTTTTAGCAATAAATAGCGGACTATTCATGTAATATAAGATTTTATATAATAAATACTTTCGATATCATGAAATTGCTACCGGTGCTCCAATCCATCATGACCATCAACAACCTAACGGTCTAGATTTGAGTTTTCTCAAGTAGTTAAGTAATCAAGAGGGGATGCACATGGTCAATGTTCTAGAGAAAACCAATTCTATCAGAACTTGCCATGGATAATATTTATTTGTATGGGAATGTGTTAAATGCAAATTGTTCAAGTCTATCCACAACAATAATGAACATGCCTAAGTATTTACCTATTTATGTAGCCCTTCATCTTCGGTGCTCCTCAGCCTTAGCCAACGAAATTTCTCTTTTTTTCTAAGGAGTCCTTCTTATGCTTCAACGTAAGATCATAGTGATGCCTACAAAACATCACATCAAGCATCATATCTCACTCACATCTTCAAAAAAAACTCTTTTGACATACATCCAATATCATGCCTCACATATTCCGACCTTGTATGTAAATAAGTTTCAGATCAGTGATTTACCAAAAGGAATGCTTCATGCTTGGTAAGATCTCTCTCTCTCCCTCCCTCCCTCCCTCCCTCCCTCCCTCTCTCTCAAATGACGATTTTATTAACCTAGATCCCTTTTTCTGAATGACAGCGTGAGACATTGAGTAACAAGGGCAGTGTAGAGAATTCTGGCAAAAGCAAAGTCTCCAGCATTAGGGAACGCTGCTTTGCTGTCGGAAGATGCATGAGAGTACAATCCAATCCAAAGCAATCGCATTACACGCCATCCTCAATGGCCAAGCGCATAAAGCCAAAAATGAGGGAGATGTCATGAGGCCTAACCAAGGCTGCCATGCTGTTGGCTGCATTGGAGACCTTGCCTCATGGTGGTAAGCCACCGTTCTCCCTCACCATAAAATCACTAAGGAAGAGAAGTTGGGAACAAGTTAAACGATCGATGCGTTCGGGTTCCATGTATCTTATGTAAAATTGTAAAAGAGCTAGGCATTTTGAATATTATGTGTCTGAGAAAGAGACTTTCCTTGATATTATGCAAATTGTGGATCTTAAAAAAGATAAGCAATGGTAATTTCAGTTAGAGCACCTTTAATGATATGCAACTCTATTTTCAACTCTAATGAAGTAACTCACAAAAATTCATGACACAGTGATGCAGTTACGTATATTATTTCAATCGAAGAACACCCAAGTTCAAACGATGGTACATTTTCTCTTAATTCGATGACTAATCAAAGTTTTGCAATAATCGGTGTTATCATAATGTAGAACATACTTCAGTTGCTTAAATGTGGACTTCTGATCACTTAGTATTGAGTTTGAAAATTGGATAAACGTCAGAGATTCTGTGTATGTTTTCATTTTGATTTTAAACATTTGGCTTCACAGTAGTTATTTTGGTTCTCCAAATTTGAACCTTATATAAGAAAAACAAGCGGATGTTTGACATCCTTCTAGTTTTAGCAGCCACGGTTAGAGCCTTTGGTAGAAAATGCGTCTCAATATTTATTATAAATCAAGTTTGATATTCCTTTTAAATTTGAAGACAAAAATTTTCCGCGGGTTCTTATTTTTTCTAATCTCAAAATTTTGTGGGATTAACATATCAAACACTCAATTGCGAAATCATCAAAAGGGGTAAATACAATTCATGCATCGATATGGAGTTGCTCTAAGTACATCCGGTAGATAGAAGAAAATATATAAGAAGTAGAATGGAGACGACATAAATTATTATTCTTATGTGAAGTTCATGCAATTCGCTACTCATTTCGGAACTAGGTTGTGATATGCTGTCTAACATGAATGTCTACATGGTTAGACTCGTAACGTCAAGTTATAATATTAATGCCAAATCAATGAATTTAATCGGCGTTGTAAAAACGTCCAATTTAAAAATCGGTACTCATGTATATAGTTGAAAAGAAATGTTGAGTTTAACAAAAACTAACCCTTTATGACTTTTAGCTGCATATAGCACCCCCCCCAGGTGAAGCATGCGCTTTTAAGCATGATTTTGGCACGCCTAATAAAGAATATCACCAAATTCCCAAGTCGATAGTGATTTCTCAGTCTTTAAGCTAATAGTCAAATTTCCTTAAAATCTTGAATAATTTTCTATGAATATGTGCAACCTTGTTTTAGGATTGAACAATTCTGACCAGACCTGCCATTTATGATATCTGTTAGCATGTAATGTAGATATGCAAGTGCATCCACAGTGATAATGAGTATGGCCAACCTATTGCCCATTCATACACACTCTTTCATCTTTTTATGCGCCGTGCTTCTTTTTTAGCTATTATATTTACATTCTCATCAGCAAATATATAAAACCCAAAATAAGAACAAAGAGCAAAAAGAAAAGAGCTTATTATTTCTGATGCAAATTCAATCAACACAAAAATAATGTCAGCCACTCAGCATGAGACGAGTAGGGGTGTCAAAAACCAAACCAAAAGCCGAACCGAACTGAACCGAAAAATTCAGTTTTTTCGTTTCGGTTTTCATTCGCCGATTCTCATTAAAAACCAAAAAAAAAATTATCGGTTCAGTTTTTATCGGTAAACCGAACCGAACCGAACCGAACCAACAAACCGATAAAAGCTTATTTCTTGGAAATACAACAGGAAAAAAAAAACTAAAAAAAATGCAAAAATCAAAAACTAAAAGTTGAAAACCAAAAACCAAAAAACTGAACCGAACCGAACCGAACCGAAATTTTAGTTCCATTCGTATTCGGTTCGGGTCTCATTCGGTTCGGTTTGGAAGTTTTTCCTAACGGTTCGATTCAATTCGGTTTTTCAAAAAAACCGAACCGAACTGAACCAAACCAAACCGTTGACACCCCTAGAGACGGGAAAGCTGTTACAAAACCGAACCGTTGACACCCTAAGAGACAGGAAAGCTGTTACAAACTTCACCATTGTGAAGGAGGGATCCAACGTTTCATGCGAAAAGAAAAAATATGGTGAAAAATACAGAAAGAAACTCATCCATTCATCATCTCCGAATTCACGTATTCTCTTATTCCTCACCCTATTCGATAGGCAGAAAAGGTTGATTTCCTCTGCGTTGAAGCTACGGACTTTAGTCGATTAGAGAGTTCTATAGTCCTCTTTCGCGAACAATGGCGTCAGGTCAGCATTGCAATTTGTTCGACCGTCTCTCGCCGCTCGCTTTCCTATCGAGCAGATGGTAAGAAAGTGCACCGCGAGGGTCGCCATACGAAAAACATAGCGAGAGGCGACAATCAATCGAGAAAGAAAGGTCGCAAAAACAACAAAGCAATGTTGCAGATGACAGAGACAAGATACGTAAAGAAAGATGTTCAATACATAGTGATGCATATGCATACGGTTTAGGACTTCAACTCTTCAACGCATTAGCACTCATGTGTAATTCTGACAGAGACAAATCCGAATAGGTTTTTGAAGCATGTCGTTTAGAGTGCGCATGACAAAATTTTTGAAACAAAAATTGATTTCTGACCAAAATTGATTTCTCAATTTCTATTTCAAAATTGAGAAATTAAAAATTTTAAACTTTCGATTTCTTTTCAAATCTATTTCGAAATAAAACTTGTTGAAAATAGAAAAAATCAAATGCGTTACTCAAACTGTTTGCTCCAAACCTGCATTCTAAAACAAAGAAACAGAGAAATGAAAGTAGAAATTTTATTATGCACGTCCTTAGTTTCCGTAGCTTTTATTCCTGGAACGTGTCTTTCTCCACCATTTAGGCAAAAACCAAATGATTCATGAAAAGGTCAAACAAAGATCGTGAATTTTCGTTCCTTTAATCTGTCAATTAAGTAAAAAGATCAAGATTACATCTCATGCGATCCAGGAAAATAAATATACACACACATACACACATACATACACACACTTTAAATAAAGCTCACTACCAACTCTCATTCACTTACTGTTCTTTGTTCTGACGATGAAACAAGACTATCCTCTTATTAGAATTTGATTACCAATGGGATAAAGAGGTCCTGTCCCATTTCCTAGTCGACAACCTTCAATCATAAGAAAACTAGCATCTCCCTTGCTACTGTTTTACATCATTCAACATGAAGTACACTTCCACTTGCCCGAGAGAGAGAGAGAGAGAGACGGAGAGAGAGACAGAGAGAGAGCTTCAAAGGTGTCCATTTTTCCATTCAGAAAGCCGAAGAATTTTACTTGAGGATTATTTTATTGAAGAAATTACCGTGCAAGATCAACCAGCACAGAAGGTCGGAGACATCTCTTCTCACGTTGGTTCTAGATATCAATCAAGCACATCAAAGAAAAGAAAACGGGTGATGCTGAAAAAGACCAACCAAGAACAGCCCCCACAGTTTGAAGGCTTAGCCGGTCAGAGCTGAGTTGAGAGCACTATGCACATCTACTCCGATTTGTGCTTCAGCTTTTTCCAAGTCCGTGGAGGCCGAGTTCACTTTCTGGGTGAATTCAGCAAGCCCCTTCTGGACCAGGCTTGCATCAATTCGATCAAGCGGTACAGCCTCAACAGCAATAATATCTGCAAATGAGTTTGCATGGACGAATGCAAAGCCACTGCTGACGAAGTACTTTGTCACTTCATTTCCATCGTGCACTGACATAACTCCAGGTTTTAGTTCTGCAATAGTGGCCACATGCCCAGGAAGAACACCAAGTTCTCCAGTTGTCGCTGGTACTATGACCATGTCCACCTGAAAGAGAGGAAAGAAAGATTATCCACAACAGCAAATGTAAGGATAGCATGTTCATGCCCACAGCAGTAACAGAAGCTTTATTGATCCAAATTGTGCTTTAATTTCATGCACAAAAAAACGCATTACAATCTTGCAGCAAGATAATATGATACATGTAGCATTGAAAGTCGAATTTGTCCCTCCTCGTACTTCACAATAATAGTAGCTATCACACTCTTTTGATAATCCCTACTTGTATTGCCCACTCCAAGCTTCCAATCTCCATTCTCCTCAGTAGCATTAACATGTCGTGGGATCGAAAGCAGATTAAATGAGCATGTACAGTTAAAGAATGAGACAGGAGAGCATATAAGGTCTATCTTTGCAGAGCATGAACACTCTTGGGTTTAAAGTAGTAACTACAATCAATCAAGAGAAAAATACCAATATCACAGGAAAAAAAAAAAAAAATTTCTTCTAAAGGATTCTACCTGACCAGAACAAATCCGGAATCAACTACCAAGTCCGTCACGACAGTAAGAAACCCATGAGGTCACAAGAAATCTAGACAGTGGAACTTGTAATAGCCCGTAGACTTGCCATATAACTTCAGGGATTATTCTATGCTAGGTAAACAGATCGTACAGAGAGGAGAGAGAATTATATTTTTTTTATAGCTCTCAGCCGACCAAATCGTACTAAGTTCAATATTCTAATGGAATAAGGGAGGAATTGTATAGCTATTTCATTCGAATAGAGTAGGAGTAGAATAGTAACTCGGGCACTATTATTTATTGGCTCATTAGAATTGCCTGAGGTCGAAAATATGAGAGAATAACATCAGAATACCAAAAATTCACTTTAGCCAGTTTTAATCCATAAAAGACTAAAGCCTGATAATCTATACCAGTGTTGTATTTTCTTTTGATCACCGATAGCAGCAATGATTTCTTCTGTACAGATATTTTTGCCCAAAAGCTAATCTCCCTTTCACCTTTTTCATCACTTATATTTGCACCTTCAAAGCAGCAGGTTCCTGAATTTGCATCTCTTATACAAACATGCTCATATCACCAAGACATGGACTACTGTTGCAATTTCTTTTGATCGCCAATCGCAGCAATGGTTTCTTTTGTATAGATATTTCTGTCCAAAAGCTTATCTCTCTTTCACCTTTTTCATCACTTACATTTGCACCTTCAAAGCAGCAGTTTCCTGAATTTGCATCTCTTACACAAACATGCTCATATCACCAATACCAGCAATTAATAGAACCCAAATGAATAGGGAATTTTTCAAGAGTGAATGGATCAAATCAAACGATGCAAATTATAGTCCAAGATCTACACGACACTAAAATTGACTTTTTTTCCAGCTTGCAAAGCACTTGACACAGGCAACTTTTTCTGCTTTGAAAAGTTAAAGGCTTCCAATGAAATTCAGGCAAATCACTTTGGTTAAAGGTGGTGGCAGCTAAATTCAGCTCAGGAGTTGGATGCATCCCAAAAATGGAAAGATGTCTCATGACCAGGGGCTTAGAGATGGAAAGAGAAGGCTGGAAGGACTTCCACAATTCAATAAGGCACTTGAGATGGGCAGAAACGACGGAAAGTGGAATATAATTATATTCCAAGATGGGTGTGGCATTGCACTTCTGAGAAATCAATTCCATGATTTATGAATTAAAACCAAATTACAGAAAGCTTTTCAAGTAGCCAGAATAATATTCTGGCCCATTAGTTTTTCCAAGATAAACCATGCTTGGGAATTAGAACCATTGACTATTAATAAACCTTTTTATAAGCTATATCAGAATCTCTCAATTGGATAAGAATATGATGCCATATATGGAAATGTTCCAAATCAAGGGTGTTCACAGTGAAATAACTCTTTAGAACCTTGATACTATCATGAAATCACAATTCTCACTAACTTGTCCGTGAACTACTTTTGAAAACATAAAAACCAAAGTCTAGGACAAGTTGGACCCTAACTATTAAATATGATATCAAATGGATTCCTTGGTTTGGGGCAAAGAAGAGATGCCACTCATATTTTCCCTAGAAGGCAACTCGGGAAAGGAAGTTTCCAGCATAATTTTCTTTCACTGTTTAGAAAAGTGCAGGACACATTTTCACCGCCTACTCCTTCAGAAAAGGAGTAGAGTCCCAGAAAGAGGACCTTTTTATGTGCATTAAGAGGAAACTGCTTTTATCTAGTTTTAAACAACCCTTGGACATGCTGATTCTACAACTTTTTAAGGTTCTATGATGATCAATTCGATCATGGAATGTTGGTAGAGTATGAGATAGTTAAATCAGTGTGACCTTCGGTTTCGAGCAAGTCTGTCTTTGCTGGAATTCTGTTGGTATAATGCTAGTTTTCAAAGAAAATAATAGAAGGGCTTTTGACAGGAACAGCACTTCTTATTATATTTTCAGAGATAAATAATTTAAAACTTCATTAAGTTCAGCACACTTGAAATATTTTATGGCTATCAATGCTTTGATGGCATTACAGATCCTCTCTCTAGTTAATCATCTCTTATGAGGGCTTGATCTCTACTTATATGTGGGTTTGCTTTCCTTGGCACCTTCATAGTGAAGTGTTTCTTCACTGAGCTCTTAATGAACAACAAGCAGACGGAACAACAAACAAGTATCAGCATGTCGAAGAGATGGCACAAAAACAAACATAGAAAACAAAACCGGAACTACAAAAAGCACCACTCATAGTCGAGTCTACAGTCAAGCAATAGGCGTTCAATCTTGAATCGAAACTTAAATGTAGCACTCCTCTCCAGTAGTAAACTGCTTATCCTACACCAGATTAGCTAGTTCTTGAGCTTGGGAAAAATAAATTCAACTCGTCTACTTGTACTAAATCACTCTGCAAACTTTTCGAATGTTCCAAGTGTCAATGCTTGTACTTCTACTTCACACACTATCGAACTATACCCCTCCAACACAAGAGAACCATCTCAAACGCACAAAGAACCGAATAATTGATCTCGTAGAAATTGGTCGCAGCCCTTGCTGGGGCAGCTTTCGAGATTTCCTAATTCACACGATCGACAAGGAACAGCTATGGATACGCCAAACATCTATCGGATTCACCGAACACGGATGCAACTAATCCTTAGAACGCATTGCAAAAGGCATGACCGTGGGCACCGGAAACATTACATAACGAACTCCACCCTAGAACAAACACCAGAAGCTCGATTCATCCTCTATCCCGCAATCATGCGTACCACACAAGGCGTCCGAAACAGGAAATCACGACAGATTCAGCCAATCGAGCTCGAGAAAGAAACGATCGGGGGAGACGGACCTCTTTCTTGGAGAGCTCCGAGGCGTAGGGGAGGACGAAATTGACGGTGAGCTTGGAGGGGATGGAGGCCGGCGTGGCGGGCCTCGGCTCCATGAAGGAGAGAGGGGTCTTGGGAGGGTCGATGTTGGGGACCACCTTCTTCCACGCCTCCACGAACCCCGCGTCGGCCGTCTGCGCCGCCGGGGCGTCCGCGGAGAAGGGGCGGGACGGGGCCCTCGCCGCCGCCGCGGCGCCGGCAGCGGAGGTGGTGGTCGGGGCGGGGCGGCGGCGGAGGAGCATATTCTTGGCGGCGTGGCGGAACATGGCGGATCGAGGTTGGGGGTTTTCGCTCGGCGCTCGCGAGGTCGGAGGAGATGAAGAAAATGCGATGAGCGAAAGAGAGAGAGACTGAGGTCGCAGTGATTTCTGTTGTTCTTACAGGAGGTTGACCGTCCTTCGATTGGGTATTTTTCTTCTTTAAATGGCCTAGTGTCACCTTTAAACTTTTTATTTATTAAATATGATCGCGAAATTTTAATATTATATTCAATTTAATTCTTAAATTATATATAAATATTTAATATCAAATGAAGAAATGACACTTAATATTTTCATATAATTTAAAAAATTAAATTAAATCGTGTTAAATAAATTAAAATTTCGAGAGTTACGTTATATATTAGATTAAAGTTAAAAACTATATTGAACAAGTGAAAAGTTCGGGAATAATATTATACATTAAATGAAAATTCAATGATTATTTATGTAATTATTTATAGAAATAATCTTTTAGTGTATGTTTAAAAAAACAAGATAGTAGATAAATAAAGCTTATTTTCTTGCGCCATATCCTATTTTTCCGACCAAAAAAATGTGCCATATCCTATTTGTCTGGAAATGTTCTAGTGCTTGCTTATTTTGGACACATTTGAGCAAGATCACTTTTGATAAGCAAGTGGTAATAATATTGTTATCATTTTTCTTTTATTTCGAAAGAAGATCTTTTAATATATATTTTCTTATAAGATAATTAAAAACTTCGGAAGAGTTGAAAATTGACAGTGTGTATTGGAATAATGTCCAATTTTTGGGCAAAATCTAATACCTTCATGCATCATTTTTCTTAGATTTGTAACAATTTGTAGAGAAACAGATCAAAACAAATCAAGTTCGAAAGTTATAATTTATCATGTAACATAATCAAACATGTTATGTAAGTTAATTGTGTAGATTAGAGAGCTTGAACTTGATTTGATAAGATATTTGAATAACTCGAACTTAAAATGGGTAAAAAATTGAGTGAATCGCCATTAACTTGAGTGATCATCAAGCAAAGTCTGAATTCTTGAGTAACTTCACTCAATTCCACCCTTATTTTTTGGTACAAATTAAGCGTACGTTGGCAATGTATCCTTCATTGACACAAGGATTTAATCCTTCTTTCACTCGTTAAATTAAAATAATTATTAATGAATGCTCTCAGAACACATATTTAACATGTTTAATAAATTTTCAAATTATTAATTATGCATATAATGAGTATAGTCAGTATTACAATATTTCCTTAAATGATCATGGCAATATTTTTTCATATCTCTTTCTAGTGGGTTACAAATACAGACATTATCTTTAAATTTACATCAAAAGAGTAAAATCCAAGTTTAAACTCTTTTTAATAAAATACAAATAAAAATCCAAGCTTTTCTTTTGTCCATTTTCCGAACTACCGTACGATGCGCTGCTCCTCCTGCTCACCAGACTCGACCTAGACCCTCGCCGGCGATCCCCAACCTCGCCGCCCCCATGCCGCCGCCGCCGGCCTCCGAGCTCCTGTGGCACGCGGCCGTCGCCGCCTGCGTCAAGCTCCTCCTGGTGCCCTCCTACCGGAGCACCGACTTCGAGGTCCACCGCCACTGGCTCGCCCTCACCCACTCCCTCCCCGTCGCCCGCTGGTACTCCGACGAGACCAGCCCCTGGACCCTCGACTACCCTCCCTTCTTCGCCTTCCTCGAGCTCCTCCTCTCCTTCCCCGCCCGCGCCGTCGACCCCGTCATCGTCCACCTCCACCGCGGCCTCGGCTACGGCGCCGCCTCCGCCGTCCTCTTCCAGCGGCTCACCGTGGTCGCCGCCGACTGCTGCCTCGTCTACGCGGCGCGCCGCCTGACCAGGAACTGCGAGCCGGGTAAGGCGCGGCTGATCTGGGTCCTGGTGATCTGGTCGCCGATGCTGCTGATCGTGGACCACGTGCATTTTCAGTATAATGGGTTCTTGCTGGGGATCCTGCTGCTGTCGATTTCGTGCTTGAGCGAAGGGAAGGACTTGGCGGGGGGGTGCTTGTTCGCGATCTTGTTGTGCTTTAAGCATTTGTTCGCCGTGGCTGCGCCGGTCTACTTTGTGTACCTGCTGAGGCGTTGCTTCCGAGGCGGCTTCGCGAGAGGTATCGGTCGGGTTTCGTCCCTGGGGGCGGTGGTCGTCGCGACCTTTGCGGCGGCGTATGGCCCGTTCGTTTATCACGGCCAGGTTAGTGCCTGCTCTGTTTTCCAAAGTGCTGAAGTTGTCGTTGTGCAATGCCTCTTTATTCCTGTTGTTTATTTGGGGCAACTTCTTGTGCAATCTGGAATCGCAGAGATCACTAGCTAATTATCACTAGCTAATTATCTGAATTTTTAGATGCTTTCTTCGTTTATTAGAATGGTAAAATTGGTGCAACATTTTCACCAAAAAAAAAAAATTGGTGCAACATTATTAATAAGTGGTGATGGGTTCTGGGTGATGTTGCATCTGTGGGCTATTCATTTAGTGGGAAGGACAGGTTCTTTGAGGAATTTTTGGATGAAAGGCCTCTTTTTTTTCTTCTCTTTTTTCCCTGTTTTGAGTGTTCATTGGCTTTCAATTGGTGTTCTGGTCATGAAAGTGCACACCTTTACCCTTTCTGATGGTGGAAAGTGAATTTTTCCTGAGTACGAGTGTGCATATTGAAATAAGGAAATGGAGAAACTTATCCACAAACTCATCACTATTTTAGCAGCAACTGCAGTTTTATTTAGAAAATTCGATAGCAACACAGGAACGTGGCAATCTTTGGTTCTGAGGGTCAATTGAGCCCTGATTGCAGGGTACCTATCCTTCTTTTTATACTTTTAACATGTCTATGGGGCTTGAGTTTGGTACTTATTGTGCCCTTTCAACTATACTTCCTAGAAGTCAAGGTGACAAGATCTAGTTGTGTTGGGATTAGTAATACTTGGTAAAACGGAGCTTTTTGTTTCCTCTTCCATCTGTGGGTACAGCTATGTCTGGTTGTCGATCCAGCTGCGTTTCCCAGTCCCTGATGTTACAAGTGTAGTTGCTCCAAAATCCATATGGAAAGCTTGAAAGCTTACTCATGCAAAACTTGCTTATGGTTCAGATTATGCTAAATTACATTGTGGAGTCTGTGGTAACCGAAGCTTGCTTATGCAGACTTAAAGCTTACTTTTATGTCTGTTAAAAATGTTCTTAGAACAGTCAGGATAGAGTTGTTTATCTACTCAATGAAGGAGCCTCCTCTTCTGTATCAACTTTAACTCTGCAATGATCTCTTGAGCAGATGCTACGTGCGTGTGGCCTGCATTACCTGATTTTTGAAACTGATTAAGACAGGTTCTGTCACGTCTTCCTAAAGCTTTCCAAATTCGACCCTTCTTGGAGACTCTAGAAAGCTTTTACCCAATAGATGGGCTTTCCACCTGCTGTCTTTATGGGTGTCTTATGTATTTGACAATTGATGCCGTGCTTGTGTTTGTTAATGCAGTTGATTAGTGCATAAGTATTGGACTCTATCTGTGCAGATGCAACAAGTCATTCGCCGTATGTTTCCATTTGGCAGGGGGCTTTGTCATGCTTACTGGGCACCAAATTTTTGGGTTTTCTACATTGTATTGGACAAGGTGCTGTCTTTTGTGCTAAGAAGATTGGGCTTTGACATTCAAACACCTGCAGCATCATTTACTGGTGGGCTCGTGGGAAATTCATCACCTTTTGCAGTATTTCCACAGGTAATTTCTTTAAAGTTGCAATTGATCTGGTACTTATAAGCTCTGCCAATCCAAAACCTCATGTATGTTAAATGAGTAGTTCTTTGAGTCACTTTGTTAATTTGTAATTTCCCACTGATGTGTTAAGCAGTTCAACCGATTTATTAATTTCTCTGTAAAAACATATTCTGGCAGTGAGTTGACCAAATGTCATGTTCTTTATTCCATGTCTCAAACAATTTTATGCTTGGGAAATGCAATTTTGACAAAATTATGATGCATTTAGCACACATTCTGGGGACTGGAGTCATTGATCTTTTAAGTTTTTGGATGTCCTGTAATTTTTCTGTAGCATTGCAATCTGATGTTGCATAAATGTGTTGACTACAGGTCACCCCCTTGATAACCTTTATCATGGTTCTGCTGGCCTTATCTCCTTGTCTTATCAAGGCCTGGAGAAATCCCCAACCAAAGGATGCTGCAGGATGGATAGCATATGCCTACACAAGCGGATTCCTGTTTGGGTGGCATGTTCATGAAAAAGCATCTCTCCATTTTGTCATCCCTCTAGCACTCACTGCAGTACAAAGTCTGGGAGATGCAAAGCATTATTTCTGGCTATCAATAGGTATGCTCTTCAGGATATTTTTGGCATTGCCTAATCAAGTTATTCAGCTTACCTCCAATCTTGTATGTTCTCTTTTGGTACTACACTCATTGCCTAGTTTGCTTGTTGTCATTGTTATTATAGACTTATTTGGTTTGATGAGTTAAATTTCAGATTTCAATCTCTGTGTTTGTGTTTTTGTGTGTGAGGGAAAAAGATTTAAGATTTTGTCAAGAGCTTCCCTTTGGCTGTCTTATTGCCCAAATGCATGGTGCAAATTCAATCAACTATAGATTATGGAGCCAAGTATGTCTGGTGCGCTATTCCACATTCTGGCCATTTAGTTTCTTATTCTCTTGAAGGAGAGGAAAGTTAATAGAAGAATAAAAGAACATTTGAAATTGAGGAGCATTGAGATAAGTTCCTGGCTATTGTCCACAATCATCTCTTTAGTATCCTTAGATTGTGCATAATACTTGATAGTACATTTATACATACATATACATAGTTTTTAATGTGCGTATTTTGAGGATTCAAAACTGGATATTATCTGTATCATCCCAAGCAAATTTGTTAGAACATGAACCAGACTGTTGGACAGTAAATCCATGTACTGTGATACATATTTCTACTTATTGCCCTCAAAGTTTTTGGTAGCTAGAAGCTTAGACAATGTGGATAGTTAACCTAAATTGGTCAATACTGTTATTATGTCAATTTCACATTAATCATGCTTGTGCAGTGTTATTCAAGCGTTCCACTGAATAATTTCCATTAGTCATGACATGTACCATCCGGTTGAGATGTTCTACCATCTTCGAGTTTGCTAGCCCTTCCATGTCCAAATTCCTGATTCTGCCTCACTTGCGAAAAACTAAATACTTCTTGATGTCGACAAAGGATAGACATATCTAATGTCTTTTATTAATTAGCCAAACCTCTCAAATGCCCTGTTCTAACATTCTTGTGTCTTTGCCGTGCAGTATGTTGCTATTCACTCTTCCCACTTCTCTACGAAGCCCAAGAGTATCCCATAAAAGTGTTGCTGCTGCTATTGCATTGCATGGCAATGTTCCTAAGCTTCTCTGCGCTGTTCGATGATAGTGCAAGAGCGAAAGCAACTGCTTCTGAGTCAAGAACAGGAGATGAATCTGGAGAGAAGAGGAGCTTGGGTCTGGCCAAGAAAGGAGGGTTTACTATTGGTTGGATCACAAAGTGTTATTTGTTTGGTATTTTACTTGTCGAGTTATGGGGTCAGTTCTTGCATCCTTACATTCTTGGCAATAAGCTTCCTTTTGTTCCCCTGATGATGATATCCATATATTGTGCATTCGGCATCATGTACTCATGGATTTGGCAACTGAGATCGATTGTTAGAGGTTCTAGTTGATAGCATGAATTCTCCAAAATTTTGTGTCTCTTATCTTGAGGAACTCTTTGTTGTATTGATCTTACAGTGCAACTCCCAATTGAATGAGTATGGAAAAGTCGTTTTGCCACATCCTTAATGCATTGGACTGCATTAGAAGCTTGCTACTCCTGCAAGGGGTGAATCTGCCAACCACCGCTTTGATTTGTGGTTTCCTTATCTGTTAGAACTTAGAAGTTCAGTGACTTCTCTATGAAGTTGCTTGTTAGTGAACATGACAGGATGTTATTTTGTTCTAAGAAAATTATTCGAGAATTGGCTAATCTAAAGAGTGCCTATTTTTTTCATTTGTCTTGTTTTTTTAAATTCAGTTAAGGAGATACCAATCAGCTGTATGTTCGACAATGAATATGAGATAAATGGAGCAAGTTAGCAAGCAAGACATCACTATGCCTGAGTGTGCAGTTGAAGAATTGGTAAATCCAGTTCCAAGGACAGGCTTCGAAAAACATCGTAGTCTCAAAGAGCATGACTCGTGCAATTAACTTGAATTCTCATTTTGGAGTGCATATTTTCCATTCAACTCGTGCAAAAGAGCTGGATTATCTCTTCGCAGATTGCTTCCTTCCCAAAGAAGAACTTAATTAGGAGCAAAGCATGATGAGACCAAATGCTAGCTAAGCATAGGAGTGTGATGTAAACCTCCTCTTTTGGGTACGTGTAAAGGAAAACCCCGGTGACTGGATTAACCTAATCCGAAACTATAGGAATCTGTGACAAAGTTTCTGACACGGGATTTCTGAAACATGGGACATGGCCTGCTTCTGTTCCTTCTACTTCTCATGCTTCAAACCGAAAGAGAGAAGACATGATGGAACAGAAAAACAAAGGAAGATATGTCAAAAAGCTGGTGCACACTCAAACCCAAGAACGCATTCTTTATCAAGGGACATGAACAGACACGTTCACCAACGAAGGATGCGCGCACGCAGGTTGCACATTGCAGGAGCACGCCAGGAGTAAAAGGGAAGCAAAAGAGGACTTTGCTGTGAGAGAGAGCCCTGCGCCATTTCCAACTTGCAATCCACCTGATATCATCTCTCTCTCTCTCTCTCTCTCTCTCTCTCATTCATGACATTTTGTGCAAAGACAGTCTTCTCAGTGTCTGCAAATGTTGTCTTCCTTGGACAGAGGAAGCAATTATACCTTCACCTGTTCCTTTGTACCATGCATTTAATTCCCAAAAGCCCTCTCTCTGACTCCCTTCAAAAGATTTACAGTAGTATATTCTAACTTTGCCTTTTCTTGTTAAAAAAGTGCCCTTTTTATCTTATTTTTCAACATAAGCTTCATATGTTTTATTTATGGTCCTCGAATCATCAAATTTTTGTTCAATTTCAATGACCATTTTGGTAACATGGCCAGGTCCTTTAGACTGTATTCTAAACTAATAGCATAAAATGTGCAATACCTTACATATTGTCTACCCCAAAACTCTAGATAACCTTTCCATTATCAATTTGCTAGAGCCTCTTGGATGATCCAATGTCTTATGGGCACAAAACTTTTGAGGACCGCCGAAACCCTAATACCACAAACGATTTTGGTTTGAACATGATTTTCCTTCTCGATGATCACCATGTAAAGGGTCGTCTAGATACACTTGTTATGTATGTTTAATAAGGATAATACTTGAAATCTTAAGGCAATGATTACACCCATCAATAGAAAAAGCTAGTATTCGGAAAACTGAATTTGTTTTTTTTTTTTTTATGACCAGAAACCACTTAAAGCCGACAGCCGGCAAATTTTCCTTTCTTTGATTTCTTAACAACCGCTTCAAGAATATAATGCCGAAAATCTTTTTTACCTTTTATCCAATCATGTAAAGATACCGCATCAAAATTCAATGTATCTTTCCAAAAGTATGTTTTTATTCTTCTTCTTTTATAATCTCTTTGTCAATGTACATCATAACCAATTATTTCCACATTACCATATTCTCATCAAACACTCTTAAAATACTCATCAATACAATCCCGAAAATCTTATTTACCTTTATCCAATCGCACGAAGACAACATATGAAATTTGATACATCTTGTTGGAGTATATCCTCTTTTCGTGTCGTAATCTCTTTGATAACAAATATAAACCCTAAGATGCCAAAAATCAAAAGAGGGTTGAGGTCAACGTGTAATAATGCATCATACGTGCAACCCCGAGTGCTGGAAATCATGTGATCATGCGATCATAACGCATGTTTCAGACTTATAAAGTAAAGATAATGAAGTTGTCGTGCATCCTCTGTCTCTATTTAAAATTTCAATTAATGATATGGATTTTCCTTGCTTTGCACTATGCCGGTCATTTTAGTAATTACATACAGATGGAAAATTAAAAAAACATTATATGGAACAGGAAATCATTCTCTCTGACCATAAAATAATAACATTATCCTCATGATACAGCAAGTACAGCTATCCGGCTATACATATTATGTCTCTTTTTGAAAAAGTTTGACTTTTAGAAGCTTTAGGGAGGTGGCTTTGACCGTGTTATTTCCACAGATTTTTTGTTTATTCACATGTCTCTAAGTCTAAGCGGCCTAGCATTATAAAACTATTGCATTATATTCCAATCTCGATTCAATTATTCGGGGCATAATTACATGATCATCCAATTTTTCATATAACATTTTTAAGCACTTTCTTTTCACTAAGTGTATATTATATATACACACGCACATTTCTTTTTAGTTTCATTCTTGATAGGAGTGTCCATATGATTTTTCAAAATCTTCAAGTTTAAGGTGAAAAATAATAATTTTAAAGATAAAAGCCTAGAATATGTTGAATCCAATACATGTTTGGTCATATGTAGGAAAGAAGAGTAGTCCAACTAAAAATTACTATTTCTTTTTTAATGAATCGACCATAGACCAATCCCCTTGGAATGTTTTATACACCCATAATTCTGAGCTTCATGTTACTCATTTCACGAGACATGTTAGATCTTGGGCATCCCAATTCAATTGACTAGGATGACAGTTTCCCATTTCGAATCTATAAAATTAGAATTTCGATCAAATCACATATTGCAGTATACTAGCACTTCTAATTCTTTAAGAGGTTTATCTAAAATATTCGCAATATAACTAGGAAGACGTTTCAAATACCACATGGGTTACTGGACATGCTAATTTGATGTATCCCATTTGATAGCTTCGTATCCAAAATCAACAAATTCTACTCCACATTGTTCACAAAATTTCCAATCCTCTTTTTCATCTACGATTACTCAATAATTTCCACAAGCACAAATTCCACTTTTTATAGGACCAAAAATTCTTTCACAAAACAATCCATCCTTTTTCCAGTTTATTGGTTTTGTAATGAAAAGTATAGGGTTTTGTCACCTCTCCAACTCTCTCTCCATTAGGGAGGATTTTTTTGGCCCAAGCACTTATTTGTTGAGGAGAAACTGATCCAATTCGGAGTTGTTGATATTTATACCGATCGATCATAGAATAAAAATTATGATTCATTCCAATTAAGCGTCCTTCCTATTAATCTGGAAGTTCTTCTCAGATACAAGGAAATGATTCAATTCCAGAGCCAAAGATCGTAGTTCTCGAATGAGCAATTGAAAAGATTCTGGAGCATCTTCAGGTTTAGGTATTGTTCCCCCAACGATTGTAGTACCAAGTACTTCTTGACGAGCATACAATAGGACTTGTATCTTCTGACTTCAATGTTATGTTACGATATATATATGCAATTGATTACTCAAAAAAATTTCATTTGTTAGAAAACTAATTATTATTATTATTATTATTATTATTATTATTATTATTATTATTATTATTGATTATTATTATTATTATTATTATTATTATTATTCTTATTGTGGTATATCGGAACACTTCTTTATCAGAATCAATGAGTTCTTCATTTGTATGTTAAATTTACAGAACACTTCAATTCTAGTCTGTAGACCTATATGCGTACAAAGTTACAACATAGAACATGTTTGTTTTAGGAAAAGTTGATGATATGGAGCACATCGTTCTAAAAAAAAATTATATCACTTAGAAAAATTACTCAATAGAAAATATTGCCATAACAATATACGTATAAACATTTTCAATGATGATGAAAATAATATCCATTAGTTCAATTATTGATTTCTTGTGGAACGGTTAAAACATACCTATCATTTAAAGTTCCCCATCACCATCCAATTTTTGACCATCATTGCCTTTGACACAGGGCGGGAGAGGCTGCGGGACCTCGACGACAGCGAGAGGCTCGGAGGCTACGGCAGCGAGTGGCGGCGACGACAACGAGGTATTGGCGCGACTGTACTGGATTTTTGGTTTTTTTGGGTCAGCATTATGTAATAGTAGTTGTGGAAAAAGATGTGTAGTTATTTTCTGAAAAAAATAATAATAAATTAAAAAAATGCTTAAAACGTCATAATTAAGAGTAGACAACTCATAATGGTCTTTCCTTATAAGTCATATTTTCCGCTATTCCTTAGTAAAACTTCCTTGATTGTTTAATTAGCGAACTACAAACATGGACTTTATGATTATATATGGATAATGTCAAAATTTGTAACCCATCCATTATCCATATCGAAATTTGTAACCCATCCATCAGAAGTACCTACAATTAAGGAATGAAAGGGAAATCAAAGTATAGCCCCCTTTTGAGATTGAATATGCAATCAATAATTGAAAGAGCTCGAGTTCTTGTAGTACGATAAGATGGTCCAAGGTTGGATATCTAATGAATGAAAACTTTGATATTTGGCAAAATGACAATATAAGATAAAGTTATAGTCGAGTACAATATATCACTCTACGTGTCATAATCTCTTCAATAATATATCATTTTACAAGGCTCATTCTTGCACAAATCTTTCATTGCCACCTTGCTCTTGCTATATATAAATTAAGAAATTCATCATGGAATGGCACGATGACAATTCACAAATATAATTCAGATCGATTATTTTTTACATTTTGAAGAGTTTTATGGTTGAAAAGGGACACCAATATTCCTCGACTTTGTCGAATTATTTGGTTTAAGCATTGAACTTTTTTTTTCGTCCAATTGGGTCCCAAGCGATATATTTGTTTTTTTTGTTTTTTTTTTTTTAGCAAAAAGCGATATATTTGTTCAAGTCATAGGTTTTATCTTAAAAGTTAGGCGCTGCCTTCACTTCAGTGTTGTGGGGAGAGAGAGATTGCGTCCAAAATCGGATCTTTGGACGCCAACGGGACCCTTACCTAGTGGTTGGGTGACCACAAACCGCATCGCCTAGCCTCTACCTCTCCTTACCATCCAACCATCTCCTCAATCCCTCTCCAAATTATAATCACATGATCCATTGCGTCGATTATTTTGTCCTCATATTTGTCCAATGACTAATATGAACATTAAAAAAAAAATGAAAAGGGGGATTCGTCCAAGGACCTCGATGGACCCCGGAAAAAAGAAAATTCAAGACCGAAATGAGTAAATCGGAGAAAGAAAGAAGAGAAACGATAGAAATTATTCGTTCACGGTCTTAAAAAAGGTTCAAGTCATGGGTACCTCGCTATCGATATTTCGTCGGCCTTT
The DNA here is from genome assembly GCA_014182375.1 of Eucalyptus virginea. NCBI lineage: Eukaryota > Viridiplantae > Streptophyta > Magnoliopsida > Myrtales > Myrtaceae > Eucalyptus > Eucalyptus virginea. The sequence continues at coordinate 25,211,031 of CM024518.1, forward strand.
GTAGGACGGTACGAAATAATACAAACCTGCTTTATTGCCGCCTCATAGGACTAATGATGTAGGGTATACGCTACGAGGCCGGGGGCCAATGTCTTTTTCTCCCGAACATCATTATGCGCGGTTGAATCGATGTCCTAAGATCGAAAAGTGAGCAGCTGAAGTTTCGCCATCCCAGCACACAACACAACGTGGAGACATGTGACATTGGACTTGGCAAATAATTTCTAGCAACGAACCTAGGAAAAGCCCCCAAACCTCAAGCTTCCTAGGCTGACGAACTGGTATCCGGAGAGCGATGGAGATGTCACCCGGATCGAATAAGGTTTCGAATAGGGTCCCAAAGCAGTATCGTTCCTCTTTTTTTTTTTTTTTTTTTTTTTTTTTTTGAAAGAGTTCTCAAAGTGGAAATTGTTTCTAAGCTATGCAGTTTGGTATCAAGACCCATCCCCTAAGTCGTCGGCAGGGCTGGGATCTTCGCGGGGCCAGCTTAGGGGGGGGGGGCATTTTCTTTTTCTTTTTGTTCTTTTTTCCTTTCTTCTTCTTTTCCTCCCTTTTTCCTATTCCTTCTGAACACATTCCGAGCCAAATATCGGTGCCCGATCTAGCTCGACACCATCATAAAAGGGAATTTAGCAGAAACGTTAAAAGACACGTTTCAGATCGACACGCGTATATAAATTCGGGACACTCATATCGTACTCGCCACTCCCAAAAAAAAAAAAAAAAACATTGCACAAACGGGTTCGGGGTAGCGAGACACATACACAGTTTCAATTTCGGCAACTGTATTGGTTCCCCTAGTAGACAAGAGTTTTACAAATTTCATTTCTAAACCGGCGTCAAAGGTGGTGCACCTCAAGTCGACCGTGGGCATACCGTTCGGGAGTGTCGTACGGGTTTTAGTAAAAAGCGAAAGACGGCGAGGAACGGACGAGCTCGGGGGCATACGGAATTTTCCTTTTTGTCCGTTTTCGTGCGTGCCGTTTTGCGCCCCCCTTTGGGACTCGACAGCGAGAACAACTTACCTCTCAAGTCACGAAGAAAGTAAGTAAAAGAAACACAACCATCGGACGACGACGATGATTTCCTCTCTCTCTCTCTCGTCTTGGCGAGAACGAGGAGGAGAGCGAGGGGGGCGTTGCCACGTGCGCCCCCCCGGCGCACGTTAGCCGGCTCCTGCCCCCCACCCCGCGCGCACGTTAGCGTCGGCCAGGTCATCCTCCCCGCTTCATTTTTCATCTCTCTCTCTCTCTCTCTCTGCGCGACTCAGACACGCTTCGAGTTCGCTTAGCTGCATTTACTCTCTCTCTCTCTCTCTCTATCTCTACCCCGACGCCATTCATTGCAAACCCCCTCGGAATTCCCTCGCCGGCATCCCGTCGCCGCCGCCGCCGTCGCCGGGCCGGCCATCGCCGCCGTGATCCGATGTACGTAGATATATCCCTCTTGCCCTCGGCTTGACGTTCGGTCATAGTTTCCGCATTCTATCTTTTCGCATAACCGACTGACCTCCTCTCTCTTTCTATCTCTAAAAGATGTCCGACGCGCCGCCGTTCTTCCCCAGCGCGGAGACGCGCTTGCCGCCGTCCTCGTCGTCGTCGTCGTCGTCGCCGTCGCTGTCCAACCTCAGCCCCAGCATCATCATCACCCTCATGGTGCTCTCCGTCGCCATCATCGTCACCACCTGCCTCTGCCTCCTCTTCCGCCACCTCCACCGCCTCCCCCTCCCTCGCTGCCTCCTCCACCGCCGCCTCTCCACCTCCTCCTCCTCCTCCTCCTCCTCCTCCTCGCCTCCTCTCCGCGCCTCCGCGCCTCCTCCTCAAGACGGCGCCGCCGTCGTCCATGATGAGTCGTTCATCGACTCCCTTCCTCTCTTCTCCTTCTCGTCCGTCACCCGCCGCTCCTCATCGGCGGCCGACGGGGACTGCGCCGTCTGCCTCTGCAAGTTCAAGCCCCACGACCTGCTCCGGCTGCTCCCCCTGTGCTGCCACGCCTTCCACGCCGAGTGCATCGACACGTGGCTCCAGGCGAACCGGACGTGCCCGCTCTGCCGATCCAACGTCCACGCCTGCGAGGCCGACCTCGAGGCCCTGCTCCAATCGTCGGCGAGGATCCACGCTGGCGGCGACGTCGGCGGAGGAGGAGGAGGAGGGAGCTTCAGGCTCGAGATCGGCTCCGTGAGCCGGCGCCGGTCCTCCGTCGACGGAGACGTGGCCGAGGCGCGGCGGTCCTACTCCATCGGCTCCTTCGACTACGTCGTGGACGCGGACTCGGAGGTCGCGGTCGCCGGGGATCGGCACCGGAGGAGCGTCTCGGACAAGGACGACGGCGCGGCTCATCTGGCGGCGGCGATCGCGATGGACGCGAGCCTCGCCGCGGACGTCGCCTCGGGGAGGAGCTGGCTCGGGGATTACATGGATCGGCTCTCGGCCACGCTCTCGTCGCGGACCGCGTCCTTCCGGAGCTCGAGGAGGTTCTTCAGCGGCAGCAGCCGCCGGAGCGAGGCTTCCGCCGCCGGCTTCGTCAGCGACTGGGACCTGGAGGCCAGCCGCGTCGGAGAAGAAATCAGCGAGCTCTTCCGGTGGGCCTCAGGGGTATAATCGGTAAGACACAAGAAGCAACACGAAAATCTCTCCCACAATTGCTATCTCCACTACTTACTATTCCCGCTTCACTGGGAGCACGCATAGCAAAACCCGGGAGCGGCGATAGCAGAAACTGAGCCAGGCGGGGCTCGTGACTCACGAGCTCCCCCGGAAATTCTTTTTTTAAATTTTTAATTTTCTTTTTCTTGTCAATATAATCCCCTCTGTTTTTTCCCCCCCGTTATAAAAAATTTTCCCCACGAAGGGCCGAGATCCCACTTTTGCTGTAGAGCTTGGACGGCTGAGATCGGATAGGGAATTATTACATGACGTGGCGCCATTTTACTGTTGTGCGGAATTACCAGAATACCCTCGGCGAGGGGTCATGTCGTGTTTAATGGGAACGGCAGGGGGTGGCCATTAAATAGGTCACCAACCACTTAAAACCCGCACGACCCCCCACATTTAATTTCCGTAATTACCATTTCGTCCGGATTCATTAACGTGTTCTGCAATTTGGTCCCTGCCCTCTTTCATAAATTCTATTTTTAGGCGAATCTGGGGGTGGGTTTCTCTATATTGCGCGACATTACATGGCGAATATAGAAGGAATTGGAATTGATTGCCGTGCCCATTGGGGGCAGGGGAGATTTCGTTTAGTTTTAAGTATTTTTTTTTTTTCGATTTGTTGAACGAAACGGAACCGAATTGGCTAGGGAGGGGCGTACGGGACACCTGCGATTGCCCAGAGTGCTTCGTTAGATATTTGATAAACTACTAAATCGAGTAGTGCGCCCACCAAAACAATGGTGACGACCCACGGTCCTTTGGATCTAGTTGAGCGAAAACCTTATCCTCTCAAATTACAAGCCTAATTAAATTAATTTAATCTAATCTCCCGTCTTAATCGATGGGATGTCGGCATGAAACCCGGGTCCTGAAATGTCCGTGCCATGCCGGCAGCTGTTCCCAGTTGCCACCCATGTCGGGTTCGTGCCGTCCCGATGGGTTCGATCTGCTCGAGTCGAGGGAGGAAGGGTACTGTGTATCTTGTTGGGTAAGTTTTCGACTTTGTTGCAGGGGGGCTGGGGTGGGGTGGGTTTAAGGTTTTTCACTGTACAGTCGAACTAAAGAGAGCAGCAGAAGTCACGAGATTGATCCCCCGTGATTTTGTTTGCTTCGGGTCCTTTCTTTCTCTCCTTCTTTTGCTTTTAATATCCGAAAGAAGGAAGGAACGAATGTTAAAGAAAGAACGAGATCTCGTCGTGCTATCGGTTTCGGAGCTTGAACCCGAGGTCGAATAGTAGTCCAAAATAGCCCTCCCAAAACATGCGGAACGGACGGTTTAATTTAGTCGCAGACCGGATTCGAAAAAGTACTTGTTTTATCGTCGTTCCATTCGAGTGCCCTGGTGCGTACGGCGCATGTCTTCCCAGTTTAATGGACTCGGTCCTTGGTTCTTAGCACGGGAGTTCGAACGCAGGTGCCCGTCCCTCCATCTCTGCACACGCCCAGTTTGACCCTCCTTATCGTCTCACCGGCCGACCTTGACTCCTATTATTTAAAGGTCATATTTAGTATTTCGAGTTTGTCTCGATTTGGTACCACTCTCGCGGCCCACGCCAAAACAGTGCTTGGCCCCTAAATGTTCAATTAACTATTGTACTGCAACATATTTCATGGAGAACCGACTAGCTCTAGTGGCATTTTACCTTTGACCACAAACTCATCCGTCGATTCTTCAACGTCAATCAGTTCGGACCTCCACTTAATTTCATCCAAACTTCATCTTGGTCATGGATAAGCAATAGCATTGAACTACTATTGCATTTGTTTAGGAGAGATGGCTGAATGGTTCAAACCTTAAATCAATTCATCAATGTTACTAACCACAATGTATCAAATAACAACAAAATCCCTAATTTCACAAGTTAAAACATTCCTAATTTCATTTCCGTGGCCTTAAATCAAACACTGGAAAGAGCTGACAAAGATCCGCATGGAGGGTCAAGATTTCACAAGCTTCCTTTCACAAATTCAATGCCAAGTGGAAAAAGTTTGAAAAATATAAAGGAAAATCGATGGCACGAGCTTGAGACCTTATGTTCGGTTCGTCCCGGAATGGTGATGGGGGGGGCCGCCAATGCAGGCGCTTCCCGTAAGCCCGCTCACGACCATGTGAATTCGCGGCTTTTGCTCTCGACTTTGATGAGTTCCTCGAAATGATCAGGACGAAGATGAAGCCCCTAAAACTAGACAAAAAGTCTCGGAGAACTCGGAATGAAATCAGTATTGGTTAAGGACGATACTGCAGCTAATTCTTAGGGAATCGATTCGAAAGCATAGATGCTGTAGCGAGATTATGGTCATGGTTGACTAGACAACTGCAAATTCTCAAGGACAAGATCTGGAGTCCGTCGCGTGTCCCTTTCTCCGTCCACATCTCTACATCAAGCAACATTGGAGTACATAATCTATTTTTGTCCCTTTGATAACAAAATTCGTGCATTCTCTTCTTAAGTATTTCCACACTGCTGTCTGTAAGTAGAGAATACAGGGCATTAGCATCACATATGAAACAAAAGAATGCATAAACAGTAGAGCGCCACCACTAAGGTGCTCATGAGCGTTGCAGTTCTCTTCGGACCACCGCTGCAGGGATTGCTACTCCCGCTGAAGCAACCTTTTTTTGTTGGATCCCGATGCCTCGATCTTCGAGAACAAATGTGGAATTTGCATGGTCGCTGCTGAACAAGACGCACCAGAAGGAGGGGCCCTTATGAGCCCTGACTAGGCCGACTCCGACCTCGGTGTGCGACTTGTTTCTCAGGAGAGAGAGACTCGTATTGTCTTTCACAAGAACCTGTGAGAAGGCCAGCGATGGCTCGATGTACTTGTAATGACAGCCCACAATTTGGCCAGTTAGGGTACCGAAAGTTGGTAGCTCAACGCCGCAATTCGGAGCAAAAATCTCGGTGAAGTCATCTTCCGTTACATTGCAGTGTGGAACATTGTTAGTGCAGTTTCCCTTGCAGAGCTCGATGTATTGCAAAGCCATGCACCCTATGCCAGGGCTGTCGTTCAGTGCTGGAAGCTTGAGGGCTGTCCTGTTCTTGTTGATCATGTCCACGAGATCATTCGCCGGGTTTCCTGCCATGTCTCCACCGTTAGATAAATGAGGAAGATGTATAAGTAGGCCTTAATTGCACAGGCTCGATAATATAAAGTTCACTGTCTATCTTCCGGTGCAGTCGTTCATTTTGCTAGAGCAACATATGGACTTTCAGTATCGCCTGCACAATCACCCAAATTCAAACCTTATGTAGCTTTTGTTTTTCTTTTGGTAAAATCCTGAACAAAATCAAGAAACCGAATAGCTCTTTCCCTTCTTTTGTACTACTATAAAGTAAACGACATCGTCTGATTCAATCAATAGTTGCATTTTTTGTCTATACTAAGTCACTCACAAATGCCAATGGCTTCCAGATTTTCAGGAAATGATTGGAATTACACGAGCTTACATACGTGTGAAGAAGCAGATAGAAGGAAGTCTTGACTACTTACAGAAGAAGAGATGCTTTCAAACTGGTTCATGCATTTAGAGCGTTGCAGAGTTATGAAATGCTGTTCTTACTTTTCTCAAAGCTAGACACATTAGAGATGAGCAATTTTAACCATCCCTATGATTTACTCTATCTAACAACTAATCTGAGAATGTTAGGCTACCCAAGTCGACAGGGATTCACTCCTCGTTCAGGTACGTATGTCCTGACCTACTTCCCATGCTCATAAACCTCGGCAGCTTCTGGTCAAATAGCGCATTAATTCTTTGCCAAATGGCCAATGTCGAGAAAATAGCAGAAAGCAAATGGGAAATGGTTCCAATGTCCAAGTCCTTAGGGGGGAAAAGAGATTCAGGAGGCTTCACTTCTTTAAAATGGAGGCAAACCTCAAGGGTCACCTGCAGAGGACAACTAAAATCCTTGTCGACTTGGGTAGCCTAACATCTAAGGATCATGTTCTCTTATCTGTGAACAGAGAAGATGAACAATTAATCGACGTGCTAAATAATCATGGCTTTTTTGCTTTTGGGATGAATAAAAATCAGATGACCCCTGAAGCCACTTTCAACTGATCTCAGAAGCTGCATCTGATGCAACTTGGGATATAGATCTGCTGTAGAGTTACGAAGTAGCATGTCCATCCATGGTGGTAAACTTCGTAGGTCATTGTTTATGAGAATGAATCTCTCCACCATTGAAGAGAAGTGGACCATGTAAGCTAATTAAAACAACTCCGTCTTTTTGGAGATGGCGCATTCATCTACACAAAGACAAAACATCAAGGACACTCTACACGATTATGTTCACTCTTCCCATTCAAGCTACATACTTTACACCTTGCAGTTCTAGAAAAGGCCCTGACTTGCAGCCAGCAACTCCCCAAATGCGAAGCTGCTCTCCGCCACTGAAGAAGGCTACTCGTTGAAGAATCCTCACTGTTTATTTTCGGTTGTAAGCAGCACCATTTTTGCCACGACAAAAAGCATATTTTCACTCTCCATTTGCATATTGTGCAACAGTGGACATACTAATGCTGTATTTCCTCATATGGCAAAAACGAAGGAATCAAAGTTTCCGCAGCAATCAACAAACCAGGTCCCCACTTTTATCGTGGAAAAACCAATTACTTCGGTTATGCCGCATAGATAACACTAACGAGATACTACCCTTTTTACTTCCTCCCAAGAGCTGAGCTCCGTCGCCGACCCTCATTAAATCGGTGTATAACCGAGAACGCTAGTTCATTAAAGCCCATTTATCCACCGTCTTATCCCCAAAACTGCGCGCAACCACTCATATCCTCTTCACAATCACACCACTCCAAAGCTAACGGAGGCAGTTCATCGAGCACCAAAGTCGAACCAACGCCACGACGACAGAAGCCATTAAGACTCGGGAAAGAAACAAAGGGGGAAAACCTCACCGTGATTCTTGGAGCAGACCAGAGCCGCGGCGAGCAGCGAATGACAGAGCGCGACCCACACCCACGCACGGCGACCCGGCTTCACCGCCATCCTCCGCCCCCAAAAAAACTCGTCCGACCAACCGGAAAAACGCCAAGAACGGCCCCCCTTCACTTCAAGAAAAGGGGATGGGAGCGAAGTGAAGTGGAGATGATGCAGAGGGAACCCTAGAGCTCGAGAAGAGAAAACGCGAAAGTGGGTCCGCTCCCAATTCGGATTCTTTATCGGGGTTCTGTGTACATTGGACTGGCGTTGCATTACAGGACATGGGTGAATGATTGAGGCTTCTTTCTTGGTTGCAGAGTACGCGAAAAGTGGAAGGGAAAGGTGGTCCCGGCTAGCCGTTAAAGACGAGGGGAAGAAAATGCGGGACGCTTTTTCGATCTCTCTCTTCGTTTGTCCGAATGGAGAGGAAATTGGAGCGAATTCCGAGGTTTGAAAGTGGTCGGGGTGGAGGGCCCCACGCGACGACAAGGCCAGGAAAACATTCATTTTTGACTGCGGAAGTAATCCGATGTCGGAGGGGCGATGCCACGTCCTTATCCGCCGATAAGCGCACGGTCGATATTTTGAAAATGAAAACTTTTTCTTTTGTCAGTAAGCGTGCAGAGCGATTAACGCAATGAAAGTAGGAAATTGATTAGGTATAGCAGCTGCAAACAAATCTTGGAGCACTCGTCATCAAGATTTTTCTTTTCTCATCGTGGTGCCTTATGTAGTGATTAGCTATTGTTGATTTGTCAAGGTGGCATCTTAAATGTGAAGGAATAGCCAATGAAGATAATTTAGACAAAAAGCTCAGGTTTTTTTTTTCTTATGGAAACAAGTTATAATCACGGCTCTTTCGTCCTTTCACTATCAGTTATATTATAAATTATTAGTTTGGTTTTGTTTGGTAAACTAGGGATAATGGGAATACTGAAAATTTGGGTGGAAAATATTTGGAAATTGTAGAATCATCATATGGAAATGAGCTAAATAACTAGAACTACTGGAATATATGTTGAGCGTGATGCATTCCTAGGCATCAAATTTTGATATGATACAATGAGAAGCAATATGGTGCTCGTGGATTAAATGGATATGTATAATTTGACATGGAACGATGCTCATTGAAAATAGGACAATAAACGCATCCATACATTAGTAATTTCAGAATCATGTGGTTGAGAATCCCCAGTGAAGAAACGAAGGAAAAAGATTCCGAAGAGAGAGCATCTCTTCCCATCTTGTCGAGCTTCTATTTGCCGTATGTGCATGACATTGGCTATCTGAAGCCATCATCAAGGGCCATCGTTTCGGTTTGCTACTTTGTGCATTCGATTTGTGGGTTGAGATTTCTTCCGACAAAATGTGGTTCCCGGTTGAAATAGAGCCCAAACAGACAGCACATTAACTATGAACGTGGAGACAGCCACCCTTGATTATCCATGACCGGTGTACCGATGACAGTCAAACAGTCCCCGAATGTTGGCAACTCATCTCTCTCTCTCTCTCTCTCTCTCTCTAAAGGTAAAAACCATCAAAAGAGAATACTCCGCTAATTAAACATACACATTCTCGTTATGGTCGAAAATGTAGCCAAAGTGGAACATAATAATAAAACACCAGCAAAGTTCAGAGTAACTCAACGAAATTCTAAGTATGGAGATCCAAGTGAAAAGGTCAAAAGCAGTCCATGTCGCATCATTCCCCACCCTCTATCTACATGTGTTCCTCTTGCATTTTTCTGCAACGATTTAACCAACCTGGAGTGATGACTTTATGTCTAACTGAAGATAATGGTGTGCGTATCACCTCGACCTTGTTGCTCGAGAGTGGTATAACAATGGAACACTAATGCTAATAATAAAACCATATTGAGTTCACTAAGCGTACATAATGCATTCTTGGTTTTCGTATACAAAATCCCAAGGCAGAAAAACCTTACTCTTCTCAAAGTGGTTCGTTCCGCCATAATGAAAGAGCTAACCCAAGGAGGATTCAGTCATCCTAAACTTTTCAACACAAAGGAGTGAACATCTCAATAGCAAGCATCATGTCAACTCAATGGTATCGTAACAGTAGATGCCAAAGGTCCAAGGCTTGATGCGGCCCATCTCGGGAGACATGATGAGCAGCTTCAATACTTGAACCTTAGGCAGCATCATACTTAAAAGAGTCCCGAATCTACTCTTACAACATCTTTTTAAGTGGTTTAAGATGGCGGTTCCTCATAACTTCATAAGCACACAACCCTACTTTATGAAAGAACATGACAACGCAGCACTTGGGCACAGTCTAAATTGAAAACACCATTAATAAAACACATGAACAAACAGAAAAGAGAACCCAAACAATAAAACACATGCAAAGCCATTTAAATCTTATCTTTTTAGTTTCTATCCTTCCAACTCTGGTTGGTTAGTTTCACAACCAGGTCAAAGAATCCAAGAATAGACATAGAAACAAGAATGCAGTGCAAAATGGGCTCTGCAGTAGGTGGTGTTAACCACGCCAATCTAGCAGTTACCCTCAGCTGATGGTAAACCTGTGCAAATAACAGAAATAGAAAATCTAATGTTTGCTTTTATCATGCAAGGGCATTCGCATGCAATTGGTTAAAAGGAAAATAAAAACCAATCTAAAATTGCTAGTGAAGACAAATGATTAAGTTATTCATCATCATCAATGTCCAGTGAAAGATTGAAAATTTGCACAAAGGCAAGAAGAGGATTTTAGTTTCTTGGTGGATTATCTTTTATCACAAAAGTTGAGATTATTTTCCATCCTCTGCTTCACCTCAAGACAAAGCAACCGAAGAGGAGGCTGAGCAGCTCATTGTCCACACAATACAGGGTAGTCAAAAGATGCATGAGCTCGAATTAACCAGCCATAGGATGGTTGTAGATGTACTCAATAGCAAGATGACAGGAGTCAATTTTATCAGCTTCCAAATCTGGGATTTCGAGCTTAAATTCTTCTTCCAGTGCCATTACAATCTCTACGTTGTCCAAGCTATCTAGGCCCAAATCATTTTGGAAATGAACATCAGGAGTCACCTGCAAAAACAGAGAGAAACCCGTCTTATGAAATCCTTGCCAATTTGCAATGTCATTCTTTCATTTAATCATCACACAAGATTGGAAGAGCTAGATGGTCTACATACAGCCAAGACTTCTTTTCTTGTACATGATTTTCCATTTACGCTTCAGCACCCTTTTGGTGCCCCAAAACAACAGTCTTGTATGGAGAAGGGGAAGATAGCAATCAAGCACAGGACCTCTTTAATAAGAGGATAAAAATGAGTAACTTCACCTTAGTAGTGTGCTCAAACTCCACCATCATTTAGTAAGATATATTAGGAAGCAAATATAGTGACAATAAAGAAACTGACCAAGCACTCACATGAACATAAAGAAATAAGGAGGGGAAAAGAAAGAGATAGATAATGAATACACATCCTCATCAGCCGTCCGTGACAATTGAAAGATGAGAATCAGCTAAGATTCACCAAAAATAGAGTTATGACAAAAGAAATTAGAAAGCCAATTGCAACCGAATCAATCCAAGGCTCTTTAAATTCCATGTGTAAACCCTTTTCAGAAATTAACTAGACGTACTTCAGAATCTGATGGCAAAAAGCTGATCTTTGCATTTTTCAGTGGAACTCCAACATCTTTCGAGTACAACATACACATATTGTCCTTGGAAATACAAAGGATTATCCATCAGAACTGGCCTTATTAAAAATTCCCATAAGCATCCATCTGTATTGATGTATTTTAAAGGACATCCAGTCCAAAAATGTTATACATTTGATATATAGGTTCTTTCCTCTTCCTCATTTTAGTTCTTTCTGTAGTTTCTCTTGTATACTGTGTGTAAGTATGAAAATATATTTGACTTTACTGACAGATCTTATATAAAAAAGCAGGGCAATTATTAAGAAAATGCCATCGCCAAGGAGCAGGAAAAACAGGTGATCTTTTTGATTGCTGGACAGTCAACATAATCAAGGCTGAGTTATTCATGTCCAACGTGACAAGGACCTCTGGGACTATGATAAAGGCATCAAAAACGAAGAAGCAACTTATGCTGCTGGTCTTTAATGCAGAGATCCAGCACACAACTGTTATCATGGATGAGAAAAACAGCACCATAAGGAAGGAGGATAGCTGTACAAGTATTGGAAGGGGACAGACTCAGCCCCTCTTTAGTTTGAAGGCACAAACGCAGACAGAAGCTAACTTCAGATCACAAAATATTAGCCAAAAGCACCAAGTATGCTTAAAATTGGATTGAAGATGCTATAAACATAATCACCACATATATGTCTATTTCTGTTTGGTTACCTAAGACATGGGGTACTAATAAGGGGCACTTCACTACCATATTTGCAATAAAGTTCAGCACTGCAGGCAATTGCCAAGAATGCTTATCATTGGCCAAAAGAATCGTTTGGTTGGGTTTGCATTGGAGACAAGGAGTCTTTGAAGAAGTGAATCAAGATAACTGTATGCAAGAAACCAGGTCCAATGATCAACATTTTGGGGTTGCCATAGATATCATAGTTGCAAGAACTCACACTATGTGGGAAGAGGCTTGGCTGTTACTACAAACAATTTTAGGTGACTGCAAATTAATGTCTTTTGGGTAGAAGTAGAATTTCAACTCAAGCATTCTCCCTCAAAAAGTGAACCAGAGAAAGTGTCAAACTGAAAACAATGATTCTCTCGTCAGCTTCTTGCTGGAGCTTGAATTTCCCAAGTAAGGAGGAAGAAAAGATCCAAAGGACATTCATGACAGAACACACTCAAGATGTATGTCTGTAAAAAAATGTTTGCTCGACATGCAAAAGATACCAAAAGCCCATCATTGCCTATTGCCTCTTTATCGTATTATAGGAGGTAATCCTCTAGGAACAAATAGCATATCAACCATTGTGAAAGCAAAACACACGAAAAAGAAAAAAAAAGGCATAGAAAGACTCTACAGCAATGTGAACACATACCAAGATACCAGAAGAAGAGTATCCTCTTTATTAAACTTATAATACCTAAAATGCCAATCCATTCCAAAACAACAACAAATTTGACAGATGTTAATGCAGTGCAACTAGCCATAGCTTCTCCAAGAGTGCAATACCCTGCTAATGTCTCACAGAACAATCTGCGGCTTTGTTCACACAATACCACCCCTCCCCCCATTCTCCCTCCTTCTAAACACACCCAAGAGAAGGAAAATATTAGAGCTAAAGAGCATTGACATTCCCCTCGAAACTCTCTGCTGCATGATGCCATTGTCCTGAACTTTCATTTCATACGCTAGCCCGCACTTTCCAAAGAGATAAAGAGGACGAAACCTATTTTGTGGACACAGTTTTCACATCAGTTATGCAATTACCTCTGCAAAAGCTACCTGTAGAGGCTGTTCAAAGAAGCATCACATGAGCGAAGCTTGTAATAAAAACCTATTCTTTCCTCCAAATTGCTCACATGGGAAATTACTTCCTCAAGATTTCTGGTGAAAACTTTCTTTAACCCAGAGTAATACATCTCGAAAGTAATTCGAATAAACGAAATGACGTCCTCACCTACAATTCACACAAAAAAACCAAACCAAAAACATGGCAGATTTTCCATATTCGCCAATACATTCTAGTTATCTACCGAGATGGCAATGAGAATGAAAATCGCAGCTAGTCTGAGCTAAGGAAACGCGACCACCCACTACAGAATTAGAACCTTAGCCTCATCGAGACTGAGAGAACCAAAAATGACATTACGCCACAGTATTCGCGAGCAGCATCTTACGCATCAGAAAGGCATTGCGAATTAGCAAACCTCTGAGTATCACCCAGGTCAAATAGCCCATCGAACAGTCATCTCATCAACTTCCTCACTCCAATCCCGCAACGACACGCCATCGATCAATTCGTAAGGCGAAAGCAAGCCGACGGAACAATCGAGCGTGTCCCCGACCTAATCGCATCGGGAGAAATCAAGCCGACGAGAAGAGAGTGCGAGAGCGGAGAGCTGACCGTGGCGGGATCGACTTTGGGGAAGCTCTTGACGACGGAGAGGACCCTCTCGGCGACCTCCTCCTTGGCGAGGTGGTCGTCGCCGTGCGAGGACATGGCCCGGGAGCCTCCGAGGAGGCCCCGTTCCCGCGATCTCGGGGCGGCGGCGGCTAGGGTTTGGGCCCTCGCCGGGAGGCGGATGTGGCGGAGGATCGCGGCTCTCATCGCCATTTGTCTCTCTCTCTCTCTCTCTCTCTCTTCTGTGACGGCAGCGGAAGGAGGAGGTAAGGGTAAGACTGTAATAAGTGGATGCAGCGGCTGGAGGAGATGAAAAATTAAAATCGAAAAATCATTTATTCTTTCTTTTCTGTTGAGGGAATTGCATGATGCGGACATTATGATAATTTTTTGCTTCGAGAAAACAGTACAAAATATCCTTGAATTATCAATGTGATCTCTAAATTCTTGATTTATTCTATATAGTTTATGAATTCTTGATTTAAATGTACCACGAAGAAACATGTTTGGGAGTTTACGTGATATGAGTGTACAAATTTGAGATTTTTTATTGTATTAGGCCTTATATTGATAAAATATGTCTTTACATATTTTCTATAACTAGTTTTATTTTAATTAAATTAAATCATTTATTTAGGGATTTTTTTGTCTAATTAAATTATATAGATTTCAAACTATACCCGTACTTTCACTTGCACTATTCGCATGATAAATATATCTACTAAAGGGATAGTTCTATTATCAAAAGTCAAATTGTCTATATCAGGAACTATTTAAATCAAAATAAGATATTATCGCGCAAAGAGAAATGGCACATGGTGAGTATATGCATAAATGTTCTCTTAGCTCATGCTTTAACCCTTTACAATAGATAAATTTATTAAATTTATTAAATGAAATCATTAGTGTAATCACTTAAGATCTATAATCTTTGTAATGTGATTATTATTTTACTTACATTGAAATGGATATCATCACTAGTTGTATTAAAAATATAATTTCGAATAATAAGGTGGCATCTGAATCAGCTTCCACACACCTCGACTAATTCATCTTTTCGAAGCGATCTTTACGAAGATAGGAGCAAACTTTTTTGACAATTTAGTTGACATCTTATTGATTGAGATAGGTATAATGAGAAACGAATAAAATCTGAGGAAATTAATTATGACTCATGCGTCAAATCAATATCATATATATGCGATGTGACAATCATGTGTACACATAAAAAAAGGAAAGGTGGAATATCGCATGATAAACATCTTGACCCAAAAAAAAAAATTAACATTTTCTCAGCCTTTATTTTCATTATTTGGAATAAAATCCTGAGAAATCTTCCAGCTGTCGTCAAGCTAATTTCGAACTTCTTAAATTACCGAACAGCAATGCAAGATTTCCAAAGTTCGGTGGCGTCGAGCGCAATTCTCCCAAAGTCGAAGGCGTGGATTGCAATTTTCCAGAGAACCTGCGACCAATGAGAAGGTAATAAAATGGCGAGGCACGTTTAAGGAAATCATTAGAATAACGCGACGTGACACGGGCCTCGATATTCCGCCGCCGCCGCCGCCGCCGCCCACGGCCAGCAGTCAGCCGGCAGCCTCGGTGTTCGTCGCCAAGCCCCGCTGCTCCTGCGGGAGGTAAGAGCGTCGTCTTCGTTCCCTCTCGCGTTTCTCTGCTTCTTTTGCTTCCGCCTGGTGGCGGTGGCCGAAACGTAGGGAATCAACGGTCGCGGCGCTTCTGGTGTTTGCTTTAGCGCTTTCAATGAGAACGCGCCGTTCGTTTACTGGGTTTTCGGAATCCGGTTGGCCGAATTCGATCCGGGTTTTCGTTTGTCCGATGTGATTTGGTTTCTCGTGGATGAAACTGGGGCGTAGGATCGTTTTTCGGAGCGAGAACGAACCTTAGTTACGTTGATGTTGTGGTTGAAAGGAAGTGTTTTGGAGGATTACCCCGTTTTTCTTTTCTAGTTTTACATGTAGAAGGAACTTTTTCGAGGGAATTTGTCCTTCAAATGGGTTTGTTTCGAGGAACGTGGCGTTGTGCCTTCTGATAGTGACCAAAACGCATGTTAAAGAAGACATTTTTTCAAACTGATGATGTGGAGATTTGCTCTCCTCGTCAACAGTTGCTGATACTTGTTTTGGCTTGTCTTTGAAACACCATATGAGCAGAAGACCATGGTTTTGTATTCGACATGTCTACTTTTTCTTGCTGCTCATCCATAATATAGTCTTGTTCAGATAACTAGGCTTTTGGTTATTCTGTCAAATCTCGCACATGCAGCCAGAAGTGCTGCATAGCTTCCTTAATAGTGAGCTTAAGTGTAGTATACGATCCAAATCACTGTTGAGGGAAATTGCGCTCGTCTTGGAAACTATTGCTTTGCCTACTAGTTTGCTGGAAAAGAGCCATTCTCTTTTGTGAGACTAATGAAGTGAATTAAAGCAATGTGGTTTTTGAGCTTTTTGGGATTATGATCACATGCATGAGATATTGCAAGTGCAATCTTAATTTGAGAATTTTTGGAGTAAGATTGTTTGAGGGAACTTTGGGCTGTGAAAAATCATGTCTGTGGAGTTAGAAATCATGAAAGTTGTTATTTGGGAGTTTCCATTCATGGGGGATCTTTCTTTTTTAATTGACTTTACAACTAGCGGTAGGAAGGATAAGTCTACATTTTCATGCACTAGCTTAAAGAGGGTGATGCAGAGCAAAAGTCTCAACCTAAAGCCTTAATAAGGCCTTTCAAACACGATCAGGCATGTTCCTGAATACATATTCAGGCAATAGGCTTGCTGCAAGAATGAATAATGGAATTAACCATGAGAGCTATCTCGTGGTGAAACTCGCAACAAACTCTTGACGGTCAAAACTCATTGAAACCAGGAATTTGGTCTCTGCTAAGGTTTGATGTGGGAGGCAGAGGCAGAGTAGGGTTTTTTTGGGAGATCATGGTCTCAAAGTAGGGGAGAACAGGTTAAGCTTATTGTGATAGTGAAAGAATATGTGTTTAGCACTTTGTAGAAGGCAGTGCTGAGAATACACTTTCCGGAAATAAAAAGTCTTGTGTGGGATTTGGTCCTAGGCCCTTTCATCAGGATTCTTCAGACAGATTTGATAAGCTAAAGCAGTGAAATATATTGTTAATAGTCCTCAAGAGGTTATGGTCTCCTAGTACGATACCAGATTGTAGAGCAAAATAACTTTTGTAAACAGTACTATAAGTGTTGGTTGAAGCTAGTTTGTGTAAATTTATTGAGCCCAAGTTCGTTGTGCACCGCTTTCTACTTTAGTGTATTTGCTTGTGATTATGTAACTTTTTAAAACAATTTTGATTCTGTTTGACTATTGGTCCTGAGTCTAAAGATTGAGAGAACAATAGAAATTTACACCCATTAAAAGCGGTTTGAACTGTGAATTTTTAGTATCATGGACCTTTTTTTTTCTTTTTTTTTATCCTTACAGAATTGGTGGAAATTTCTGCAAGTATGCAGAAAGCATTTTCAACAGCGGAAGAAACTGGTGGAGAATATTTTAAAGTTGGAGGTACCAAGTGCAAATACACTGAAGTCTAATATCGTGTAAAGGCATACTGTCACTAACTATCCCGGAGTCTCTTTAAGCTTCTCATTTCTACTAATAGATATATAAAGTTGATATACATGTGAATTACAGAATCAGAGGGTATGGCATCTCTTTTTGTCATGCAGATAAAAATTAGCTCATAAATGGTCAATTATCAGTTTCTGAAAAATGAAAGAGAATTGATTTTGGGAACTGGAAATTAGTGTTCTATGTGCTCTTCATAAATCTTGTGATTTCAAAATTTCATTTTTGTAAAAAAATCAAGGAAATATGTATGAGTGTATAAATATTTTTTAAAACTGAATTTTCCTTTGAGATAAATCTATCGGGCTTGAATGCATGTTGACTATTCATATTTTGCCGACGTTTCTGTGGGCATCTTCACAGTCTTCACCACACTTTTTGATATTAGCAATTTCCCTAAGGTCATTTATACATTTTTGCGGTGAATCTTTCATCCCTTCGCCTCTGGCATATATCATGTTCGCAAAAATTGGATTGCCATAGAAGCCTCCATAATCTTAGTTTCTATGCCAATCCTGAAATTACCATCAACAAGTCTCTCTGATCTTGTAAACTATGGGGAAATTTTGTCAATTTGATCCAAAATACATGAAATGGTATTGTGGGATCAGCTTCTATATTCAAGATTCATGAACTATGGGCAGTCATTTCCTTCAGAGAATGAATCAATTTCAAGAATACAGTTTCATCTAGTTGCTTGGATTTTCCTCTTGAAAGTTCTATGGGCTTTTGGGTGTTTTCCATTAAGCCAGTCCCCAAATATTGTTGATTGACTTCCTCTTACAATTTTAGTTTACTCAATATTTTATGAACTATATAGTGTACATTATCATAGGCTGCTGCAAAAATGCAAATGCATCATTTAAGTATCACAGATTTCTGTTTGTGCAAAATCTTTTTTTTCTTGGGGATTATGTGATTCTAAATTTTGTTTTTCTGCATAACTAGTGAGATATGGTAGTGATGAGGACTACATCTGATCTCCTGTATGTTCAATCTTTATTTATCCGGAGAAGGCAAACAATATTTTTATCCGATGAGTACTGCATCAAGTAAGACATTTGTGTCATTTCCTGACTAGTGTATCTAATGCATGTGATTGTTTGTTGTCAGATCACGAGGAACCGATCATGAGCAATGATGGACCACTCGCTAATGACCTACATTTATTGAAGCTTGAACGCTGCCAGTGGTGGCTTTTAGTCGTCGTTAATATTTTCTTCCTTGTAGCAGGACAAGCTTCTGCTGTTCTTCTCGGAAGATTTTATTATGCCCAGGGTGGAAATAGTAAATGGTTGTCGACACTTGTTCAGACGGCTGCTTTTCCAATCTTATTCATTCCATTATTCCTTATACCATCGTCACAGGTGGCTTCAGCTTCTTCTAGTACACCTTCTTTCAAAATTCTTGCCTCGGTCTACTTATTCCTAGGAGTGCTCATAGCTGGAGATAACTGGTTATACTCCACAGGCCTATTATACCTCTCCGCCTCTACGTATTCCCTTATCTGTGCTTCCCAGTTGGCATTTAATGCAGTTTTCTCATTTTATTTGAACTCTCAGAGGTTTACTGCGCTCATTCTGAACTCTGTGGTCGTTCTTTCCTTATCTGCTGCCCTCATTGCTGTCAATGATGATTCGGACGGATTATCTGGAGTTTCTAAGGGGAAGTACATCCTTGGCTTTTTTTGCACCCTTGGAGCTTCTGCAATCTACTCTCTTTTGCTTTCCCTCATGCAACTCTCTTTCCAGAAGGTCCTTAAGAAGGAAACGTTCTCTGTAGTTTTGGAGATGCAAATATATACAGCCCTTGTTGCTACTTGTGTTTCTGTTTTGGGTCTATTTGCAAGTGGCGAATGGAAGACCCTGCATGAAGAGATGGAGAGTTTTGGACAGGGAAGAGCATCTTATGTGCTAACTGTGGTTTTCACAGCCATGTGTTGGCAGGTCTGTTCAGTGGGTGTCGTGGGATTGATATTCATTGTATCTTCTCTGTTTTCCAATGTCATCAGTACTGTTGGTTTGGCCGTTACTCCGATTGCTTCAGTGATAGTTTTTCATGACAAGATGAATGGTGTCAAGGTGATTGCCATGCTTCTGGCTCTTTGGGGTTTCGCATCCTACATATATCAAAACTATCTTGATGATTCCAAAGCAAGGAGAATGCAGGGTGCTGGGGACGAAACTCGTAATGATTCTGTCTGCTGATTGTTTTCCTGCTGTTGATTTGGTAAATAACTCTTCAAGTATTAGGATGAATCCTCATTACTAGTTGTCAATTGTGGTTAGCAACCTTCTTAGGTTCAAGCATTTTGTCTGCAGAAAAAATTATCTGCAGCCATCTTGAAATGCATTATGAGCTTTTGTCCTGTAATTTAGCTAGTTTCTGCACTTCACAGTGGGCTCTCTTTCCTCTCAGCAAGATTGCCTGGTTGTATTATATCAAGTGACCTTACAAGAAATGAAAACAATTTGTTGCCATCGACATGGGTTGGCGTCATCAGATTATGAGTTTCATTAGATGGGACGATTGATATTAAGGAATACGAAGAGCTCACAAGCTCATTTGATCCAAACCTGTGTCCTGAAGCAAGTCATAGGGCTCCTTTCGTTGTGGAGGATCTAGTTGAAAATTGCCACCTTTTATAATGTATACCGTGATAGTTATTATGAAATGAAGTGGCTGTCGGAATGTTTTACGTCTCTTTTGGAAGCAGAAGCATATATATGCTCATATAGGTTGCAAAAGAGATGGTTGTCATTCTGATGAAGTTTTTAGTCTCTGTATCTGTTCAGGTTATTCCAAGGGAAGACCCCTTATATTCATGTAGTTCTTTTGACTCTAATTGCGCGCAAAAATGATGGTTGGAGGACTGAAGAACAATCTTATCAATGATGGTTGGAAGACTGAAGAACAATCTTATCACAAGATCGCCTATGGTCCGTTCTTACTTCATTATGTTTTTGCTTCTGCAGAAGTTCTGATGTGGGCTCTTGCTGTAAAAAGCGTAATTTAGGGTGTGGATTCTGTGTCATTTCATCATTTGATTACCACGCTGTTTGTGTATGCGAAATTGCAAATGTGTATAGAGGCAATTCAAGATACAAGAGAGCTGCGTCGGATGATCGCCGACCTCTTATGAAGTTCTCACAGCAATATTCTTGCAACAATAGAGATTTCAAAATCAGATCGCAAGGGTACTAAACTCTAAAGGGCATAGAAGTCGATCGATCGCTTTCCGTTGACGTAGAAGTAATGTTCCCATGGCACTTCAAAAGTATCTAAAAGCTTTCTAGCTGTTCAATTCCATCCCATGTCTTAAGAAAACTAAAACGGGTGAATTTGGAGTCTCTTCAAAAGTGAACTGATAAGCACATAATACCATACTCAAACTTAAATGGAAGTTGGACGAAGCCAAGACTCTTGGAAAAGCTGCAGATCATTTGATGAAGGGACGATAAGGAGCATGGAAATTCTGAGCAACCTCGTGATTCGATTTACACCCGATACCATCATTTTGGCATGAGAATGTAACTCCTTCGGACTAACTTGTATGGCCTATATTTAACCAAACTCGAAAAGCTAGCCCTTGATGCCGCCTAATAATTACATGGTATTTTCCGACAAGTTATTCACGTGTCACCACGTTAAGCGTCGGATTGCTTCGATTATTGGTCAAAAGGATTCGAGTGGTCATCATTATTGATAGAAGTTAGTGACTACTTTTGGTTCGCTAGTGAATGCTGTCACCAAGATGGTTTTTGGGGACCAATGTTCAAGCACCAGAGACCAATTAGCTGCTGTTGCTTTCTGCATAAGTTTGCTAATCTTGGATATATGCTTGATGGGATTTTCATTCTCTTATGCAGCTGTTATTCATCTGTTCAGCCATGAGTGCTCATGGGAAATGTGATGTCCATCTTTTTGGTTTAAGGCAAACGTGACTTTCAGAATTAGGTTTGAAAGTTTTAAACTTATCGTACCACATCCAATTCAGTTCTAAACATTTAAGTTTTGCCAATTTAATCTTAAACATTTTAATAACGTGTCAATTCAATCCTAAACTTTAAAATATTTGTTAAACTAGTCAAACATTTTCACAAATTATCAATTTAGTCCTTTCGGCTAATTTTAACCGAATATTACTAACATAGTGGCCCAATCAATGCGGCTATCTTACTTGATGCAAAAGACATTGACGTGATACCCACCCTGCTGTGGGTGCGTTAGTTCGGGCATTCCTTCCTCTTCCGATTGGAGGGAGGTTTGAGTCACCGCATGCGCAATTGCGCGACTTAAGTGCGGCGCTGTGGGAGGTGGGTCCCTGTACTAGCATCACCCCGGGTTTACATCGCCGGCTGCCGCTGTATGGCGGTTCCTAAGTCATCAAAATATATATATATTGGCGTGGTTATTTTTTTTTTAAAGAAAAAGATTCTGAATTTTTTATTGATTTTTTTCTTATACTATTTTCTTCCCCCTTTTTTATACATGACAAGTGAGGCTGTTGGCTACTAGTTGAGGGCCATGAAGCCCTCACCTGCCGCGAAGGAGGGCTTGCGACTTGCAAGCCCTTGCCACTCTCGCAAGCCTCTACCCATGGCCAAGTGGAATTTCGATCCGATTGATCATGTCGATCCGACATCAAAAAAAGACAAGATTCGTATCGAGTCCCACTAAAGTCACACGACTGATACCGCACCGCACCATGATCGATCCCATGACATTCGACATTACTTCCTCATGTCGTAAAATCAGGTAAAATCCATCCATCCATCCGCGAACATAAAGCCCCATCCGGCACATGGCCGAAAGACCAAATCAAAAGACATGACACGCCCCTTTTTTTTAAACTTCCGTTCCAAGCATTCAAGCATTCAATCTCATCTCCCCTTCCCTTTTTCTCTATTAAAATCATTGCAAGCGTGCTTAGGAGTCAAGCAGCGAAATGAAAGGTGGGGCGGTAAATGAAAAGATGATGGGGGTGAAAAATAATTAAAAAAAAAAATCAAAAGATCAGAAAGATGGGTGAACCTGTCTCGACCAAACATGTGGGGGGGGTTCGGGGCCCACAGAAGGAGGGGGAAAAAGACAGGAGACGAAAGTCAAGCTTTTCCGTTCACCTTCCAAAAGCGGGGTTGCATAGCTTTGTAGCTCGGCAAGTGCGGGTTGCACTTTGCACGGTGCGTGCTTCGTCATTCCCTTTATTAGGAAAAGCAAGAAAGCCATTAAAAAAGAAGAGAAGAGAGAAAATCATTGCGCCTTCCAAGTTCACACATACACGCAGAAATTGAAATATAAATTAAAATAGATTTTTTTTTTTTTTTTTTTGATGACCAAGGATCTACTAGAACATGCTCTTGTCAGTTTACACCAATTTGGAGTCTTACGGGCCTCCGTAATTAAGACCCACAGTAACTATACCTCGGAAGAAACTGGCCCAGTAATCCACCGCCGAGGCCCCCGCTTTAAATCTAACAACGCCATTGACCTATTTCGTTGAATGAGAGATCTCAACTAACTGTGCTATCCACGAGTGAGTAAAATAGATGAAATTTTATTAAATGAGCATTATGCTCGTTTGGTCTAGAGATTAACCAACATCATATTTTACTCGAATTAGTTCTATAAAAAAAAAGGGAAATGATACTAATAGTTGATAAGGATCAATGAAGTGCAATTAAGTCTTAAAATCTTCAAAAAATGCGGTTAAATTCTAAAATTTGTCGATATTTTCCGTTTGTCAAGATTGGATGGAATGAATAGAACGATTTGATTGTATTGACTTAACAAATTTTATGACTTAATTATATTTTTTAAATTTTTATGATTCGGTTTCTCCTTCGTAATAAATTTTAGGATTTCAAATTTGCATTTATCCTTAATCACTAAATTCCGGATTTTGAACTTTTGATTAATCAACCATTTTAGGGCGCCACCCTTCCAACAAGGGGAGATGAGGTTAAATCCCCACCTTCATTTATCCTTAATCACTCAACTCCAATTTTTGAACTTTTGATTATTCAATGTGATTGTTGAAATATCTCTCGATGGATGGGAGAAAATCACCGCAAATCTTTCAATTATTGTGGAATGTGCAATTTACAATCCAGCCCTCAAATTTCCTGTGACAAAGTCAAGACCGGTTCATCAATGTGGCTACAAAAGCGAGGAAGCCCGACATCGTGCACTTAAAATCACGCACCTACCCACTTAAAATCTTTTCATAAATATGGTGCAATGCTGCCACATTGAATTATTTTATTCCTTGCATTATATACCCACCAAAGAGAAAAAATAAGAAAAATTAAAATTCGGTTCCCCCGGCATTAAAACTCCCTCCTCTTAACCACCCACCACCAACATTTTTAATTGTGGGTGGCGCCGTCATTTGCTCCGCCGCGAGATGGGGCGGCGCCGCGATTCGCCACCACCGACAGGAGAACGGAAAAAAATAGAATAATTCAACGACCCACTGAATGAGGCCATGTGGTGATGGCGGGGGCGAATGCTGTCGCTGTGCTTATTGATTTCGCATGAGAATGTGTGGTCCTCTCTTTCTCGCCATATAAATTAAATCAAATTAATTCGGTGGGTTTCGTGTAAATCGCGGGATTAGCCACCCAAAATTAATTTTTGTTCGCCCATGAGAAGTTATTGGCCCTAGAAAGTCAATGAAAGAAAATGGTGGTTAGTTGAACAAAAAAGAAATGGATTGAAAGATGATCAATTCTGTATTTATTAAATGAAGGGCAATATGGTCATAAATTTAATCGATTTTATCAATTTAGTCATAAACTTTCAGGTCAATTTTTTGAGGAAAATGCCAACGTGGTGGTGTGCCATGTAGACAACCGACGATGACTAGGCCGTCACATTAATGGTTTTCGGCATAAATTAGTAAGAATGACTGTATGGGAACTTCGCACAAATGTTCAAGACTAAACTGGAAAAATAGAAAAGTTTAGAACTAAATTGACATTCGTATAATAAGTTTAGGATCGATCACATAATTTTCCCTAAAGGATGATCAGTATGGTCCAGTTTAGTTCCCATGTGATCCAATGGAACTAGGGCATGGGAGAAAAGAGAGAGGAAAGGCGACCCGCGAGGTGAGAGAGAAGAGGGGGAGAGGAGAGAGGACATGTGAGAAGGGAAAGGAAAGAAATTTGTGTGAGAAATAAAAAGATAACAAAATAAATCATCGGTTTTGTTTGGGCGGTTCGATTTCCCCTTAAAACTAGGGACCGGACCGAAAATCACTCGTTCTAATTCTATAAAATTTGGAACCGGACCAATGCCTCTAAGAGCCATCTAGAAACGGTTGGTCCAGTTTCATCCGAGCAATTCTTGGTTCAATCATTCTGTTTTGCCCACCCTTAGTTTTTCTCGTGAACACAACTAAAGGCGAAGCGATTGTCAAAAACTACGAAAGATCCCATAGCCGTGCAACTTTACGTGGGATCACCGCCAATCGTCTGGAAGCTCGAGCTATAAAAAGTAAAAACGTGGCTTAGAATTTAAATACTCCAACGATGACCAAGGGGGTGCAATCATGAAATCATGCAAGAGGGTCAAAGTTCTTTGTCTAATTAGACTCCACAGGAACTCTCCAGTCTCCATGCTATAAGACATTGCACAGCGACCTTAATCATTTCAAAATCCCACAAGACATCTTTGTTTAGTACGCCTGCAATGTAACACGTACGGTTAGGACTTCAATTCCGCCTTAGTTGCAGCATTACTCAACAATTTCTTAATGATTTTTTCATTAAAAAGTTAAATAAAATACACCCTTTCATTCTTATCCCCTTCTTCGCATTATTCATATACAACTTCGGCCGGTGAAGCGAAAATCTAAACCGGCGAAGTTGACCCTCGGCGGGGGAGCATGATAAATGATGATTGCAAGATAAATGTATCAACGACAAATTTCATCATTCCATACGACCGCACCACAACAAGACAAGACAGGGTGAGACAATCCATGCTTGCCAATGGAGGAATCTTGAGAAAAAGAAACAATAAAAAATGATTTGAAAAAAAAAAAAAATAGGAGTGTATGCTACTGACGTAAAAGAAAATTCCACGCGAACGATCTTGATCATGCCCGTTCTTTAATTTGATGATTATAATTATCCGCTCTTCTCAAATCAAGGGCATGGACGATTTCTCAACGGTGGTATTCTAATGCTTTTGAGTTCATGAATGGCGTTATGTCATGTCTCCTAGACCTTAGGTCATAGCTGCGAGGCGTGATGGAGCCAAAGCAAACATGGTAAAATTCGATGACCAACTTCTCATTGGGGTTGCCTTAGCCATCTAGGGCAATGACGTAGGTCGCAAGAAAACTACAAAGCGAGGAAAAAGGAATGGTGTGATGACCATCTCTCCCTTGTCCCTATCCATGTCGCCCTCGATGATCCTTTGGTCCAAGCGAGGCTGGGTCGCCCCTCGCAAGAGCTCCGTCAAGGTTTCACCGACCCCGATTGGCAATCGGGGCAGTGGCAATTCTAGTGCTCCATAAAGGCAAAGATGACGACGGAACCACAAGTATTCCATGAGCTAAGGGGGACCACAATAGAATTCGATACATTCGAAGACATTTTTTGAAATCTAGTGACACAGGTAGGATAGACGTGTCTCCGACCCGTTGAGAGAGACGCGTGAAAACTGTAAGATGGCGACAACTTCCGTGACGTACTAATTCATTCCTAAGATGCAAGGGTCCCGATGACTTTTCGCCGTCCTGCGACGGGCGCATATTCACTTAACACGCAACATGACACGAGAACGATCAACACATCTAAAGTCGTCAATTAATTTACGAATCAACTGATTCAGAACTTTCTTAAACAAACCCGAAAAGGAGAAAAGGAAAAAGATGCATCAAACATGGAAGTGATGTAAGGAGACCATAATAAAGTATTCACCATCACTGCTAGGATCCCAAATCTTTTTTCCAAAGATCCAGCGCATCGAGGCCCCTTTGGAAAAAGGCTCCGGTCAAAGCAGACAGCGATGGAAGGAGGGAAGAAAAAGATGCAGCAGGATCAACGCGAGGCTTCAACTCCAGATCCCAATTTCCCCCCGATGCCTGGGAAACGTCAAATTCACCCTTCTCAAAAACACCAACATCTTTTCCTAACCTACGAGGCTCCCTCCTTTTTTTCCTTAAACATCGTCCTCCCCGAAAAGAAAGAAAAGGGGCTTACAAAAAGGACCGAAAGAGCATCGACCGTAGCATCGTAAATCGCGTGCATTCCCAAAAGTCAGCGTGATGGTACGAGCCCTACGGTTTAACTCTGCATGTGATCTGCGTGTTTGACGGGTTCAAGATGAGTCACCATTCGTACAAGCCGAGCCAAAAGCCTTATCGAGGATGAGCAGTCTCGGTTTCCCTTCAGATTTTACCTGGAATTTGAAATATATCCATTGAAACAAAGATTATAATTTTTTAATTCAAAACTTATAATATAAAATCCAACAATTCGGAACCTACTCTATAAATTCCAGGATTTATTAACATTTCACATATACTTTTAATTGAATAATTCTCTCTAATGATTACAATCTGTTAAGATTCACTAATCTCAACTCACATTTAAACATACAAAAAATATCAGTTATAAATGTTGTATTAGTGGTTTCGAATAACACATTTATTATTGGATATCATGAAGATACAGGACAAAAAACACAAAAATTCATTCCCTGATTTCCACCAATCCAATTCTTACTTTTCCAATTTTACCCTTTAATCATCCTCACCTCCCAACCCTACTTATTGAACCGGCACTGGCAAAACACAACGTACAAATGAAAACCTCAGTCGACGAGCGCACTAAAACTACACGTACGAATCTAACCAAGACAACCTAAGACAACCCTCCCGGGTGAGCGAAGCGTGACGTGTGCGTGACACGCGGGAGCACGGCGACAATAAATGGTGAAAGTCCCTAGTCATCGGAGGGGGCCATCATTATGAATCGATGTCCCCTCTTCCTCCTCCTCACTCGAAAGCATTCAACACGATCGGAGCGCATTGACTTCTCCTCCCCCCGCCCCCACACCTTCCACAGCCTCACCTTAAATTCCGCGGGCCCCCCGCCACCGCCCGACCCCGCCACCGCCGCTGCCGCCGCCGCGGTCCGGTCGAAAGAGCGCCCGTCAACCACCGTCGCCCAACCCTCCATTAAAGTGGGAAGAGGGGAGCAAGACGACGTCGCCGCTTGACTCCTCAAACGTTGAACGCGTCGCGCTCTTCCCACCACGAAATTTCGGAAATATTCAGCCCCGAAAAGACCACCGAAATTTCACGCCGGATGTCGGAGCTCTTGCTAAATAATTTTCAAAAAGGGAAAAAGAAATTTTGGTCTTGATAAATCATATTTCTAAAATTATGCTTTTAGAAATTGAAAAAAAAAAGCAATCCTCTAAAATTTGATTTTAGAAAGTAAAACTTAACGTGTCAGGTGAATCCGAGATCACCTGACGCGTGTCCATTTCCCTTTTTGACAAGTGTCCCTGCCGAGAGTAAAAGATGTCAACGAAATTGTAGAATCGATGCGACGACCACCACCACGACGTTCCCGCAATCGAATGTACTAAAGAATTCACCAGGACAGGAACAGGAACATGAACATATAAATTAAAGAAAAATTATAGATGCGCACGAGAAAAGAAATGGGTAAAAATCTATTAATTTGTCGATACCTCGTACACGTAATCGTAAAGAAAGCCCCAAAAGGAAAAAGAGAAAAGAAAAAAAAAAAAAAGGGTGGGGGGTTGGGAAATCATTACACAACGATAACTAGGAAATTTACTGTACATGCGAGGGAAAAAGCAAATTCCCAAGAATGCCATTCGCTTTTCTTCCTTCGCGCGTCGTGTTGAAAGTAAAAAAAAAAAGAAAACTGAGCACTTAATCGCAGGTATGCGAAGACCGGGGAGGTTAAAAAAACGCTGTAAAAAACTCGGGTCAGGAAATCACCCCCGCCGTCGGAGGTCAACGGCGGCCGACGGCGTGCCTAGCTGTTCTGGTTGACCCGCCCGAAGTCCGCGAGCTTCCGGGACCGGTTGCCGCGGTACGACGCCGCCGCCGACAGGTGCGGGTGCCCCGGGAGGACCCTGATGATGTCGCTGGCGTAGCGCGCGTCCGGCTGGAACCCGCACTTCAGGTGGCTCCACTGCCGCGCGGGGCTCGGCCGCACCAGGGGGCTCAGGCAGAAGCTCAGCCCGGAGACGGTCCTCGAGTGCGCCCCCGTCCGCGGCCGCGCCGGCGTGGTCCCCGCGGCCGCCCGTGGGACGACTCCGACGCGTACCCGCTCCCGAGCGGCGGCGATCGGTCCTCGTCGTCGGACTCCTCCCCTCGCTCCGGCGACATGCCGCGGTCCGGCGCCGGGCGGGGCCGCCGGGACTCGAAGGAGGAGACGCTGTCCGCGGCGGCGGAGGCGGCGCATCCCCGCGGCCGGCACTTCCCGCGGCGGCTGAGGAACGAGAGCCACGACGACGAGGGCGGCGTCGCGCGGCTGGAGTCGCGGTGGAGGCGGGACAGGCTGGCGTCCCAATCGCAATAGAGCCGGGCGTCCGATTCGGGATCGAGCTTCTCCGATCTGGACTTGCCGAACAGGCCGGCGAACAGGGAGAACTTGCCCCGCTTCTTCTTCTTCCTCCGCGGCTCGCTCTCGCTCGCGACGAACCCTCCCGCCGCGTCGCTGTACTTGTAGGCCGGGCCCACTTGCGGAGTCCTGTAGAAGAGTTGGTGGTGGTGGTGGTGGTGGGGTTGGCCGTCGCCGTGGCCGTGGCCGCCGACGGCGTCGGACTTCCGGCGGCTGATGTAGGGCGACACGGAGCGGGGGAACGCCAGGTGCTGCTGCGGCGGCGGCTGCTGCGGGTCGGGCTTCCTGCGATCGGCGGCGGCGGCGGGGGCGTGGGCCTCGGCCTCGGCCTCGGCCTGGGCGGCGATGAGGTCGGCGAGGCGCTCCCGGAGGCATGGGGCGCAGACGCCGACGGCGCTGCTCTGGTCGAAGGGGTGCTTCCTACACTTCATTCCTCCCGGTCGATCTCCCTCCTCGCCGGCGTGGCGGGTCGCCGCTGCTTCTAGAAGCTTCCCCGCTTCGCCATGTCCGTGCGTACAACCACCGCGCAAGCTTCTTCTTCCTCCTCCGACGAAATCAAGAAACGAAGGTTTTTAGAGAGTAGAGAGAGAGAGATTTTGATGTGCTCTGTGCTTTGCTTCCGCTCTGCGTGTTGGGGAGGAATTGGTGGTACCTTCTCTCGCGATTTAATTTGTATAGAGAGAGAGAGAGAGAGAGTGAAGGGGGAAGAGATTAAGCGCGGTATGGTTATTTACTTGGTGAATTATTTAATGCATTTGCCACATATGCGTGCTTTCCCATTATTCAGATTCAGCGAGATATGTCTGAATTTTGATCGCGACATTCAGGATGACTGATTCATGCCCCCTTCCTCCCGTTTCGGGGTCACACGTATCCGAATCCGGAGGTACACACTGTCGTAAGCCGTCGATGTCTCCGTTCGATACTGTTGAAATTGTTTTTGTTTTTGAGTCTGTCGGTATATGTCACCATGCATGTGTCGAACCCCTCATTGGTAACGAGTTAGTGGCCGGCTCGTTCGTGGGATTTAGGTTGAGATTAATTGGACGCACCATGTCACCTTTTTAGTGATATTTCTTTAGTTTGGTGAGTAAAAATTGAATATTTTCTTTTTGTCATGAGAGTAAAATTTTTGAATTGATATAGGGGAGCATTTAGCCAATGGTTTGCTTTGTAATAAATTTAAATGATAGTGATATTAGGTTGAGTGATGACTTTTCTATTTATTTGTTTTGTTTTTTTGGGGGTAAGTTGACGATGTGACTTCTTGGCGTTGACTTTCTCTCTCGGTTCTGTGGGTTTTGAGGATGATTTGCATGACCCAGCAGATTAACAGGATAAGATTCCTCACCTTTTTCTTTTTTGGTCAGGTAGATTTCTTACCTAAAATGAGCGTTCTTTCCATTTGGGTTTTCCCTACTTTTGCATTTTCTCCTCGTTTCTTTCTTTTTTTTTGCTCAATCGAGATCTTACTTTTAGTTATTTACTTGCTCAGGACATCAATCTATAGCATTTATGAAGATTAAAAGGACTTTAAATGTGATCACATCTAAGTTTCTTAGGAATATTTCCAAATGTTCCATATTAAGTATGGGTCAGCACTGAATACCAAAAGCATAAAGGCAAAGTCAAAAATTAAAGTTGCTTTAAATAATCGCCATTTGACATGTTGTAAGCAAGAAAATGAATTGGCAATGTTGAAACCGGATTGTAGACTGGTCATCCTTAGGGACCGGCCGATTGAATCAAGTTGCGATGCTTGGGTGCAACCTCACCATGAGGTTAGAAGGCAAACTTGAAGTGTCATGCTCACGCAATCGCGAGCTCAATGTGATGCAGGCTGAGCTTGATCAAACAATCGGGTGGAGATCATTGGTGATTGGCGATAGCACCCGACTTCAAGCGATGTCGTCATCTAGATCCATTGTGACATATGGATACTTTGACTTTCGATAATAAAATTTAGGATGATTTTCCGTGATTGTTGTTGCTTAAAGTTCGATATGTTAAGATTGAATTAATAGATGTTGACATGTATATTGTTGGTGCCAAGTGATGATAAAGGAATTAGGGTCATATTAGTTGTAGAAAGGGACTGACATGCTTTGAATTTCATATTCAATGATTTTCAAATTTTAAATTTACTAAGTTATGGTTTTCTTAATGTTTGATATCTTTGACTAATTATTTTAGTAGATCCATAATATTTTATGATCCATTGAAGTTTAGAACGCACACTGATTTCCTTGTTTGCATATTGTTTTACTAAATATTTTAATAACTTAACAATATATCTACTTTGAAAACATATAGTTGAGCCGTTTGTCCCTCTTTAAATTGTCATTTAAAGTTCATGTATATTTTAATTGTGAATACCAAGATATGCTTATACTTGAATTGGGGATAGTATATACTAAGTGTAGTTTCACACTATGGGTCGATGGGGGTTTGTTGGACTACTTAAATTACATTTAATTGTCCGGATTTCTAACCAATATATGACTGTATATTATAAGATATGAAATTTAGAGGATTTCACTATATCTTATATTTACTGTTTGATGATTATAATAATTAAGTCGAATATATTCATATAATATAATATATATTGTTTACAAATGAAAGTGGTAAAAATCTTTAGCAACACTCTTGTCTATATTTTTATTTTATTTTCCTCTTTTTTTTTATTTTCTATGTAACAAGGACTTCCAAAAGGGGTTTTCAATATATGTTCAATTAAAAAGAAAGCACTATTAATTTAATATTTATTTTTGTCAATGATATTTAAAATAGATTGGTAATGAGTTTTTCACACCTAAAAGCACTATTAATAGAAAAATAATGTACTCATCATCATAGACATCGTCTATTTATTTTTAGATTGTACCTTTTTTTGTGATACTTAAATGCAAACAAAAGCATTTGATTTGTTTATTCTAAGTAATTTTCCTTTTGACTCATTATTTTCTACAATTTTCGATTGGCAAACACTTTGCTTAAACCCCCAAAATTCTTACAATATTTAAGTATCGACTGCATATTTATACATACTTTTTTACAGTTTTTTTTTTTTTAAATAATTGGCGCTATGTTTTAGATCTTAGTGAGAAAGTGAGAAAATTATTTTTAAACTTTCACGATGAACCTCTTCTAAGAAACTTATGAAACTTCCCAGATATATTTTGTCATTTTGAATGCATTGTTGTTAGATAGCCACTTTTCAGCTAATTGTTAGCCAAAGCTAATAAAGAAATATTTTTGTCGTTAATGCACTAATTATGTGTACTACTAGACAGAAAGTGCTTTAAAATGGAAATTTTTTTTTTTATTTTTTTGGGCATAAGCCCAACAAAATATATAGATATAATTATACAAATAGCCCATGAGTTTCATTTTAACATGCAATTTGATCCTCAAAATTTTAATTATTCAATGTAATATTTGAACTCTTAATTTGTTATATAAGATCCCTAAATTATTATATTCTCAAATTCAATTCTTTAATCATCCAATTTAGGTGTTAAATTGAATATGTATAAAAGTTCATGGACCATATCAAAAAAATTAAAAATTTAGAGACCACATTAAATAAATTAGAGTTTTATGAACAATATTGCATATCGAAGAAAAGTTAAAGGGATTATTTGTCTTATTTTTCCAAATTCACGATGGAAAAAAATAAAAATAATTGTCTCGTTCTAAAATCTGAAGCGAGAAAGTGAAAACTGAAAACCCTAAACCCCAACCGACCTTCGCTCTTTCCATCCGTCTCTCATTCTCTCCTCTAAGCTCGTCGGCAGATTCGCAACCCTCACCGCCGTCGCCGCCGCCGCCGCCGCGCCCATTGCCGGCGAAACAGAGGTGAGTTTCGTCCCCCTCCTGCTTGCTTGCTTGTCCGTAGCACGGGTAACCGCCGGAAAAAGAATTGGTCGGGAGCGAGTTTTCTGACCGCGCTTCCTGATCGAGAGCAGTTGCGTTTGTCTTTTCTTGATAGAGTCGCGTCGGATGGCCGTGAATCGGAGAGGAACCGCCGCGTTCGAGGAGGACGATGTGCCGGAGGATGAAATGAACGATCTTGGGGACGAAGCCGTCGATTCCGAGTTGGAATCGGACGAAGAAGAAGACGAAGAAGACGGAGAAGAAGATGTGAAGTTGCCCGAGGCCAAGGCGAACGCCGTGTACGACCGGGACGGCATCATGGATAAGCTCGGAGACATGAGCTGGCCGCAGGATGTGCCCTGGATACAGAGGCTCGCCGTCGATGTCGACAGCCAGCAGGAGAAAGAGGTCGACGTGAACGACGACCTCGCGCGGGAGCTCGCTTTCTATACGCAGGCGCTCGAGGGGACGAGGGAAGCCTTCGGGAAGCTCGAGTCGATGGGGCTCCCCTTTCTCAGGCCGTCGGACTATTATGCGGAGATGGTGAAGACTGATTCTCACATGGAGAAGGTGAAGAGCCGGCTTTTGGCCGAGAAGAGGAACATCGAGGAGGCGGAGGAGAGGAAGAAGGCGAGGGAGTCTAAGAAGCTGGCGAAGGAGGTGCAGGCTCAGAAGCAGAAAGAGAGAGCTAAGCAGAAGAAGGAGGAGATAGAGACTGTGAAGAAGTGGAGGAAGCAGAGGCAGAAGAGTGGATTCCCAGAAAACGATAAGGACGGCGATCTGCCCTTGGATTTCGAGGATGGGAAGCCTTTCGTGAAGTCTGGGAAGAAGAGGCCTGGCGTGACTCCGGGGGATCGATCCGGAGGGAAATCGAGGCAAGGTGTTGGCAAGGGAAGGAAGGGAATGGACAAGAAGATGAAGAAGAGGGAAACGCGGGACTCCAAATTCGGGTTTGGGGGGAGGAAAGGCGGGAAGAAGCAAAACACCGCCGAGACTACCAATGACTTGAGAGGCATCAAACAAAGTAATGCCTCTGGAAATAAGAAAAGGAAGAGGTGATTGTGTTCCGGTATGATTCCATTCTAGGGCTTCATTACGGAAGTATATGCAAGACAATTTTGTGGTAGGGGGATGATGCTTTTTGAAAGCTTGTGGAGCATATATGACAGTAGCATGCTCGTACTTTAGCTGCTGATGCAGCATATGAAGTTTGGTTTCACTTTTGCTTATTTGATTTTGATTATGTTAAACACCTTCTATATGCAAGTCAATACTGTTTTTGCTCATTTTTGTCCACTTTTCTTGTGGTTCGCCTCATTGAAGTGTTGTGTTCTTTGGCTCTGCTCGACTGCAGTTGTTTTAGCCTTATGTGTACAGGCAACTTGCTGATGTCCTTTTGCAAAGGTTGCTGGATGTTGTCTCTGATAAGTGACCTGCATAACAAATTTTGTGTGTGTTCACATAACAAATTAGCTGCAGACTCCTATCGGAACT
Source organism: Eucalyptus virginea (assembly GCA_014182375.1). Classification (NCBI taxonomy): domain Eukaryota; kingdom Viridiplantae; phylum Streptophyta; class Magnoliopsida; order Myrtales; family Myrtaceae; genus Eucalyptus; species Eucalyptus virginea. Next base: position 25,245,264 of record CM024518.1, read on the forward strand.
CCTTTGCATTTGCCCCTGCTTTGAGCCTTCGATGATGGATCGATGTGTTGCTTATTGTGGGGATGCGGCAAATGCTTGTCAGGGGCATGAGAGGCCATGATTTTTAGACACAACTGTACTCCGATCATCTTTTGACCAATTTCACAGGTGGAAAGATTCTGTTTTACCAGGCAAAATGTGACCTGCTGACCACTTCCACCTACTTCCTTGCATCATTCCTTGATGTTCTCTCTTTCGCAGTTACGGCATCTTTCGAACTAGCATTGAGTTTACCCGATAGCCAATTCTAAGGTCAGTTCAACATGGGAGCTCGTCATCGTCTTCTATACTAGAAAAGCAATCTTATGCTTTTGCATTGCATACAGATACTGGGTTATTCATCTGACTGGCTGGGCATTATTGGAAATCTGAAATGTACATTAAGATCTCAAGCGGAGTTTTTGCCCCTCTGGATGATGAAGCTGTGAACCTTGCTGTCTCACTTTGGATCTAGATTCTCATCAGATGGGAAATCATATGTATGGAATGCAGAGTAGTAAAGCTGGTTTGGCTGCTCTTTGGCCTCCAAAAGGGAGTTGTTTTAAGTATGGATATTGGTGATTAGAGTTGTTACCAATGCAATTGGTCAAAGATCAATTTGCCTCATCAGGATGAAAAAACTACTGTCTTTTACTAGCACCCTTTGATCTTCAAAATAATTGTTCGGCCAAGAACCAAAGAAATGCACAATTTTTCACCGTGGTGACAAATTTTAACATGATCGTTCAAACATACCAAAAAAAGGCACAACCTTTACGCCAATGTGTCAGATAACATTTTCCGATCCATTCGTGGTGTTATCTTGTCAGTGTTATCTTGGTCATGTGTCAGCTCAGGCTTGGTTGACTTTCACTATGTTGACGGCTATTAACGTTATCCTTTCACATTTTTTACTCTAAGTACGGTCAACTTCTATCTTTATATCTACGTCATGGGCTCATTTCAAGATTATCAAATAGCCATAAATTCGTCATCATGATAAAACGACATTTACGTTGAACACTTTTAAAAAGTCTTTTTTTTTTTTTTTTTTTTTTTTTCCGATAAAATGAAAGTTTTACAGTCTATCGTTGCGAGTGCCAATATGAAACGGAGAGTGCTTTTTTGGAGCATAATCTATCGATGATGTGCAATTAGGAGTATACAAAATGGATTGCTTGAATCGAAAGCGCTTGGACCGGGCAAGCAGTTCAATCTGGTTCCTAGCTCCTAAAAGTGGAATCGGTGTTTAGGAGGTTTGGTTCTTGGTTTCAAGGGGAACTAGACTAAATAAATTGATTAGATCGGATCAACTCCATATACTTTTTAAAATTATTTCTTTAAAAAATTAATGAAATGTGAGCTATACACTATTTCATCCAGTGGTTTTAAAGGTTAATATCTTAAAATTTGTCACTTTTTTTATTGCGCATGCACACACCGGTTCTATTGAATTGAACCATGAACCAATCATCCAAATGATCGACGACTCCAGGCCGATCCGAGACAGGTCGGGTCCGGCCTGCTCGGAATATGCCCCCGTTCCCATTTTGAGAAAATATTCAGTGGTTGCCAATCACCACGTCACCGTCCTATGTGGCGCGCGCAAGTCTAGGTTGCTCCACTAACAGATTGACACGTGTCCTTGGATTTAGAGCAGCTGGTAAATAGGGAAGTCAAAAAAGTAAGAGGATTTCTTTTTTTCTCTCCTCTGCTGCTGCGATTGAAAAGAGACTCAGCAGAAGCATTAATTAATGCTGTTGCCGCTCAAAAACCTCTCTCTCCTTTTCAATTTTCAAGCGCTTTTTGCCCTCTCCTTCCTCGAGTCGAGAAGAGAAAACGCAGACACCTTCTCTCCAGCATCTTGCCATTTCCAGCAGTCGGAACATCAACAAGAGCATGTTGGGGCTGCCCGCGTATGACCCAGCGTCGGAAATGATGAGGAAGGAGAAAACGCGCAACAAAGCTCGCTACCTCTGGTCTTGCTCGTGTGTACGGCTGTTCTCTGGTTCTTTTCCAATCCAGGTACAAGAAAACTAGGAAACTTCACACACCCATTGAAGCTGAGCAACAGAGCAAGCCATTACACGAGGCTCTGACCTTGACTCTATCATTCAAGAAATCCAGGGAAAATTCAGAAACACCCCTCGACCTATCGAAGATGGGCACTTCTTCGATGCACATGTAAATCGGGCTACACGTCCATGGCCTCCACTTCCTCCACCTCTCTCGCCTATCGGATTCATTTTTCGGCGGCATCTGCAGTTAACGCTGCGGGTCGGAGTGAAATCGGCCTCCACTTCCTCCATTTCTCTCCTTTTCTTTGTTCTTTTAGCTCCAGCTTTATTTATATTTGTTGGGTCATAGTGAAATGGATGTTCTGCTTTTGTTGGCATTCTTCTTGTTCAATACTGTAGCGTAAATTCTATGCATTGGAGGAACATGTTCTCTTCTTTAGTTGAGCTCAGTGAATAAATCGAGTCACTCAATTGGTTTCCTCATCAGCGTATCAAAGGTAATACCCCAAATCATTTTCTACTTCGGTACTAGTTTTATTCATGACATAGACTTGATAATTGAATAAAAGATGTGGTGCTTTTGTGGACTCTTGATATGTGTTCCCGCAGTGATTGAACTATAACTGGATGAGTTTACAAGATTCCTTATATGACTTGTTTACATATTTTTCTGGTGGTCATTTGATGCAGAACTGCTAATATGGCCAAATCCGACTGAATGTGGAAAGTCCAATTTTCGACTAGAATTGGATGGTTTTGTGGTGTGGCTTTATTCATGATTGTCCTTCTTTGGCATGTATTTAATATTTCTGCAAAGACTTGTTTCACTTGGAAGCTTTTTATATGTGAATCCTTGTTATCTTGTAGGTGAATCCAATCAAGTATAACAGCATTTATTCATGTTTTACTACTCTATCGAGAGAGCAATGCCCTTCTGCCCTTTGGAGAGGTTGGGCTACCAAGTTCTTTGGATATGGTGCTCAAGGTGGGTGCAGATTCAGTCTCTACGAGTACTTCAAACGGGTTTACTCCAATGCCTTGATTGGCAGCAACAGGAGCTTGATTTTTTTTCTCAGCAGTGCTTCTGTGGAAGCATTTACAAATGTGGCACTTTGCCCTTTTGAAGCTGTTAAAATCCGGGTTCAAGCACAGTCCCACTTTTCAAAAGGCTTGGTTGATGGCTTCCCTAAAGTATATGCATCAAAAGGGCCTTCTAGGGTAATTTTTTGTGGCCTTAGTATTGTTTACTTGTGTTAGAGGTAGAAGGGATATTCTAATGCTTTTCTTGCTTTCAGATTTTACAGAGGGCTTCTACTGCTTTGGTCGAAATCTTCTGTGTAATCTTTTCATTTATTCTCAGGCTATAGAGTTGGTCAGCTTTCTCATATTGAATATTGCATGTAAAAGAAGCTTAGATGAACGGAAGCTGTTCTATGGGAGAGCAGACCATTCTCTTTCTAAGTGACATTAAAAACTTAATCCCCAACTTTGTTAGGTGGGAGAGCTGGTCTATAGGTGGTTGGTTTGTCCTCATGTTATGCTTGCATCTTTTACTTCTGAATGTTTATAGTCCATATTATGTTCACAATAAAGTAAGGAAACTCACACCAAGTTGTTGAACCATTGTGTGTGAGAAACTTGGTATTATTGCATATTGATCCTCTCTTAATTTTGTCCCTAGGCAGTTTCAATGGTGATGTTCTCGACATTTGAGCATTCAGTGGATTTCCTTTATCGTGTTATTAGAAGAAGAAAGGAGGATTGCTCAAAAGTTTAACAACTCGGGGTAACATGCTTAGCTGGATATGTTGCTGGATCTATTGGTAGCTTCATATCAAATCCTGCCAACAATATTGTTGCTTCCATCAACAACAAAAAAGCTGACAGTCTCATGCCGGTATATGTTTGCAAGCAGTTATTTACCCTGCTGTCTCAGAAAAGTTCGATCTGATTTGTAAGTTCCAATTTTGCCACAGGCAATCAGGAATATCAGGGTTGCGAATCTGTTTACGAGGAGCCTTCCCATTAGAATTATACTCGTTGGACCTGTTGTAACTCTGTAGTGGTTGTTCTATGATACCATCAAGATTCTTAGTGGATTGTAAGTGCACACTTGCCTTTCTAATTTTACTGTTTCTTTTGTCATTAACTTGTCTTATTCACTTGTTTTCTTTATGGGTGAGTTTTTTCTTGGATAATTGCCTAATGGACGCACAAACAGGATTCTTCTACCTCTAATTTTATTTACAAGGTTTGGAGTTTTGGTCATACAAATCCTTGTCTTGCAATTCATTGAAGAGACATATGTTGTACATCCATCTGTTTGGATCTTCGGGATACTGAAATGGCTAACTTTTCCAAGATTGTCCAAGGCATGGATTACTTGAGTATGTGGAAAGAAAATGATAAAGTGAAAAGTTTCTCATCTTAAGGCTTCTTTGTATCCAGTAGTAGCATTTGGATGCTTGTCTGTCTACTTGTTTGTGGACATCATTTAATTATGGAATAGTTTTTTCTCATTTAATTCTTGTAGACTTCAACACTTAACTTTTCTCTGCGCAATGACAAGTTGATGGTGTCTTGCAGGCCAACTAGTGGTGAAGTCTCAACTGATCCCCCGAGAAAGAATATAAAAGCCTGAGCTATGCCCAAACGATCACACACCAAATAAGGAAATTACAGCCTTTTAGGGCATTCAATATGCTGGAATGTTACAATCATTGCAACTACTGAACAATTCCAAAAGACCATGAGATATGGTGGCAGCCTTTTATGCCATCACATATTGTGGCTTATAGCTCTAGTTCTAGATTTTTGCTCGACCATTGTTCTTGCTTTTAGCTCATGAAAGTTTCTCTCCATCATGTATGATGAATTCTTGTTCTTGCCAAGAATATGTGGTTACTTGATAACTTTCAGGCGTCACACTGCATATCTAGATTTTCATGTACTCGTAGGATGTACTTGCTCTCTGCAGAGACATGGAGCTTGGAGAAGTCTCTAAATTTTACGTGGATAATATTATGAAAGTATTGAATATATTTTACTTCTAACCCAATGACCACTTACACCCCTTTATTCTTACACATACCCTTCATGCACCTCTTAATAAAAACGCCATAAGAGAAATATCAAGTTGTCCTTGGGGATGCAATTTACAATCTTATTTAGGGTTTGGGTGATTTGGTTGATTTTGAATGTTTTAAGTGAGAACTTAGAATCTAAAGAGAGTTACTTTTGAAAAAAACGTGATGTTTTCGTAAATAGGAACACAGGGATACTCGGTGTTTCAAGTATATATTTGCCACTTTCAAAAGCAGAGATACATTGGTAGTCAAGAGGCCAAAATGAGTCATATTTTTGAAATTTCCCAAACAAATTCTATAGTGCTCTAGCTTTGTATTTCCGAGTCATACTCGGGGACTACAATGTAAATGCTCATTGCCAATCAATCAATGAGTACCCGTTAATTTCCTTGGAGGAGACTCTCCACAATGCACCCAAATTGCTATAAGAACATCGAATTTCAATCTTTGGCAACTGAGCCGTAAGGTGTAAATATTTTCTTTAGGAGCTATCATACCAATTATTCTCCGAGAGAACTTTTGCAAACATGGATGGCACCAAACTTCATACTCAAAAATGACTTTCATATTTGAGGCAATCTTACGGCAAACAGACATGACTGCAATTAGATAGCAGAAATCTGGGTTAAAAAAAAAAAAAAAAAAAAAGGCAGCTTATGCAGACCACAGAATGGCTAACTGAATCTTGGTGGACATAATCACATACATCACTATAGCCAGATTTCTGCTCATCCAACCATCAGGAAGTACAGACAAGGTTATCCATCATCTTAGTGTTGAATACATGGAAAAGGAGATCGCATGCCTACCAGGATGATGGCCTCACTTGTGGGGCAGTTTTTGTGTACTGCAATACAATTTCAAGCACTTGAAAAGCTGCATTATCTTTCCTAGCCAAGAGCAAGCTCAACGCAGGGTCTATCAACTCTTCCCAAGCCAAACCTTGCATCTCAATATGAGTCTCCACCCATTTGACCATGTCAATATCTAAACTAAAAGATGCATCTGTCGGCATTTTCCCGCTGACAAGCTCCATCTTGTAAACATCACTTTTCTTAGCTGCTTTCAAGGAATATACATACTTTGAGAGAAAGCAAAGCAACAAGTAAAAAGAACCCATACTATTTTTCCATAAATGAGGAATAATAAACATTTAGATTGGAACAAAACGGCAAAACCTAGGAAGTAGCAATTTGAAAATACCTAGAGCAATATAGCCGTACGATCCCGCGAACCACGAATTGGACTCGCGTCTAGTGATTCATGATTTTGGTTTCACGGAGAGTTTAGTTCACATCAGTTGATCCACAAAAATGGCACAAACTTCCTAAAGTGAACGAGAGTAAAGTAAGGATTCTTATCTTGTGTAGGAAAGAATCCCGTTGTGATCGCATGTCCAAATTGGGCAAGGACAAACCTTAATCTGCCTAGTGAAGAAATGCAACAAATAGTTGTTACAAATGTGCTCTCTAATGGGCAAAGTTGAGCACATATCAAATATAAATTGTGGGGAGCTGCTCCCATCATGCAAAAAGGAGAAAATATTTAGTGGTTCACAAGTGCCATGTCAATAGCTGATGTGGCGTGCGCTTATTTACTAATACCCAATTAGATTTTGACACGTGGATGTTGACATGGAAAACCATCTTCGACCTCCACTCCGCCTAGGCTCGGCCATCTCCACCACCCAAGCTGCCATCGCCGCCATTGTCCCTGAACCACTGCCCCACTGTGGTCGCCACGGTCTGCAACAAAGCTGTTGAGCTCGTTGCCAGTAGCCATGGACGAGCCAAGACTCAAGCTCAAAGCTATTGAGCAGCAAACCAGATTTGGAGATGTAGAGGAGCGTTGCAACAAACCGGTTTGATGCGGTGCCGACAACTCCAACTCTGCCGGTGGCAATGGTGGAAGGAGGGGCGGAGGTTGGGCTCGTTCGTGCAGATGGAAGAGGAGGAAAAGAGAAATCTAGATGGATTAAGGAATTTTTAATTTATTTTTTAATGACACGTGTCAATTTTTAATTGGTTAATAGTACATTAATGAACGCCACGTCAGCTGTTGATGTGGTTCGCAAGCATGTGTCATCTGAAGTTAGAATAAAAAAATTACTTTCTCTCTCCTCTAGATAAGTATCCCTGGAGAAAATATTCAATGGCGCTTGTGAACCACTGAATATTTTCTCCTCTAGATAAGTATCCTTGCGAGAAAATATTCAGTGGTGCGTAAGCGCATACTTGAGATATACTTATCTATGTGACACACGCTTGCGAACCACTGAATATTTTCTTCTAGGGATGGTTCGCAAGTACGTACGTGGGATATACTTATCTATGTGACACACCCTTGACCTCGGCAGCGGGTTCCTCTGGGTCGACTATGACCAGGGTTCTCGTCATCCACCGACAGCTATCGTAGAAAGGTACGGGTCTTGGAAAAACAATTTTCTCATTTAGGCGACCATAGAAAGGTACGGATCCTAGAAAGTGAATCCTCGTTTAGGCGACCGTAGAATTCATTTTTCCCTCTAAAAATAATCTCGCTCCAATTCTATCGAACCAAGCGACGATCGTGCGATGGTCGTGCGGCGGTCGTGCGATGGTTGTGCGACGGTCGTGCGATGGCCGGGAGGAGAAAATATTCAGTGGTTCGCAAGTGTGTGTCACATAGATAAGTATATTCCAAGTACGCGCTTGCGAACCACTGAATATTTTCTCCAAGTCCAAGGGAGATATCCCAAGAAGTGAGAGAGGCCATTATGAGTTCCGATCAAATGGAGCGAAGGGTGCTAGAAGCATCTCGAAAGGGCAATATCCATGAGCTGAAAGACTTGATCGGCATCAATGAGCTCATCCTTGAGGAGATGGCTTTGGAAGGAGCTGGTCACACATTGCTGCACGTCGCTTGTGTGGGCGGCCATTTGGATTTTGTCGGAGAGCTCCTAAAGCATATGCTGAAGCTCACGGAAAAAGTGAACTTGTGTGGTTTCAGCCCACTGCACATCGCAGCAGCTCGCGGTGATGTTGAGATCGCGGTGGAGCTCTTGAAAGTGGGTACACACCTGTGCTTCGTGAAGGGATGGGAGAGAAGAATCCCTTTTCATTATGCCGTCATCAACGGGGAGGTTGATGTCATGGAAATACTGCTATCCACTTCACCTGAGTCTGTTGAAGAGAAAACCGCTCGAGAGGAGACCATGCTTCACCTCGCCGTGAAGAACAACCGGTTTAAAGTGTTGGTTTGGTTGGTGGAGCATTTGAAGCAGCATAGGAAAGGTACGAGTCCTGGAAAGTGAATCCTCGTTTAGGCGACCGTAGAATTCATTTTTCCCTCTAAAAATAATCTCGCTCCAATTCTATTGAACCAAGTGACGGTCATGCGATGGCCGTGCGATAGTCGTGCAGCGGTCGTGTGGCGATCGTGCGATGGTTGTGCGACGGTCGTGTGATGGCCGTGAGGAGAAAATATTCAGTGGTTCGCAAGCGTGTGTCACATAGATAAGTATATCCCAAGTACGCGCTTGCGAACCATTGAATATTTTCTCCAAGTCCAAGGGAGATATCCCAAGAAGTGAGAGAGGCCATTGTGAGTTCCGATCAAATGGAGCGAAGGGTGCTAGAAGCAGCTCGAAAGGGCAATATCCATGAGCTGAAAGACTTGATCGGCAGCAATGAGCTCATCCTTGAGGAGATGGCTCTGGAAGGAGCCGGTCACACGCTGCTGCACGTCGCTTGTGTGGGCGGCCATTTGGATTTCGTCGGAGAGCTCTTGAAGCATATGCCGAAGCTTGCGGAAAAAGTGAACCCGCATGGTTTCAGCCCGCTGCACATTGCAGCAGCTCGCGGTGATGTTGAGATCGCGGTGGAGCTCTTGAAAGTGGGTACACATTTGTGCTCCGTGAAGGGATGGGAGAGAAGAATCCCTTTTCATTATGCCGTCATCAACGGGGAGGTTGATGTCATGGAGATATTGCTATCCACTTCACCTGAGTCTGTTGAAGAGAAAACCGCTTGAGAGGAGACCGCGCTTCACCTTGCCATGAAGAACAACCGGTTTAAAGTGTTGGTTCGGTTGGTGGAGCATCTGAAGCAGCATAGGAAGGAGCAGGTGATCAATTGAAAAGACCATTAAGGCAACACTGCCTTGCATCTCGCTGCTACCAGCAAAAATTTCGAGGCAAGTCTCGTGGTTCCCTTATTTTATCGCACTTTTCCTTCTGCATTACTTTAGTGAGGGTGTTAATTTGGTATCCCTACCATACGCGAAAATCTTCCATGCAAAGGAATTTATTTGATCATCACGGGAATATAAGATGTTTTGTCTATGCAAAAAAAAAAATAAAAATCTGTAGTATCTAAATGTCTAAAAATCAATGAGGATAAACAAAGATGGGAAAGAGTTGCAGGTGGTCGACTTCCTGCTTCGTGGGCATGCTTTGAGTATGAGGTCGTGGAGGTGAACGCCCCGAATGAGAGTGGCTTGACGCCTCTAGATGTCTCAACTACTCCCTCGCAAAGGGGAGCATGAGATAGAGAGATTACAGAAATTCTCGCACGAGTGGAAGCCAAGCACGGAGCTTCAAGACCAGTCTCGGTGGACGACGGCGATATCGAAGTAGGTAATGGTCATCAATTAGATGGGGAACCAGTCTCAAATGCTCCTCAGCCATCATCACGTTTGACAATTAAAAAATCGAACGAAGATGATGGAGAGAGGTGGGGCAAGATTGAGGCCCTGATGGTCGTTGCACGGCTCATCGCCAACACGACCTACCAATCCATGCTTCAGCCTCCAAGCATTGTGGAACTTATCAAGACCGACAATACTTCCGGGGGATCCAAGGACAGTACTGCCCTTGCCCCTGCACTCGGGACAAAGGAGAATATAACTCATGGCCTAAGCTTGGTGTACATCCTTTTCTTGGGAGGCAACACATTTGGATTCTTGGTGTCGATCCAGATAATCATTTACCTCACCAAAATGATCCAAGACAAAAAGAACCGACAAGACAAAAATATCCAAATGGTCCAAGAAGAAAATAACCAAGAACGGAACCTCTTATGGCTGATTATGCTATCTATGATCGTAATGGTTCTAACTTACTTTTGCTTCACGTTATCCCTGCTGATCACATCAACAGGTGGTGCAAGTGCGAAAACCACTGTCCTGCACGCATTGCCTCTTATGATTGCAGTTTTTCTTCTACTGATATAGAAGGGGCTGGTGAAAATTTTAGAATTTTTCTCGGAACAGTTCTTTCGACTCTTGGGCCGTTTGCCCAATGGTAACTAGGACCAAAGTCTTGGTTGTCAATGATGGTTGGTATCTCTCTTTCCTTGAGGTTGAGCTAAGACATGCGAGCCTTTAGCAGTATAGAATTGGAGTTTGTTTGATAAGGCCGGGTATTAGATTGATGTCCTTGATTCTTTGTAGTTTTTTTTTTTTTTTTGAGCAAATTGATTCTTTGTAGTTGAGTGTGTGATGTCTGCAAGTGATCCACTGTATTATATCTCCCTAATAAATTGTGTTGTGAGTTTATATGATGTTTGTAACTTCATGAATAACGGTCGAGATTTTGAGATGTGGCTTCATGAAGTGCATATAGAATTGGCACATTAAACTTTGACAGCAACGTCGGATGGAGAGTTAACGTGGGGCCATATTTTTGATAAAAAACATGAATATTGATGATTTTTTATAAAATTAAAAAAGTTGGAAACAGAATTGAGATCCAATTGAAAGTTGATGCTTTTTAAGTGAATTGGGGCTTTAAAATAGGTAGACTAATAAACTTATAAAAAAAACACTCAGTAAATCCACGAGCTTTTCAAACGTCGAAGGAAATAGACAATCTGTCTCTATAATATAATATAAAACGAGTCTCACATCTTGATTGCGTATGAACTTATCTTATTTTTTCCCTCACAAAAAGATGGTACTTAGTTATGAGCTCCGTCAACCATAGAGAAAGGTGATTTCATAAGTGCTGTCCATTCCACAATTTTAGGAGTACAAAATTAACTTTCATCCAATTTCCACACGCGAGGAGTTTCAAAGTTAACAAACCCAATCTAGCACTAAGGTGTTTGGTTTAGAGATAAAGAGGCCGGTTGTCTTCCCCTAAATTACGAGCTCAACTCTGATTGTGAACAAATCTTTGAACGGCTTGTGGTGCTTAATTGCAACACATTTCGTGAGGAGAGATTTTGTAACTACTAGCATCTCGATGGGATTTGGGTCATGGATAGAATAGAATAATTATCCTTCATATGAAAATTAGATAAGAAAAGTGTGAGATTAGTGACAGCCACATAGGGCAACCATTTGAAAAAGTCACAGAGGCAATTGGCCTGCACATTGACTATATTTCCACCGAAAATAGTTAACTGAAGAGAAAAGACATTGCCTCTATGATATATGAGGTTTGCCAATGAGAAACACGGGTATATGCTACCAAAAAAAAAAAAAAAAAAAGTCCAATTCCTTTAAAATACAAAAACTTTAAATGGAATCTTTATTTTGGCCCGAACTCTCTCTCATGAAAAAATCATCAACTCTTACTTTGCACTTAAATCTTAGCTCCCTAAAGTATTCATCCAATATTGCCACTAAAGGTTTGCATGTCAATTTCACGCGTGCATGTCTCTTTTCCACTCAATTCGATATTTCTTTTATAGAAAAAAAATGTTTTTATATTTCCTTATTTTCTTTCTCTTTTGTGTTCCTTGCAACCTCCATTAATGGAGGTGGAGCTGCTAGAGCTCAAATCTATATCAACGATTTTCATCTTAAACTCTCTGATTTGCCTTTGATCTTAGCTTCTATTCAATCTCACCAGTTGACACCTTAGTTTCACATGACATAAGATGATGAGCCATAACAATAAAAGGTCAAAAGCCACAACATCAAATTATATTTCTATTTTGCTTATCGACAACCTAAGTGAGTTTAGCTTCACTTAACCACATCTATTCCATCTCTCCAATAGGTTCCCTCGATTCCTATAATAATAAGGTGGATGCACAAATGCAAGCTCTTAATGATGAAAGAGAAGGAACTACATCATGGCTGACCTTTTGTATCGTGATCCCTCATTCCTTGTTCTACTTATGATAACTAGGAAATTCTGTGTATCTCTTTTGATTTTACAAATCTCCCTTAATTCTTAGGATTGTGCATATATCTCATTTGATTATTCATATCATTAATCGATTCAAATTAATCATAAATCAATATTGTAATATCTTGTTAACTTAGTCATCTTCTATAGCCTTATTGAAACATGTAGATATAACACAATTATTTCTTCTGCATATTCTTAATATGGCGTTAGAGTGAAGTCATGCTTTAATTTATTTCATGTGTATGGCCCCACATACCAGATCCAGAGAGAGAGAGAGAGAGAGAGAGAGAGAGAGAGAGAGAGAGAGAGAGAGAGAGAGGGAGGGTATTGAAAGTATCTCACCACCTTTTTTTTTTTTTTTTTTGGTAAACAAGTATCTCACCACATTCATCTATGGGTTTTATTCTATTTTATATACATGTCTCCACTACCTATTAGTTTAGACTTTTGAGTTGAACTTTTTCACACATTGGGACCTAAATTGATTGTCAAGCTCACGCTTCTCCTCATTGATGTTCATAATACTTATTAGTTTAGGCTTTTGAGTTGAGCTTTTTCACACATTGGGACCTTTGATTGTCATGGCCTCCTCACCGATGTTCACAATCTTCTTTACATGGCCTCTCTCCACCACAGCTTCAACGGGGCCTCACCCATCGCCACCGAGACCTTCGACGCCGCACCACGACCTCCAGCAACCCCTCCGCAATGGTCGGCAGTTGTCAAAAAAATCTCCTGCGAGCTCGTCCGAGACCCTTATTTCTTGTTCCAACTTTTCAAGCTTCAAGAAGGCATTTTTAACGGCCACCATCTTCACTCAGGCATCCTCAAAACTCTATAGACCCAACTGCAACCTCAAATTTCGGGTCATGATTGGGGGTCGCGCGACTCCACACCGAGGTTGTGCGAATCCGATTTGAGCTCTAGCACCTCTATTAATGGAGTTTGCAAGAAACAAACAAGAAGATAGAAAGAACGAAAGAAAACTCAGATGGAAAAATTATGGTTAAAGTATCTAATTGGGCTGAAATTGGCAACTTTAAGTAAATCAATAGTAATCGTATTTTCGACAATTTTTTTTTTTTTTTTTTTTCATGGGTAATTTTGAGACAGACACCAATTAAGAGGTACTTTGAGAAAAATGCTCCACTTCAAGAGTTTTTTGAAATTTTTCTCACTTCTTAATTTCTGATGGATTAAAAAGCCATTTAATGACCAGATGAACGACCCATTGGCCAAAAACCCATGCGCACGAATTCAAATGCAGGTCTTTTTTTTTTTTAATACATACTCCTTTTGTTCGATCTTACCACAAGAAAATGCGAAAGCTAATGAATCTTACTATTGAAGTCAAACATGAGAAATCAGATTACTAAAGAATTCAATGAAAAATAATAAAGAGCACGAGAGTTTTGCATGATTTGATTCGAGTGACAATATCTGCTTCATGGAAAAGTTAGTTGCATAAAACTTACTAATAAATTATATATCGTAAAGTTACAATCACTTTCACGCTTAAGTATTTTGCAACCATAAAGTATACCTAAATCAATAATATTTTCCATATATATATATATATCAACCTCACAAACTACCATGAGCAAAATATTTATAGATTGATTAGATCGGATTGACTCCATATATTTTTTAAAATTATTTCTTCAAAAAAATTAATAAAATGCGAGCTATACACTATCTCATCTGCTGCTTCTAAAGGTTAATATCTTAAAATTTGTTACTTTTTCTTACTGTGCATGCACACCCCGGTTCTATTGAATTGAACCACGAACCAATCATCCCTTAATCACAAATGATCGACGACACCAGCCCGATCCGATCCGATCGAGACAGGTCGGGTCCGGCCCGCGTGGGAATATGCCCCCGCTCCCAAGTGAAAAAAGTCGGGAAAAAGATGCAACGTCAAAAGGAGCAGCAAAAATATCCCCTCCCGAATTTTCCCCACTGGGACCACGCAAGCAAACACCACCGGTTTATCCAACGCCCCCGAAAAGTCTGACTTTGACCCAAGGGGGGGACCCACCACGCCAGGCCACCACCAATCAGGGACGACCTTTCCTTCTCGCTCCGTTCCCACTTCACTCCTCCTGAGCTGAACTCTCTCGATCTCTCCCTTTCTCTCGATCTCTCCCGATCTCTCCCCGTCTCTTCTTCCGGCCGCGCGCGATGATGCCGAACCCGTCGGGCCAGATCGGGCGGCCTCCTCGCTGATCGGGCGGCTGCTGCTGCTCCGCCGCCGGCCCGCCACCCCTCCCGCCGCCGCCGCCGCCGCCGCCAGGCGATGCTTCACCACGACCGAGGGGCACCGCCCTACCATGGTGCAAAAGCGCAGCCTCGACATCCTCCACGATCCCTGGTTCAACAAGGTAATTAATCTCCTCGTCGAGTTGAGTTCGTTCGTTCGGCTTCCGGTGCCTGATCGCGCCTGGGGCCGAGACGGTCGCGCCGGGGGGGAGTCGTCGGTAGCGAAGGCGGATTGTGCGGAGCGAGCTTGGTGTCGCCTTGGAATGTAGTGGTGGCGGCGTCTTAATGTTCTGCACGTTTGTTTCGCCGAAGTTGCTCCGACGACTGTCCTCGTTCATGAAGGAACGTTCGGCCGATCACTTCGTTTTTGGCCCTTTCTCATGGCTTTTTTTTTTTTTCCCTTCGTTTGGTTGGTTTTAAGATCGTGTAAGGTTTTCTAGTGAGGTTGGATCTCTTTTGCCGTTGGGAAGGAGCATGGTGTGGGCGACTGCGGGAATTCAGCAACTGAACACGGATTTGTTACTTGGATGGTCAGGGTGGGAGCTGTAGTTACTTGAATTTTCATTTCGATGATGATTTCATTCTCTTACGATTTTAAGGTTTACCATCCAAGGGTTAAAAGTTCTAGTCATTTTCTGTTTTCGAGTAAACCAATACACCGATAGACTGTGGCACTGTTGATCAGATGGTCAGCTGGAGTGGCAATTTCTCAAATTTTCTGTTTGTGGATAATAAATCTTTGGAAGGATTAAATTTTTGTCATTTAGGATCTTAGGTTGATTCAGTTATTAGAGTTGGTGTTTTGATCGTGTTTGTGACTGACACCTTTTGCATTTCTAGGGAACAGCATTTTCAATGACAGAACGAGATCGTCTTGATCTTCGGGGTCTTCTCCCTCCCAATGTCATGTCTTCTGAGCAGCAAATTGATCGCTTTAGTATGTTCTGTCACTTAGACTTCCCTTTCAGAAACTGCTTTGACTCATATAGTTTTGTAAACATTTGTCGCTGTACCTATTCTCATAGAACCATATTTTCATTTCTCAAGTTACTTTGATATTCAAGTTTTCTGATGGGTTTTTCACACTAAATCATGCAAGTTAGATGAGAAGGCCATCTTCAGTAGAATCTGATGATCTAATGAATTATGCCTGGTGGGCACTGTTGTATCTGACCTAATGAAAGCAACGTTACATATTGGCTTCCTGTCAGTTTTATCAAGATTATCTGTAGAATGTACATGATACAAAAGTATAACAAGGCTATTGGAACATATTCTACTTGATTATGATTTCGAGCACCTTACTGAATGCTTCTCCTTGTTGTTAGTGCAATTAGTTGGGATCGTGGTTAATTTTAGCTTCGGATGCTACTAGGATCCAAGTAATCTGTTCTCTAGGGGAACGTATAATCAATATGTAGTTTCTTGTGGTTTTTCCTTCATTTTAAGATAGGGCTTATTTATCTGATCTCAAAATCTGTTATACTACAAATGGATCATGTAATAAGCTTGCTGCTCACCTCCAGAGTTCGGGGTTATTAATGCTTATGCAATTGAGGAATCTTCTCAGGCGTAATGATCCTCAAAGGCAAAGTAACCGTCTATATGGAAGCTTAAGATGTTCACTTTAGATGGGTGTTATATTACGTTGCATGTACATGAAGGCGATGCTTAAGGAATGGAGTGGCTAGGCACCTCTATACGTGAAATAATGCATATAGCTTCCCAACAAGGCTGTTTGCTCCTAGCAGCTGTTTCGTGGAACTTATTTCGAATCACCTATTTGTCTGAGAAACTCTAATAAAAGAGCTTTTGTGCACATCCTTTTAGATTCTGCTTCATTCACCATCCACTATAAAAGCACAAGAAGTCCACTTCAACACTGTGTTCTTGGCTTGCTGACTTCACGAAAGATTTACTAAGGCTATTTTCTCCAAGCAGCTCCTGTTGTGGATATTATATCCACATGGGAAGATTACCTATTTGTCTGAGAAAACGAAATGAACAGTTTTCGGGAACATTATTTTAGATTTTACTTCATTCACTATCCACTATTAAAGCACAAGAGTTCCACTTCAGCACTGAGTTCTTGGCCTTTTGACTTCATGAAAGACATGAAGTTTGCTTTAATAACTATTAATTTTGTTAATACTGGAATCTCCTTGTGGAAAGCAGTTGCATTACATGTTCTTCTTGAATGCTTGAGAGAGGAAACTTTATTGACTATTTAAAAATGAAGATATTATTGATTGGAGGATAATGAAAATCAGCCATATCTGAGCATTGATTATAATCTTGAATGTGCACTGATGATTTTTCTCCTTAATATTAACATTTCTGACTGGATTACTCTTCCCCCAAAATCCAGACTGTATATTCTCAAGTTGGTTCTACCAGCGCTTCAAGCATAGAGAATTGTTTGAGTGGAACGATGAGAGTTCAATGGTTTGAAATGTGGATGGCACAAAAGTGGCAAAATTTTTTGGCTGTACAGCTTGGGTTTCAGGCATGATGGCTATGATATATTTTACTTTGCTTGTGGGCTTGTCTAAGAGACATTTGCGGTGTCATAGAGATTGCAAAGCTAGAAAATGTCTGCTATCTTTAGAAATTGGTTGTTGGGTGGATTAAATTCTCTGATACATTGTTTGACAACATTGATTGTATTCCATGGCGGTACATTGAGACAGCTATTCATTCATTTCCTGTTATTAAAAGTGGTGAACATAAACTTGAACTCCTTGGACGTTCTAAGTGCTATATAATAATCCTACCTTACAAGTCCAGTATCTTGGCAAAAATTCCATAGCTTGAGTTATGGAAAACGGGAGCTGGGTATTGGAGAGGCTCTCCATTAGTTTGTCATCCCCATTAATGTAGCTGGGTTGATAAGATGGATGAATAACCATGTAAACCACCTAGCATATAGCTTAAGTTTCTAACTGTAACTGGACGTTACATTTTTCCAGCACATTGGTTTGCTTATATTATAGTGCCACATTAATTGAGAACTGTATGTCAACAGTGGCCGATTTGAAGAGGCTTGAAGAGCAAGCAAGAGATGGACCATCGGATCCAAATGCTCTGGCAAAATGGCGCATTCTTAACAGACTGCACGACAGAAATGAGACAATGTACTATAAGGTGATTTAATAAGTGGATTGTCTATGTGCACTTGTGTTGATGTTGCTTTTTTTACTAGCAATTGAAGTTTAATATGACATAATTTTGCCTTCTTCCTGCCTAGTAGATATTGCACCTGCTATTTCACTAAATGTTTAGATGGTTAGTGGTAGATGAAGGTGGAATAGCCAACTATGCTGCGCATTGTGTGGGAAGGAAAGTCAAATCTGATCATGACTTTGTATTGTGGAGTTACTGGGTCATTGTAGGTTAATTATTGGAAAGGTCACTGTGATGAAGTTTAGTGCTTTTATGTTACTGGGTTTGTACAATAAGGATCTGAAAAGACACTGAAATCTTAAGCACGAACTAAGCTGTTCCTTATAGATCATGGAGCTTAAGCTTTTTTGTCTCACTTTGGATCTTGACCCTGTTAGATTGAAGGCCAATCTGGTATGTATAGTATAACTTGATTGGTGCTCTTTAGCCTCCAAAAAGAGTTGTTTAACCATAGATATTGGTAGTCTTTATCATGGCATTGTCCAAGGTTTAGCATCCAACCTGTATCATACATTATTGAGATTATGGTGCAGTGCTCAAGTGACCAAGGTATTAAAGTGAGCCTTCATTATTCTTGATTCAACATTTGGCCAAATTCATTTTTCTTGATTAGAACTGTAACTTTCTGCCAAATTGCCCTTCCATGGACTTTGCTAATGAAAAGTAAATTAGCAATAGTACTTGTCATAGGTGAACACTGTTATATTTCTTTCCTGGCAACATATAAAATACTATCCAAAATCAGAAAAATTGTGAAAATGATATATGCGAAATCTACGTGCCAATACTTTATATTATGAAAGTTTGAAGTGTTTAGGACTAGAAAAGTTTAATTGTGTGTGTCGCAAGATTTAGATTAAGCAAAAAGCTAAAAGTAAAAAGCTATCTATCCAGACACGCCTTTAGCTTTTAGGTCTTTGTCCACGTCTCCAACTTGGTTTTAGCATCTATTAACATGGCTTATGGATCTATCATTTGGATAGGGTTTCTATCTGGAATTTGGCCTGTTAATGGTTGGAATGATCTATTTGCTGCAGTTGAATGTGTAACAGATTTTGGTTATAATGCTAGAGACTGTTTCTAGATAGACCTTGTTTGTGGTCTTTCTTCCCACCATTGAGCAAAGATGATTTAAGCATTCAGGTAGTCATCAAAATGCTGGCTAACATCCATTCATGAGAAAATTCTCTCCTATCATTGTGTAAACATTGTCTATGTTCCCAGGAAATTGTTGATACTCTTTGTCTAAGCCTTAAGGGATCAATCAAGTCGAGCACTGCGACCAATTTGTGCTGTTTGGAAATGGTGTCCATGTAGACAACAATATCTAAGATGATACATTCTTCATATGGTGGTGTGAAGACAAATGTATTCACTTGCATGTTGTTGGCCAAAATATCATTATCTGCTGATTTAGCCGGTTGAATCTTTAAATTAGTCAGTTTTGCCTTTTTTAGTAATATACTGGTGGTAGCAAGTATTCTCTTGCACCATACATATAGATGGACTCCATAAAGATTCCCAGAGTATGTATTTAGGTAATGATATGACTTTTTTTTTTTTTTTTTAATATGGACCATATATCTGCTATCACATTACAGTGCTGAGAATGTGAGGTTCTCAGTTTAAGGTCTATCTTATTCCTTTAAAAGCTTATGGCTCTTTCCATTTATCTAAGACTGTGTTTGGCACTTTCAACTGTGCACTTTCTATCACTTCTTACATGTATTAAGCTACTTTCCTTTTGCCCCCTCCATTCATTCTTTTGACCTTGAGCGTGACAAACAGTTCGATAAGATTTGAGTTTTTTAGATCTGAAACCCATTGGAAGTTATTGATTTACTGAAATCAAATTGAGGAAATTGTGCAGTATTATAGCATTTAGACAATAACACATTTAATCACGTAGGGTGTTCAAAAGGTAGCATCTCTCATGACCTGGCTCTCTGGCATTGTTTGAATCATTGTAATTTAATGATTGTCCTGCATTGTTGAAAATGAGATTGTGCTTTGCAATTGCATACCAATAAATAGATTGGAGATTTCCTACACCCTATTGCGGAAAAAACGACTGAGGTAATTGATGTGGAGCATGGACAACCTGGTTTTAATTGTGTATAGAGCTGCTGAAAATTTTTACTGAAACTTTCTGTAATTAGTTGATGCACATTGTTCTTTCCTTTCTGCTTGAAGAGCTGGAACTGATAGTAGGGACAAGCTCCACTGTACAGATCATTGCAAGTATGGAAAATTAATGCGATTGCGTATGTTTGGCGTCCATTCATGGCTTCCACTAAATCTTAAATGAATTCTAGGGTAATTAATGCGATTGCGTATGTATGGTGTCCATTCATGGCTTAACTGGATCTTAAATGAATTCTGGGGTTAAGAACATTCAATTAATTGACAACTGGTGTTAATTGACCCCTTCTGTCAAACAAGAGTTTCAAACGAGCACCCTTTTTATAGTTGATTTCTATGCCTTCATCAAAAGGCCTGGTGTCGTTAGCACAGTTTCTTGGCTTCTTGTCAAGGTACTCCACCGCAAATAAGTTTTCTATGCATCTCACTGCTTTGGATTAGAGCATCCAATATAATGGTCCTGGTCTAACTTGGTCTAGTACTTTAAATTATATCATTCTCTTATGAAATACTCCGTTCAAGCTATTTTATCACTTATCATGGGTGAAGATGCTCATGTGAAGCTGCACTTAGACTGATGATCTTGCAACATACCCTTCAAACAGGTTTTAATTGCAAATATTAAGGAATATGCACCTATCGTGTATACACCCACTGTTGGTCTTGTGTGCCAAAATTATGGTGGCTTGTTTAGACGACCAAGGGGAATGTACTTCAGTGCTGCGGATCGTGGTGAAATGATGTCGATGGTGTATAACTGGCCAGCTGAGCAGGTCTGTGGCATTTTCTAATCATTCTCTCTGAATATTCTTGTTATTCAATTTTATAAGTCAATGTGCCTTGCGATCAGTTGCTCATAGTCATGTCTCAGCCCCATCTCTTTGAAGAGTGCCACCTTTTCTTTGCCCTATTCGTTTTATGGTTCTCTTGCTGTTGCCATATGGAATTTACTCTATCATGGAGTAATCTGCACAAGTAGGTTTATTAAAGTTATAATATCTCCTATACTTTTCCTGAATGTATTTTTACAAATGAGCTCTGTCCCCCCCCCTTTTCTCTCTCTTCTCTCTCTCTTCCTCTTCATAAGCTGTATTGAAGAGACCTTGGGACCGAGAAATAATCATGAGAAGATGGAAGTTTTATTAGGACACCCCAGGTCCCACTACCACATGGTATTTCCTTCTCTTATTTGTAGGTCCACATGGATTCGAGTGAGTAGCTGCATTGGTATTAGAGCTGGACCTCCACTTGATCAATCCTGTATCACTTCTAGGATGTTTTTGCAAAATTTGTTGACCTTTGTCGGTTTTTCTTGTGATCAAGAATTGAAGAATGAAGTTAAAAATGAATCTCAGATGTACATAAAGCCTTTTTTCCCCTCCCTTCATGCTGTAATTTGGTGGCATAGATCAGTATTTAGTTTTCTTTCATGTTAGTTTTTTAAGCTGCTTGTCTCTTATCAGGTCAAATAGGGGTAACGTCACCAGTGTGAGTGCTAAAAAGGTCCTTTATGCAGGTTGACATGATTGTTGTCACCGATGGGAGCAGAATATTGGGTCTTGGAGATCTTGGAGTTCAGGGAATTGGAATTGCTATAGGGAAGCTAGATCTGTATGTTGCTGCTGCTGGAATAAACCCTCAAAGGGTATGTGCATATCGCTTCCATGCCAAGATAAAAAATATTATGTCTGACAATAAATTAGCACTATTCACCTAACCAAAGAGAAAAATCTGGAATTTGGAAACACTTTTCATCCTTAAAAAATATTCTGGTTAGGCATTTGAGACTCTTGGTTTTTATGAGGTTAAATAGGGAAATATCACCGCTCCAGGTCCTTTGCGGAGCATAATATTGGGTCGTCCTTCAAAATATCATTGTTAGGTTTTTGAGACTCTTGGTTTTATCAGGTTGAATAGGGTAATATCACTACTACGAGTGCTAAAAAGGTCCTTTCTGCAGAGCATTGGATCTTGGAGGTCCAATGTTCATCCTTAGAGAATCTCTCTTAACTCTGATTTTTCTTGAGAAAAGATTAATGACCCTTTGTTAGTATGATGCAAATGTTCTCTCTTAGAATGTGAGATGTATGAGTTAATTTAGGTATTCTTTCAAGGAATCAAAAATTGATGACTCCAGTCAAAGTCATGGCATTCATTTGGAGAGCTTGATAATCCTGTTGGCATAAATTCTTCTCAATTCTTGTATCCATCTTGTTATACTAATCATAATTCTTGTTGTTAAAGTAGTACTTCTGATAATATATGCTAGTACTTGCTTAATTGCTGATGAGTCGCGAATCGCCATCTTTTTACTCTAATGTAGTTTTCAAGATTTACTTTTCATCACCTTGTCATTCTCAGTTAACATTTTAACTGACTGCTTTACATGATAAACTTGGTGAAATTCCATGCTTGAAGACATTCTTTTCTGACTTCAGGTACTTCCTGTAATGATTGATGTTGGAACTAATAATGAGAAGCTTCTTGAAGATCCAATCTGTAAGTTCTGTTGTCACTTCACTGGATCTTTACAGAATATCATTGATAAATTAAAATATTATTAATTCACGCTGCAAGATGTTGCAAGTGCTAAACAAAAATCTTATCTATTTCCAAATGAGACAATACAGCTACTCCACTAGACTCATCCTAAATTATTCACTGTCTTGTCATTCCTTGAGTTTGATTATGCTTTCATGTTTTATTGTCATGCTTTGTTAGCGTGGGAGATCGATTGCATGCGCAGTTGTGTCCCTATCATATTTCATGTAGATAAAGTATTAAATAAGCGGTGTGAGGCTCCTTTGCTAGATAAGCATTCAATGTAATAAAAGATGTTAGATTAAGCAAACTGACTTCTTACTGTTGAGATGAAGAGAAAGCTCCCATGTGAATTCTAATGCTGTTGTTGAGACAGTGAGTGAGCATAATTTGTCTGCAGCATCTATTTTCTTGGGTAACTATGATTCAGACTTGTTTTCCTAGTAATTTGAGAGAAAAGCTGACATTGGCTTGTTTAATCTTTTGGTAAGATATGCTGCTTTTAGTTTCTGAGTTAATATTTATTTTACTGCTGTGGTTGCACTTTTGAAGAATGACAACATATATCAGGATGAAGCAAGTAGATATGAGACGATGAAAATAAGTTCTTGCAGCGAATTTTCTCTAAGCTGCCTTCTTTTTTTATTTTTATTTTTAAACTTTTCAAGGTTAAACAAAATTCTATAAATAAAGGGTACTAAGGTGGGTTTTGCCACTACCCAAAACGGCTTTAGAGGGGAAGTCTCCCTTGTACAAAAAATTAGGAGCAAAGAGACCATCTCAGTCTTTGCTATAAGGCGCATCTAGAATGCATGTTACAACATGAGTTCCAAAGGCATCCAATTTCTCTGACCACAAAAGGAAAAAGAAAAAAAAATTGAAGACCCTGGCATTTCAGTCTTGAATTTTAATTATTAACTGTACTTGGACAATTAATTCCTCCAAAAGCATCATGCAATGCATTTTTATGAGCTATGGTCATGGTTTTTGCTAAGAAGAAAGATATGTGGATAGTTTTCAGGAAATTATGCATGATAGTCAATATTGACCTATCTAGGAGGCTCCATGTATTGTAATGGTTGTTGCTGAAGCTCTGGCTGAAGGTGCATTTTTTCTGAAACTATGCGTTCTTTTCTGTTTGAAGCTTACTAGAATTTGATTTCTGAACCTTTTTTTTTTTTTTTTTTTTTTTTTTGTGTTACAAATTCTGAAGCTCGCTAAAAACAAGTTGAGCAAATTGATACATTTAATTGGCCAAAGAAAAAACTTGTATGCATTTTGTATGAGGTTTCCAAGTCTGTCCATATGCATGGTCACATGGTGTATAGCCACTTCATCTTATTTAATATTATCTTCAATTGTTTTTGTGTCAAATACTATTTGTCACCCCCTTTTGGATTTCTGCTTCTGTATTCAAGTACATGTACATTTGGTTCAGTTTTCATGTGAAGAACCAACGTGGACACTTTTGTTTTATCAAAATAGACTTGGGACTCCAACAGCATCGTCTTGATGGAGATGAATATATCGCGGTAATTGATGAATTTATGGAAGCAGTGTTTACTCGCTGGCCCAATGTGGTTGTGCAGGTACTATCTGTACTTATCCGTACTTATCCAAACATATTGAAGCTAGTGAAAGAAACAACATCATTATAATTTCTTTCTGAAGAAATAACTCTCCATGTAGTTTGAAGATTTTCAAAGCAAGTGGGCTTTCAAGTTATTGCAGCGCTACCGAAACTCCTACAGAATGTTCAACGATGATGTCCAGGTAATTCACCAGTCCTTATCTGTATAGTCACGGTGCCCACATCACCTTGATCCATATTTCAAAATGGATATTGAATATTGGATTGCAATCCAATTCTGTTAATATATGTGCTCATTATATCACAAACTCCAAACTAAAATAGCACTGGGCAATGTGGAGACTGATTCAAGCTTGTGCATGGTCTGCAAAAGCTTGTGCGGACGAGCATTTACTCTGGTTCCTCTTTTTACTATTCCTTGTGCCGGTGGAGACTTTTTACTTCAGTTGAATTTTAATTAATTATCCTTTATGCCATCAATTGGAGAGGAGCTTCCAGAAGGATTTAGAGAGCACAAGTTCGATGTCTATCTAAAGATGGCACGATTTTGGAGTTGGGAAATAGTTTCTGATCATTTTTCCTGATCGTTCCCTTCCTTCTCGTGAAATATACAGTACTTAACAATTAAAAAGTTTTTGTACTTTGCCAGTGCTCCCACTCTATCAAGTTTTGTTGCACAATGCATTTTCTGGTCTGTATGGGACAGTCTTATTTTTGAGAAAGAGATACTGGTTCTCATAATTTTGTGAAATGCGAGTTTAAAGAGGAAGGGACTCAAGAAAGCTTGGGAAGTTCATGCACTGATATCAAGCAGGTCAAAGAGTGTAACTTATCATATTGGTCACTTGCTTTAAGCCAATGAGTTAACCACAAGAAAGGCCGATGTTTCAGTTAAGAATGATTTGGTTCTGTGAATGAGATGCTAATCTTTATAATGATTTGTTTCTGGGAATCGAGATACTAATTCTAACACTACACAAAAGGTTGCGATTGATTGCCTAGTCTATTAGACTCCAGTAAATTCGTCCCTGGATTAAATTTGATGAGCTCTCTTTTCCAGAGAAAATTTCACTTTGAAGCATCAAACGGTTGCAAGATATTATTGAAATAGAGTTGCAGGTCAGGTGATGTCTGTGGGTTTTAAGGTAGTGCTTAGAGAAAGGAAATAAGGAAATATGACCTCTGTCATGAGAAACAAGCTCAGTTAGGTAAAACCTTAAGAAAAGCACCAGTACTTTGTCCTATGAAAAACTTTGGTTGACAGGCCAATAGGTTCAGTTCAAGTACAGTAAAATGTAGACTCGATGAATTTCTATTTGACATTTTCTTTGTACCTATTCCCAATTATTGTGATTGACATTTGCAACCTGCTCCTATACAAAGTTAGAGAAAATATGCATTGATTCTTGTACCTGGGCATTTGTTCTACTTTGCTGTTGGGACCTACTTCCATCCTTGCTTATAGTCTCAAGAAAAATGTAATGGCAGGGAACAGCAGGAGTTGCACTTGCTGGTCTTTTAGGAGCAGTTAGAGCTCAAGGAAAGCCAATGATTGACTTTCCAAAAATGAAAATTGTTGTTGCTGGTGCTGGAAGGTCAGTCTCACCCCTTTTCTGAGTTTTGTAAATAGAGTTCACTCATAAGGTCTGTCTGACCTTGGATGCAACAGTATATATTTGGGTTCTGTTGAGTATTACTGTATATAATTTTCTTTTTCAAAGGATTGCTAATGGGTAAAGTTCAGTAATGTCTTGAATAACAAGAAACTAAGGCATTCAGAATTCATTTTCATGGTTCATGAAATGTTGCTCAGTAAGTGCCATGAGGGCTCTTGTTGACATTGTCCTGTGTATTTCAGTGGCAGTTTATATCGCCATTCTGCAAACTGTTAAAATTCTGAAGTTTTCTTTTCCATCACCTTTTTGATGAAAAAAACTTACCTTCATCTTGACGCTTGGAAAATCCAGTAGGGGCTAGTAACTTCTGTAGCTTTGTGCAGAAGCGAGTTTTCTAGTGTACTAATGGTGAAGTGGCTATAATTACTGGGGCCAGCAGCCAATTTACAAGCTTACGTTAGTATATGGACTTCCAACGAATGGCTTTCAAAGCACTCAGCAACCCTGGGATATACAATCGAATTTAAGAAAGGGACAGGCACATCATAAGTCCTAAAACTGATTCCCCAAGTGCATTAAGTCCTAAAACTTGCATAAATTGTGGAATCAAGTATCTCCATTTGGTCCATTAGTTTTTGGATGACCAAAAAACCTGATGTGAAATCTTTTCTATTATTTTCACTATGCTGTGGTCTAGTTTTGAGGACATGTTTCTTGTTTTAGTATTCAACGCTCTTTTGTTATCAAGTTTGTAGAATTGGGAGTCTTATTGCTCTCTCTTTCAGGTGAAAAGCTAAGAAAAAGGACCAGATTTCACTTGAATCATCTCCTCATATTCTCTTCTATTGAAGGGGTTCACTACTCTTCTGAATCTATTTTGCTGATGTCTTTTACTTCTTGAGTATCTTAAACGTTAAGTATGCACCCAGAAAATCCTTTGGTAACCCATTCCCAGGACTGGCTAATAATAGATTTGACAGAAAAAAAGATGACGTTTTTCAGATAACTGTAATTATTGTAGAGAGAGAGAGAGAGAGAGAGAGAGAGAGATGGGAAATCGATGTTCTCTTGGAATTAGTCTCACTGGCATTTCAATATTTTGAAAGTTCCTAATTGAAAAGCTCTGAGAGAAAGAGGAAGGGAGAAAACAGAGGGAGAGGTAGAGGGGTTGAGCAATGATAAACCGCTGCTGAGCAAAGAGCCATGTTCTTCCAATGGACCTATGCCAGTGTCTGGATGGCTGCTGCTGTTGTGCAACCTCTCACCCTCTTTCAAATTAGTAATAAATTATTTGAAAGTTTTAGCAATTCATTGCACTTCAGATGTAAGTTTTTGGACATCAAATGCACTTATCCCATTAAAGAAAAGCTTAAGGAGAGTGTTAAATTGTAGGATTCTGGTACTATTTTCCTTTTGCATAGGTACTATGTTGAACATTTTAGTTACATTCTGGACATGATTCTTTTTTAAGAGCTAAATAATTTGCCAACCTTTCTGGTGACATAAAATCTTTTGCACTCATTGAGCTGCAAACCCTTTTTAGGCAGTTATCTTTTGTATTCATGGCCATTGTGGGCAGACCATTGCTCAATGTGAATACAGACGCTTCTTCAAGATATATACATATATGGATTATTAAAAAGGACTCATTTGCTGCATGTTTAACACAAGTTATCAAATCTTCATGCTGGTGCAGCGCTGGAATAGGTGTTCTTAATGCTGCTAGAAAAACCATGGCAAGGATGTTGGGAAATACTGAAACTGCTTTTGCCAGCGCAAGTAGTCAATTTTGGGTGGTTGATGCCAAGGTTAGCAGTGGCATTTATTTTTGTAATTTTTGGAGTTTGATAGTTCTGGACAAGGCTACAGTTGCATTTCTTGATGTAGAAATTGACAAATGAAAAAAAGGGGCCTGGAATTCTATGGCAACAAGGAAATGATAGTTTGACGGGTCTCGTTTGGCAGAGTCTGTGCACTATTTAGCATATGATAGATTACTTCTGCGATAGTCATTCTATTATGTGGGGATAAGTAAATTTTTTATAGTTATTTACACTTTCTGTAGAAAAATCTTTTGGTTTAGTGAAGATCAAATTGCAAGAAACTGTGAAAAGGGATAAATAGGTGTATGCATTGCATTTATCCTTATCAAGATCCAGTTGCAAGATCAAAAGAATAGCCTCTGAGAAATGGACCGTATTAGGCATCAATGCCATGCATATGTGCTTTATATGCGCTTAGTTTAGTCCTGTTGTCCATTCATCGTAGGAGCATTTGATCATGGAGAATGGAATCTATTTACCCTAATGGCTACGAAACCTCTTAAGGTGTTGTCTTAAAATTTAGTTGACATTGTAGACTGAATTGTGAAGTACATGTTATTACTGATGGAACCTTGTAAATTGAGAAATTTAAGGAGCTTTCCACCATTTTCTAACCTGGTATGTGAACATTGAAAGTAAAGCATGTACTCACATCATTTAGTATTAACAATTTGGATCAAAATTTTCAGTTTACTTATAAAGTGTCTAGGCTTTTTACTGTGCCTGGAAACTGGCCCTGCTAAGTTCCCCCTTCTCTTGTCCATGGCTTCTTTTTTAGTATACATCATAAAGTTGTGAAGTGTAAACTCACACGGATGTTCTTTATCTAGATGACAAGACTGAAGAATGCCTGCTTAATTTTCTAACTGGAGAAATGTTGACCTATTTAATCTGACTAGACATATCTTTGCTGATCTAAGAATTTTTCTGTTGTGTATTTACTTTCTCAACTTTTGGTCTCTTTACTTCTGGTTTTTGTAGTCTTTTTATATCCATGAATTAGTCATTGCAGAATGACTGCTTCTGTGGTAGTTGTTATAGCATTATTGGTTAATGCATCTTTTTCTTCGATTTGACTTTCTCATTCCACATTTCAGGATAAGATACGTTTATGACTTTTCTCTTCTATGTGCATGTAGGGTCTAATCACGGAGGAGCGTGAGGATATTGATCCAGAGGCTCGGCCATTTGCAAGAAAGGTTAAAGAAGCTAATCGTCAAGGTTTGAGGGAAGGCGCATCCCTTGTAGAAGTGGTTTGTATCATTACTCTGTATAATTGTGCAACAAGCATGATAGGCTGTGCTGAGTTTATCTGCTATTTACATCCTCACAATGATGTCAGATTTTTCTCCATTCAAAAGTTCGTCCTTTGTCCTTTATCATTCGTTGAAAATATCCTTTTGTTCTGGTACTCCTTCCTAGCTTTGACATGCCTGGAAAATGATTGAGATTGAGCAATGGAGGGTATTGAGCAAGACCACCCTTGCTGTATCTTTTAGGGCCAATTCTGCTTTCCTGTTGGAGATTTCCTACTTCCTGCCAAAGTTCTATGTCAACGTTGTCCTTTAACATTACAAGAGATTTTCATCATAAAGATTGCAAATCTGATAATCATACATAGGGATTTTCCCTTCATGAAAATATCTATCTTTGGACAATTGACTTTGATTATGGCGACTGTTCTTCTCATGATCTTGCCAGGTGCGAGAAGTCAAGCCCGATGTGCTACTTGGATTATCTGCTGTTGGGGGCCTTTTTTCAAAAGAGGTATGTAACTTTTTGCCTTATAGATTAGTTTCCTAGGTTTATGTGTTTGGTATCTCTTTAATTAACCTAGGGCAGTTCGACTAGAACATCCTAAGATAAAAACTTTTAAACCAATGAAGAAGCTGTTAAAGTTTTTACAAACATGCACTGGCTGACTGCAAGGTGCAATTATGGTGGGCCCATACCTCCTAGTCACTGGGTGTTCCCTTGAAGTTTAGTTTGTGTATCTGTTTTTCTTATTATGTGAAAATTCAAATACAATCCCTGGCCCTAAAATTCTAGGCCTGCCGTTGCAAACATGATGGGTTTTTCTCTTCCAGCAGATGAAAATACTCTCTAAAATCGGTAGGCTAGAACTTTATTAATTAAAAGAAAATGATGATACTATGAGCTAAAAAGGTCACGTAAAAACTTATACCATCAGTGGCTTGATTTACCTGCTGTTCATGATAAATTCTGCTTCTGTTGGTACAAAAAATCTGCTGAAGCAGTTGCTGTGGTACAATGTTGGGATATAATACTCAACAAAATTGAGATTGTTGACTGAGTTTCTAACACTTCTATCAGATAAATTTGGCTGTATCAAGTTGTCTTCTTCATTTTTCAAAGAGAACGGCCAAGAAGATTGTAGTCCTCTTGATGGACTGTGTATAAAGAAGTCAGGATGTCTTTCACATGGGTGAACTTGTAAAAATACATCTAACCAGATGCACGGTCTTTCTTGTGACGCTGGAGCTGTCTGTAGCATATTAGTTAAAGATGAAAAATAAATTAGTACATCATATGATTTCAGTACCTAAAAGGTTCATTTGACCACTCCAGAATTTGAATGGACAGTCTCTTAGATTCAGTTTATTGGCATTTTAAGGCTGACCTTTATTTCCTATACAAGATTCAAATCAACTATCGAAAACATTGGTTATCTTTCAGGAGTGGAAATTGGCCTGATACACGTTGCTGCTTTCTGGCTTTTAAGTCCATTCTTGATATATGACCAAAGTATCTCGTCTACAAGTTCACATGGATATAATCAAAACAAAAAATCAGTTCGCATGTGAAGTTTGATATCTTGTTGAAGCAGTACCATCAACACTGTTGTCCCCGCACTTTATTTTATTTTATTTTTTATTGAGGGAATGTCAGATCGTTTGCCTCACAGTGATCACTAGAAAACGCTGTCCTTGGACATATTTGGTTTACACAATCTTTCCTTTCACTGGAGTTTGCTTGTTCACATGGCTTTAACCCATGGCCCTCTACGGTGGAGGAACCATACTGCTATTTTGTTCCACCATTGTATGTGGTGCAAAAATATGAGGAAAATCATTTGTGTATAAAAGAAGGTCACTCAACAATTTTAATGTTGTCAAGCTGCTGTTAGGCGACTGCCTATTTTTCGAAGAATTCTATTACAGGAGTTAAGATATTGAATTGCTATATATTTTAAATGACATCAATGTTGTGATGCATTGACCTTTCATCAGGTATTAGAGGCTATGAAAGGGTCAACATCCACAAGACCAGCTGTTTTTGCTATGTCAAACCCTACCAAAAATGGTGTGGATTTTTCTGTGTTTCCATATTCTCTTGCATGATAAAGTTGTGCCACCATTGCTTTTCAAGACTTTAATTCCTCTCTCTTTCTCTTAGCCGAGTGTACTCCTGAAGAAGCGTTCTCTATCATTGGGGAGAATGTTATATTTGCAAGTGGAAGTCCCTTCAAAGATGTAGATCTCGGTGGGTACTAAATGATTCTGATTTATCGTTTATATTTACTTCTAGCACTATTTCATGCTTTCTCTACATCAGATTTTCCACAGACCTGCCTCTAATTCGCACCATGTTCATTTATGGATAGAAGCTTTTTTCCTGTTTTTCTTTTAGGTAATGTCAGATGGTTCCCATTTTTTTTTCCCGGAAGGAGGATTTCTTTCTTTTTTTTTCATGCTTCTCTGGTATTCTTTCATGTAGAATAATATTTACTGAGTATGAGCTGTTGCAATATTCATAGTTTCTGCTAATGGTTTTCAATGAATTTGACACGAATCCTTATGGGGTTCTGCCACATGCTTCACGCTTTTGAATTTGGCTACAACTCATATATATACAAAGTTGAGCACATTAGAACTTTCTTACTCAAGGAGGTATTCTCGGGAATAGTTAAAGAAAGGGAAGAAATGTTTTGGGAGAAGAAACTAAAAAGGCAAGCATTTGTGATCCACATTTTGGCTGAATTGATATACGGGAAATCTCAAATTGTTTTATGTTTTGCTTTCCTATGATGTTACAATTTGCTTGCTTGCTTCTGGCTGCTTCGTCTTCTTTATGGCGTGGAACTCTAAATAAACTCGGGTTCTTGGAATACCTGCATTTAAACTAATGGACCAGGTCAGACATAGACTTGACTGTTGGGTGAGTGGCCTAAACATGAAATTGTCTACACTTGTGGTGCGAGGATCAAACTTGTCTTATGTGCCTAATCATATATACAAGTTTGTTCCTGGACTGCGAGGCCAACTCCCTGAGTTTAATTTGCTGCCTGAGTTCTCCGAATGCTCCTCCATTTCAGATTTTAGATTGCAAGATGCATATGTAACCTGGATTTACAGTTTGTATTAGAATCTTGTTCAATTGATCTTTCAGATTACTTCTGTTTACCCAGGCAATGGTCAAATCGGGCACTGTAACCAGGGAAATAACATGTATCTTTTTCCGGGGTAAGCTTTTCAGTCATGATCTCTTCGAGAAATTCTATCTGACTCATTGGGTTTGAAAATTTTTCTGATGGTGCATATTATTTTTCAGTTTTTATTTTCCTTCCTTCTTTTGGCTTACTATTTGTTATGTTTTTTTTTTTTTTTTTTGAACAGAACTATTTGTTATGTTGACACACTGTTTTCTTACTCTATCTATTTGCCATATATGCAGCATTGGGCTTGGCACAGTTCTCTCTGGATCAAGGATTGTCTCTGATGGCATGCTACAGGCTGCTGCAGAATGGTATATCCCATACTTTCCCTATAATAGGTTCAGCAGCCAAAAAATATATCAGGGCATCTTTCCATCGACTTATTAGTGTAGATATCAACGGATGTTTGCTTAAGACCTAAGAGAAGCTACATTATGTCTGGTCATGATGGTCTTGGGAAAAGATAGGACGAAGCCCCACCCTCTGCACTCTGAGTGCATTCTTTTGGAAACAAGAAATTCTCTTTCATATTTATTAATTAAGGAATATTTAATAACATGACTTGGATGTTGGAAAAGCTGATCTTTTATTTTTCTTTTGCTTTTTTATGGTGTTTCCAATGTAATTGCAGCTTGGCCGCTTACATGACTGAAGAGGAGGTCCTTGGAGGGGTGATATATCCATCAATATCTAGGTTGTCATGATTTCTTATCTGGATACTTCCTTCTTGATGCTTAACTAGTACTCCATGTTGAGCATCTATGAGAATGCTTCATTAACACTTTCTGTCTCTTCTTATTTGACTCTGAATGCAGCATTAGAGATATAACAAAAGAGATTGCCACTGCCGTGTTAAAAGAAGCTATAGAAGAAGATCTAGCAGAAGGATACCGTGGCATGGATGCACGAGAACTTAAAAAACTCAGTCGGGCATGATCTCTTTCCATACCTTATTATGAAAATGGATATACATACTTCATATTGCTGATTATCTGTCGTCAAAAGATTCATCTACAGTGTTTGCAGCTAATTTGCCTTGTGCTGACAGTTTGTGTTACCAAGCATTTAATGTACTGTGTGTATGGATTTTATCTGAAGCAAGAATTTAGAAGAAGTGTGATATGTAGAGTTAGATGATTTGAGTTTGAATGACTGTTGAGCGTCCTGAGACGAGATCACTTGGTATTGATTCTTGCGAGGTAGAAAAGGTACCTAGGGTTTGCTGATGGTAGTTTCCTGCTAAAAAGAAAGATCAAAATAGAAAGCACTGGGGTGCTCCTTTCCTGTCCCAAAACCTCAGTGCTTAGCAGTCCTAGAACGATATTATCACTTTTCTTCAGCTTTTATCGTTATTGCCTACTATTGAATTTCTTTTGGGCGCATTTTTACGTTCTCATGCGATGAAACATTTTCTATCCACAGGAGGAAATTGCAGAGTTTGTGCAGAACAACATGTGGAGCCCAGACTACCCATGTTTGGTCTTTAAGGATAATTGATTCGTATCCTTCTCACGCATAAAGACATACAATCGAAGCTGATGACCGACATGCTGTGAAGTGCGTAGTACATTTTTTTGGCATCGGGGTGAACGAGTCGCAGGGCAGGTCAACTCTAAGGATCACCGTACTAAGTATCAATAGTACCAACTCAAATGTCTTGCTGTTTGGCTGATTACCCCCATCCAAGTCTCGCCATTCCATGATAGTAATCATATCCTGTTGGCGCGTTGAAATTGTAACTGTGTATGCACTTAATTGTAGAGAAGTGAGTAAAAGCATAGACCACGCGAAATTAATATGAGAAGATATGTTGATGCTGCTTCAACAGATTATATGTCCAGATGGAGAAGAAGTATGTGGAATGCTTCCTTCTTTCCAAGCTAGTCATCTCCATCGCTATCTTGCGTTTACTGGAGACGTTCCCTCTTAATTTGTTCCAACTCCTTGGCATACAACCAAGCATTACTTATGTGCTGCTAATACTTTTTACTCCCACAGATTAACATGATTTGCGGGCACTCCATTTAGTACTTCTGTTCCTCCCTACCACCTTTGCGTAGGTCAATCGGTCATTCATTTGCTCTCTCTACTTGTATACTTAATTATACGGCAAGAGAGGTATGGGCCTGAAATTAATGAACAGTCAGATCATCGTCAATAAACTAGCTGCGATTGAGGGGGAGAGTGAACTGGAGAACCACGAATCGAGGCTATTTGAAAAGTTATAGAGGGAATTGGGTAGTGCATCAATACTTTAGTCCTTTTGCTTATGTTCATTCTGTCGTCTTAACTTTTAGTTCTAAAGACTCAACTAGAACTTTCGCATTGTCAATTCTTCCATGGGAAAAAGTATATGTGATTTTCAAACATAGTGCTATTCTATTTAGCCGTTTTGAGTTCGTTATATAATGGTATGCCTCTTCGTAAATAAATTCTCACTAGCCATGGTATGTTAGTTCGCCTTAGATAGTTCATCAATCATCGATCGATTTCCCAGTGGTTTTCTAGCCTTCCACGTGGATCTCAAGTCAAGGGTTACCTCGTTGAACATTGAAAATGAGACATTCCGCAACGCAAGGAAGGGAAGAGGTTGATTCCATGTTTCAGAGCAACAGCAATTTGATGCATATCGTCATACCTAGCAGATCATATATTATCATTTGATTGAGTGGGAGGAGAATTCATTGATCGCAATGTCTGTGGGATAACAAGCAATAATGAACTAAAAGAATCAATAAATCACTAGGCTCAAGCGAGGTCTAAGCAATGCAATATGCCGTTATGGTAAGATGATCTCTGCCGTTCGCGGCAGTACAAAACCATCAGATATTGCCCAAGCTATATGCTTGATCTTTCCAAATAAGACTACCATTGGTTCACAATGATCTTCCATTCTCTTGATTTGACTGCTCTGTTCTGACAAACAAAATGAACAAACAGCATTACACCCAAGGCAGAGTCATGCTAATAGTCAATTTACATCATCAAACATTAGTCTATTAATTTCGTCGATAGGAAAATCAGATAGGGGTTCTATGGGCAATTCGTCTCCCTCTCCCAAAGGACCGGATATTGATGGATCTCTAGTAAATTCATCTGCAAAAACGGGAGCGAAAACGTTAGCGTACACTGCTTGATCTTTCTCATATGTACTCTATGAAGGGATCAATAACACATTCCATATTCTTTTTAAACCCAGTCTTAAAAGGCAGGAGAAAACATTTCAGCTTTGCAAAATGGTGGAACCGTGGAAAGAAAAACCAAAGATGTTTATACCATCATCACGTCACAAAGTCACCAGATACACCGTTACATATTCTGGTTTCTACTAATTCTAATTAAGTGATAGGCTGACAGCATTCTCTAGAGGAAGCCACTTCAGTCCAGAAACATCTGGTGGTACCACGAACAGCCAAAAGGACAATGCAAGGCTTACCAAAGAGTGTATTTAAGGATGTTGGAGGAGGGGTTGACAGGAAGTTGAGGCCAATATAAAATGCCAAAGCCAATGCAACTGTCACGACAATATAAGTTGGCACAGCCAGAGCCCAATATCTGCAAGGGGCCAACGTAGTGAGATCTAAAGGGGAAAGCATATCACTTGAACCATCCACATGAAGTTGTTAAAGAACACTAACACAAGCACAAATTTGCTCAAATTACCCAAAGATAGTCTGATAGTATATCACGTGTTTGAATTACAAAGAAAAACTACGCTCACTGTTTTCCCTTTATTTGTACATTCAAACATAATTACTGGTTGAAATAGGTCAACCTTCATCGCATTCGTAGAAATAGGAATTGAAATTCGTGCTGAACACTGGTCTTGCCAAATAACTCATGTGGAGAACCTCATCTCACATTCAAGAAACAAAAAACTTGAAGTTCAAGAAATATAAACTAGGCACAAGGATTGGCTTACTTACCTGCTAGGATAGTAATAGATCCCAACAGCATGTAGCCAATGCTCAGGAACATATGCCCATGTAAAGAAAATAACTGCACGAGATAAATTGTGGAGCTCTCCAAGTAAGGGTGGAATTTCTCATAACAAATTCTTCTAATCCATTCAGAGAGGCATCTCGTGTCTCAAATTAATATGGAAAAGACCTCTCTAAAAAATTACAGTACTAATTCTAGCAGTCAGAATTGGAATTTTCCGAGACCTTTTCATAAGGAATTCTCAGTATTTCAATAGTCAATCCCATATTCCAAAACCAGTCTAGATCATCCTATACTCTTGACAAACATGTCACAGGCATCTATAAGTACCTTTGTCAACCTATCAAACAGATTAGCTACAACCACTTCTTAAATTTGCCTTCATGATGTTGTGTGAAGCCAAACTATATAATAATACTACCAGGTCTGTCATAGGCAACTAGATGTTCCATGCAAGTATCCACCCAAAAGAATCACCAAAATTATCCAGCAAAAATGTCCATATGTTAAATTCATGAGTCCTCTGTTTGCAAATTGAGGAATTCTTAAGAACTGTTCTTTTAAAAGCCAAAAGCATTTATATGGAAAATTTACTAGATCAACCAGATGATGACTGATGACATCCTTAACTCCAAAAATCTTAAGACTAGTGGAGGATGCCCCAATGAGCACAAAAGCAACATGAAATAACTACTCCTCTGTGTTCCAAAGAATTGATCACATTTGCATACTCCTAGATTAACATGAAAATAAAACCAAAGTGCTGCAGTATATTTCTGAAGCATGAGTGGTGGACCTGTAGCCACAACAGTCGTGATAGATCCTACAAAGCCATAGACCTCTGAAGGTTTGGGACCATGTTCTCCAGACAATCCAAAGCCAGAAGCTTTATCATCTGGATCTGAAAAGGAAACACTTGCTCGTTTCTTCTTTGATAGACTGAGAATTCTCCTTGGACTGCTAACTGAATGAGGTTCTTCCATGGCTTCTTTCAGAGTTTCGTTCTTCATGCATCGAAGAGTGCCGATACTCTGGCCAAGTAAGAATAAAAACATGCTAAATGGATGTAGACTCCAACAAAAGATCGGGTGAACTTGGGAAAATTTTGTCAATGAGGAAACCGAAACTCAAAAAAAACAGAGACTGGTCTCAATTTAAAGCACTCATTATAAATCCTTCAACACGAGATAATGCAAAATAAACGAAATGGGAACTGAAAAAGGCATTTCTACCTTTTCCCCTTACTACATAAGTTGAATGCCATCAAAATTCTAGTATAAAATGAGCCGCAACTGAGAAGACCAAAAGCTTTTTGATGGGTGCCACCGCTGATGCCATCAGCATGTTTTAGTTTTTTAATGTTTGAAAAGTTATAAAAACAAAAGAGGTATATAAGGCAGCAAATTCAGAGAAGAAAAAGAGAGAGAGGACAATGTGGAGAATTCAGGGGAAAAAGAGACAAAGGTGTATCGCATCTTTTCCCGCGACAGATTCACGACGACAACAGAACTAGGAAATGAATCGAATCTACATTCCGACCACTTCGACATTCTCCGTCTTCCATGCTGCTAACCCTCGGTGCACCGACTATCTACCCAGACACTTCAGCTAGCATCAACAACTAAATGTACTTGCTTTCTCGACTCTATCAACAAATCGACTCCCACAGCATTCTTGTCGAGGTCCAGATACTCCATTCAAGCCTACCCGCATCGTAAAAGGAACATCTTTTTCGGTAGTAATTTTCGCACGGGCCTACTCCAGCTCTCTCGCGTCGCTGTTCTAGTACCGCAAATTACCCTTTTCGCAATACCCGCAGAAATGCATTTTTCTCCTTCAGGGTCACTCGTTTGCCTAATAGTAAGGGAAGTTCCAGTACTGACTTCGCCTTCCGGCCAAAACGCTGATCAACTAGGACTACCCAGGTTACCCGAGAAGTAGGACAACAAGAAGCTTCAGTCGCGACGACATGGGAGCGAAGAAATTAAGGGGATCGAACCGTGGGATCAAGCTGGCAATGACCCAGTGCGCGATCGGAACTCCCCAATCCGAGCTGCAAGATGGCTCAAATTATGACTTGAGATGAGAGAGAGAGAGAGAGAGAGAGAGAGAAGGGGAACCTGCCCGTGGTTGGGCGGCGCCGCCGTCGAGCGGACCTCGCGACTGCCTGCCGGTGAGCGTCGCCGTCGCGCGGAGGAGCAGATCGCGGAGAGAGAGAGAGAGAGAGAGCGAGAGAGAGAGATGATGAGACGTGTCAGCCGCTAAATTTTGTTGTCGAGTCGAGCCGAGCCGAGCTGATCTTCGACTTGGGAAAGGTAAGTACCGGCCCATTAAGGCCCATGGACCTGACCGGAACTAGGCCCAAAACTTGGCCCGCCAGAAATGGGCCGTGACCTTCCCTGGCCAGCCCGGTCCGTTGGCCGCGCACCACCGCGCACGGCGCAACTTTGAACTCTCCCGTTCTTCTTTCTATTTAGTCGACGGCGGCTCTCCGCTCTCGCATGATGGCCATGGAAGAGTCGATTTGCTTGTCAATTCCTGATTGGTCAAGGCCGCCAAGTGGTAATATTTCTGCTCCGGTCAAGGCTCGGCGTATGACAATGCACGACACGGGACCCTCTTAGTAAGGCCTTCTGCCCCACACCTAGCTTAGCTCACCTCAGGGCACCGAAGCGATGAGACTGCTTTTTCAAGTATCTTTCTTTCCTAGCCCTTCATGGTGATTGTTCAGGAGATGCTTGTTTAAGACCGTATGGAATCCCCCAATCTCACCTTTAGTTTATTAGGAAGTAGCCTTTTTCTATTTTCATTCTCTAGAAAAATTTCTGAATAAAAGAATGTGTTTGATAATTACATAAAATTTCTATTATCGAGAATAGAAAAAAAAAAAAATAGAAATACGTTTCGTACGATTCACAAATTTTTTGTTAATGTATAATTTCTTTTTAATTTTTTAATAATTTTTTTAGATTTTTCTTTTTTTCCTCTATTCTTGTTTTTGCTCCTCCTCTAGCTGGCTGCGTGTGAGCAGTGGCAACGGCCGGCAATCGTTAGTGCGTGGCCGTCGATTAGTGGCGGTGGCGGACAGCGGGGAGTGGTGAGGAAGAATAAGAAAAGAAAAAATAGAAAAAAAGTAAAATGACTTATTTTTAGAAATTGTTCATGAGTATAAGAAATTACTTTTTTCTACTTTTTGTTTTTGTTCTAAATCTATTCTTCGGCTACTTTTCTATTCCGGAGAATAGAAAAATTAAATAGCGTTAACAAACGAATTTCTATTTTTTTTTTTTTAATTTTGGGGAATAAAAGAATAAAAGAACAAAGAAATTGGAGTATTATCGTGCGCACCTTAGGTGCCCGAGAGGAGAGAATTGATTTGTGAAGTCTCATAATGGATGCACTTGGGATGAGAGCGGGTAATATCGTCATCATAATCATCATCTTCTTCCTTCTACCAATTCCCTGTTTTGATTAACATTGACTATGGAGGAAGGAGTGTTTGGAAATATAGTTGGGAATATGAAAAAAATTAAATCGGATTTTAAGATGTGATAACACTATTCTTAAAAAATTATTTTATTCCACAACATTATGAT
The DNA here is from genome assembly GCA_014182375.1 of Eucalyptus virginea. Lineage (NCBI taxonomy): Eukaryota > Viridiplantae > Streptophyta > Magnoliopsida > Myrtales > Myrtaceae > Eucalyptus > Eucalyptus virginea. Next base: position 25,284,658 of record CM024518.1, read on the forward strand.
TATTGGCAAATATCTTTCAAGATACAATAAAGTCTTAATAAGAATATCAAATAACAATTCTACTGTATTTGCAAGATCTCTCAAAAGGAAACAACTGAAAAGGATGGCCGTATAGGTTTTAGAAAGAAAAATCGAATGGTGAAAAAAATTGAGACATATAAAAAATATTGGAAATTGGGAATATAAAAATGAAAAAAGGTGAAAAAATTGAGACATAAAAAAATATTGAAAATTGGGAATAAAAATGATAATATTTTAAAATATTGTTTTGATTCCAAATTTCATGATTCATGCAAAATCATAACTTTTCAAGGAGAAAAAATCACGTCCGAATAAACACAACTCTCTAAATGTTACGAGGTTGTGTCCAAAAGGACATAACTATTCAAAGGTTGTAAAAGTGCCTAATAACCATTAGGCAAAAATTATAATAAATTCGAATTTAAATAATAATAAAAAATGACCGCACTCTATTGCAAATAGTCACACTATTTCAATAATACACAGAGGTTGTTTTATAAATCCGAACTTCAACAAATAAAAAAAAAGATTATTAGTGCCAATTATGGTTGTGCAAGTGTGCTAAATGTATCTAATAATCGTGTATCTATACGCGAGTATTGTAGCTTTAGCCCACTTAGGTTCTACTTGGTAATATTTTTGTTCTTCAATTTTTCTATTCTTTTGTTCTTTAGAATTGAAAAAGAATAGAAATTCGTTTGGTAAAGTCAGTTAATTTTTCTATTTCTTGAAACATATCAATGGCTCGAGAATAGATTTGGAGTAGAAACAAGAAATAAAAAAAAAATATATGTCTTTGTTTTTGAAAACAAAAAGAAAAATAAGGCTTTTCTAGAAAAATAAACTCAACGTAACATAATGCTTGTATTTACACAATTGACACAAGGTTTAGTCTCTTGATCCAATCCAACTCTCCATTTTTTGAAATAAAAATAAAAAAAATAAAAAATCCTAAAATTTTGGAAAAAATTTAGAAATTAGATTTTGAGTAGTTTTACTATATTTTAGTGTTAATTTTAGTTTAAAAGTAGTTTAGCATAAAAATGTGAAAATATTTTGATGAAAATTGGATTCAAAATAGAATAAGTTTTTTCGGGTTGTACCAAACACATTCTTCTACTTAGAAATTCGTTTAGGAAATAAAAATAGAAAAAAAAAACTGTTTCTAAATAGAAAGTGTTTCCAAGAATAAAAATGTTACCATATGACCCTTAACCCAATGTCTTCATTTGAACAAGTTATAAGGCGTCCATACTTGTGTAGTGGCCCACATACTTAGGGGTTAACTAATTGGGATGTTAAATAGCTCCACACTTATGAAAATTGATCAATATACATACTTCTTTATGTGCATATTTGCCTATTTTATACACAAATAACATATGTTCCATCTATATTTATTTAACAAACGCGTGTTCTTCTTCCTCGTATTGGTTCTTGAGAGAGTGATCATGGCTAGACTAAGCTCCATGAACTTTGTCTTGATATTTTCATTGAGTTTCAAGATTATGTCATCGGGTTAGCTAAAAGTTAAGGTGGGACCGCACTCACTAGGTCATTGTTGTACTTTGAGGCTCGTCGATTGGGCAAATTGCCTCCTAATTAGAGAGTCCAAAAGCATGATCACTCTGTGCTTAAAGATTGTGCCGAGGGTGGAGTATGAATTTTAATTACTTTTTTACTTTTTATTTATGTTTATTATCTTAATTTTTATATGTCGCGAAAGATGAGAAGTAATTGCATCTAGAAGTTTCGTTTGGAGATGATGTTGCAATTACAATTTTGACGTATGAGTGAAATCGGGAGAATTACTAAAAAAATCATAAATCTATTGCAATTTTGCCAATTCAATCCTAAACCTCTTTTTTTTTTTTGACAAATTCAATCCAAACCTTTTATATTTGTGCTAGTTCAGTCATTCCGGCAATCTTCAATCGGAATAATCTGATGTGGAATCCTAATTAGCGTCCACCGACGCTACCGGCGCTGACATGGACACCAGAGACGCAAAACGTCATTTTGCTTTTAAAAAAAATAAATTGAAAAAGCCACAAACAACATCGTTCTTCTTCTATGTTGTTCTTCTACATTTCTTTCTCAAAATTGACATGAGGAACCCTAGTATGAGATCTTCCCCAAATTAAGCGTTGTTTTCTCCTTTAGATTTCAAAATTTTAGCCCTAAATCAGAGTTGATGCTTAGCTGACGCTTTCTCTAACATTCACTCACCTTGCCCAACGCCTTCGCTTACCTGACGATATTGTTGGCCTTGTGCTTGTGCTTGACGATTGCCTAGATTTGCCCAACGCTATTGCTTGCCTTACGCCTACGGTTGACGCTAGCCCAAATTCACCCGAAACTTGCTCGCCATGTGCTCTCGCTTGACACTTGCCCAACACCTTCGCCCAAATTCACTGATGCTCTTACTCACCCTACAATGTACTTCATGCTTGCCCGGTGCTTTTACCCAAACTCACCAAATGCTTGGTCAACGCTTGCCCAGATTCATAAGAAAGATGTTGAAGATAATGTAATTAAAATGTAAAATTGCCCAAGGCCTTATCCCAAATCGCGTCAACCAAGGCTTGTGCAAGTTTGACTCTATTATATATGGTCTTGGTTATGGTTGCTGTCTTATGCAATTTGTGGTTTGCTTTGGAGTCTTTTTGATTCTCCACAAGAACTGGATGATCTGGCGATGTAAATGTGTTGATGTAGAAAATGTAGGATGCATTAAAGAATTGTAGGTTAGGCAATATAGATGCTGCTGTTGTTGTCAAATTTCTGCTGCAGAATCTTAATGCAGAGGTATATAATGTAGATATTATTTCTGCAGTATGAGATTTATGTGATTATAAAGAGAATGTAATCGGATTAATATTATATAATCTTAATACAGATTTAGGTGACTACATTATTGTTGCAGAATCTTAATGTAGAGACATAGCAATGTTGATATTGTTGTTGCAGTGTGAGATTTCATTGATTATAAAGAAAATGCAATCGGATTAATATTGTTTAATCTTAATGCAGATTTAGGTGACTACATTATTGTTGCAAAATCTTAATGCAGGATAATGGCATGATCTGAACATTGTAGAATCTTAATGCGATATGATGCAATAATGACATAACCTGTATAATGACCTTGACATGTATAATGACATGATTTTATAGTGGTAATGCTTATGTGAACTTGGTGTCTATTGGTTGGTTTCAACTGACTTAACCCGAGAATAGGATGGTTGGTCCAATAATTTACTTACAGACCTAAGTCCATCCGACAATGATTGACTTATTAAAAAATAACTCAGACTTTATAGTGTGAGCACTTGACTTATATCGGGTTTGGCATTTTTTTGTAAGTTGATATAATGAGGACAATTCCTTTCAACCGCCATGCTCGATCACATGTTTCTTTCCACATCAAATTTTGGTCATTCCAAAATGACTATTCTCTATCATGAATCATAGTGTCTATTCTCATATTAGGATTTGATCTGATTGCATTGAAGCCATTGTTTGCTTATAGCTATCTCTTTTTCAACTTATTTATTGTTGAAATTATAATTTATTATTGAACTATGTAATAAAGATATAGCTATTGTTGAACTTCATTTTATTGAATGAACATATAACTTCCTATGAACTTCATTCTAGCACATGATTTTATAGCTGCCACTGAACTTTACTATTAAACTTGAACTATACTATATGATTATAGGTTAGGTATGTTCAGACTGGTGTTGATCCTGAGGCATAAATACATTTCCGCTACAATTGTCACAACCAATAAAGACATCAATGAATTCATCATAATCTATGGCATCAAATTTAAACAACAACAATACATATGTGTTTTGCTATTGTGGCTTGAATGTCTTCTACAAGTAGCAAGGACAAAAGAGAATCAATAAAGAAGATATCATGGTTGCCCGAAATATAGAATTGGAAAAAGTTGTGATTTTTTTTATGAGGGTTGATGCAGAAATTAGTCAATTAGTAGGAAGCGTGTTGCAAAATTTTCACCAAAGCAATTTCGAAAGATAAGGGTAGTTCGATAGACAGCGAAGTTAGAGCTCTTAAGGTACAACTAAAATATGTCAACCAAGATGTGACAAAACTAAAGAAACATAATTTGACATTGAAGACAATGTTGGTTGTGTCGTGGGTGTTTTTTTATAATTATAGGAGATATGTTATTTGGAAATTTGAAGATGAATAAGTAGTGTCAATATTGAATGTATTATGTACGCTTTTTTAATAATTGTTTTTAATATGGCTTGTATTTGTTGACATGAAGTATGAACATGAATGAAGTGCAAGTTATTTGCAATCTCCTTTGTTTTATATGCAATCTATTTCTCAACGTTAACATCAAAGACATGTCATTTTTTGTTTTTATGATCTGTTAGGATGATATTAGGTGTCCAAATATGACAGGGAAAAAAAAGCAATATAATCTGACTATTTCATAAACAAATGGTCACAATGTAGTAAGCAAACAAATAACAGATCCATAAACTCCATTGTATTGCATTAAGAGATGGTTCATAAACATAGTTCATCACTAATCCCAACTCTATACAAACTGCCATATAAGACAAACCCAAAAAATACAGCCACAAACACTACTTCACGGATCTCATCATTGATAAAAACAACAAAATGGATCACCACTTTATCGAACCTATCTCCACAGAAAAAAATGGACAAAGAAAGAAAAATAGCAACACCGTGTCATCACTAAACCCACATCTTGTCACTTTGGCTTTTCATGCAACTTATGATAGTTTTGCATACTATCCCATAAACAAGAGGATTCACACTGACAATGTTACCACCACTTGTACTTGCATCTTTGCTTGTACGTCTCTAAACTTACAAAATGTATATTCATTTTATATTTATGAAACTTTGCTAGTATAGATTAAATTTCTAAAAAAACACTACTTACTGTTTCATGAATAGAATGATTCACATAGATAGAACCACCACTACTACTTGCACCTTTGCAGGTACGTCTTTAAACTTGCAAAGTATATATTCGTTTTATATTTATGAAAATTTTGCTAGTATAGATAAAATTTCTAATAAAATACTACCTACTGTCCTATGAACATAAGGATTCACTTTGGTAGAGCCACCACTACCACTTGCACCTTTGCGGGCACATTTCTGAACATGCAAAGTATATAATTGTTCTATGTTTATGAAAAATTAGCTAGTAGAAATTAAGTTTCTTGGAAAACACTACTTGCCGTCCCATGAACAGAGGGATTCATATTAATAGAGTTACAACTACCACTTACACATCTTCTTGTACGTTGCTAAACCTGTAAGCATCACGTGATTTAATGAACTGAAAAAACATAACTTTAAAGATGAACAAAGACTTAGAAACAATATCATCACAGAAATTTATCAAAAGTGTCCACTAATAATTATACTTTTTTCATAGATAGCATCAACCTAAAGTTATCTATACCAAAGAAGCACGCTATTCATATATTACAGATGATTGTTTATACTTCATAGTTAATATCAAAATATAGGCACAACACTTAAAAATCAGGAATGTTAAGCTGTCACATAATTATGGTACACATGATTCAGCTTATGCCCATGGGAGACCAAGACATAATGGAAATGGAAGAACTAATCGAAATTTTCGTATTAAAAATTGTTTTTGCGATGATGTAGACCCAGTCTTCTTAATTGGACATGTCGAACTATTGTGTCTCGGCTTCGAACAAGTTCGACATGTCATCTTTATTCCCATCCTAGACATCCTAGTTCCACTTGCCACTTCACCTTCCTCTATTGACATTTTCTATTTACGTCTACCAGGCTTCACCCTGGTTGGCAGTGGTTCCGGTGGTTCCTTATTAGTTTTTTTTCAAAATTTCTCTCCTTGAATTGGCATTATTATGTTCTCATATGCAGCTAAAAACTTGACATTCTTATAACACTCATCAATATAGTTATATACATCATCTTGCCTATGATTTATAGCAGAAATAGCATGTGGACAAGAGATGCTAGTGAGCTGCCATTTTCTACAAGAGCATTCTCTCTTCAACACATCTACCACGTACTTGTTACCTTTATCTATCACCTCATATCTAATATTACAATTCTATATCATTTGGCAGTATATTGCACAAACTTTATTTTTTTCTAACTTTCTTAAGATTCTTGGACCACAATCCCTTTTCCACCTAGCACATGCATCCCTCAACTTGATCTTGTTACTCAACAACCTGATCCTGTTATTCAACAGCCATTATAAATGGACTTACATCTAACATATATAATTCTTTAATTAAATGTCTCGCATAAGTTGTTGTCAACAATGTCACATTTCACATCAGTGGTGAAGAAAGCTAGAGACTAATGCTTTGGTTCTATTTGAATCAAGTCATGATATGCAGCTGGACTAATTTTCTTTAATGTCTGAGAGTGTTCGTCATACTCCGGCATAGTATTGTTTTTAGCATACTGCCAAAATAGCCTTTGCATCTATATCTCATTATATTTCTTGCCCTAAATAGTATAGATATGTCTAGCATACATCTTATGCTTAGCTATAAGCAATAACATGGCCATAGCTTGTAAAAATCCCTATAAAAGATGAGTGCAATATAAATCATATGTTACGAATGCAATTATCTAAAAAGCATAGCAACTAAAAATTAAATAAGAAACTTATTTTTTGTTTGTCACTAATAATGACTTAACCTCATCCGTACGCGTTCAAAATATTGAGATCATACATTAAGTTTGTTAAGAACCACATCCAAATATCACTACTTTCAACCTTAATAACCGCTCAAGCAATTGGGAACATTTGATCGTTTGCATCCCTTCCAACAGCACACAAAATTTGACCTTGACAAATTCCCTTTGAGAAGCAACCGTCTAACCCCACAACTTTCCTACATCCACCAAGGAAGCCTTTCTTACAATCAGTAAAACATATGTACATTCTTTCAAATAATGCCTTAGATTGCATATTGTGTTTTTTCACATTTAATGTAATGGTATTCCTAGGATTTCTCTCTCTAAGCTCCTTTGCATAATCCCACAACTTTGTATATTCTTTTTTATAATTCCCCATCAATACTTTATAAGCATGCAATTTAGCTTTTGTACATTGAATTATACTAACATCAAAGCCCAATTGTTCCTTGATTAGCTCATTGAAAGTAATAGTTTTAATAGTTGGTATTGCTCTTATTGTAAGAAGATAGTGATTTGCCAATCAAAAACTTGTCACTCTCCTATTTTTTAAGCTAATACTGCATGTATGCTCCAAATGGTAGGTCTTCATGTGAAATGATCCACTACGAGCATCAATAGATTCAGAAATCTTCCAAGAATAATTTTTGTTAACACATTTTGCTATAACAACCTTATTCTCATTCTTTATAAATTTGATCTCTCTATGCTCAGTTACTGAGTATTTTATGAAAGCATCTTTAAATTGCCGACTATTATCAAATGCCATAGCCACGGTAAATTCAGGCACAACACAATTATGATCATATCTTGGAAACCTACTTATTCTCCTAGTAAAATCATCATCTCCTACTTCTGCATGAAACCTCAAACTCTTATTTGCATCTGTTTCATAGTACTCTATCTTGTAACCAGCTACGAGATCAACCGCGTTATCCACATCGAATGGTTGGGATAGTACCAATGCTCCGGATGGTTCCCTTAAAATAAGATCCTTTATGGCCTTCCCACGAAACTCTATTATGTTCTTTCTTGCTTCCAAAAGCTCCTCATCACGATCATCATCAGTGAAAAATTTTATATCGCCAAAAAAGTTTGTCACATCATCGTCGTCATTCACAATATCATCATTTATGTTAGTATAATCACCTTCATCAACTGCGTTATCGGGATCTAAACTACTCAAGTGCTCAACAACTGTCTCATTAGCTAAACCAACATCATCATGAGCACTCTCACCAATCCTCTGAGTGACCCTCTCACCTTGCCAACACCCTCACCCTGACCATCACCCTCATCTGCCTCATCAGCTACAAAATTTTCTCCATATACCTCGATTACCTCTCAATATAAATAGCTAAACAATAGGTTGACAACACTACTCTCATCCCATATATATCTCAACCCATATTCTAGAGACTTTCCAAGAAATTTAAAATAAAACTTATCAAATTTACTATTTACCACTTTCTCAATATTTCTGATGAAGCTTTCATAGCTTGGTGAACTAATATCGACTTTTATTAGATTAGTCTTGCCCCAAAATATTCAAGCATTAGGCGACGGTAAAAATTTCCACCATGGAAAAGGCACACCCAAGCTGACTTGTCGCTCATCTCAACCCTATACAGAAAATGTAATGTATGTAAAAACACAACCATATAATGGAGATTTTGACTTGAGCATAAGTTTTGAATCATCTCGGTCTCACTATATTCTCTTAATACCTTTTATTATATATTCTCATTCAAAGAATCCAAATGCCAAAACTTACTTTATAAACAAAGTTATTCAATTGACAGATTCTCATTTAAAGAATCCATCTGTTCTTCAGCATCTCAAAGGACAAAAGGTATGTTATGCATGAAAGTGGCAATCTGTTGGTGGGTTGAACTAGTTCCCGTGACTGGTTTTAGTTATATTCAAGCAAACGAAATTAGCATCACTAGACCAAGTTGACTTTCTTACTAAAAAATTACAAGTAAAAAATTAGATGTAGGTTTTATCTCACATCATAGCCAGCGAGACACGAACTCTTTTCAATTCCCACACCCTCTCCTCTCATCCTGGAATGAAGAAGGACGCAACCGAACCAACTGACCAATTCCTTATTTCTGAGGAACGTAACAACTCTTTGCTGTCACGCCAATAAGCATGCAAAAATATTATTTTCCCAATCAATGACGACACACGCCAAAAAAACCGATGAAATTGATAATACAAAATAAGACAAGGAGGACACAATAAGTTTGGGACCACTGCAACATACTTTTTAACTATTTTTCACTATTGTCGTGTTCGCTCAACACTCATCGACAACAAAACTGAACCGGGACCACAACTCCTCCTCGTGTTTGCTGCGATTTGCGATGGGTGAGTTGGGTCGCAGCGAGGTTGTGGCCGAATCGGGTCTTCACAATACGGGTGTGTTTATGATTGTGATGGATGAACAAAAGTGTCGGGCAAAAGGCGCTCGATCAATGAACGTGACAACAAAAGAATGATTTGGCATGATGAATCTACCAAGACGAAATCGAATCTAGACAAAATTTGCGAGATTTTTGGGCGAGATCAAATTAGGGCTCTTTCAGTTGGGCAAATTCGATTTGGGAGAGAATAGGGTTCTTGACGTCCATGAGAAGAACAAAGTTGAGAAAGTATTGGCTGAGCGTCAACTCTATTTGGGGCAAAAATTTTGACATCAAAAGGAGAAAACGAAGCTCAATTTGGGGAATATCTCACTAGGGTTTGTCATGCCAATTTTGGGAAAGAAACGTACAAAAACAATACAAAAGAAGAACGACGTTGTTTGTGGCTTTTTCAATTTCTTTTTTTTTATAAGCAAAACGATGTTGTTTTACATCTTTTGCATCCATGTCAGCGTCGGCAACGCCGGCCGACGCTGATTGGGATTCCACGTCAGATTATTCCGATTGAAGCTTCTTTGGAAGGACTGAAATCGTATAAATAAAAAATGTTTAGGACTTAATTGACCCAAAAAAAAAGTTTAAGACTGAAATGACACAATTACAATAAGTTTAAGACTTTTTTGATAATTCTCCCCAGTGAAATCGCCAAAACACATGCATGTATCTCGCTGTAGTTTCGGATGCAATAACTTGTGTGCATATCTAATTGCCCACTCCTCTTAGGATTATTTCCGCAATGCATTTCATCTCTCTTTTCGATAAATAAATCAATTTGACTAAAGGATACTACTATGCTGGCGACAACGTCAAGTTTGGGTTCCTAATGGCCTTCATGATCTCGATGCTCCCATGGAGCGTTGTGGAGTTGAAGTCAAGCTGTAAGCAAAGAATTAGCTGTTGAACGCGCTTGACACCATAAGGTGGGGGTGTGAACCATCTGATCAAAGCCCACCCTTTGTCTAACATCCTCTATGGTGAAGTCAACGACGGGGACTTCAACCACTTGTGTTGGTAAAGACCTAAGGACATGACCACCCCCGAACCACTTACTGGGGGCTGATCTCGTCGGGGAAACTGCAATGGCATTCGTGGTGGCTTCCTTGGCTTTTGTCCCGACGCATTCTTACTACATGGCTCAGCTTCTATCTCATGCAATAAAGGTCTTCTTTTTTGTTTCATCATTTCATGACCAGTTTCCAAGAATTATGTGTGTGTTGCATGCAAGACTTTAGCTTATTAGCTTATACTCTTTTATTCTCAGTTTTGTGGATTCCAACGTTAAATGTGTTGAAAGTTTGACATTCTTCAATTAGCAACGTTTGACACAATCTAAGAATGTTGCGTCCTTCCTAGATTGATCTATTCTTGTTCGATGGTTTGGTTGTGACTTTGTCGCCTAATAAAAAGTTATTATTATTAATAATTGAAGTCTTTATTTCTACTTTTTTTTTGGTTAAATTATTACATGCACAACTCTTTGATTTCGCTAGGCATCATCCTAGCGAGTCTCAAAATAGCATCCCTATAGCAGGGAAGATCTATTCTAGCTTTGGTTTCAAGTACTAAACAAATACTTGTGTGTGTGTGTATAATATGTTGTCTACATGCATGTGGACAATACGATTCAATACACATCTTTCAAAATATATACTATATGTACGTATATTTCAAGATCGGTTCTGCTTAAAATCACATAGAACTTAAGGAAAAAGTTGTGTATTTAATTATGTGATGAAGTGTGTAATGTGTAAGCTATTGTAATAACATGATGACACATAATGAACTATTGTGAGTAGCTACATGGCTTCATCGCGCAACCGGGAAGAAAATGTAACTCAATTACCTCAACAGCTTGGGCAACACTGGTGGCGGTCGGACTGAGTTCTCATGGAATGACAAGTTCATTGGTGCCCAAGTTCTGGTTGCCATGGTATATCACATCTTGTATGTCAAATTGGTTTTGTTAACAAAGTACTATGTGCAAATCTTGAACTATATTTGGATGCATACTGCATTCTCACTACTTTTATTCCCAACATTTTGCTAAAGGATTAATTAAATATCAGATCTGCTCTAAAGAAAATTTCAAAAAAGGAAGAAAAAAACAAGACCTATGTTTTGATTTTATGCATGAAATGAAATGCATAGCTAGTGTTGGAAGGCCAAGTTGATAACTCAGGGCCATGGGCACAATACAAGAGCCAAGTAGAGCAGTTCATATGCAATTTTTTCTAGAAATGTGCCGGCATTTTCAAAAAGAGCCTTAGTGGATTGCTGTGGTTTAACCCTTGGAACAACTTCCAATACACCTCGACTATCATATTTGTCGCAACAGTGTATGCCAACTACTTTGCTGGCCATGATGCTACAGTCCAGTTAAATAGATCAATATGATCGAATCATTTTCGATTCGATTAGATTCTCCCATTTGACAGGTCTACCCTACTCAACTCTCTCTCTCTCTCTCTCTCTCTTTCTCTCTCTCTCTCAATTGACTTTAAAAAGAACATATCTCTCATGATTTCCAACATTTTTAAAGTAGAAAATTAAAATTTGGCTTATCACGAAAATGCATTTCAGTTTTAAAACTTGCAAAAAGTGTATTTAAGTCCTAAAACTTGTTAAATTGTTTCAAACGAGTCCTAAAATCAACGCCGTTAGCCTTTTCCGTTAAAAATGCTAATGTGGCATTTTAAATCATTTTTATTTTCCACGTGGATTTTTAAATTATTTTTTATTCATTTTTAAAAAAAAATTAGATTTAAAAACTAAAAATATCAAATTTATTCATTTTATCTTATTTTCACCAAAAAATTTTAAAAAAGTTAAAATATTTATTAAAAAAAAAACAGCGTCTCCTCTCCCTCGCCACCGTCGCCGCCGCGCCCATCGCCGGAGGGGTCGGGCGACGGCCTTGGGCGGGGGTGGCCGGGCCTCGCCGACCCTAGCCTAGGGCCGGCGACCGTCGCCCGCCCGGGCGAGGCCTCATCGGCCCTCGCTCGAGGCCGGCGAGGATCGCCAAATCTGGGCGAGCCTTGCCGGCCCCGAGCGAGGGCCGACGAGGCCTCGCCCAGGGCGGGCGACGGTCGCCGGCCCCCGTGAGGGCCCGCGACGACTCGCCCGGGGGCGACGGCCCGGCCCCCGCAAAGGCCGGCGGGCCCCGGATCCGGGCACTGCGCCGAGTTGAGCAAGGGTGCCCCGATTTGGGCCCGTCGGCCCTTGCGGGGCCGGCGGCCGTCGCCCGCACTAGGTGAGTTGTCGCCGGCCCTCGCTTGGGGCCGGCGAGGCCCGACCACCCCCGCCCAGGGCCGGCGACCGTTGCCCAGCCCCTCTGGCAATGGGCGGTGGCGGCGGAGAGAAGCCGCGCTGATTTTTTTTTTATAACAATTTTTAAAATAAATTTTTAAAATTTTCTTTTTAGTTTTTGTTGAAAATAAGATAAGAATAAATTTAATTTTTAGTTTTTAAATCTACTTTTTTAAAAAATGGATAAAAAATAATTAAAAAATATACATGGAAAATAAAAAAATTATTTAAAATGCTACGTCAACATTTTTAACGGAAAATGCTAACGGCGTCGATTTTAGGACTTGTTTAAAATAATTTGACAAGTTTTAGGACTTAAATGCACTTTTTCCAAGTTTTAGGATTGAAATGCATTTTCGTGACAAGTTTTAGAACTTCCGGAACACTTATCCCATAAAATTTTCATTATTATTATTATTATTATTATTATTATTATTATTATTATTATTATTATTATTATTATTATCATTATTATTATCATTATTATTATTATTTATGTTTCAACATGGATATCGTCGAATAAGCAAGGAAGAAGAAGCAACATATTTGTATCTTGTACCCATCGTCATTATTCACCTAGACCACAATCTAATCTCACAAATCTCAATACCCCTTCCCTCTCCGTCCCCCATCTCCATCCTTCAACCTTATTTTATTCCCGCCTCACTTTCTGCTCTCCCCTCCATATTCGACATCCTTTAGCCCTCGTCGCTCTTTCCCTAACAAGATCTGACCCGCCGATCTTCCCCCCACTTGCCACCATTGCACCTATTGGGACCATAGTTGTTGGCGGTGAAGCGCATGAATTGGCAAGTTATGGCCACCTTCTGACTTCCTCACCTTTGCCTCCTTGGTCCGTTGACAGGGGAGGGGGCCTTTTAAGGGCCAGGGTGAAGGAGTTCTTGTTTAGGCATGCGATGCCACCACCGTAGTCTTCACTGTTCCCCCACCTAATAATGTGGCAGGTGCTATTTCGAGTGGGGGAGACTTGTCACTAGTGGTGGTGAGCTTGGACATAGTGGATGTCACACCCCGATTCACAAGCATAAGAGCATGACATGGCCGTCCTTTCACTAAATGATGCAACCATAACATAATCAAAATTCAGCCTAATATTGACATATAATCCATATATATATATATATATATATATATATATTTGACAAAAAGGCATTCGGTCATAATATCAAAGTATTTCTATAATCCACCAAATCAAAACATATACCTTATGTAGATTAACTTACAAACTTATCAACTATATAAAAGTCATACCAAAAGTCCCCACCATAAGAGTACTCCCCTACTTGTGGCTAGCTAAAGAACTTGAAAAACAAGTAGATGAGATGAGTGAGCCACCACGGCTCAGTAAGTAACACATTTCTTCTAAATAGATTGATAAATCATTATGCACATTTAATACACAATTATAATTCATTTTAACATGATATATAATCATAACTCAAATACCGGAGATATCGATGGTCCAGTCCATCGGTCAGTCTTATAAAGCATGTATCAATGGTCTGTTCCATTGATTAATCTCATCAAACCACACATTAATGGTTCATTCCATTGACTAAACTTGAATCATATGTCAATGGTCAACTTCATTGACTAACTCACCTTCAAATGTCTAGCCATGATCACGCGTAACGCCAGTGACAAGACGACCAAAATTCCCCATTTGGCAAGATTATCACCTATTATTAGTCAGTGGCTCAGCCCATAAGGATATCTTAAACTAGTATGTGCATACCCACACACCCTCATGGTTCACAGATACATTGAGCATCAACCATCAATTACAATATCCAGTAGTCCAACATTAGAATGAAAGTCATATCACAACTCAAGCATTTGACATATAAATATCAAAGTATTCTTCAAAACATTTCAAGATTCTTTCGTAAAGAATTTCACAAATCCTTTTTCCGACAATCATTTAAACCCAATTCAAAAGATAATTATTTCTTTCAACAACAAAATGACAGTGAAAGCTTAATCCTGTTTTATACAACAAAAGATACTATTTATCAACTCAATAATCCACTATGTTTTTCAAAACATGAGTTTAAAATACAAAAAAGAAATAGTGTCACTCACTTGAAAAAAGCCAAAAACCAATTATGTCGCTTACTCGAACCAACGCACTCAGATTTCTAACAATTAACGGAAAAACATTATCAAAGGGCCGAATAAAAATGATATTCTTGTAATGACTTGCCTATACTAGGCCTATTTGTCGATAAAACAACACCTACGCGTCAACGAAAGCTCGCATTTAGTATAAACCTATTATTGTTCGCTAGGCATGGCCAGTGCGCTAAACTTCGTTGCATTATAACTTCCTTTACAAAATTCCATTTCGAGCCATCTTACAGTCCTTAGAAAGCTCTCTTGGTATACTACAACAACCTCAACTCAACCACCCCAAAATAGTATTGAAAATGATTGAAAATCAGATTCAAAGCTATTGTTTGCTATAGTTCCAGAACACGCCCCCAACTTTAAAATTCCATTTTGGACAAACCACAAACTCAAATCACGATCCATAAGATGCTATAGCTTCACAACATCCTAAAGTACTATTTTTACAAAAATATGCAACTCAACGACTCAAAAATCGAACTTCACCGCATAAATATCCAAGAAATCCAAATTTCTAGCCCTAATTGCGACGAGTGCTTCAAGTAGAAGATTAAAGGCTTCGATCATTTACCGGTGTTGCAAAACAAACTTGAGTTGGCTTGATGAGGCGTCTAGATCGCAAGTGCACCGAATTTTTTTTCCCTTTTCCCTCTCTCTTCTTTCTCTCCTCTTCCCTATTTCTTTATTTCCACTGTTTTCGTTGCTGTTGAAGGCCTCCCTCTCTCCTCTCTTTAAAATAGCCAAAGCTTGCACTGTTCTCCTTTAGCTTCTTTTGTTGACTTTTCAAACCCTTTCTTTTCCTTTTCTTTAGCCCATATATTACAGTGGAGGGGGAAGTTTCTAGATCTAAATCCAAATGTTGCGACTAATATCGAGTCACCAGTGAATTCACTCATGAGTTATGGTTTCATTTTCTGGTATTGTTTTGGTTTTCAGTGATGGTTCTGGTTTTGGTTGACCCTTGCGAATGATGGGAGCGGTGAGAATGTCGAGGATGGATTTTAAGCTATTTTGGTTCAATTTGGTTTAATTACCAAACCGAATTGAAAAAATCTGAGTCGGAAAAAAATAACAATTATTTTTCATTACCCAAAGCGAATTGATTATGCATTAAAATTTAGTTTGGTTTGGTTTATGACACTCTTATCGTGAGAAATTGCGGTTTGGTTCCATTTTTAACATCCGTAATGTGAGGAGTGCAGAGGTGAGCCTTTGAGGAAAGTAAGGCCTGCATAAAAAAAGGGCCTACTTTTGAGGTCCATCTTTTCACCCAGCTTAGCCCTCGCAACCGATCACAAAAGTAGGTTAGAGGAGGTGTAAGGACATTTGATAAGGTTTTAGGATGAGCTCGACATCACTCTTTCTAGCAATGGCAAGGGTGGTAGCGGGGAGGGACCTGTAGGCCCTTATACTCTTTTTCTTTATTATTAAAAAATTAGTTTCTTTTATTTAAATATGGTTTAAATAATATTGAGATTAAAAATCAGATTAAGACCAAAACGAACGGTCTTGTCCTGCGTGTGTTACCAGTCAATGCAACATATAAGAAAGAAAATTGTGGAACTACTTTGACTATTCTAGAAACTTAAATGTTAAACCGAGCCTTCATCTTGTAACATCTTACATAATATTAGAATAGGAGATATTGATTTCAAATCTTTTTAGGACCCTATTTGTCTGCCAATTTACATATTTCCATACTTAGTACTAAGTAAGAAAAACTGAATTAAGTGTAAGGGGGAGTGATGGAATAATTAAAAATTAAACCGCGTCTTTATCTAATAGCTTAAACTTTTGGAACCGTTGTTAATGATTCCATAAAATCTCACAAGAAGTGGATAACTTATAGGTGGATATAAGCAACAAGTGGTTAACCAATAGGTGGATATAGGTGGTATGTAGTTATGCTCAACAAGTGGATCAAACAAGAAGTGGTTATATCCCATAAGTGGGTATAAGCGATAAGTGATTATATTCAATAGGTGGATATAAGCAGTAAGTTGTTATGTCAGAAAAGTGGATATAAGCGATATGTAGTTATACTCAATAGGTGAATAAAAGGGGTAAGGGGTTACATATTATAGGTGGATATGAGTGGTAAGTGAGTATAAGCAATGACATGTGATTATAAGCAGCGACTGATAAGTATAACTCATCATTCTAACACTACTCGAGGAAATCAATTAAACACCCTTAAGCATGTAAGAATTCATCAAAACAAGTCAAATCAATATAATATCTTGACAAGCCACTATTAAGACTTACTTACATTAACATCATATTCAACTAAAACTAAAATTAATAAACATCAACCAACTAAGCCAAGAGTGCTAAGTAGATCAACTTAACTTAGCCCTAGAGTTTTCACTTACTTCGAACAACATTTGGACAATTTGAAACTTTAATCATCTACAAAGCAAAACAAGAAGAAAAATTAACAACTCTCAATCTTTCAACAAAACTAGTTTAATTAAAGAGAATAAAGTCCACAAGTTCACCTTGTAAACTTTTGAAAATTGAAATGTTGAAGCTTTGACAACATAAATATAGAATCTTTGCTTTTACTCGAAAGTTTCGAAAGTGAAACTAGAAGAGAAAAATGATGGAAGATCTCTCTCTCTCTCTCTCTCTCTCTCTCTCTCTCTCTCTCTCTCTCTCTCTCGCTTGCTCGCAAGAACAAGTTAGATTTCTTTTTGAAGCATGAAGACATAAGAAGACCTATTTATAGGCCAAGTGGAATGAACTTTGAAGACCAAGGTTAAAGATAATAATGATCTTCGGTTAAAATGCTAGGTGTAAAGAGAGGGATTGTGCTTTACTACAAACGATACAAGTGGGCTTAGAAGTGGCCTAATAAGAGTAGCTAAAAATGAGATATTTTGAGAGAAAACTTCTTAGTCAAGTACAATGAATGAGTCATCAAGGACATTAATTGACTAAAGTTGAAGTAGATGATGTAATGCATGATATTTAAGACTAGACTAAGTTCAATGTCACTAAGAGCATATAGGTTAAAACTATTGGTGGAAAATGAGGAAAGGTGGTATATATTAAAGATGGACAAATGTCTCACTTATATGGTCTCCAAAGTTGATATTTTGTTAAGTTATCAAAATATCTTGTAATTCAATATGTAAACAACAAAATCAGTGTTTGTTCCAAGCATTGACAAATCGGAAATTTATTGATTATATGTACTTTTTTCGTCCATTCCATATTTGGAATGGAGACAATGTGAGCATCAGACGAATTTTCACAAATTTGGAATTAAACATATAGGCTACGTTTGGTCGTTTTGATTTCTAATTAGGATAAGACTACATATAATAAGAAATTCAAGGATTTTCTTGTATCCTATTAGCTGTTTAATAAATTATAGTAATAAAGTTGGATATATTCACATTATATCATGTACATTATTTGGTATAAAATGCATATTAATATAAATAAATCTAAAAGTTCAAAAATGAAGAATGTAAAAATTTCTAGCACCACTCTTACCTACTTTATTTTTATTTGCTTATTTTAATATTTTTTCCTTTTTAAAATTATTTTTAATTTCTTTTTCCACTTCCATCATTCTTTAATAAAATTTATTAAATAGTAAACTGTACTAATATACCTAAAATACTAGAATATGTAATAAATTATATATTGAATTTATATTATAAGATAAAATTAAATTTGAATATATAAATGAAAATAAGATTGAATAAAAATGATATATCTTTATTATTATTTTGAATTTCTTATATTAGAATTCAAATGTTATTTATATTGAAATATGATTTTAATTTTGTTAATTTAAGAAATTTGTTACTTGAGAAAAACAACTTTTCCATTATGGATATTATAAATCTTCTTTACCTTTGTCTCATCTTTCCTAAGAAATAATTTTATCTAGTCTATATCTCTCTTATATTCAATTTTATCTTGTATTGAGCAGGCACCAAATACAAAATAAGATAAATTTTTTTCCTCTCCTGAATTTTATCTTGACTACCAAATGCAACCATAGGATATCTTGACTGTCAAATGCAATTATAGGGTTTAGCTAATTGGGATGTTGCACTAGAAATTGTTCCAAACTTATGGAAATTGATTGATTTACATACTTTTTTTGTTCATTCCATAGTTGAAATGGAGACAATGTAGAATTAAAGGAATTTCCACATATTTGGAATTAAACATGGATGGATTAACCAAATGAGATGCTGCACTAGAAATGGCTCCAAACTTATGGAAATTGATTTATATACATACTTTTTTTTTTGGGTCCATTCCATATTGGAATTGAGACAACACAAGTTTCAAAAGAATTTCCACATATTTGGAATTAAACATTAATTGACTAAAGTTGAAGTAGATGATTTGATGCATGATATTAAGACTAGACTAAGTTCAATGTCACTAAGAGCATATAGGTTAAAACTATTGGTGGAAAATGAGGAAATGTGGTATATATTAAAGAGGGATAAATGTCTCACTTATGTGGTCTCCAAAATAGATATTTTGTTAAGTTATCAAAATATCTTGTAAATCAATATGTAAACAACGAAATCGATGTCTTTCCAAGCACCGATAAATCGGAAATTTATTGATTATACATTTGTTTTTCGTCCATTCCATATTTGGAATGGAGACAATGCGAGCCTAAAATGAATTTCCACAAATTTGGAATTAAACATATAGGCTGCGTTTGGTCGTTTGGATTTCTAATTAGAATAATACTAAATATGATAAGAAATTCAAGGATTTTCTTGTATCCTATAAGCTGTTTAGCAAAATTATAGTAATAAAGTTGGATATATTCACATTTATCATGTACGTATTTGGTATAAAAGACATATCAATATAAATAAACGTAAAAGTTCAAAAACGAAGAATGTAAAAATTTCTAGCGCCACTCTTGCCTACTTTATTTTTATTTGCTTATTTTAATTTATTTTTCCTTTTTAAAATTATTTTGTAATTTCTTTTTCCACTTCATCATTCTTTAATAAAATTTATTAAATAGTAAATTGTACTAATATACCTAAAATACTAGAATATGCAATCAATTATATATTGAATTTATATTATAAGATAAAATTAAATTTGAATATATAAATGAAAATAGGATTAGGATTAAATAAAAATGTTATTTTTATTATTTTGAATTTCTTATATTAGATTTCAAATGTTATTTATATTGAAATATAATTTTAATTTTTTTAATTTAAGAAATTTGTTACATGAGAAAAATAATTTTCTCATTATGGATATTAGAAATCTTATTTATCTTTGTCTCATCTTTCTCAAGAGATAATTTTATCCTGGTACTATATTCCTATTATATTCGATTTTATCTTGTATTGAGCTGGCACCAAAGACTTAATAAGATAAGTTTTATCATATTTTGAATTTTATCTTGACTACCAAATGCAACCATATGATATCTTGATTGCCAAATGCAACCATAGGGTTTAGCTAATTGGGATGTTGCACTAGAATGGTTCCAAACTTATGGAAATTAATTGATTTACATACTTTTTTTGTTCATTTCATATTTGAAATGGAGACAGTGTAAATTAAAGGAATTTCCACATATTTGGAATTAAACATAGATGGATTAACCAAAGGAGATGTTGCACTAGAAATGGCTCCAAACTTATGGAAATTGATTGATATACATACTTTTTTTTTTCGTCCATTCCATATTGGAATTGAGACAACACGAGCTTCAAAAGAATTTCCACATATATGGAATTAAACATAGATGGATTAACCAAATGAGATGTTGCACTAGAAATGGCTCCAAACTTATGGAAATTGATTGATGTACATACTTTTTTTTTTTCGTCCATTCCATATTTGGAATTGAGACAGCGCGAGCCTTAAAAGAAATTTCACATGTTGCCCTACGTGCATATTTGCCTGTTTTATACACCCATAACATAAGTTCCATCTATATATATCAACAAACATGTGTTCTTCTTCCTCGTATTGTTTCTTGAGAGAGTGATCATGGCTAGACTAAGCTCCATGAACTTTGTCTTGATATTTTTATTGAGTTTCATGATTATGTCATCCGAATTAGCTCAAAGTCAAGGGCTTGATTATGGGACTGCGCTCACCAAGTCATCGTTGTACTTCGAGGCTCAACGGTCGGGCAAACTGCCTCCTAATCAGAGAGTCCAATGGCGTGGCGATTCTGCCCTTAAAGATGGTGGCGAGGCTGGAGTACGAATTTTTTTATTTACTTTTTTGCATTTCATTTATGTTCATTTTCTTAATGTTTACACATTCCGAAAGGTGAGAAATTACTGCATATAGAAATTATTTCGTCTGGGGAAAATGCTGCCGCCGCAAATTTGACGCCTGAGTATAATCGCAAAATTCTGAATGTAAAACATGCACGTATCTTGCTACGGTTTTGGATGCAATATCTGTGCGTATATCTTTTTGCTTGCTTCTTCACATGATGCGAGAATATTTCAAATAAATCTGATTGTTGCCGAATGCTAGGATTATTTGCGCAACGCATTTAATATCTCTTTTTGACGAACAGATCGATCTGACCGGAGGATACTACGATGCCGGCGACAATGTCAAGTTCGGTTTCCCAATGGCCTTCACTATCTCCATGCTCTCATGGAGCGTCGTGGAGTTCAAAGACAAGCTGCAATCCAAAAATGAGCTCTCGAATGCGCTCGCCGCGATAAGGTGGGGCACGGACTACCTGATCAAAGCCCACCCTCTGCCGGACGTCCTCTACGGCGAGGTTGGTGACGGCAACTCCGACCACTCGTGCTGGCAGAGGCCTGAGGACATGACCACCCCCCGAACCGTCTACAAGATCGACGACCAGCACCCGGGGCCGATCTCGCCGGGGAAACCGCGGCGGCATTCGCGGCGGCTTCGGTCGCCTTTGCCCCAAGGGATCCTAAATACTCGGCTCAGCTTCTAACTCATGCAGAACAGGTCTTCTTCTCAGTTTCATCGTCCCAGAATCAGTTTCCAAGAATCATGCAGGCGGTCGCATGCAAGCCTTTAGTTTATTGGCTCACGCTCTTTTATTCTCAATTTGTGGATTCGAACATTAAATGTGTCGATTGTTACACCTTCTTCAATTGACAACATTGGCCACTATCTAAGAATGTTGCTTCCTTCCTAAATCGATCAGTTCTTTTCTGATGAATTGGTTGTGATTCTATTACCAAACAAAATTTTATTATTATTGATGCATTGATGTATTTATATCGACTAATTTTTCTGTAAAATTATTGCATGCACAGCTCTATGGTTTCGCTCGGAGCCACCCCGGCCTGTACCAAAATAGCATCCCCGTAGTAGGGAAGTTCTATTCTAGCTCCGGATATCAGGTACTAAACAAATACTTATATGTATGTATGTATGTATGGATGGATGTATGCATTTGTGCGTGGACAATACAATTCAATACACGTCTTTCAAAATATATATTATATGTATGTATATTTTGAGATCGATTCTGTTTAAATTCACATTGAATTTGGGAAAAAGATGTGGATTCAATCGTATCATCAAGCTTGTAATGTCTAAACTACTGTAATCACATGATGACATAGGACGAGCTACTGTAGGCAGCTGCATGGCTTCATCATGCGACCGGGAACAAAGTGTACCTCGACTACCTTGTCAACTCCGGCGACAGCGGCGGCGTTCGGACCCAGTTCTCGTGGGACGACAAGTACGTCGGTGCCCAAGTCCTCGTTGCCAAGGTATATCGCATCACAAAGTACTGCTGCATGTCGTTCTTGCACTTACATTTGGACAGCAACACTGCATTATCACTTATGTTTTGATTTTACACATGAAATGAAAATGCACAGCTAGTGTTGGAAGGCCAAGTTGAGGACGCAGGGCCATGGGCACAATACAAGAGCAACGCAGTTGAGTTCATGTGCCGCTGCATCCAGCAAGCCACCACCAATTTCAAAAAGACCCCTGGTGGATTGCTGTGGTTTCAGCCCTGGAATAATCTCCACTACACCTCGAACGCTGCGTTCGTCGCCGCGGTGTACGCTGCCTACCTTATCAGCCATGATTATGTCGAGGTCCCTTGCTATCGTGGGACCCAAGCGCCCGACGAATTGCTCGTGTTCGCCCAGTCACAGGTACATTCGATCACACATATGTTAAGTGCGAATTGCCTTCAATATGACTGAAGGTGAATTCATACATTAATCTAACATTTAAGTATCGTATGATTGAGCATTTGAGTGTATCGAAAAAAGTTTACTAAATTAGCTAACTTCTTTCCTTTCAACATATGTCATTTTAATTATGATTGCCTTTTGTTTGCGATCCGATTCAAGGTGGATTATATTCTTGGAGCGAACCCAAATAGCATGAGCTACATGGTTGGTTACGGGTCGAAGTATCCGACCCAGGTGCACCACAGGGGAGCCTCCATCGTCTCGATCAAGAACGACTCGACGCCCGTCTCGTGCAGCCAAGGATATGACCTGTGGTATAAGAAGAATGCCTCCGACCCGAACGTGTTGGATGGAGCAGTCGTTGGGGGCCCGGATGTGCAAGACAACTACTTGGACATAAGGTCGAATTTTGAGATGGCTGAGCCTGGAACCATTAACACAGCACCTCTTGTTGGATTACTGGCTAATTTTGGTAACTAACAATATCGCCATCCAAAAAAAAAAAAAATTAATGAAATCTCTTTTTAATTATTTCATATGTATTCATGAGTACAATATGGAGCCCATTGTCGGGTGACCGTTAATCCAAAGCTCCACCACAGCCCATTTGCTTATAAATTCGGCCGGGCGAGGTGTCCATATGTGAGCGTTTGAGGAAAGTAAGGCCCATATAAAAAGGCCTACTTTGAGGCCCTTTTCTTTTTTTTTGGGCCCGACTGAGCTCTTGCGGCTGTACACAGTACATTTGAGAAGGCTGTAGGATGAGCACGACACCCCTCTTTCCGGCGACGTAAGGCCCTCGCACTCTTTTGCCTTTTTATTAAAAAAATTAGTCTCTTTTCTTTAAGAAAGTTCAAATAATATTTAGATTAAAAATTAGATTTGGACCAGAACAAGTGGTCTTGTCCTTCCTATGTTACCATGTTGATGTCACATAGTAGAGAGAAAATTATATAGAAAGAGTCAAGTCAATATTTTCCGTTAGTCAAGTTGGATGGAATATACGGAAATGCTTGATTACATTTATTTGACAAGTTTTATGACTTAATTACTTTTTGAAAGTCTTAGGAATTAATTGTAATTTCATGACAAGTTTTTGGATATCTAGTAACTTATTCCGGGAAAAAAAAAAAGAAAAGGAATTTCCCATAAAAAAAAGAAGAAGAAAAGAAACCAGATGACTCCCATGTTTACCTCTCTTCTTGTGATGGACAACATAATCTGTTCAACAAAAAGTTTCTAAGACTTTTTCCCGGTGAAATAACTCCTGTGTTTGTTTCATTTGAGCACATGTGCTGATAATATCTAAGAAGAATAGATTTGGTGCCAATAGCTATTAGTTGAGGTGGACCGTGGTTACTAAAGTTTGCCTCAACTATTCATTGTTGTCATATGTTCCGGCGATGGTCTGTGATGTGGCCGACGAGTCAAGATGAAGGCCGATGGTCGGTGGCAACAATGGTGGTCTGGCAACGAGCGACGATGGTCTATGGAGTAATAATTAGTGAATGTTGAAATCGATTCGGGGGCTGGGAGCGGTTGACGGTGATGGTCCAGCGACGACAATTGGTTCGGTGACCGGAGGTGAGCAACGGCTGTGAAAGATAACGTTTGTGGTAGCAGGTTTGGTTTAATTCATCTATGGGGATTGTTAATGGAAGTTATGAGAAGTTCAGGGCTCACGGGTTCGTCCACCAGAGGAAGATGATGGGAGTAAAAAGAAAAAAAAAAAAAAAGATGCGAGAAAAGAGGAAAAATGGATAAAGGAAAATAGTAAAATGGGGCACCCCATTTCTGGTTCTACTAATGGGCTATAGGTGCTACTTTGCCCTTCGGAGTAACATGATTTTCGGGGACTCCATTTAATACTCCTGGTCCTCCCTTCCACTTCTTGCGTAGCTTAATCAATTGATCATTCATTTGACTCTCTCTATTAAATGGTACTTGAAATAGCTGTCCGTAGTTTAAATATGTACTTAGTTATATGATGACTGAAGCGCCAGCTTGAAAAGATCATTTATAAACAGTTGCAAACTTCATCAATAAACAAGCTGTGCTTGATGGGGAGAGCGAATTGGAGAATCATGATACGAGGATATTTGAAAAGTTATGAAGGAAGTGAATTGGAGAACGACTATATTTATTCTTGGGATTATGTTCATTCTGTCATCTAACTTATAGTTCTAGAGATTCAACAAGAATTTCTCCAATGTCAATTCTTCCATGAAAAAAAAAATGATGTGATTTTTGAACATCGTGCAATTCTACTTAGTCGTCTGAATTCGTTATTTACTGGTAATCAACAATTGTTGCCTCTTTGTAAATAAACTTTCACTATTTACGATATGTTCATTCGTCTTAAATTGCTTACCAATCATTAATTTATTTTCTAGTAATTTTCTAGCTTTCATTGTGGATCTCTAGTTCAAGATTACCTAGTTTGAACATGTAATATTTGGCGACATAATGAAGAGAAGGGGCTGTAAAAGAATTTCAAAGCAACAGGAATCTGATGCACGTTGTCATACCTAACAAATCATATATTATCATTGATTAAATAGGAAGAGAATTCATTGATCTACAAAATATTGGGGGGACAACAAGCCATGACAAGCCGAAAGAAATCTTTAAATCATTAGGCTCAAGAGAGGTCTAAGCAATGCAATAGGCCGTTATAGTCTAAAGACTAGTGGAGGATGCCCCGAAGAGCGCACAAAGAAACACGAAATAAAATCCAACTCATCCATGTTCCAAAGAATTCATCACGTTGGCATATTAATAGATCAACATGGAAGTAAAACCAAAGCGCCGCAGTGTATTTGTGAAGCACGAGAGGTGGACCTGTAGCCACACTGGTCGCGATAGATCCTACAAATCCATAGTCCTTTGAAGGTTTGTCCCCCACGTTCTCCAGACAATCCAAAGCCAGAAGCTTTTATCATCTGAATCTGAAAAGGAAACACTTGCTCGTTTCTTCTTGGATAGACTGAGAATGCTACTTGGACTGCCAACTGAATGAGGTTCTTCCATGTCTTCTTTTACAGTTTCATTCTTCATGCAACGAAGAGTACCAATACTCTGACATGTGCAAGAAGAAACAGAAATGCACAAAAGTGGCCTTAATATGAAGTGCTAATTATAAATCCCTAACACGAGATAATGCAAAATGACGAAAATGCGAACTGGAAAAGGCATTTCTACTTTTTCCCCCCATAACACATGTTGAATGTCATTGTACTACAAGGTGATCCGCCACCAATGTATTTAAACTGTGCCCAAACTCTTGATGGGTTGCATCCGGTTCAGTACTGATGACATCGGCATGATATAGTTTTCTACGTTCGAAAGATATAGAAGAAGGAATAGAAGGCAGCAAATTCAGAAAAAAAACAGAGGAAAATGTGCGAAATCCAGGGGAAAGGGAGACAAAAGTGCATCACATCTTTTCCCATAACACATTCACAACAACATGAGAACTAGGAAACAAGTCGGATCTAAGTTCCAACCACTTTGACCTTCTCTGTCTTCCGTTCTTCTCCGTCTGAGAAAATATTGTGTACTCTAACAGTACCACGTCATTTTTACTCTGAACCATTCAAGGTGTGACACTTGTCCTTGGGGCCCGCCAAGTTTGCTCTCTCTTCTCTTCATCTTCTATGCGCTTCTTTCTCTCTCCTCTCTCTTCTCACTCTATCCCCTCTTTCTTGACCCAACGACTCTCTCCCAAATAACGCTCAATCTCCGACAATGGCCACACTCTCTCCATCGATGGTGATGCTCCCTACCAACGACGGTTTGAAGGTTTGAAGACATAGACCGCCTAAGGACACGTGTCACACCCTGAATGGTTGAGAGTAAAAATGACGTGAAGCCATTAGGGTACATAATATTTTCTCCTTCCGTCCTGCTAACCATCAGCGCACCGACCATCTGCCCAAACACCCTGACAAAAATCAACAACTAAAGGTACTCGCTTTCTTGGCTCTATCATCAGATTGACTCCCAAGGCTTTCTTGTCAAGCTCCAGACATTCTATTCAAGCTTAATCGCATCTTTTCCGAAGTGATTTTCACGCGGACCTACTTCAGCCCTCACGCGTCGTTGTTCTAGCACCTCAAATTATCCATCGTCACGGTACACGCGTACGTGCATTTTATCTCCTTCAGGGCTAACAATCACTCCAGCACAGTGTAGCCCATTGCCGCATCACTCGTTTCCCCGACAGTACCCGAAGTTCTGGTACTGAATAGGATTACTCAGGTCACTTGAAAAGTAGACAATCGGCTTCAGTCACAACGATAGGTGAGGTGAAAAAAAATTAAGAGATTGAATCGTGAAATTGAGCTGAGCTTGCGGTTGAACTACAGAATGGCCCAAATTATGGGAACTTGCTCTTGGTTTGGTGGCGCCGCCGTGGAGCGGGCCTCGCGACTGCCTCCCGGTGAGCGCCGCGGCGGCCACGGGGCGGGGCCGATGGCGGAGGGGCGAACCGGAGAGAGATGAGAGAGAGGGAAATAGAGGGCGGACGACATGTGTAATTGGGCCCCGTGGACCCGACCCGAACCGGGCCCATGGAGCCGACCATAACCAGGCCCAAATTTCGGAAACGGACCATGCACAGCGCAGCTTTGAACTCTCTCTCTCTCTCTCTCTCTCTCTCTCTCTCTAGTCGACGGCGGCTCTCGCATGACGGCCATGGAAGAGACGATTCTCTCGGCGGTTCCTGGCCGGCGCCTCCATTAAGCGTAGAGAGGGGGCGGAGGGAATCGATCTGCGAAGTTTCCAACGGATGCCCGATTCGCGTGTCAGCTCGTGATGAGTGCAGGTAGATATCATCTTCTTCTTCTCTCTTTTTTCCAATTCCCTGTTTTGCTCAGCGATTCTTTCGGGAGAGACCAGGGAGGAGGGTGATGAGAACTCGCGTCCATCTTTTCGAAAGCAATCTTTCAAAGGGTTTTCGTTCTTGAATGCTGGAGTCGGCGGTTTGATTTCTTCTAGCGGATGGGTGTTCTTGAATTTGACCCAGGTTTGACCATAGACTGTCATATATTCAAGTCATTTCCCCTTGGCATGAGAAAATAACAGATCAAAATGATGGTTTTTATTTTTTCTCTGAAAATTATATCGATAGTGACACATGAGGGTACTGAGAAGAGCAGCAATGCTTTGTTTGAGGGAATCATGACACCCACTGTAGAGATTGCACAGGTAACAGAACAGTAGTTTTTCATTCTCCGGTTACATTTTTGAGCTGGGTAATCGACATATATGCTAGTGAAGTAGTTCTGGTCTACACTTGTGTTTCCCACAATTTAAGATCGACCATTCTCTTTTGGGAACTAGTAGTAGTGGTGGCAGCTCCGATGTCAGAACTTCGCGGTGTCATTGCTCGTTAAGGAGAATGGTGTTAAAGGGGGCAGTAGGAGCGGTGGCGGCAGTACTAGTTTTTTGTAACAAGTGTAGGAGTAGCGGCTTTAGTATTGCACTTACATGACCATCTTCATCTGTAATTGGCAATCATCGCAGGCGGGGCATTTGGAGGGAATAGGGGATTGCGACCGGTACCTCCAGAAAAAGGTGTCTTCCCCTTGGATCACATGCACGAATGCGACCAGGTACTCGTTTTGTGCCTTTTATGGTATAGAGTCCCAGAATCAGCTGTCCCCTGCAAAATTTTGATTGTGGCCCTTTTGGATTTTAGTACTTAGCTAATGATATTCTGGCTAACTTTTCGCTTCAGGAGAAGAAGGATTATCTTGATTGTCTCAAATCTTCGAGTCATCAATCTGAAACATGTAGAAGATTCTCAAAGAAGTATTTGGAGTGTCGTATGGCAAAGTGAGTGACCCTAGTGGCTCTCAGATGGATCAATTTTCTATTGTTGTATATGCGTCATGGGCAAAGTAATAGGACTGTTTGCTGGGGATATCATCGTTTGGACATGTTGCATGTCCATGGGATTAGGAGGGAAAAAAATTAAGCCAATTTGATAGACTGAATAGACATGGCGCTTCATTTACTTAAAGAGCTGCAAAAATAGGGGGTTTTGTAGATTTTTTTTTTCACACAACATAATGATCTCCTATCACACAATATCCTTCTTCAAAATTTCTAATTTAATGTAGTTTGAACAATCTCAATGTATGCATATGAAAATGCGGACGACAAAACAGATTCATATGGTTGTCATGAGCTGCTCCATCCGGATTGAACTTACTTTATTTTCCAATTGTGTGATAGAAAGAGATTTTGAGGAAGGGATTATTGTGATGCTGCTTAAATGGTATGCTGATTCATGTGTTTTGGATTTTGGAAGCCACTTGAAGTGCTTCAAAAATAAGTTAACTTGTACAGACTAGTAGGCAAGTGTCTCCCCCAGAAGATGGAGGATGTGATTGCACTCAAGCTTTCTGATTGATTGCAGCAAAGTTCAATCATTCTGTGTGGTAGATTATACTATTTCTTGGTTGTGCTTATGCACCTTGAGGACTCAAGGATGAGCTGCATAATATGAGTAATTCGATATGTATTTCGGCTGCAAAAAGAATCATTCCACGTGGAGTGAAACAATTATATGATTTGATTCTATCTCCTCTCTACTTTCTGCCCTTTACAGTCTTAATCTTAGAGGGTTTGAGGGATGATTTGTTCGGAACCCGTCCAAAAGTACACTTCTCTCAGTCAAATCTTTTAACAATGCTATTCCGTCAAATCCTTTTAACTGTTCAAGGACGTTGTGTTCTAAACTTTGATCTAGTCATATCGAGCTCATGAGCGATTGCATTTGCATTCTTCAGGAACTTGATGGCGAGGCAAGACATGTCAGAACTTGGATTTGGAAAGGAAGCCGGCGAAGCTCCAGGAGCAAATGAATCTAAGAGGACTGACAAGTGATTCTTCAATTGCCGATAGAAGGGTCCTAGTTGCTGCTAGAAAATTCTTCTGCCTAAGGTCAGAAGCAACTCGAGGTGCATGTGGACTCATCTATTAACAGATCAAATAGAAGCCCGAGTGTCCTTCAAAAAGCATTCTAGCATCCACAGTTTTCTTGGATGATGGAGTATACTATTTGAGATAGTCTAAATAGAAGTTGAATCACCATTACATTGCAAGTAATTCGAATTCGTGTTCCCAAAAATAATCCAAACGTCAATCCTTTTGCACTAAAATTATTTTTTCATGTTCATCCTCATCCACACATGTCCGTGTTGAATCGTTAATGCATGAAAATTCTCTTCTCAATGAAAGCTAACAGCCGCGACATTGAATACCATTAAGCAAATTACGTAACCCCAGCATATGAAAACAGGAACGTAAACTGTGTGGTGATCATCATATGATTTCTTATGATTAACAATCCGCAAACACGATAAGCCATATTTCCAGACATCTAAATCTGCGTTCTGAAGCACCATGGATGAGGCAAAAGGCAAAGCTTTGTAGGGTCGGTAAGGTCGTTTTCTCATTCCTCGAATTCGTTTTCCTACCGATCTTCTGAATGCGCAGCTCGGCTACCTTCGGTATCGCCATTGCATTATGTCAAAGCTCTGCATCCCAATTCCGGCTTGCTCGTTGACCACCTTCTCGACAACCTCCACGCCCTCTTGTTTCTTCTCACGTACTTCCCTGACTTCTTGTCTAGCTCTCACAACTGCCTTCTGGTCCTCTCCACTTGGCAGGAACTATGAGATCACCCTGAACCATAATAATATTATTTGATCAGATCATTGAATCGTTTATTTCTCTTGAAATCTCTTTTATAGCGTTCCATCACTATTAATAAGTAGCGTCCGATTCTTTCTTTTTTTATTTACTCTTGTTAATCCTTACATCTCCTATCACTGGTGGAGTTACGGCTAGTTAAAGCCACAATACTTATTATACTGGATCTTACAGAGCCTTTCTTCTTGCATACGTGCTTCTCTGGAAGTTTTTGCACATTGAAACCCACGGTTATGGACCCAAATCCAGTTATAAGTCACTCGAACATCTCGCCTCCCTTTGACATGGGATGACATGATTAGAAGGGAATGGAAAGAAAAATGACCTCGCAAGAGAAAAGAAAGGAGAGGAAACGATTTGATTTTTTATCGCTGTTAAGATGCTTATTCAAGTAAATAAAGGAAATCAAGAATTTCGGGTACTTCACGTATTGTTGAAGAGGAGAAAAGAACGGAAATGATTCTAATTATAACGATACCATTTTCTTTTCCGTTTAATAGACAACTTATTTTATAGACAACATAACGGGCATACGTCGAAAAGAGACATAAATATATGTGCTATCTCTTGCGATCGCTCCAAATCTCTATAGATTTGAAATGATTTGAGAAGATCAGAAAAAAGCAGGCGAATTTGGTAAAACTCCTTTGTAAGTACTATTTACTTTGAATATTGAGATTCCCATGTTTTGATATTCATACAATGTCAAACACGTGAAACTTTTGAAATCCGTAAATGTTGACACGTAAATCACTTAGATTTAAGATAATTTCATGATAATATTTTCCTATTATTAACATGTTAAGCAAATCCTGTTCTTTCTCCTGGCCTGCCCAAATCCATTCGACATCTAATATGAAATCTTAATAATTGCAAATCATGTATGGGATGGATACTCGGTAGAGTCCGCGAATTGATTAGGTCTATCTTTAGTTAATCTCATTGTTCTAGCTCACAGATCAAGTGGTGTCTAGGCCAGTGTTTGCGTTCTTCGACAAATCTACAACCTAACAAATTTAAAGGCACACTTTCTTTTATCGGCTCAATGCATTCGA
The DNA here is from genome assembly GCA_014182375.1 of Eucalyptus virginea. NCBI lineage: Eukaryota > Viridiplantae > Streptophyta > Magnoliopsida > Myrtales > Myrtaceae > Eucalyptus > Eucalyptus virginea. Next base: position 25,316,260 of record CM024518.1, read on the forward strand.
AATTTTACTTGCGAAATGTTACCAACAAGGCTCGAAAGTAGAGGAGCAAACTCACTTACTATCTAGGTCATAGCTTTGTTTTTTTTTTTTTTTTTTTTGCTTTTTGGATAGGTGCGTTGGAAGTCCTAAAATTTGTTACAAAAGTGCAATTAAGTCTTAATAAAGTCTTAAAATTTTCGAAAGGTACAACTAAATTTTAAAACTTGTCACGAAAATGCAATTGGGTCCTAAAATTGTCAAAAAGAGTAATCAAGTCCTAAAACATATCAAATTAATATAATCAAGTCATTTTAAAAGTTTTATGATTTAATTGCACTTTTGTGATAAATTTTAGAATTTGATTGTACTTTCGTAAATAAGTTTTATGACTTGATTGTACCTTTTAGGATTCAATTGCATTTTTATGATAAATTTTAGGACTTTCAATACACTTATCCATTTTATTTTATTAGGTCTATCTTTCATTAATCGCATCTAAACCTGTCTATATATATACTTTGAAGCTATCATGAACCTAATGTTCACATTCCATTTGATCTCTTGATAGGTGAGTTCACAAGCACCTCGAGTCGATTTTGACCTTAGGCCGAATTGATCGGAGGAGGGACAAAGGGAGAATTTTCTATCAGCAACTTGGACTCCTCTATCGGCAATTGAAGAATGTGGTCCTCTTAGATTCATTCGCTCCTGGAGCTTTGGCGTTGGGTTCCTTTCCGAATCCAAGTTCCGACATGTCTTGCCTCGCCATCAAGCTCGGGGAGAATGCACATGCCATCACTGGTGAGCTCAACATGACTAGATCAAAGGAGTTTAGAACACAGCGTCCTTAAGTGGTTAAAAGGATTTGACGGAATAGCATTGTAAAAAGATTTGACGGAGAAAACTGTACTTTTGGACAGGTTTAGAACAAATCGTCCCTCAAAACCTCTAAGATTAAGACTGTAAAGGGCAGAAAGTAGAGGAGACGCAATCAAATTATGTAATCGTTGCACTCCATGTGGAACGATTCTTTTTGCAGCCGAAATAGATATCGAATCAGTCATTATGCAGCTCATGCTTGAATCCTCAAGCCGAGAAATAGTAAAACGTACCACACAGAATGCTTGAATTTTGCTGCAATTAATCAGAAAGCTTGCGTGCAATAACATCTGCCATCGTCTGGGGGAGACACTTGCCTACTAGTCTGGACAATTTGACTTATTCTTGAAGCACTTCAAGTGGCTTCCAAAACCCAAAACACATATGAATCAGCACAGTATTGAAGCAGCATCACAATAATCCCTTCCTCAAACTCTCTTTCTATCACCAAATTGGAAAATAAAGTTAGCTCAATCCACAGATGGAGCAGCTCATGACAACCATATGAATCTTTTTTTTTTTCGTCCGCATTTTCATATGGATACATTGAATTTTTCAAACTACATTAAATTGACAAAAGTGCCTCGTTCACATAAAAATTTTGAACAAAGGAAATCGTGTGAAAGGAGATCATTATGTAGCATGAAAAAAAAAATCCACAAAACCCCCTATTTTTGCATCTCTTTAAGTAAATGAAGCGCCATGTCTATTCAGTCTATCAAATTGGTTTAATTTTTTTCCCTCCTAACCCCCTGGACATGCAACACGTCCAAACGACAATATCCCCAGCAAACAGTCCTATTACTTTGCCCATGACGCATTTACAACAATAGAAAATTGATCTATCTGAGAGCCACTAGGGTCACTCACTCTGCCATACGACACTCCAAATACTTCTTTGAGAATCTTCTACATTTTTCAGATTGATGACTCGAAGATTTGAGACAATTAAGGTAATCCTTCTTCTCCTGAAGCGAAAAGGTAGCCAGAATATCATTAGCTAAGTACTAATATCCAAGAACGCCACAATCAAATTTTTCCCGGCGACGGCTGATTCTGGGACTCTATACCGTAAAAGGCACAAAACCAATACCTGGTCGCATTCATGCATGCGATCCAAGGGGAAGACACCTTTTTTTCTGGAGGTACTGGTCGCAATCCCCTATTCCCTCCAAATGCCCCGCCTGCGATGATTGCCAATTACAGATGAAGATGGCCGTGTGAGTGCGATACAAAAGCCGCTGCTCCTTCACTTGTTACAAAAAACTAGTGCTGCCGCCACCGCTCCTACTGCCCCCTCTAACACCATTTGCCTTTATGAGCAATGACAACACCAAGTTATGACATCGCAGCCACCACCAATCTAGGAAGCATCGACACTAGCTGGAAGCATTCGTATCGTGTCTAACACTCCAACATTTGCCCGACTCTTTCCAACATTCGGCTAATAAGTGTCAGAAAATCCGATACTTGATCAACTCTCCCGACACTTTTCGACACGCGAGTTTGAATTTTGACACACGATTTTGACATGCACATGGTCATTTTTAAAAGTTTTCAATAAATGAGGGGTCAAAATGTAAATATATAAAAAAAAATCAAAATAATAAAGAGAGAAAGAAGAAAAACCTAATATTTTCTTCTTTTCAGGCTCTTACTTCTTGTGACGCACAATCCACTCCCCAATATATTTTTTCTCTTCTCTTCCGAAATACTCGATACGCGAGTTCGAATGTGGATTACTTGTTTTTTTTTTCCTAAGTTTTATGAATTATTGAAATGGAATTGAATTTATCAAATTAAAGCAATGAGTAATATTAACAAAAGATGGATTAATGTTTTTACTGTAAATTTATTTTAGGCTATTTTTTTTATTACATATTTATTTGTGAATTTGAATCAAATTAAATTGATTAAAATAATCATAAAAATGATAATTTATTATGTATATATAAAAATATACATTTAATATACAATGTTTTCCAACTCGTCGGAATTTTCTATTTTTTTTTAGAAATAACGTGTCGACGTATCGTGTCATGTCGCGTATCGATGTCAATGCTACTTAGATGCATGCTTAGGAACTTAGTTTTCCGTTTATCTATTATAGGCAAGATTCAAGAGACCCGATTTTCTCCATACCCAGAAGACCCAATTATCTAATTTCCTAAACCTTAATCGTCTCCTAGATTCGAATCTCGCACTAATGTCTTTAAACGGTTATGGAAAGATGGTTGACCCCACTTAATCGTCTCCTAGACTCCATGCTTGAGTCCCTCTGTGTCTATTATATTTCCATTCTCATTGTCATCATCAATAGATACCTTTAAGCGCTTTGGGCTCTCTTGAATATTGGCTTCCATAGCAATTGCATGACAAAAGATGAGACAACGAAAGATGAGTAAAATTCCAGATTGAAATGAAAAATTTAGCCATTAAGAAATCAAAATATTGAATTGATTGGTCTTATCATGCCGTGTTCAGACTATTTCCTACTTATATGTATAGTTGCAAGGACCAAAGTCTCTTTTAACAAATCGAATATGAAATATCAACCATAATATTCACTCTTTGAGCATAATCTCCTAGATTTGTATTGGATATCAATGTCGAAAAATTCACAGCCATTAGGAGATTCTAGGGGAAATGAAGTGAACAATGTGCAAACAATCCTTTCTTTGCTTCGGTTTACGATGAATGTTTGCTGAGGTTACATAAAGTGCTTAAACTCTCATGCAAGTGGACAGCGGATAGCAAGTTCAGAAGAAGACAAATATGGAAGAAACATTGAAATATAATGGCTGTGAAAGACGCGGTGCAAGGGTGAAAGAAATGTTATTTGCAACGAGCAAGGGTAGCTCTTCCTTTAGTAGAATTAAAAGACATTCCATTAGTTTGGAAATTACAAAAGCTTCCCAACATAGCCTAATGGTAATTTAGGAATAATATCATATTGGCAGGAGATTCTCCAACCATATTTAGGATGGAAAAAGAGCCTTAAAAGAAATCTCGACAGATTTGGATATAAACATATAAACCCTTAACTACCTTATCAGAAAAAACATATAAGCCCTTAATTATACGGGATTTCACACTAAAAATAGCTCCAAGCTTAGGGAAACTAATCGATAAATATGTATATATGCATATTTGCCTGTTTTATACATATATACCAGATCCTTCCGTAGATTATGTCATAAGTTCCATCTATATATATATATTCAACAACCTTGTGTTCTTCCTCGCATTGGTTCTTGAGAGAGTTATCATGGCTAGACTAAGTTCCATGAACCTTGTCTTGGTCTTTTCGTTGAGTTTCATGGTTTTGTCATCTGAATTAGTGATTCAAAGTGAAGGGTCTTCAAGTGATTATGGGACTGCGCTCACCAAGTCGTTGCTGTACTTCGAGGCTCAGCGATCAGGCAAACTGCCAAGTAATCAGAGAGTCCAATGGCGTGGCGATTCGGCGCTTGAAGATGGGAGCAATGCCGGAGTATGGATTTTTTTTATTTACTTTTCTGCAGTTTTATCTATGTTTATTCTCTTAATTTTCACATGTTGCGAAAGAAAGATGAGAAATTATTGCATATAGAAATTTCGTTCGCGCCGTTTCAATTTTGGCATACGCGCAGAATTGCAAAAACGTATCTTGCTATGATTTTGCATGCAGAATCCTGTGTGCCTATCTTTTTGCTACATGTCACAAGAGCATTCCGAAGTAATCTGATTTTTGGTTAACGTTAATATTTGATATCTTTTTAGGGTTATTTCCGGAATACATTTAATCTCTCTTTTTGGTTAATAGATCAAACTGACCGGAGGATACTACGACGCCGGCGACAACGTCAAGTTCGGGTTCCCGATGGCCTTCACAATCTCGTTGCTCTCGTGGAGCGTTGTGGAGTTCAGAGACAATTTGAAAGCCAAGCACGAGCTCTCGAACGCGCTTGCTGCCGTAAAGTGGGGCACGGACTACCTGATCAAAGCCCACCCTCAGCCCGACGTCCTCTATGGCGAGGTCGGCGAGGGCAACTCCGACCACTCGTGCTGGCAGAGGCCTGAGGACATGACAACCCCCCGCACTACCTACAAGATCGACGACCAGTCCCCGGGGGCCGATCTCGCCGGGGAAACTGCGGCTGCATTTGCGGCGGCTTCCATCGCCTTTGCCAAGACGGATTCTGAATATGCATCTCAGCTTCTAACTCATGCAAAACAGGTCTTCTTTGTTTCATTGTTACACGACCAGTTTGCAAGAATCATGCATGCGTCGCACGCAAGCCTTTAGCTAATTAGCTTCCTCTTTTATTATCAATTCGTGGATTCGAACATTAAATGTGTCGACCTTCTTCAATCAGCAACATAAAATACAATCTAAGAATTTTGCGTTCTTCCTAAATTGATATATTATTGTCCGATGATTTGGTTGTAACTTTGTTACCTAACAAAAAGATACAACTATTAATCAATTGATGTGTTTGTTTCGACTAATTTTTGCGTTTGACAGCTCTTTGATTTCGCTCGGAATCATCCTGGCGTGTACACGAGTAGCATCTCTGTAGCAGGACAGTTCTATTCCAGCTCTGGATATCAGGTATTGCTTAAAATCACATAGAATTCGGTAAGAATGTGTTTTCAATCCTATTATCAAGCGTAAAATGTCTAAACTACCGTAATCACCTGATGACACAGGACGAACTACTGTGGGCAGCTGCGTGGCTTCACCGTGCAACTGGGGACAAAGAATACCTCAATTACCTCAGTAGCTCGGGCGACACCGGCGGCGGTCGGACCGAGTTCTCGTGGAACGACAAGTACGTCGGCGCCCAAGTGCTCGTTGCCAAGGTATATCTCATCTTGTATGCCAGATTGGTTCCATTAACAAAGTACATTGTGTAGGGCTTGAACTTATATTTTGGATGCACGCTGCTTCGTCACTATTCTAATTCCCAACATTTTGCCAATGGATGATTAAACATCAGATCCGCTCTGAAGAAAATCTCAAAAAAATAAAAAGACCTACGTTTTGATTTTATGCATGAAATGAAATGCACAGCTAGTGTTGGAAGGCCAAGTCGACAACTCAGGACCATGGGCACAATACAAAAGCCAAGCAGAGCAATTCATCTGCAATTGCCTCCAGAAAGGCAGCGGCAATTTCAAAAGACCCCTGGTGGACTGCTGTGGTTTCAACCCTGGAACAACCTCCAGTACACCTCCACCGCCGCGTTCATCGCCGCGGTGTATGCCGACTACCTCGACCCCAAGAAAGCCTCAATCCAGTGCCCCGGCGGTATTGCATCTTCCTCCGATCTGATCGAGCTTGCCCAGTCACAGGTACATATGACCACATATATCCTCAGTGCGAAGCGCTTTTTTGGTTCGGTGTTTTTTAGTGCAATTAAGGTGAATTCCTAGATTAACTACCAATCCAGTATCATGTGTGTGAGAGGTCAAGGGTATCAAATACTTGATAACACCATTTTAGGACGATAAGTTCACTTAATTAGCCGATTTCTTTTACAACATGCTTTGTTTTAATTATCATTTCCTTTTTGTTGTCGATCCAATTCAAGGCGGACTATATCCTCGGAGAGAACCCGAATAAACTGAGCTATATGGTCGGCTATGGATCGAACTATCCGACCCAAGTGCACCACAGGGGAGCCTCCATTGTCTCAATCAAGAAGGACCCGACGCCTGTCTCATGCAGCGGAGGATTTGACTTGTGGTTTAATAAGAACGCCCCGAACCCGAACGTATTGGACGGAGCGCTCGTCGGGGGCCCGGACCAGCAAGACGGGTACACGGACTCAAGGTCGAACTATCAGATGGCCGAGCCAGCAACCGCCAACACTGCACCTTTTGTTGGTGTTTTAGCTAGGCTTGCTTGAGCATTATTACTAGGTTCAGTATGATCTTTCCTGCCGTTTGTTGTCTAATTATAATTGAAAATCATGCATGCCAAAGAAATGTTTGATGAGTCAATTCCAATTGAATTAGTCATTGAAAGTTGATATTTTGTACGGAATTGATTTAAGTGTTGCTATTTACACTAAGCAAAATGGGCCTTTGAAGAAGGGAGGCCTGAGTTGATATTCTATGAGCTGCGCAAAGTGATAACTCAAGATTACTAGGGGTAAGCACCAAAGGTCCAAACTCTAAAGTTGGGGCAATGAATTGCATAAGCCCATACTAAAATGAAATTACTAAAGGTAAGCAACGGGTCTAGTTCAACTCAAATACCAAACCGAATCAGTCTGGATCAATTGGTTCAAGTTTAGTTTTGAGGAGAATATGTTTGGTTCCTGTCGCGACCTAAATTTCGGATGCACCACCTAAAATTAGGCTAATGGGCTACTAAGTCTTTAAACTTAGTTCGGGCTCTCCCAGGCCCATGCCAATTCACGACTTAAGGTTCAAATATTTAGCATGCAAATAATTATTATCTAGGAGTTGCCACTAATCAATTTACGGTAGGTCGATTAGATATTTAAGTAAAAATAATGGGAGAATTATTTTACTTCTACGAACCAAAGACTAAGGGTATGGGGATTAGATATTTAAGTAAAAATAATGGGAGAATTATTTTACTTCTACGAACCAAAGACTAAGGGTATGAGGACTTAGTTACACTAGATTTCTCTAATGCCCTTTTGATACCATTTCTTTTATTTTTAAAAATGTTTTTTTTGGCAGCTTGGATTTATTTTAATATAAATTACTATCATATCAAAAAGTGATCACACGGGTGCTCAACCATTATTAAACATTCAATAAATAAATTGCATCACACAAAACAAATCACACAAAACAAATGATTTTTTTTTTTTTGGGTTTTCTTTGAAATTAGAATTCTTTTATAAAAAATGCATTTTTAACTACATGATCTAATTTTGCTAAAAAATTTCTAATTAAATGATCCTATTATGCAAACTAGTTAATATGCACCTAATGACCTAATTTTTATATTTTTTATTAGAAATACGGAATTAATAAAAACCCTAATTAAACTATCTAAAGTGAACAATTTTCTAATTTATTTTAGGGATTAATTTGACTTAAACCCTATCCTATATTAGAAAATTATATATATATTTTTAAAAATGATTATTCAAATATGCAACTTTATCTAAGACTATTTTAAAAAAAAAAAAAAAGGTTATTTAGATCCAAACCCAACCTATTTCAAAAAAAAGATATCTAAAAATGCAATCCTAAAAATATAATCCCAAAAAATCTAATTTATCAAACCTAAATGTCTGATTTACTAAACTTATATGCTCACGCAAGATTTTGATTTCTTTTGATTTTGTTGATTTTTAGTTTTTTTTAGATGAGTAATTAGTAAATAAATATTAAATCTAAACAATCAATATATTCAACAAATAAATGATTAAAATAATCGAAAAAATAACATGTTGTCTCACATGTCAAATTAATGATTATTCTAACCCTAATCATCACGACAAAGAGTTCAAAATAATTAAAAATCGGATCCGAAGTCTTACGGATCAAATTAATAAATATGATAATCTTGGGCAAAAACCCTGCAGAAAATGCTTACAAGATTTATAAAAGAAAGGCACATCTCAATATTCTGAATTGAACAATAATAACAAAATAAATAAATTAAGATAATATAAAAAAATTAGTGAAAACTAAGAAAAATAAAAACAAACTACCTAGGGGAGGACAACAGTGTCGATAGAGGGTAGGCACGGGTGAAGGAGACGGCTGGCGTTGGAGCTCTGGCGAGGGCTGGGCGGCGGTGGCAGCTGGGAAGCGCGGCGTTGGTGACCGACGAGCAGCAACTGGGTCGCGGGTCACTGTGGTGATGGTGAGCAGTGGCGTCAGGCTTCTGCTCGGGGATGCAGCTGTGGAGCTGCAGACGTCGGCGTCGGTGCAGTGACGGCAAACAGGCTGCGGGTGGAGCATCGTGAGCACAATGGCGAGCGATAGAGGCTGGGTCGCTGCAGTCGGAACGTCGGTCACTGGTCTTTGGCTCCAGACAGCAAGGCGTTGAGTTGAGTGGCGGTGTCGGGGCCGGTGCAGGGCTCGCTGGCGGAAGGAGGCTGGCGTCGATTGGGCTGATGGGGCGTTAGTCGAGAGTGTTGTAGCAGCGGGGGTCGCGGTGCTGTAGCGATGGTGTCAGGTCAAGTAGATCATCAACGGAGTAGGGACAACAGCGACTTCGTCGGGATCTCAGGAGCAACAGCGGGTCGCGGGCCGACGCGGCTGCAAGCGAGATGGGGTGGATGCTGACGGAAGCGCAAGCTATGGTGTCGCGGGTGAAGGGTTGCAGATGATGAATGGGGCTCTGACGCAAAGGGAAACACAGCGTTGCAGCGAAGCGGGGCTGCAGCGTGTCGTTGCCGGTGTAATGGGCGGAGCGGCAAGGCAGCAGCAAGTCGTTGCTAATGCAGTGGGCAGAGCAGCGATGGTCAGCGGCCCGCCTGCCGGTGTTGGATGGCACCGGCACGGTGGTATCGAGCGGTGGTGCGCAGGGGATCGGCCACAGCCGAAGAAGATGAACAACTCCTCTTTTTCTTTTTTTTTTTTTTTTTCACCTCAGCTACACGCTTCCCATGTCTTTTCCCTACTGTTTTACTGTAGCGGTCACTTCTCTCTGCTCCCTTCTTTTACTTCTTCCTTTTGTGTTTTCTTCCTTTGGCCGAACCAAGAGAAGCCCTTCCCTCTCTCCACTTTTTGTTTTGACTTTTCTCTCACAAAAACTCTATTGCCTTCTGTAATTGTTTCGAAAGCTCGTTCTCCGACGTTTTCCCCCCTCTCTTTCACGTCTCGCACTCTCTATTTATAGAGGGAAACTCAACAAATAAGTGAAGATTTCCCAATATTCACTCAACTACTCAACAAGATTAGTGGCTCCAAAATCACACCACCGTTGAATTTTGAATTTGAAATGAGGAGATATGTTCAAAATTTCCCTCAAGAACCAAATGCTCTATTTTTATTTTCTAAAGGATAAGCTTGATTCTAAATTAGGCGTCAACAGCTGCCCCTCTTTAAAGGGAAGCTCGTAAGGGTTTCCTTCAAAGATAAATGACACCTAAATTTAAACCATGCAAAATGAATATGCAAATGTTAATTGTAATGACTTTTTTTCTTTTTTTTTTTTTTTATTATTTAAGAAATGGACTCAAATAAATTTAATCCCTTTTGAAATGCGACGTCATGCAATAAAGAATGCAATGTAAATGCAATGATTTGGTTAGGAACATAGATCTCAATGTGTTTATGCCCAATGAAATGCAAATGCAAAGAGGAACACGTACTTGTCTTACTTGTCTGGGGATTTGGAAGAGTGTTATTAGGTGTGAAATGATTCCCATGAGACTTGACAAACATCTGGAACTCTCTTCAGATAATTAAAAGGCTCAAAGTTTTCAAGGATCCGAAACTCTCATCAGATTCCAAGCACTTGGAAATTAAATCAAGTACTTGAAATTTCAAAAATCTGATTCTTATGTCAGACATTTGAAAACATTTACTAAACATCTGGAAATCACATCAGATGTTTGAAAGACAAACACTTGGAAGTCATATCAAGTATTTAAAGGTTCAAATATCTAGAATTCACATTAGACATTTGAAAACATTTTATAAATGGGTACTTGGAATTCTCAACAAGTATTCAAAGATGACTGAACAAGCTCAGGGCTTCAAAGACGCATCTTTTGGTCTTTGAAGAAAAATTCAATGAAGGCCCATGCATGATGGCTTTATCAAACTTGCACCGGGAAAAATTATCATTAAGACAATTTTCACTTATAGCGTGAATCTATTGAACATGCTAAATGAGACACTTTTGGTGTAAAAAGGTTTTTCACTCGCTCTCATTTAGGAGGGGTATTCGTTCCGACCATTGATGCGGGAATATATCACTCAATCTTATCATCATCATGTTGACAAGAGTTCGAATTTTCTCGCAAGCAGTACGACCTTACCAATCTGAGAGGTCTTTGACTGGGACTGTAACGTGGGCTTGGTCAACGGCTTAACAAAAGGACTCTTTGAGTCAAGGAAATTGAAAGAACAATTCTGTACTCATCTCCGTGTTTACAAGTTAAAAGCCCTGCAAAATAAGAAAGGAATGATCTTGCTCGCACTTGTTAGAGCAATGCTTAAAACATGTGAACTCTCATGTTAATTTAAGTGCCATAATCTAAAGAGACTTTATAAGGGATGTAACATAGGCTGGGTTCATGAGTTGAGAAACGAAAGGATCATTAGGCTCAAAATGTGTGTAAAGGGTGAGACTTGGTGATCATCTTGGCATTGCCACCGGTTTTTGTTTTTCACCTTCGGGGATTGTCTTAATGAAGTGCTCTTTTGATTGTAAAAACTCAGCATTTAAGTTCTTTGAGTATTGCTCCATTCTTGCAATTGACAGTCATCTATTTGACACTTTTTCATCTATGGGCATCGGTCTTGCTTTTACCAAGCACACTTTGCTTTTTCATGCCCCCTAGTTCTCATTCATTTTTTTTCACTTCTTTTTTTCATGCGCATTGGCCTTGCTTTTACCAAGCACACTACTTTTCATGTCCCTTATTTTTTCGCACTTACTTTCTTTGGACTCACGCAACCTCCATCTTTCATTAGCATTCTAAGCCATGTTATTTGAATTCTTTCTTTGCCTTGCCCCAGTATGGGGGATGATCATCAATTGGGTTTAAAGAAATGAAATTGCAGGCTCAACTGGGCTATGCAAATGATATAAGTATGTATGATAGATAATAAATGTTCTTTGTCATCCTAAGGTACTTAAATTACCACATGAATTCAATGTAATAGCACGACTTGAAGATTGATGCAAGTGAAAGCAAGAAAAATTCTTTTCATTTTCCTCACCTCATATTGCTGTCTTACCTCCAACTTGTCCCAATGTGGGGTGGTCATTGACAGGGGTACTATGAAAGAAAATCTTCAAGTATTTAGGCTGGAAGAAGGGTTAAACAAGGGTTCATTAGTAGAGAAATGAATTGCTTCTCGTCATTTTAGCTGTCGTATTTTTTGCAAGAAAACTCTTCACCATGAAACACAAAATGTTTCCATACTCACCTCATAAAGGAATGTGTATGGGGTAAGGCTTGCCCTTCACGACTCATTTAGCATCATTTAGCATGTTCAAGTTACTCAACATCCTTCACTGAATTATCCATTTTGATAAATTTCAAGTGGAATTGGTGAATTGCTCAATATCATGTGAAAGCATTCTATAATGATAAAAATGCCATGCTCTATTCTTGCACCTCGGATCATAAAGTCAAAACTATTAGGTGTCCATCTCTTTTCCCCTCTTTGTAAGGGAGCTCATAGAGGTCACTTACAGAGATAGAAGACACCATCGTTCACATCCGTTCTTTGCCCCTGCAAAAATAAAACATGTATCATTATACACTAGAGATTTGATCAACTTTGAGCGAGGGAAAGGCTTTTACGAGTCCTTTTTATTCATGGATAGTATTTCTTTATAGCATCATAATTTATAGGATTCATAAATTCCCGCCCATCCATTTCTGCTAAGATCAAAGCGCCTCCAGGAAGTACTTTCTTCACGATGTATGGCCCACTGTAATTTGGAGTGAACTTGCCGCGATGATCGAGGTTAATTGGTAGCATCTTGTGTAGCACCAAATCATGGACCTTGAAATTTCTTGGACGAACCTTCTGATTGAAAGACTTGGCCACCCGCTGTTGATAACACTAACCATGACATACGGCCTTCAATCGTTTTTCATCAATTGTATTGAATTGGTCATACCTCTATTGTCCCAATTCAGCTTCTGTCAGCTTAGACTGAGACAATACTCTTAGAGAAGGGATTTCTACTTCAACTGGCAAGACTACTTCCATGCCGTACACCCGAGAAAAATGAGTTGCCCCAGTAGAGGTGCGAATTGAAGTCCTATACGCCATCAGAGCGTAAGGAAGCCTTTTATGCCAGTCACGATATTTATCAGTTGTCTTTGCCAGAATTTTCTTGATGTTCTTATTCGCTGCTTCAACAGCACCATTCATCTGGGGGCGATAAGGCGATGAATTCAAATGACGAATTTTAAACTCCTTGAACAAATCATTAACAAGCTTGTTGTTTAGGTTCGTCCCGTTGTCTATGATGATAGCTTCAGGCAAGCCATAACGGGCAATAATATCACGTCGCACAAACTTCACAACATTATTTGCCGTAACACCTACATATGATGCTGCCTCCATCCATTTTGTGAAACAATTGATGGCGACAAGGATGAAACGGCGACCATTCGAGGCTTTTGGGTTAATTGGGCCAATTACATCGATGCCCCACATTGAAAAAGCCCATGGTTCCGACAGTTGATGCAGCTCATTTGGAGGAACATTTATCTTGTCTCCATAAATCTAACAACAGTGACAACTCCGGACATGTTGAATGCAATCACTTTCCAAGGTTTGCCAGAAGTAACCTAACCTCATAATTTTCTTTGCTAACATGTGGCCGCTCATGTGAGGACCACACACTTCTTCATGTATTTCTTCCATCAACTGAGTGGCCTCCTTAGCATTGATGCGTCTAAATAGGACAGAGTCGAATGACCGTTTGTATAATGTATCCCCACTAATAAAGAACTTGGAGGCGAGTTTCATAAGATGCTTTCGATCAGCTGGATTCTACTTTCTGGGAACTCTCGCCTTTAAATGTAGGTCATGATGTCATGGTACCATGGTTTTCCATCCGGTTCTTTTGTCACTACCATGCAATAGGCTGGCTTCGCAAGCACTTCAATCTTTAAAGGTTCAATTTCTAATCCTTCCGTAACTGTGAGCATAGACGACAAAGTTGCAAGTGCATCTGCAAACTGATATGAGACCTTGACAAGTACTCGAATGATATTTTGTCAAACTCCTTTATAAAGTCTTCTAGATAATCATGGTAATGGACTAGTTTGACATCTCTAGTCCTCCATTTTCCAACAGTCTGAAGGATAATAAGTGTGGAATCATCGAGCGCCTTTTGTGAAAACTAGTATGAGCACCTAGGAGGTGAATAGGTGCAAAAATAAATTTTCCAGAGAGAAGTGTGCAACTCTAATCAACAATAGATTATGAGAAGGAAATTAGACTCTTGTAAACAAATTTAGTTATGATCAAAGTAAAAGAGCTTAGGGAAGAGAATAATAACACAAGATTTATAGTGGTTCGGCTTAATCTAAGCCTACGTCCACTCTTCCGCACTGACAGCCCACGAGCTGGATTTCATTATGAAAAAGAGTTGTTACAGTAAAGCTCTTCCTTGATTCCACAGTGTAGAGACTCTGCTACACTTTCTCAAGGTCTCACAAATATATAAACTCTCTTTTGCGTACAAGATTTTGCTCAACAATTGAATTGACTAAGAACAAAGAGCTTCATACTTTGGAATTCTTCTATCGTGCACACCCTCGAATAACTGGAACGTTTTCCTTATATATTCCTTCATGCTATCACACCCGTTGGCACTTACCAAAGGAGTTCTTCCAATCTACCCGTTGGACAGAATCAATTAGGGAGATTTCGAGTTATTTAAGGAATATATCGATAGCCCACCAATCCTGCTCGCCCATACAATCAGGATTTAGGTTTCCATAAGTAGAACCTTCCAAGTATACTTTGCCATCCAACGGATCCAAAATCCCTGAATCAATCTCAATTTGAATAATGGATTCCGACATACTATATCCAGCCAAGAGATCTTCTTTAGTCGATAGAATCAAATCGTTAACGAAATACTCAGTTCTGGATAAGCCTTCTTCGACGGTCTAGAAACTGTCAATGGGGATAAACTTTGAGTCTTGAGTCTGGCAGTCCGGAGGTCTTTAGACTTTGATGGAAGAGTCTGTAAGTCTTCAGACGAGACTGATGGAAACGTTTTGTCAACTTCAAAACACTCAAGGAAGTTTTATCCAACACCTTTAACTTGCTAACCTCCATTTCAATGGCTGCCTGCAAGCCGAGAATGTACGCTTCATATTCAACTATGTTGTTGGTGCAAGGAAATACCAACTTTGCAACTACATAATAGTGTTGACCATTGGGAGAAATTAAAACTGCACCAGTACCAAACCCGGATAGGTTAACTGCGTCGTCAAAGAACATGGTCCACGACTCTTTTTCCATTGTCAAAATGCGATCATCCAGGGAATCATATTCGTCTTCATCCTGCATCCTCATAGTGCCATTTGCTAACATGTCCGCAATTACTTGACCTTTAACTGATTTTGGTGGTACACTTTGCACATCAAACTCGGAAATCAAGATTTGCCATTTTGCTAATTTCCCCACCAGAGACGGTTGTTCTAACAAATACTTGATGGGGTCATTCTCACAAACTAGAAATGTTTGGTAATGCAAGGTGTATTACCGCAATATGTGTAAAACCCATACTAAGGCGGCACATGTTTTCTCAACATTAGAGTAGTTCATTTCTGTTGTTGAGAACTTCTTGCTTAAGTAGTAAATGGCACATTCCTTCCCATCTGTTAATCTTTTTTGAGCGAGCATTGCTCCCAATGACTCTCTATTAATTGTGAGATAGAGAATCAAAGGTTGCCCTGGTGTAGGAGGAACAAGTATTGGCGGATTTATCAAGTATCGTTTCAACTCTTCAAATGCTTCCTGGCATTCATCATCCCATCTAATTTGGGCATTCTTCTTAAGAAGCTTGAAGAAAGGCTTGGCAGTTTCAGAGAGTTGGGAGATGAATCGAGCTATATAATTCAATCTCCCTAAAAGGCTTCGGACTTCTTTCACCATGGTTGGAGGGCGCAAATCACAAATTGCTTTGGCTTTTGAGGGATCAATCTTGATGCCCCTACCATTGACTATGAAACCCAATAGTTTGCCAGAAGTTGCTCCAAACACATACTTTGCTAGATTAAGACGTAACTTAAACTCACGAAGTCATTCAAATAACTTATTTAGTCTTAACGTGGTCTTCTCCTTGTCGGGTTTTGGCAATCATATCATCAACATATATTTCCATCTTTGTGTGCATCATATCATGGAAAAGTGTTATCATGGCATGTTGATATGTTGCCCAATCATTCTTAAGGCCAAAAGGCATGGCCCTATAGCAAAAAGTTCCCCATGGGGCGATGAATGCCGTTTTCTCTATCTTTTTCATTCATCCTGATCTAGTTATATCCTGAAAATCCATCCATAAAAGAAAAGAGCTCAAATCCAACAGTACTATCCACGAGAACATCAATGTGAGGCAACGGAAAATCATCTTTGGGGCTGGCTTTGTTCAAGTCTTTATAGTCGACGCAGACTTTAATGCGACCATCTTTTCTTAGCACTGGCATAATGTTTGCTATCCACTCGGGATACTGTGATACTCAATGAATTTCACGTCAAGGAGTTTCATGACTTCTTCCTCTATTTTCTTGGAAAGTTCTGGCTTAATTCTCTGTAATTTTTTCTTCTTGGGAGGTACGTCGGGATTAGTTGGGAGACAATGTTCAACAATGGATGGATCTAGACCTAGCATATCAGCATAAGACCAGGCGAAGACATCCTGGTATTCCTTTAGCAACTGGGTTAAGCATTGAGCTTCGGATTTAGTCAAGTCTACCCCAATTTTGACTTCCTTGGTGCCTTCTGTGTCACTAAGATTTATTGTGATAGTCTGTCCAACGGTGATTGACTTCGAATTTTCTTGTTGTTCCCAACTACGTTGAATATCCATTGAATCATCTTGCTCCTCATAACTTGGACTTAACACTTCATCTTCATTAAAGCAAATGTGCGCGGGGTTGCACCCGAAACATAAAGTAGATAATTAAAAGAAACAAACATGGTAAATTAGATGCATGCTGGAAAATTATTTTATTTAAAAATAATAATAATAATAATAATAATAATATTATTATTATTATTATTATTATTATTATTATTATTATAAATTAAAAATTAAAATTTTTTGAAGGGAACATGAAGAAGCCCAGCCTTCAGGAATTAGTTCATTGCCATTTTATTTTGGTAGGATTTCATCACGGGGCTAGTTTGGTGTACTTCAACATACCCTTAAAACATGAAATCTCCATGTATTTTATTGGATGAAAAGCAAATTACATTATTGAAATGAGAGAAATCCTAGGAATGAAAATCCTAACATGCAAATATGGAAAGCAATAAAGACTCCTGCGCAAAGGAGTGTGCAAATAATTAAAATTCTCCTACTCTCGAGCTTCGTTGATGGCAAACATTAAATTCTCTTCGAACAATTTAGTCATTCCTTCGAGTGCGTCGTCTTTTCCAGTGGATCGAATGGTGTCTGCAACTGGCTTGTCTACCTCTCCCCATCCGACAGGAACAACATTATAAACGTTGATGTCAGCACTTGGAGGCTTGGAGTATTGAACACGAGTATCGATCGCCCCTTCTTCTTCATGCATCATCTTCGCAGGTCCAAGGAATGTGGACCTAATATGGGGTATAGTGAAACCAGTTATTCCTTGTTCTCTTCCTCTACAGGATCGTCCACCTCTACCATGATAGCCCAATCCAGTCGTATATGAAATCCGCCCGGCCTCAATCAGTTGGCCAGCGCCCTGACCATGTCGGCCTAAACCATTACCTGGGGCAAAGCCACTCCCAACCATGATCTTGCCTACCATGATCGTTGACCTTGATAATTTTGGAGTGGGTAGGGTAGTGCCTTGAGAAACGTGAATGGTTGAAACCAACTCAAATGCTTGAAAACTGGATTCTTTTTTACAATTTGGTTCAATATAAGGGATAGTCATCTTGTGATAAATCTTAAACTCATCCTCTCCTCGGACTGTAATAAGCTTCCCTTTTGTCACAAACTTCACTTTCTGGTGAAGACTGGAAGAAACTGCCCCTGCTGCATGAATCCATGGACGACCTAACAAAAAGTTGAATGCTACAGGTATGTCCAGGACCTAGAAAACTGCATTAAATAGCACTGGCCCTATTTGCAAGTCTAAATCAACTTCCCCAACTGCTTCTTTTTTGGTTCCGTCAAATGCTCGAACAGAGGTTTTAGTCACGCGAATTTTCCCCAAATCATACCCAAGACGCTTTAGAGTTGCTAAAGGGCATATGTTTAAAGCCGATCCATTATCAATGAGTATACGGGACACCAAGGTATTTCGACACTTGGCTGAGATATAAAGGGCTTTGCCATGTCCTCTTCCTTCATCCGGGATTTCATCATCTCGAGAAAGCAATCTAGTCGTTTAACAAAATAGCCCCCACAAATTCCTCCAACTTCTCAAGTTCAATGGACTCTGGGACATGTACTTCGTTAAGGACTTTCATCAAGGACTTTTGATGTTTATCCAATGTCAAAAGAAACTCTAATATGGAGACTTATGCCGGCATTTTACGAAGTTGGTCCATTACGTTATACTCACTTGCCTTAATTACAGCTAAGAATTCTTTAGCCTCCTCATTAGTGACTCGGCTTGACGGGTTGTGAGTTGGCTTGAGCGTAAGTGCGTCCCGATCGAGTGACCACATCTATCTCCGTATCATAACACCATGGTACCGCCTTATCATTTGTGTATGCATAGGGTTGCGTAACATCGAGAATCAATTCTTCATCATCTGATGGTGGCAGATCGTTAATGATTAATCCATCTTCATCCGACGCATCTTCCAACTGTGGCATGTCAAGAGCTAAGGAATCATTAGCTTCAATGTTCAAGCCAGTAAACTCATCTTCAAAGTCAGAAAACTCATCCTCCAAATCAATAATGATCGGAGTGATAGTCGAAACTATGTTGGTATGATCTGCGTAAACAATCATCCCCTTCTTGGACATTGTCTTGACTCTTTACATCTTCTGAAACATGGTGGGCTCTTTTGCATATGAAAATATCCAGCTCGAACTAAGCCATTATACACATTATCTACATGCACTTTCAAGCTCTTCTTTCTACCGGCATCAAAACTGAAAATGGCATTCATAGCTTCTGGGTGGTCAGGAAGTGGGTTATTCTGGATGTTCGGCTGTGTATCGCGGAATGAGACCACCTTGGCATCCAAAAGATTTTGAATTTTGTGTCGCAACATATAGCTATCATCAACATAATGCCCTACTTCCCCCATCATAGTTGGGGAAACGCTAGGGATTAGATCACTTAGGTTCCTTAGCAAGTAATCCTTTCTTCTGAAGGGTCGGCAAGATCTTGGACAAGGGCTTAGGAAGTGGCGTAAATTGACGCCTGGAAGAGTTTTTCTGCTGGCCAAAGAATGGTCGTGCTCCTCCCTGTTGGGTGTTCGGGGTAGAGCGAGGTGGTTGAACATTAAGTTGCATTAACCTCCGCTACAGGTTCCTTATCCTTCTTGGTTGAGATTCTCCTAAATGAGCTGGTTTGATTAGACGCCCATCCATCACGCAATTTCACTTCAATTCGCTCGCCAACAAGGATTGGCTGATTGAACGACTCGACAGTTGATCCCAGCATTCGATTTCAATACTTAGGCGGGAGTGTCTTCATGAACAAATCCATCAACTCCTTTTCTATCGGCTCCGGAGTGATTTGAGCAATTACGATCCTCCATCTCGTGACATATGCCTTGAAAGATTCCTTCCTCTTATTCTCGGTGCAAAGTAAATCTTCTCGAGATGGAGTGACATCAATATTATACTTATATTGCTTGAAGAAGGCATCCGTCAAATCCTCCCAAGTCTCTAGGAGATTAATTTTCTTCATAATGTACCATTGCAATGCCGGTCCTATCAGGCTTGCTTAAAATTGTTTAATCATCAAGGGTATGTTATCAACATATTGGGTCATCCTAACTACATAAGTCTGTAGATGGATCTTCGGGCAAGAGGTGCCATCATACTTTTCAAAGTCTGGCATTTTGAACTTCTTTGGTATCTTGATCTTTGCATAATGGGATCGATTAGTTGGGTCTTGGCTAAATGAACCTTGCAGCAGCTTAAGTTTCTCCTCGATTTTTGTTAAGCATTCTTCTTGCTCAGTTTTTGGTACAGCCGAATGTACCACTCGTACTTCATCATCAACAACAATTTGAGGCGCGTCGGTAATTTTAACCCTAGAGGGATCATCAGAGGTTGATGTCCCAACTGCGGACGTATTCTTGCATTTATCTCTCGGATCAGTCATGGGAGCATGTTGTGGTAACACCACTTCAACTTGTGGAGCTGGTGGGGCAGTATTTCCTTGGAGAAAATCGATTTGTTTAGAGAGCTGCTCAAAAACATTCAGGACTTGCTTCATCTCTGATTCGAGGGCAGTGGCGCAAGTTTGTTTAGCAACACACGTTTGTTCAGTGTTATCAGCCATTGTTGCTCTAGAATGAGTACGGATTAGCGGTCTTGGGTGAGCCGTGTTGTTACCTAGGGGTAAAAGAGATAATGTAAGAACTAATGACAAGATAGGAAAATGGCCCATGACAATGGCCTAATCACCCGATTTTATTTAAAATTTATTTTAAACATTGAACCAAACTTCCTAACAATGAACTAAGAATTGAAATTCAAGTCCCTAAACATTGAACTAAAAACTGAAAATACTGAATTGAAATCAAAGTCCCTAAACATTGAACTAAAAAAACAAAACATCTCATTTTATATGCTTTCGGGAACCTAACGCCTTGTGAAGCTTCTTATTTTTAGCTTCAATCATTTCCATTTTCCATTTAAGATGCTCAATTTGTGCTCGCTGAGTAGGCTTCTCAGTCACATCAGGGACCACTGGACGTAAGGCAGCAGGAATCTGGTGTTGTTGGATGTAGAATGCCGACGCATGGTGGATCTCCTCCTTGCCTTTCAATTTGTTGGGCACTAAAATCTTCTCTAGATGGCATTCGTTCCATGTAGCAATGATCGTCTGGACCACGTTGAAGTAATCATAGTCCGTACGAACAAAACGAACTTGGAACAATTCCATCTTGAGGGGCGGAGGAACTTCTTGAAGAGCTCTGTACTAACGGGCCACCCTATATGGGTAATAAGAAGTAGCATAAAAAAGGCTCAGCAATGGAATTGGCCCATCATACTTGTGAGAGAAGCAAGTCTCCTCAACATGGAGCCATTTAGTATGCCATAAGAATGCCTTAGGATTAGGGTTTTTCAAAAAATTAATCCAATGGGCGTACTGTTTATTTGGGGAAAAATGTTCCAAGACTGCAAATTTTTGTATGGGGTGTCTTAAATCATCAATCTTAAATTGTTTCATAAGGTGCCCAAAATCTCTTATGTGTGAGAAAAATCATATTTGTAAAAGTTCAGGAAGGGCACGCATGGTTTTTCTTCATTCTGTTTGAAACGGTTTAATGACAAAAATGTTTCAACTAAAACCATGTTGACATAATTTAATCTGTCACAAACCCGATTAACCACCCATGAAATTGAAGGATTAATGGAATTTCTTCAATAAGGAAAAACGATTAGCCTGAAAAATGCTAACATGAAGATCTTGGCTTTTGAAATCATTGATTGATTTGCAAAACATTCTTCCAAAAATGAAAATGGGCATACAAAACAATTGGCTTTGACAACTTTCCTTACTCTTTCGGCTTCGATTTCTAAAAACTGTGATAATTCAGAAATAGAATCTATACCGATAGGTGGTCTAACAAATTCCTTTTCTAGGGGCATTCCAATGGCAACACTATATTATTCAAGTGTTGGAATCAGTTCATACTCACCAAATATGAAGGTGGAAGTTTGTGGACACCAGAAGTGAGGGAGTGCTTGTATCACACCAGAGTGGACGTTGATCTCTAACAATGGGAGAAGTCGGGCGATCCTGGCTTTCACATATCTCTGGCCATCTTGATCTAACTGATCCAACCACCTCTTGAGCTCTTTTTTTGGAGTGGAAATGAATTGTACGTCGGTTTTCCCCATCGCATATAAAACAAGATTGACGACGAAACCTAATGTCATGGACCCACAAAATTGCAATAAAGTAAGTAAATTGTAAAGAATTTAGACAACTTACTTTCACCAGAAATGGATGACAATCACATAGACACACGCATGAAATGTGATGCTGGATTTCTATCTAGATGTCTTAACAAGGTGGATCTAAGAGGATGATCTGACCGTTGCAGTCTTGCATTAACGTGTCAGGTCTTCCTAACCCTGGCTCAGTCGAATGGAATACCCAATAATCACGCAGTCTTGCGGATATGGACAAACACATTCGACACCATGAAAGAGATTTCGGGGAAGAGAATGACAACCTCTACATAGCAGTCTTGCTTTGGAGGAAGTATCATTCTCAAAACTATCCTAGAAATCCTATCGCAACCCAGGTCCGACCGCAGGTTGTGTGTGGAATAGTGTAGTGCTAAAAGCAATAAAACATGCATAATAGTTGAAATGCAAACAACACTTCTATAATTTAAATTCAAACATTCATTCCTAACTCCAACCTGCAAGACAAGGGTTAGCAAAAACTACTTCCCTTATACTTTCCATCTGCAAAAACATTTAACACTTAAATTAGGAATGTACCTGGTGTCCTCGCTACCAAACAAAAACATTTTTAAAAGAAAAAGAAAAATTGGCCTAAGTCCACTAAGTGTTTTAACACAAACATGGAAGAAACATTGAAATATAATGGCTGTGAAAGAAGCGGTGCAAGGGTGAAAGAAATGTTATTTGCAACGAGCAAGGGTAGCTCTTCCTTTAGTAAAATTAAAAGACAATCCATTAGTTTGAAAATTACAAAAGCTTCCCAACATAGCCCAATGGTATTTTTAAGATTAATATCATATTGGCAGGAGCTTCTCCAGCCATATTTAGGATGGAAAAAGAGCCTTAAAAGAATCTCCACAGATTTGGATATAAACATATAAGCCCTTAACTACCTTACCAATAAAAACATATAAGCCCTTAACTACCTTACCAGAAAAAACATATAAGCCCTTAACTATATAGGATTTCACACTAAAAATAGCTCCAAGCTTATGGATACAAATCGATATATATGTATATATTTCCGTATGTGCATATTTACCTGTTTTATACATATATAGCAAATCCTTCCGTAGATTATGTCATAAGTTCTATCTATATATATTCAACAACCTTGTGTTCTTCCTAGCATTGGTTCTTGAGAGAGTTATCATGGCTAGACTAAGTTCCATGAACCTTGTCTTGGTCTTTTCGTTGAGTTTCATGGTTTTGTCATCTGAATTAGTGATTCAAAGCGAAGGGTCAAGTGATTATGGGACTGCGCTCACCAAGTCGTTGCTGTACTTCGAGGCTCAGCGATCAGGCAAACTGCCAAGTAATCAGAGAGTCCAATGGCGTGGCGATTCGGCGCTTGAAGATGGGAGCGATGCCGGAGTATGGATTTTTTTATTTACTTTTCTGCAGTTTTATCTATGTTTGTTCTCTTAAATGTCACATGTTGCGAAAGAAAGATGAGAAATTATTGCATATAGAAATTTTGTTCGCGCCGTTTCAATTTTGACATATGCGCAAAATTGCAAAAAACGTATCTTCCTATGATTTTGCATGCAGAATCCCGTGTGCCTATCTTTTTGCTACATGTCACAAGAGTATTCTGAAGTAATCTGATTTTTGGTTAACGTTAATATTTGATATCCTTTTAGGGTTATTTCCGGAATACATTTAATCTCTCTTTTTGGCTAATAGATCGAACTGACCGGAGGATACTACGACGCCGGCGACAACGTCAAGTTCGGGTTCCCGATGGCCTTCACAATCTCGTTGCTCTCGTGGAGCGTTGTGGAGTTCAGAGCCAATTTGAAAGCCAAGCACGAGCTCGCGAACGCGCTTGCTGCCGTAAAGTGGGGCACGGACTACCTGATCAAAGCCCACCCTCAGCCCAACGTCCTCTACGGCCAGGTCGGCGAGGGCAACTCCGACCACTCGTGCTGGCAGAGGCCCGAGGACATGACCACCGCCCGCACTACCTACAAGATCGACGACCAGAACCCAGGGGCCGATCTCGCTGGGGAAACTGCGGCTGCATTTGCGGCGGCTTCCATCGCCTTTGCCAAGACGGATTCTGAATATTCATCTCAGCTTCTAACTCATGCAAAACAGGTCTTCTTTGTTTCATTGTTACACGACCAGTTTGCAAGAATCATGCCTGCGTCGCACGCAAGCCTTTAGCTCATTAGCTCCTCTTTTATTATCAATTCGTGGATTCGAACATTAAATGTGTCGACCTTCTTCAATCAGCAACATTGGATACAATCTAAGAATCTTGCGTTCTTCCTAAATTGATATATTATTGTCCGATGATTTGGTTGTAACTTTGTTACCTAACAAAAAAATACTATTATTAATCAATTGATGTGTTTATTTCGACTAATTTTTGCGTTTGACAGCTCTTTGATTTCGCTCGGAATCATCCTGGCGTGTACACGAGTAGCATCCCTGTAGCAGGACAGTTCTATTCCAGCTCTGGATATCAGGTATTGCTTAAAATCACATAGAATTCGGTAAGAATGTGTACTCAATCCTATTATCAAGCGTGAAATGTCTAAACTACCGTAATCACCTGATGACACAGGACGAACTACTGTGGGCAGCTGCGTGGCTTCACCGTGCAACTGGGGACAAAGAATACCTCGATTACCTCAGTAGCTCGGGCGACACCGGCGGCGGTCGGACCGAGTTCTCGTGGAACGACAAGTACGTCGGCGCCCAAGTGCTCATTGCCAAGGTATATCTCATCTTGTATGCCAGATTGGTTCCATTAACAAAGCACAATGGGTAGGCCTTGAACTTATATTTTGGATGCACACTGCTTTACCAATGGATAATTAAACATCAGATCCGCTCTGAAGAAAATTTCAAAAAAAAAAAAAAAAAAAAAAAAAACAAGACTCACGTTTTGATTTTATTC
Source organism: Eucalyptus virginea (assembly GCA_014182375.1). NCBI lineage: Eukaryota > Viridiplantae > Streptophyta > Magnoliopsida > Myrtales > Myrtaceae > Eucalyptus > Eucalyptus virginea. Next base: position 25,340,994 of record CM024518.1, read on the forward strand.
ATGAAATGAAATGCACAGCTAGTGTTGGAAGGCCAAGTTGAGAACTCAGGACCATGGGCACAATACAAAAGCCAAGCAGAGCAATTCATCTGCAATAGCCTCCAGAAAGGCAGCGGCAATTTCAAAAAGACCCCCGGTGGACTGCTGTGGTTTCAACCCTGGAACAACCTCCAGTACACCTCCACCGCCGCGTTCATCGCCGCGGTGTATGCCGACTACCTCGCCCCCAAGAAAGCCTCAATCCAGTGCCCCGGTGGTACTGCATCTTCCTCCGATCTGATCGGGCTTGCCCAGTCACAGGTACATATGACCACATACATCCTTTAGTGCGAAGTGCCCTTCCGGTTCGCTGTTTTTCAGTGTAATTAAGGTGAATTCATAGAATAACTCCCAATTCAGTATCATGTGAGTGAGAGGTCAAGGGTATCAAAAACTTGATAACACCATTTTAGGACGATAAGTTCACTTATTTAGCTGATTTCTTTTACAACATATGCTTTGTTTTAATTATCATTCCTTTTTGTTGTCGATCCAATTCAAGGCGGACTATATCCTCGGAGAGAATCCGAATAAACTGAGCTATATGGTCGGCTATGGATCGAACTATCCGACCCAAGTGCACCACAGGGGAGCCTCCATTGTCTCAATCAAGAAGGACCCGACGCCTGTCTCATGCAGCGGAGGATTTGACTTGTGGTTTAATAAGAACGCCCCGAACCCGAACGTATTGGACGGAGCGCTCGTCGGGGGCCCGGACCAGCAAGACGGGTACACGGACTCAAGGTCGAACTATCAGATGGCCGAGCCAGCAACCGCCAACACAGCACCTTTTGTTGGTGTTTTAGCTAGGCTTGCTTGAGCATAATTACTAGGTTCTGTCTGATCTTTCCTGCCGTTTATTGTATAATTATATTTAAGTATCATGCATGCCAAATAAATGTTTGATGAGTCAATTCCAATCGAATTAGTCATCGAAAGTTGATATTTTGTACGGGATTGATTTAAGTGTTGCCATTTACACTAAGCAAAATGGGCCTTTGAAGAAGGGAGGGCGTGAGTTGATCTGTGAGATGCGCAAAGTGATAACTCAAGATTACTGGGGGTAAGCACCAAAGGTCCAAACTCGAAAGTTGGGGCAATAAATTACATAAGCCCATACTTAAATGAAAATACTAAAGGTAAGCACCAGGTCTACTTCAACTCAAATACTAAACCGAATCAGTCTGGATCAATTGGTTCAAGTTTATTTCTGAGGAGAATATGTTTGGTTCCCACTTTCGTGAACCTCTACAACCATGAACGAAGAAACGCATGAGAGAAAAGTATATTAACTAGTGATTGGAATGCCCCAATTTTTTATTGGAGGGGACACGAAAGGCCTCTGCCCTTCCATCCCTTGGATAGATAGAGGGGAGGGAGAGTTGAACAATGAAAATAGATGGCGAATGCCCGATTAAATTGATCAGGTCATCTAGGAACGGTTTTGAGTTCCAAGGTAGGTTTTACCTTGAAAACAATTAGTTCAATCCTTGTGTTGAACTGACTCTAAATAAATTTTGAAGCTTCTTTTAGAAATATAAGGTGCATTTACAACCTTTGAGAACCAATACATGGGCATCAACTTGAGCAAACAATAACATGTCCACTTTTTTGTTGTTGCTGTAAAAACAATAACATAAACACTTGGTTAACGTATCTTTTGTAATAAAATTGTGCAACTTTTACACTCGAGAAAAAGAATATGGTTTTTTACACAAGAAGAGTTAAGTTTTCGAGTAAAATTGGACAACAAATAGGATCCGGCAATTCCAAAACTGACCGATTTCTTTTTCGATTTCAATATTTGAGAACCGAGAGTTACAGGGTCGAACTCAAAATCGATCCACTTTGAAATCGATCGGCCCAGGCAACCGAGAAATCATTTCACTTTTCTTCGGGGGGAACAGGAAGAGAGACAAAAATTGGTGCAGTTCTCCTACATCATTATTCCCAGCATTTTTTACAGAGCTCTTTTTTCTCACCTCATTATATTCTCATATTTTAATACAAATTATAATAAATGAACACTTTCGAGCACTTCACCTTTGCCCTTTTAACTCCACACGCGAATTCGTGTACGAAAGCTCCACATGGAAAGACGAGGGCTTTTATGGGAGTTAGAGCTGCCTCAAATCCTCCATCTTTTCCCACAAAAAAAATAGACTTGGCATTTCTTAACGCAGTGCTTTTGGCCAATGTGATTACCATCTCTCTGGCTTGTCTCAAAAGATTTCGTCCCAAGCGTGACGTTAAAAGGTTACATATGAGGTTACATTTAGATCTTGGGATCTCTCCAATGTAAAGTAATCAAGGATAAAGTCTTACAGAACTCGAAAAAAATATAATATACCAATAAGAGGGAGCAAAGCGTGGGGATATTGGTACGTAAAAACAAGGAATGCAATTTGACATCACATCGCATTTGCGAACAGGCATAGACAGCCCGTGATTTACTTTGATTGGCCTCTTGATTTTAGTCATGGAAGATGACAACAGGAGAAAGGAGAGTTACGCAATTTGTGATTGATATATGACTTGCCCTTTGTTATTTGTTAGTTCCACCAACATTCTCAATTTGCAATTTGATTTATGTTGGTACTTCAATGATTACTCCCTTTTCACTATTGCTGTCCATCTTCCTTTTGGGTTGACGCCAAGAACATCCCTTGAAGGGGACTTTAATTAAAAAAACATCTCGAAGTGCTCCTATACCCTGTTAATCTCAATCATAAGCCAAATACACGATCAAGGCATTGAAGATAGAAGTCTTAGGGCTCAAAGAGGACAGCCCCCATAAAGCCGAGGCCATAGCTTTTAAGTTGGATGTCCAAGAGCTCAAGACCAAGCTAGTCTTGTGCAAGGCTAGTATTACAAATGGTGCCATACCCATTAAAATGGCACACAAGGTGGATGTGTCGAATCCCAAGGAGTTGAATCCCAAGGAGTTGAAAAGCAACCAGTCTGCTAAAGTGGTGGACAATTTTATTTGGAGCATGGAACAACATTTTGGCCTTTTCATAACAAGATGATCAAGGTAAGTAACATATATATGTATCTGACAGATAATGCAATGTTTTGTTGTTAAAATAGGTGTGATCAGATCAAGCAAGGTGCCGATCCCATCAACACGTGGGACGATTTTCTCAAAGAATTTTGAGATAATTTTTCCTTGAGTTCGCACAACAAGAGGCTTGTAGCAAACTTTATCGCCTTGAACAAAAGCACATGGTCGGAAGTACCTGGAGTTTATTGAACCTAGGCTCCAAATTCCCTACTAGGGGGGAGGAAGCTCTGGGGACGTTCATAGATAGTTTGAAGCCTTGGGCCCAACTTGAGCTTAAAAGATGGGATGTTTGAAGTATATCAAAGACACTCAACGTGATCATGTCTCTTGCCAATTTGACCAAACCTGAATCTTCCAAGTCCAAAGGAAATTGGTAGAAATTGGATCACTACCATGACAAAGATAAAGAAGGTGAAGTTACTCATGGTCGCAAAGATTGAAGGGAAAGATCATAGGGAGAAGGCCTTCCAAACAACATAATTAAAGGTGGAACCGATGCCAAGGTGACTCTCACAAAGAACGGGAGAAAAAGCCACTATGATCCCCATGTTTCATTTGTGAGGGTCTCCATCTGACCTAGATTGCAGAAAGAAGACCAAACTCACGACATTGCTCGCCATAGGGGAAGAGGAAGAAGAAAAGCAAGAAAAGAGGGAAATGTGACTCGGAACCATAAAGATTCTCATTTTTGCAAAGATTCAAGCTCTACCCAAGAAGTCTCCAATTACAATTTGCCATTTGTGGAGGTCAAGGTTAGTAATACAAAACTCTATGCTGTGGTTGACACAAGTGCATCAAACATGTTCTTGTCGAGTGAAGCCATGAAGAGTTTGGGATTCGACTAAAATCGACTAAATATCGGTTCAAGACGGTAAACTCAGATGGCATATTGGCCATTGGCATTGCTTGGAACATGGAACTACGCATTGGTGATTGGAAAGTCAAATTCTCTTTTGAGGTAATTTCGCTTGATGAATATGATCTTATCCTGTGTTTAGAATTCTTAGATAGCGTGAATGCCATAATCGGTATGAGAATTAAGATGTGATGGACACCCAAAGTATCAAAACTTAGCATGAGTGGACACTCAAGTGTCAAAACTTCTTTGTCTCTGGAAATCTCTTGTTTGGCATATTCTTCTCCACTTATTTACCATTTATCAGGGTTAGAGCTTCTACCTTTTCAATGGGACTTTTCTCTATGTTGCTAAGCAAAGAACCATATTGTCTCCCCGACATCATGTTTGTTAATTTAGGCACTTGCATATCTAGATTTCTGATTGAAGTCTCTTGGTTCTAAAATCTCACATCCTTGCTCTTGATGAAGTTCTAAGTAGTGTTAGCAAGTTTAGAGATTATATCTTCTAGATTAGACTTTGTCTCTCAAGTTCTTTGAACCTTGATGGTGGTCTCTTCACATTTCAATTATTCCCTGAAAATTTTGGATGATTGCACCATCCCAAATTGTATGTATTGGAGTAGGAATTATTTTATGGCCTGTTAAAATTTCCAACAAAGTTAGCATTTTCACTAGGTTGTGTAAAAGTATTACCTACCTAACACTTTATGCTAACATATTCTCCAACACAAAATCATATGTCAAATTCCGAATTTTCATAACTGAAACACTCATGTTATCTAGCTTTTTATCGAGTGTTTCAAATTATGCAGCAATTGCAGCGAAAGTGTCTACTTCACGAACTTCACTCACATTGGTAGCCACTCAATAGGCCACTGATAACTATTGTATGCCATTTCCTCTAATAAATTGTAGGATTCTTTTAGTGTTTTATTATTTAGAGTTCCTCGTGCAATCGAATCAATAACAAAGATTTGTATTAGACTCATTATAAAAAGTTTGTACCTACATCCATACGGGTAATCTATGACGTGGGCATCTTTAAGATACTCCTTGAATCTTTCTCATTATTCAAACAATGATTCATTATCCATCTATATAAAATTAGTAACATTGTTACACATTTTTGCAAATTTTGTAGGTGGAAAGAACTTACAAAGAAATTGTTAAACCATGCCATTCCATGTTGTGATCAACCTTGCATGAAGAGAATAGAGCCAACCCTTAGCTTTGTCTCTAAGGGAGAATTGAAATAATCTCAATCTAATACCATCATTTGTAAATCTATTATATTTAATTGTGTCACATATTTCAAGAAAAGCATCGATGTGAGCGTTTGGGTCATTGCTTGCTAGCCTACTAAATTACATTGATTGTTGAAATATCTGAATGAGTGATGGTTGGATCTCAAAGTTGTTTGCTTGAATTGCAGATCTCTTGATGCTTGATGTGGTGCCTTGAACTATTGGTGCAACATAATCTCTTAAGAGTCTATGTGAATTTTCATTCTCGCCATCTTCCACCATTTTCTTAGTGTGATTTCTTATTCTCTTAGTTGCATTTTAAATTTACATTCGATTTCTAGATCAAACTCAGAAAGTTTTCCTTGTTGGCTACGTGTCATACACCGATCTACACCGTGGAGAAAAATATGAAAGTTAGATTAAGCATAAAATTATCCTATATCAATATTAATTAGTATCAAACAACAAATCCTCCACAATAGTGCCAAAAGCTTGTTAGTAAAATTCTAAATTTTGAATGAATGTGTCGAATAAGTAATGTAATGATAAGAAAGATATCATCCTATAGAGATTGATGACTAATAAACCGAATAAATATTAAGAATGGACTAATTCTAAAATTCATCTAACAAATCAAAATAGAATTGAGAATAATTTAAAATTGACAATCTTATAAGCAAAAATTAGGAAGTAAATGTAGTAAATCACTCAAATAAATATGTTAGAGAATTTGATTTCATTATAACCTCTATATATATGAATTTCATATTATTATGTACACAAGATTTATATCAAACATGTGATAGCGGAATTTCCTACTCCATCTACTATCCTATCACAAAATATAGGATACTTACTCAGCTTATTAATCCACCATATTTCTATATGAATTTAGATAAATATAAGTGCATTAAAATCTATAAAATATTCTTGATTTACAATAAATCTTATTGACACCTTATCAAACTTACTCAGCTTATTAATCCACCATATTTCTATATGAATTTAGATAAATATAAGTGCATTAAAATCTATAAAATATTCTTGATTTACAATAAATCTTATTGACACCTTATCACTGAAAACCGCACAAATAACATGATATACCTTTATTCACATTTAATTCATAGTTATATATTATAAAGAGTAACTACATGTTATCACTTCTCAGTCTCAAATATATACATTAGAACCAGTCATTTAAAAGTATTAAGTATAATAATATATACCTCACATTAATGATACCACTTGCAAAACATAAAAATTATGAAATTCATATCATCATAATTAGACTAGATCATAGCCCTAACAAAAGAAAATTAGAACATGATAGAAAAAGAAATGAATATATAAATTAAACTCAACACCTTGAATCAAAGAATAAGAATTCTATCATCACTTTTGTCTTATCTTCAAAATATTTAAAAAGAGAACAAATATCCCTAAACAGTAAAAAACAATCTAAAAAATAAAAACCTATTTGTCTCCCGAAGCTCTCGATGTTCTCTTATTTATAGGACATATTTAAGAATACTAACATAAGACAATTGCTTTTTTTTTTTTTTTTTTTTTTTGGGCACAAGATTATGGAATAAATCGCAGAATCCCTGATTTGGTATCTATCTTCCAGCATTTCTAATTTAACTTCCTGAATCAAAGAATCTTCATTTCTTTCTTTTTTCCATTCTTTTTCTTATTTTCTTCGTATTTCATTATGATGCATAAATAAAGAAATTTTGAATAAATAGAAGGAAATCCAAATCTTTTTTCACATATATTGCATTATCCGTTACCTAAAATAGGTAAAATAACTCTATTTTCATAGTCATCAACCTTCCGTAGATATGTCAGAAGTTCCATCTATATATATTCAACAAGCATGTGTTCTTCTTCCTCATATTGGGCTCTTGAGAGAGATAGATCATGGCTAAACCAAGCACCATGAATGTTATCTTGATCTTTTCGTTGAGTTTCATGATTATGCCATCTGAATTTGTGATTCAAAGTGAAGGGTTGAGTCATTATGGGACCGCCCTCACCAAGTCATTGTTGTACTTTGAGGCTCAGAGGTCAGGCAAACTGCCTCCTAATCAGAGAGTCCAATGGCGTGGCGATTCTGGGCTTCAAGATGGTAGTGATGCCGGAGTATGAATATTCTATTAACTTTTCTGCATTTGATTTATGTTTATTTTCTTAATTTTTACATGTTGAAAAAGATGAGAAACTATTACATATAGAAATTTCATTCAGAGAATATATTGCCATCGCAATTTAGGTGTATATATGAAATCACGAAAACATGAAGGTAAAACATGCACGCATCTCCCAATAATTTCCGATGCAAATTCCATGCATATATCTTTTTGCTCGCTTCTTCACATGTTACTAGAATGTTCCGAATGAACCTGATTTTTGCTATGTGCTAATATCGGATATCCTCTTAGGGTTATATCCACGATGCATTTAATCTCTCTTTTTGACGAATAGATCGATCTGACCAGAGGATACTATGACGCCGGCGACAACGTCAAGTTCGGGTTCCCGATGGCCCTCACGATTTTGATGCTCTCGTGGAGCGTTGTGGAGTTCAGGGACAAGCTGCAAGAGAAGAATGAGCTCTTGAATACGCTGGACGCCATACAGCGGGGCACAGATTACCTGATCAAAGCCCACCCTCAGCCCAACGTCCTCTACGGCGAAGTTGGCGACGGCGACTCCGACCACGCGTGCTGGCAAAGGCCCGAGGACATGACCACCTCCGGTACTGCCTACAAGATCGACAAGCAGCACCCGGGGGCTGATCTCGCCGGGGAAACCGTGGCGGCATTCGCAGTGGCTTCCATTGCCTTCGGCCCAACGGATTCTAACTACTCGGCTCAGCTTCTAACTCATGCAAGACAGGTCTTCTTCTTACAGGGCCAGTTTCCTCATTACAGGGCCAGTTTCCAAGAATCGTGCATGCGTCGCATACAAGCCTTTAGCTTATTGGCTCCCGCTATTTTACTCTCAATTTGTGGTTTCGAGCATTAAATGTGTCCAATGTTTGACCTTCTTCAATTAGCAACATTGGATACAATCTAAGAACGTTTGCTTCCTTCCTAAATTGATCTATTCTTGTCCAATGATTTGGTTGTAACTTTGTTACCTAACAAAAAGTTATTATTATTAATTAATTGATGTATTTATATCGACTATTTGTTGCGTTAAATTATTGCATGCACAGGTCTATGATTTCGCTTCGCTTCATCACGGTCAGCACCAGAATAGCATCCCTGGAGCCAAAAAGTTCTACTTTAGCTCTGGAAATGAGGTACTAAGCAAATACTTGTCCCTATATATGTTATACATAAACAATTGATTCAATACACATCTTTCAAAATATATATTATATGCTAATATATTTCGAGATCGGTTCTGTTTAAAATCGTATCATCAAGCATGTAATGGTTAAACTACTGCAATCGCTTGATGACACAGGATGAACTACGGTGGGCAGCCGCATGGCTTTACCGTGCAACCGGGGAAAGACAGCACTTGCTTGCCCTAGTCAAGATCGACACCGGTGGAGTTTGGACCCAGCTCTCCTGGGACGACAAGTTCGTCGGCGCCCAAATCCTCGTTGCCAAGGTATGTCACAGCTTGTATGTCAGATTGTTTTCGTTAACAAATTACAATGTGGAGGTCTCAAACTTGAATTTGGATGCACGAGCTATATTTATTCCCATCATTTTGCCAAATGGTTAATTACGTATCAAATGCCTCTAAAGGGAATTTCAGAAAAGACAAAAAGAAACAGGACCCATGTTTTAAACTATGCACGAAATGAAATTTGCAGCTATTGATGGAGGACAAATTCGGGGACTTTTATGCAACGGCAGCCCAATACCAGAAGCAAGGAGAGCAGTTCATATGCAATTGCCAAGACCCCTGGTGGACTGCTGTGGCTCCAGCCCTGGAACAATCTCTATTCTCTAGTACACCTCGACTGCTGCCTTTGTCTCGACGGTGTACGCCAAGTACATCGAAAAATCGCAAGAAAAAGTCGGTTGCCCTGGTGGTCAGACGGAGCCCTCCGAATCGATCTCGTTCACCCGGTCACAGGTACAAATGATCACATATATTTTAAGTGAGAACCGGCTTTTGGGTTCAGTGTTTTTATTATGACTCTGGTAACATTCATAGACTAATCTAACGAATAGGTATCCTACGAGTGAGAGCTCAAGTAGTATTATGAGTTCAGTTAATTAACTGATTTCTTTTTTAGCATACATCATTTTAATCATCATTCCCTTTTGTTGGTGATCCAGTTCAAGGTGGATTATATTCTCGGAGCAAACCCAAATAACATAAGCTACATGGTTGGCTACGGGTCAAGATATCCGACCCATGTGCACCACAGGGGGGGGGCCGCCTCCATCGTCTCCATCAAGAATGACTCCGCGCCCGTCTCGTGCAGCCAAGGATACGGCTTGTGGCTTAACAGGGATGCCCCCGACCCAAATGTATTGCATGGAGCAATCGCCGGGGGCCCCGACGGGCAAGACGGGTACACCGACGCAAGGACGAACTATCAGCAGGCCGAGCCTGCAACCATTAACGCAGCACCACTTGTTGGTCTATTAGCTAGTCTCGCTTTAGCATACTTGTCGACATCTGAATTTTTGTCGACAATTCAAGCGATCATCCTTATAGAAGTACAATGAAACAAAATATATATGTATACATAAATGTAATAGTTGATAAAATCTTCTTTTAATCAGATAAACGTCCTCACGAGTCAAAAATTGGAGCCTATTTTCGCCTGACCATTCATCTGAAAGCTCCACTGGAGCCCTTTTGCCCATTAAATCGGCCCTGTTCAGATGTGAGCCTTTGAGGAAAGTAAGGCCTGCAGAAAAAGCCTCCTTTAAGAAGGGGGGCACGAGGACATTTGAGAAGGTTCTAGAACGTGCACGTCATCGAGAGAAAATAGAGAAGGAAAAAAGAAAAAACATGATATCTCAGCACGATCCGAAACTCTCATCAGCGGCACGTGCAGATTGCCAGTGAGTTGGTCGACGATCTGCAATCAAGATACCAGTCAAATTACATAAAATGGCACGATCAATGGGCCCTTCTCTTTTATCAGCAACTAAAGACCTCCAAGAACACTAACTTGACCCCGGTACTTGTCATGATGTTCTCAACGGTGAACCACCAGTTAAAAATGTTAATGGAATACAAAGCCTGAAGACTTCGTGCAAACTCCTCCAAGCATATACTTATCGCAACTTTTGGGTTTTAATTAATCCAATCAAGAGGTTCATGGATATGGGAATTTGATTACTCTAAATTAATCTAATATCAATTTCAGTATCTTTTATTTGTATCTTAAAAATAGTTGCATGTGGATACGCAATCAATAAGATAACACTCAATAATCAGCATGACATAATAAATTGCTCGAAAAGGAGAAAAATCTTATTGCGCTGAGCCGATCAAAAGCTACAATCCAATATTGTCCAAGGCAACGAAGTTTGTGTAAAACATATTTGAACATCAAACAACGATGTAATGTCTGGATGACTTAATTATGACAAATCTAAAGTACAAGTTTTGTTTTATTATTATTTTGTTAATATAAGATCATGACATATAATGCTAAGATAAAAACATTCATGAAAGGCTTTTATAAATTTTTATGACCTGCAGACGACACATGCAGTTTATACGTAGTTCATCAAAGGCAGCAAGGAGGAGGAGACTAAAGGACGAATCCAGAACAAATTGAGATGGATGTTAGAGTTTTATCGGAGAAGAAACGACCTGGTAATTGTGCAGCGATGACGGCGTGATATTGGCCGCTCCATCGGGCTCGAGGGTGAGGCACAGAGTTGACTTGACGAACGCGAGAGTTGCAGGCCGCAAGGAAGGGCTTTGGCCTCAGTGTCACTGGAACTGGTCGCCAAGGTGGCTGCCGGGATCTTCGCAAGTTTAGGTCTGCGTAGACGCAATGTGAAGGAATGGGGGGTGCTATTCTGAACCCAACAGTCATGTGGGAGAGTCCCGGATTATTGCGGCTTCGACTCACACCCAATATGTGAGGGGAAGATTGTTGAAGTTGTCTCACATCGATTATGGAAAATGTTGGTGGTCAGTTTATAAATGTGAGGGAAAATCTCATCATTTCAACTCGTTTAGAGATGAGAGAGACTCAAGAGCACCCAAAATTGATATCAAACCTTAGGTTGCCGACAAGTTTGAACCCAATAGTTACATGAAAGAATTACGGGTCATTGCAGCTCCAACACAAGCCCAATGTGTGAGGGGGAGGTTGTGAAGTTGTCCCACATCATTTGTAAAAGGGGCTGGTAATCGATTTATAAATATGAGAGAAAGTCTCACTCTTTGAACTAGTTTTTGGGGTGACTTGGCCCAAGACCACTGAGCACGTGCTTGATGAGGAAAGGTGGGAATTCACTTGGGCAAAATACGAGAGTATTTGGTTGCTATAAGTAGACTGGAGGTTGTTGTGGTGGCCTATAGAGACCTTCGTTGGGGTTGGATGGCAATGGACAAAGAACAGAAATGTGGATGCTCGTGGTACTACAACACGCTGGGGCTTCGCTATTAAGCTACACAATAAAGATTATAACCACACTCGAAATCACTCAACCCTGCCCCCAATCATGCCTCAATCCAATGCCCCAACAGTATCATGTCGTCCTCCAACCTGATCATGCTCGCCCAGTCACAAGTACATATGATCACACATTTCCTAAGAGCAAATCGCTTTTCGGTTCAGTGTTTTTAGTATGACTGAGGTAAATTCATAGGCTAATTTAACAATTAAGTGTCATATGAGTGAGTGCTCCAGTGTATCAAATACTTGATAGCACCATTTAAGGATGATAGTTTAGTAACTTATTTAATATCTTTTTCAGCCTACATCATTTTAATTATCATTCTCTTTTGTTGGAGATCCAATTCAAGACAGACTACATCCTCGGAGCTAACCCGAATGAGCTATATGGTTGGCTACAGGTCAAAAAATCCAAATGAAGTGCACCACAGGAGAGCCAGCATCATCTCTATCAAGAACTTGACGCCCGTCTCGTGCAGCTAAGGCTTCAACTTGTAGTTTAAAAAGAACACACTGAACTCAAGCGTATTGGATGCAGCACTCATTCGGGGCCCAGACGGGCAAGACGGGTACAGGATGCAAGGTCAAACAATCAGATGGCCAAGCCCGCAACCATTAACACAACACCTTTTATTGGTGTATTAGCCAGTCTTGCTTGGGCATACTATTTTCACTATGATCTTTCTTGCCATTCAATGGTTAATTATAATCAAATATCATGGAAGCTAACCAATGTTTCATAAGCCATTTCCCTTCGACTTAGTCATAGAGAGTTGATATTTTGTTGCGGAATTGATTTTGATGTTGCTATTTACGCTAAAATAAATGGCCCCTTGAAGGAGGGACGGCGGGAGCTGACACCGTAAGTGGCACAAAGTTACAACCCAAGTGTTTGTTGGGAAAAAGGATGGTTTCTTAATCGGTGTGCCCAAAGGTCCAAACTTTAAAGTTTGGGCCAATAAATTGCAGAAACTCATACTTAAATACAATTAACTAGGGGTGAGCACCAGGTATAATTTAACTCAAATACTAAACCAAATTGGCCTGGACCAACCGGTTCAACGTCAATTCCGAGGAAAATATGTCTAGTTCCCAATTCTGTGAATCCAGAACTGCCCAAGAATATGTTTGGTTCCAAGTTCCAAGATCAAATTTTATATATAAAAATCAGTCCAATTCTCGGATTGAACCGACTTTAAATAGGTTTTAAAACCTCTTCTGAAAATAAAAAGATGCATTTACAACCACTGAGAATCAAAACATGAGTATCGACTTGAACAAATAATAACATACCCACTTTTTTGTCCTAAAAATAATAATATAACCACTTGATTAACATATCTTTTTGTAGTGAAATTGTGCAACTTTTACATTTGAGAAAAGAAGTTGATTTTTCACACGAACACCCAAAAAAGAAAAGAAAAAAAAAGATCAACTTCTTGGTAGATTTCAAAACCAAACTTGGTCTTGGCAGTCCCAGAACCAACCACTTTAGTTTTTGACTCCAATGTTTGGAACTAGGAGCTATTGAGTCAAACCCTACAATGTAGAGTCGACCTACCCACTTCAAAACCGATGGCGCTACCAATTGCGAACTCTCGTTCACGTTTCTTTCGGGGGACAGGAAGTGAGACAAAAACTAGCGCAAATCCAGGCTCTCTTGCAGAGCACTTTCTTCTAACCCCACTATGTTCTCATTATTTAATAGAAACTATAATATAAATCAATACTTTAGAGCACGATCACGTTTCTCCCATCAACTCCACACATAAATTCGCTGACGAAAGCCCCACATGAGAAAAAAGGAGGGAGGGCTTTCCGGGGGGTGAGTTGAAGTTGCCTGGAACGCCATTACTAGCTGCAAACATTTTGGACCGTCGAATCCTCCGTCTTTTCCCCCACAAAAGATATAGTATTTTTTTCATGAAAAGAGGGTAATAATGCAGTGCTTTCGGCAAATGCGCTTCCCATCTTTCTGGTCCCATCATCATAAGTCCCCGTCCCTTCGCTTTTCTCTCACGAGATTTAACTTTGATTAGCCCCTCTTGATTATTCGTAGAAGATGACAAGAAGAGATGATTGACCTCTGTTTGGTCCACCAACTTTCCCAATTTGCAATCTGATTAAATGTGCGTGCTTCAATGATTACTCACTTTCGATAGCCGCTGTCCATTTTGCTTTTGGGTATTTAAAGCGGACTTTAGATAATAATAATAATAATAAACGAGGACTTCTTGAAGTGCTCACGCGTGTACCCTGCTCATCTTAATCAAAACCCTTAAATATACTTAAATGATGTCCATGTCTCCGACTCCGGTCTCCATATACATGTGTTCGCGTGACTCTTTAATGTTAAAAGACAAATTTGAACTTAGGATTTTGTGCTCTTTAATGTTAAAAGACAAATTTGTAACTTAAGATTTTTGTTCTGATATGATGTGAAAATTTTTTTAAATCATCATTGTCTATTCTAAAAATTTAATTTATTAGATGAATGTATAACTTATTATTTAAATATTTTAACAGTGCCTACTCACGATCCACAAGAGACAACACACGTTTCTTATCAGGCAAAATGATCTCTAATCTTTTGGATGGCTAAACTAAGTGCATAAGGGCAGTAACGGGCACGGACGTGTTAACAGCTTAGAGCGTTGTTCATATGTTGCTCTTTTATTTATTGGTCTCAAGGGAATCGCCCTATTAGTTCTACTAAGTAAGAGCTGCATGCTTAGGGCTTGAATAACTAAAGACAGATCCACGTGTTACTACTTTTAACCTAAAAAGATTCCTGCCATCTGATACTAAAACTGAAAGAAAAATAAAAGATTCCTGACATTATTGTCTGTTTATGCACAGAGATGATCCTTAGACAGGCACGATATACAAAGATTATCTTAAATCGAGGACTCATCGATTGCTTTGAATTTTAAAATCATCGAAGAGTAACATGGTATAAATGTACGTGGCATTCTTAGGAAGTTTTGCCGATTTTTTTTTTTTCCTTTTAGTACGACTTTCAAACTTTAGTAAATGTGAGACCAAAAGAAAAAAACTTTAGGTAAATAAATAGAATTTTGGAAAGTGTTTGGCTACAAGAATCTTTAGATTTTTCAAAGAGTTTTCTGTCTTTTCGAGTCTGCAATTTATTGGATTTTCAAGTGATTTTTGTTAAGTGAAACTTTTACCATTTCATGCAGTATAAAAAAAATTTAACGCGATTAAATGGGGCATTTAGTAGATCGATGGTCTTTAAATTTGGAAAAATTTTCCCTTGTGAGCTATCCCCATCCGCTGCTAGATGTGATTCCTAGAACTGACCAAGAATGAATATCATGATCAAAGTGAAATCATAGGTGCCTCAGTCCTCATCTAAAACTTAATATTGGATATTAGGATAATTACTCAATTGGTCCTAAACATATTACACAGGTAACATTTCAATCATAAGTTTTCCAATATTGCCAATGTAGTTATAAATCTGTTCGCGTAGTTCCAATATAATTCTTTTCGCCAATTGTCGACATGTGACTTCCGATCATCATACTAACATGAACAACTTGTGGATCGCCACTTTGGCAGTAGGATCCTGTTGGAATTTTGAACAAAAGTTTGGAACTACATTAATAAAATCGAAAAGTTCAAAATTGAATTAATATTTATACAATGAATTTAGAACTGAACCGTTGATTTTCCCCTTAGATTATGTTTATATTTACTAGTGTTTGATATCTCTCTTATAAAAAAAAGGTTTTATTAATATAATATTTTTTGGACTACTATGAAAATAACGGCTTGTTGTAAGGCACAAATACTTAAAGAAGTGAATCTTACAGCAATTTATAATTATTTTTATTTGATTTTTTTGTGTCTAAAACACACTATTATTCTTACAATAGATTAAAAATTGTTATCTAATCATTTTTTCTTATAAAATATGTGTGATTAAGGATGTGATATAGATTATCTCTTATCTAGGCTTCCTCTTTTGTCTCTTATTGAAATGTGCCGAACTTAAGATATGTTATTCTATGCATTATCTTTTTAACAACAATATCTCTCTCTCTCTCTCTCTCTCTCTCTCTCTCTCTAAAATGCTTTTCTTTTACGTTCCTAGAGCACTTTCTCTCACGCGGACTGGGAATCGCCCTTCAAAATCGTAAACGGAATCATATCCTGACACTCGCAACTTTTGTCTACAATCACATTAATGTAGTCATGTCGTAATGTGCAGACATTAACGACAAAAAATTGTCCGATCTCCATATATAAAAATAATATATTCATTTTTTAGCAGAACACAGTGGCAGCTTTTACGTAAGAAAATGAAATACTGAAGAGAAAAAAAAAAAAAAAAAAAAAAAAGTGTAAAAATGTCTATTGTGACAAATCTATCCTAAATTTTAATCCCAAAACTCGAACATGTATTTTTTTCTCCATCAATATTTCATTAGATAATTTTTTCAACTAAAATAATATTATTTTTATTTCACTTAAGTTATATAAATGTTATGTTAAATATTATTTGCTTTCTACAATTTATGTAGGCAAATTTTTAACATTTCCCATTTATAAAATTTTGATAAATGATAAATGTGTCACATAAATACAAGTTTGGAATTTTTGGATATCGTTTTTAATGGTTCTCATTTACATGGCATGCTAATACTTAATTGGAAATTTTTTTGCAAAAAATCTAAAATAAAATTAGAAACTTTTAAAAAATTGTACAAGTTAGCCACGTCGGGCAGTCATTTACATAAGATAGATGGCATCGGCATTAGGGATGTTCGAGCAAAATTGGCCGAAAGACTATATTACCAAATTGTCAGGTTTTATGAGTGAAATGGCTAAAGTGAAAGATTAAGTTTAAGACTTTTTTAGTAGTTTTCCCATATTGGGCAACTATTAATATCTTTTGTCATTATTAATCGAGTCGATGGCATGGTCGTGTGGCACGGTTGCATGATCTTCCATGAAAGAACTCCAATCATATGTGAACACGCAAGCTTGCATCCTCTCTATTTACGGGTAAAATGGATATTTTGGATTTACCACTATTAATTTTAATAGCCGCAATTTATCTACCTAAGGTGTTGCCACATCGTGATCGACCTCAATCTCTAACAGCATCAACAAGACTAGAGCCGCTCTGTATGGTATGCGAGCATCGTATTATGTCTGGCGTGTAAATATAGTTTTTTCTTCTCTGCCCAACATCTAACTAATGTTGTTCAATGAAGCATAATTTTGACTGGATTATCAATCTATCTCGATATTTTGAAAAAAAAATAATCAAATGCTTTTGTACAAGTATTCTAAACCAACTTCAATCAATCCGTTCTCATCATTATTGAAGAATTTCTATGTAATTTCTCATATAGACCTCATCCAATGACGCGATTTATGCAATTATCGACCTAACTTCTACGTAATTTCTTCTACGTACACCAAGTTCTTGGACTTTCGCCTACTTCGGCCTCGCTTAATATAATGTCCGCTGAGGTGGCCAGCAGTGTCCGTTATAAGCCACCTAGTACTTGTCTTATGAACGCTCACACACACATAAATACAGAGACTCTCTAAATTTATAACGCACTTTAAGGAAAGAAAGAATTACCCATTAAAGGGAAGGTATTATCTATACTCATTCTCATCAGGAAACGGGTCTCGTGCAGCTTTTCTAACTTCCTCTATTAAACTTTTTGTTCATTGTGTATTAATAACATTCAAACCAACCCAACCGTAGGTAGGAACGTTGGTATTAAAGTCCATCCCTTATCACTGAGGTCGAGAGTTCGAATTCTGCCAGTTGCTAGCATTGTAAGTGGAGGGCTATGGTGTTGGGATCCTGTGCTAGTCTCCTCCGAAGTATAGGGGCCCGGCCCTTCGGTGCCATCCGGGCACAGGAGGCCCGTGGTGGAGTCCTCGATTACAAATAAAAAATAAAAATAACATTCAAACCACATCTTTCACGCAATGTAAGTTCTCGACAACGAAATCGGCACGTCTCTTGGGAAGATTCGCGTTTCGTGCACGACATATATGTGCATCAAACGACATTCCACAAGAATGAATCATATCGTAATTAATCATTGCTTCGAAGAAAAGAAGGCAAGAAGATTAGTTGGGAAAAACCCTAGAATGACGAACAAGATGATCTATTATGCTGACCCTTCTCTTTCGTCACTATACTTCGTCATCTCGATGGCAGTGACATCAATCTCATCAAAATCATCCCAAATTCTTCTACTGGCCACCTCAAAGTCGTCGTTCTTTTATATTATATCTCTCACATTGTTGGATCCAGTCAAATAGGAAAACTTAGGAAACTCGAACTTGGACGGACGCCTCAAATCGTGTCGCACCTAACCTTTCCACTTGCAAAACGTAATCATAATTTTAAGGAAACAAATTTTGACCGAAGAAATTAATTTAGAATAAGCATATAGTGCTTTCTAACCCAGAAGCAAGCATAACACGGGATTGACTTTTCACGTAATATTAATTCAAGTTTGTGATATGAGTAATGTTAAAATTAGCGGGTTAAGCTTCCCAATTGTAGGTGAAATTTATCTATCCAGACAACGCTCTTAAAGGTAGAAAGTATCAATTTGTATCCAAATAAAAAGTAGGAGAGCGGCTTCATAGTCTACTCAATATATGTGCATGCGATTCTCCAAGAACCAAGGCTTTCTTGAAGTTTCATAAAGCATAAACCAGAAGAGACCCGATACCACACTAGGAGTTGCTTATGTTTTCACACGTTGGACAATTGAAAAAGAAAAAATTGTCCACGTTAATGCCGATCATGTTAATGTTAACTGTGCCACATATGACAATCCATTTCAATGTTAGTGATGGAAAATCGTTAAAACTAAATTAGTCAAATTAAAAAGTTTAGATTGAATTAGCTAATGTATGTAGGTTTATATCTTCACGAGTATTTGATGAAAGACTAAATCAAATTAATCATATAACTACGAGTCAAGAAGCTTACAATGCGACTTTGTGATGCGACGTATATCGTCTCTTATCTAGGCCTACTCCTTTGTCATGGACTAGGACCTTACAGATCTAATAATGCAATCACAGTTTATTGAAATATGTCGTACTTGACATATAATTGTCTATGCATGATCCCTATGAACACGAAATCTCTCTCCGTCCCTTGAAAATCATATAGGGAATGGAATCCTGAATCCTGACACTTACAGTCTTGGTCTATAATCACTTAAATGTATTTTGGTCTCATCACAAAGCCATTAACGATAAAAAAAAAATGTATAATCTTCAAATTAAAAACATATATTCATTATTTCCTAAAATTTAATACTACAAAAAACCTTAAATAATGTATAATGTTATATAAATACTTTGGACTTTTTTTTGTATTACGAAAAACCCTAAATTAAGTGAAGTGTTACTATTTATTTATATTTTGTCAAAAATAGCTGTTTGAGCATGTACGCCAACCTAACCACTATTACGCAAGATGTTACTAATCTCTTCTCAACTTTATGGACATTTTATGCCTACCACTATTGGGTAGCTTTAATTATTGACCTAAGCTGTCGTGTTGCCATCAATCTCTATCTACTACAGCATCGACATAACTGGAGCCACACCATATTATATGTCAAAGTAATATGAATCTAGCTCAATATTGTCAAAACAATTCAAATGCTTTTGCATTAGTATTCCAACCTAACCTCTATCAGTCATTTCTTATCGTTATTGATCAATTTTCAGGTCACCTCATCCCTTGACCTGATTCATGTGATTATTGATCAACTTCTGGGTGTCTGGACTTGATCTCTTGATGTGATCATGCGAGCCAAGCCCCCGCAACGTGGATTTTCGATAACGAATTCAGCAAGTCTCCCGGGAAAAATATAGGTTGCGTACACGACATATATAACCATCAAACGAACAACGCATAAGAATCATATCATAATTGATCATTGTTTCCAAGAAAATTAGGCAAGAACATTAGCTGGAGGAACCCTAGCATGATGAGAACGAGATGAAGTATTATGTTGATATCATCATCTCAACACAAAATCCTTCTATCAGCCACCTCAAAGTCTTTGTTTTCTCGTATTGTATCTCGCCCATTACATGATCTGGTCAAATGTGAAAACCTAGAAAAAGCCACCAAAAAACAAAAACAAAAAAAACAATAAACAATAAACAATAAACAATAAACAAAACAAAAGGGAAAGGCAAAGAAAAATAGGAGTCGATAGCTCGAACTTGGATGGATGCCTGACTTGTCACACCTAACATTTCCATTGAAAAATGTAACCACATTTTGAACAAAAAAGATTTGGACAAAAGAAATAAATTAAAATAATGCCACTGTAACTTTACAAGCTACCTTCACTTGGAAACACACACAAAAAAAAGAAAAAAAAAGAAACATTACTAAGCATTTCATATGTTCTTTTTTTTTTTTCTATTTGAATTTTGTTAATGAGGGAAGTTGCTACTTTATATTGAAATTTATAAATTAAAATGATTTTATCGACAAGTGCTTTTAATATACTTAGGCGAGGAGAAAATATTGTGCTTGGGTACTTGTTAGCTTGGTATGCCGATGTATTTCGGAGCTCAAAGGCACACGATTATATTTGTGTATTCCTTTTATCGCTCCATTAGCATTACCGGTCAGTATAGCTAACCTTCCAATCTTCCGATCGAAAGGGGAAATTTCATGCCGCATGACAATCTACCTTATCAATCACGGAGCACACGCATACTCAAGTCGTACTGAAATACCTAGTTTCAACAAGGTATATAGAAAAAAAAAAAGACAATGTATATAGTTCCTTAAGTTTGGCCATATTATTAAAGTTTATAGAATTTTCACTATTTTTAACAAGTAGACCGTGTGAAGCCCATTACGCGAGGGATAGGTAGTGCATAGTTAGTCAACGAGAGAAAATAATAACTTCTCTTAATTTTGGAGTGCCGTAAACTTTCTTTCTTTCCCTCAAATTAAATACAATAATTTTTTTAGTGATTGGGAGAAGTACACTATCAGTGCCATAAGTTGTGTACGGCGCTCACTTTGGTGCCAAAAGTTTCCGTTGGATCACTTAAGTACCAAATCGGAGGAAAAATGATCACTTTGGTGCCACTAGTGAAAGATTCCGGCCAAAATGATTATGTGGCTTTTAAAAAAAAAAAAAAATCGAAAAGGCCTTAAACGACGTCGTTTTCGGTCCTCCTTAAGAAAACGACGTCGTTTTGCCGTCCTACATGGATGGCCTCACAAAAACGACGTCATTTAACTCATTTGGGGATTTTTTTTTTTTTGGATTGAATTAGGGTTTTTTTGTCCGCCGTTGCTCGGCTGCCGTCGCTCGGCCGCCATCCCTTGGCCACCATCGCTTGGCCGCCATCCCTCGACCTCCATCATAGTTGCTTGCCACAGCAAGACAAAAGAAAAAAAAAACGAATAGAAAATCCCAAGGGAGAGGGAGGTGTCGATGGCGAGGGAGGAGGAGGGGATGGTGGGGCCACGGTCGTTGCCGTCGTCGCAGCTAGCTTCGCCGACGACCTCCATGGCATTCCAGATCTTCGCGGCTACCATTGGCCAGATCGCTCGTGCTTTTGGAGATTCTTTGAGCTCACGCTTCCTCTGTGCCCGATGATATTATTTGGGAAAAGGCGGAGGTGGGGCTGAGATTCGGAGATTTGAAAGGTTGACAAGGTGATTGAAAATGGGGGAAAACTATTAGGGGAGGGCGGAGGCGAGTGCGTGATTTCTTTTCTGGAAAACTATTGGTGTTGTATTGGTGTGCTATTGGTGTTGCTGGTGCTGTTCTTCGGCGCTGCTAGTGTTGTTCTTCAGGGAAGAACCAGTCTTCGGGGAAGAAGACGACACAAAATGGCATCGTTTGGGGATTTAGGGTTTTGAATTTGGGGGAAAGACACAAAATAGCGTCGTTTTGTTGTTTAAATGCTGACTATACTCTTCAGCGTGCCACATCAACTTAAAAAATTAATAAAAAAGTGCAACATCGGATTTCCGGCCAACCGGATCAGAGTTGGCACCAAAGTGAGCGTTTTTCAAAATTTTTGGTACTTAAGTGATCCGACAGAAACTTTTGGCACCAAAGTGAGCGCTGTACACAAGTTATGGCACTAATAGTATACTTCTCCCAGTGATTTACTATACTCTTTTACTTCTCATGTTGTCTAACAGTATAGGAAAATTTCCCTTTTCGGTTTTCTTCCATATAATCTCGTTTTCTTTTCCTCGAAAAGTTGCGAGAAACAAAAAAAGAGGAGACAAAGGAATTAAAGGATTGAACCCAACACTAGCCTCGGACCAGCGGGGCGGAGTTTACAAATCATAGAAAAAGAAGTAGAAAAAAGAATTGAACTTCGAGAATGAGATGAAGAAAATGAACACCATGTAGAAAAAAGCTCTTGTCTTGTAGAGATTGGATGCACGAAATTAACGTGGGCATTATACGTGCAAAGAAGGTGTGTGTTTTTATTATTCTTGTGAAAAACTTAACGCCTTATTTATTTTGCAGGAAATGATTAATTTGAAAAATATTTTCCTAAAACAAATCGTTTATAAAGCTTACAAAAATGAATGAACAAAAAGTATTGTCATTACTTATGAAAAATATTTCGATAAATATTGTTATTAATAATGAAAATATTTTTCATTGATTAATCATTTCGAGAAATTATTTTTAAGAAATTATTTTTAAATCGTTTGTTATCCACGAAATAAATGAAGTCGCAGCTCACTTATATTTGGAAGTAATTAAGGCTTGCGGATCAAGTTTGGCCATCAAGATCGACTTTGTCTTCATAGTCAGTACGAGGACGCCAGCCTTGTGAATGCCATTCACTGAATGGGATGCATCATGATAAAACGTGCTGATTTTTAAGTCTTTAGTCAGTGTCTTATTTTTTTCGTTCAACTTTTAGTCAAGGTTCAATCCTCTTTATTTTCATTCAACTTTTAGTCGACGTTCAATCCCCTTTATCCCTCCTTTTATTTTTCGTCGCTATTATCTCCTCCACGTAGTCCAATTTTGGCATCTAGCAAAGCGAGCAGCCAAGGAGATTTAGATTTCTTTTTCTGCACAATTAGGTACGATATTGAGCGATCGACTCAGTCCACGTAAATGAACACTATCGTACCCATTTATTTAGTCAAGATTTCTTCGGTAGATGATCTATATGATTTGTGCCTAATTTTGTCCTATTGATTGGATATATTGTGGAGTCGTTCTGCTTTCAATATATCCAATATAGGAAGAGACGACTAAAACCCAAGTTTCACCTTCTTCGGGAACGACGGATATATCACTAAACAGCCATAATGAAACTCTTGGCATTAGGGTTTCGTCCTTCCTTTTTCAAGGGCTAAAGATTGAACCTTGAATTCGATAGTCTAAATGACCATTCAACTTTCACTTTCTTGAAATCTACACACGGTCAAATAAGCTGCACATCTTGAAACCTGCTGCACATTATTAGACGTCATACGGCTTCAATAGTTAATATGTTATAAATTTCATACCACTTAAGTTCCATTTGTTTGGTAAGAAATGAATTGTTTAAAATATATTTTTCTAGAAATATGAATAAGCGAAATTTTTTTATTGTATATGAAAATATTTAAACATAAATTTATATTTTCAAATCATTCATTTTCATGAAACGAATAGAAATTTAATTTTGTAAAATGAGAACCTAGCTAAGTTACATAAAACTTAAGCAATCAGGATGATTTCGGAAGTGACGCATGATATGATTGATTACAACAAACGAACTTTCCTAAATAGGAAAGCTAGAAAATAAGTTTTTTTGCCAAGGTCATAAGTGTCAAATTTAGAAATTTAACCTACGAAAGGGAAATGAATTCGAAATTTACACACGAATAGTAAAATTCACCCATATATAATTGGAATATAAGAACATAAAAAAAATGACTAAAATTTTCATGATTAATGCGTCACGCAATGTTATCCCAATGAGAAAGAGACAGACCATGCTAATTCGTTAGATTTTGTTCACAAAGAACTTAAGTAAGCTTGTATGTGTCCACATTTATCTCTTGTTTGGGAGAGAAGGTAAAGTGAGAAATGAGAAGTGGATGTAGAAAATTTAGAAAGATTTAACTTTTTTGTGAGAAAATGAAGGGAAAACTGAAATTTTGTTCCACCAACTCCAAATTCATATCCCTCTCCTCTCTCTAAATAAAGCTTTAAGAGAAAATTTCAAATAAGGTCCCAAAGTGAAATTATTTTTTTTTTAAAAAAGACATAAAGTGAACATTATCTCAAATAAAGGCCTAAAGAGATTTTTTTAGTTTCAGATAAGAGCATTAACTTAAAAGCAGCCAAATCTTATTTGTAGCTAGGGTTATTTTAGTCCAAGGACTTTTTTTCCCTTTTTTACTCCTTGTTTTTCTTTTCTATCTTACGCCTACTTCTTCACTGGCATTGCCTCCTTTTTCACAACTGCATCAGATTCCTCACCAGCGAGCTTGCACAGGTGCAGCAAAATTTGACCAATTTAGGAAAAGAAGAAAATGGAAGGATATTCGAGAAGTTTTGCAGTATTGCAAAATTGCAAATTGCGTGCTTTAGTTTTGCAACCTCCCCACTAGCAAACTTCAAAGTGCGTGCTCTGAATTCTGCAATGTCACATCCTTGTACGGGGACTCAGCTATTTCGACAGAAGCCGTATTAGAGTTATTTGCCACCAATCGCCTTCTCTGACAATGGAATCTTCAGGACACCTGGGAACTCCCAGTAGAACAGCCGCTTTAGCTGCCACTTTAGGATCGACTTTCTAGCATTGGCACAAAAAGACCGGCAATGATGATGAACTTGAGAATCAAGACATGTCGATAAATGGATTTTGTTTTATGCTTTTTGTTCGTAAGAATGTATTCTTGTGATTAAAGTAATAGTTTCATGTGCTCCCCGCCAATATAATTGGCTATGCCGTGATAACTTTCACTCACTGTTTCTAAGAAATGTTCTGTCAGGTCTAGGTTTCTTGGGAATGTTCTGTTGGGTTTGGGTTGGAATATTCAAAATGTTCATAGACAAAGTTTGCATTGAGGCGAAATATGTGACTTCTCAAGAGAGTCCAATTGTGTAGTGCATGCTAGTCACTACAAAGGTTACTGAATCATTTTGACTTATGATTGAAGATATTCACCACCAATAGCGATTCGAATAAAAAAAAGTGTAGCATTCAATCTCAAAAATGGATGACTCTAGTTCTATGCATGTACAAACAAATTTGCTCTTTCTAACTCTGACATATTATTTCCACAGATTCAAGAGAGAATAACAAGATAAAAAGAAAAATGTAAATTGCTCAGAAATCCCTTAAACCGCGCATTTTGCTTAACGAATCGGTACACATGAGTATCGCAAAAGATTCCAGAAAGTCCTCTAATAAATTTGGCTTAGGAACTTCAATCCGACTTCTCCTTGCTAAGACGGATCATAGCTTGTGTGAGGACGAATCTGAGTTCGAACATCAACGATGATGAGGACAACGAGCTAACGGCTTACACCTCGTCATGCTCGACCACGACCGTGAGATGTGGGCGTCATATCGAGCAGAGCGTTGCATCTTGGCCCGTCCATGCTCGATCTGATGCTCGGATTGCCTACCATCTTTCGACGAAGGCATTGGAATTGCTGTTAAGGGCGGTGGCAAATAAGGTTGAGGGCATTGATGGCAAGGTCAGCGGGGACATGGAGATGGCTCTGAGAAGGCGATCTGCGGAGCAACGAAGATGGAGGCATAAGGATGATGAAGAAAAGAAAGAGAAATGAAGAACGAGAAAAAAAGAAAAAGAAAAAAAAAAGTCTTTATACGAAAACACCCCTGGCTGCAAATAAGATTTGGCTAGTTTCTAAGTTGAGATTCTTATTCGAGACTCACTTTAAGTCATTTTTTGAAAAAAATGTTCCACTTCATGCCTTTATTTAAAATTTTACTAAGCCTTAGGTTTTATAAGTACATATTTATTAATATATGTCTCAAAATTGTAGCCACATCTATGAGATCTAATCCGGATTAAAGCACGTGAAGGTCCAAATATGAAAGTACAGGATTTCTGGGCACTCGGATTTTGAGTTGTTTCCAATTCCAAATTGGACTCTATTTCATGTGTAAGATATCTCAGTGAAGTCGATCTCAATCTGGGTTCATGGCATACTTATAATTCAAGGGGTAAGTTTTGCGTTTGATTGTTTGGTTACCGCACAAAAGTTACTCACATACCATTTAATCATAACTGTATAATTCAGCGATAAATTAGTTGATTTTTTGTGGCTTGCTCTCCTTATGAAGTAGGTATCAATATCTGCAATGAATAATGTAAATCTCCCATATTCTCTATTGTTCTTCGTTGATTTTTTTCCAACAATTTCATTCTTTTGTATTAGATTCGAATTACGACATCCATCAGCTCCCGCCCTATTTCACCACGACATAAGCAAAGATGCTTCTGGATATGTTGTACTAGATGCTCCCACAGATTTTCACTCTATAACCCAAAACACATGAATGAATGAATGAACAAACTGCACGTTTCGAAAAATCTTTAGTTTGACTGATGGATGTCGGCTGATGCTGGTAGCTAAACATAGGCGTCGTGCAACAGTCGTGTGTCAAAACATAATTGGGACAGGACTCTGACGAGGAGAAAGAAGACAAGCAAGACGATGGTCCATATTTTTCGGTTCACCAGAAAACACACCGTCCTCGATCCGACCGGGTGAATGACCGGCCGAGCTTCAGCGATGGCGACAGGACGGAGACTAAAAGAGACGTCACATCGTCGAGAACTTTCCCTCTTTTGGTTCTTGGCCTTTGGGTGTTCGACTTGGACGGGTCCACTTTCCCATAATTTTTGCGTTCATCGCATGGCCAAATCGTTTGGTATAATTGTAGTTGAACTATAATTATGTTGTGATATTACTATGCTGTGAAGTGCTTTAACTTTTATGTTTGATAAGCCTATTTTAGAGTTACAACATCTCAAAATTGGACGTGACAATTTCTCGAAAGCTGCTATCGGCTATTGTAATTTTGTAATAGGTGCAGCTATGAGCCTATGAAGTGTTTGTCAAACGACGCTAGGGTTTTCTCTCATCCCATCAAGCCGTCGCTCAAATATCCTTCAGGGACATCCCTAAGGGCTCCCTCCCCCTCTCCCTCTCTTTCTCCTTATCTCTCTATCGCCTCATCTTCACGCTAGAGTTTTCTTCGTTGATTTAGCGGAGTCGCCGTGGACATCTTCCACGGATGGGGAGAGTTTTGTCACGTAAGATCAGAAGTTTGAAGCGAGAGTATCTCGGAAGAATCTGCTCTTTCGAATCCACTTGCTTGCTTCGACTCTAGTGCTTGCTCCTTATAGTCGTGCGCTCCCCAATTCTTCACCTCTGCTGTTGCTTTCAGCAGCCGGCCTATATGAAAGTGATTTTGTGATCAGCTAATATCTCTTTTGCAAATCTTTTCTCTTGACCTCAAGCTAGATTTAGATTCGGGTGCTATTCTATTCTGATCTAGACATAGATATGGAATTATCAGCCGTCGGTTGTGTTTTGTTGCTATGACAGACCCATCTTTGTGAAATAAGCAAATCTCTACAGAATATAACAAGTTAATTTATCTTTCAGATTTTCTTACTTTGTGGGGTTTGCATATTTATCTTGAAGTTATGTACATCTCCTTTATGTGAATGAAAATTTTCATTCCAACCAAAAAAAAAAAAAGAGGTGTTTGTCAGACATCTTATAAAATTTGCAACATAACTTTTAGCAGTTGAAGTCGATATGAAGAAGTCATTTCAAATAGTCTTGAAATATCGTTAAGGAAAGTTTTGATATTTGAAGTATTGTTTACATATATTTGAAAAGAACCAATCAGCTTAAACCTTCAACAAATTATCATTTGATTGTTTAAATGGTGGTCTGCAGATCCCGCATTTTTTTATTCTTTGGTAAGGGTGATTATCTTATCTTCCATCTTCAGTTGGATGAAACTTCTTCGAACCACGTCTCAAAATTGATGGTAGACATGATCGTTAGGTGAGCTAAGCTTAGACTCTAAGAATGAGTGCTTTTGAGGCACTTGTTAAGTATATTTAATAAATAAAAAAAACACTTTCGATTTTAAAAGTACGTATCATCGGACACAATTAAACTAGATTATATTAGTGGAGAGGGAGGGGGATGGTCATTTATGTGAAATGCAATAAAAAATGCAGAAGTGGAGGAAAATCTACTCATGAGTCGCAAGAAAGGAGTTATGCCTTGGTGTCCAAGAAAGCATGATGATAGTTATTGTCACATTGTTCCGAAAACGAGTTCGTCATAATTTGGTAGTGAGATGATTGGTTTTTTTTTTTTTTTTTTTTTTTTTGTGAAGTAGTGAAATGATTGGTTGATTACATGAAGTTTGAAAAAACGAGAGGCGTGCAGAAAACTTTGAGAAATGGCCCCCGCCCCCGGGGAATGACGTGTGATCCTACAAGGGAGTCAAATTCAATGTCATGATGGTATTGGACAATGATTGAAAGACACCGAACATGTGAGTTCAAGCCTTATTCGGACAAGGATTCAAATTACATGAGAAGAAAACTTTTTCGAGTTCACCTCGTGGGCTCTTGTCTCCATAATCATCTGATCGCAATGAATGAAAGAGTTACAAAGTCCTACAATTATTGCATGGACCTCAATTTAGCCGTAAATTTTAATTTTAACAATTTATTTCTAAATCTTTGCATTAAATTTCAATATGGTCCTTGTACCAAATTTTCCCTAAAAGTAGCTAACGAGGAGGTCTAATCATTATCGGTCATTCTCCGTGGCCCATCACCATATTTGAGATTTTTGGGAAAAAAATTATTCAAAAAAGACCTCATTGAAATTTCATGCAAATATTTAAGAATTAATTGACATAATTAAAAGTTTATGGTCGAATTAGCCTCCATACAATAGGTTTAGGATTAGCCAATTTTCCAGATATTTTTCCATTTGCACGTACATAATTTGTGAGAACAAGATCTTTGTTGATAAGCACAATCAACATGATCAGGAGAATAAAAAATGAGTGTTAGGTAAATTTTGTTCGGCTGAACAAGTAAACGGTAGATGCACCCGTGCGTAATCGAATTTACTTATGAAATAATATGTAATTTCGTGGAAACAATACAATGGTTGCGCATGCTGCCCCTAGTCTGTTTCTTAAGGATAAACTCACATCATTGCAAATAATCTATTATTGTTACAATTATTATTATTATTATCATCATAGTCACCATCTTCCATCAAATGTTTGTGCCATCAAGGTTTCGTGTACGAACTTGCAAATCGCTTCTCAATATAAAAGAAAGGACGAATCAACGTGCACATTTCCTCGAAGATTTCTTGAAAATGACACACATACAAAAGGACACTATAATTTAAGTTAAGATATAAAAAAAAAAAAAAAATTCTCCATCAGTCCCCTAATAACTTAATTTCTACTAAAACAAACAGTTACACACTAAGATTCTGGCATAATATCACAGTCAGAGACTTTGTGCACATAGATTGAATTTCTCTTGGGATTGTGCATATGTCTTTTTTGATTGTGTATATTTCTAATTAGTTATAGTCATCGTTTAAAAAATATAAATACCTCATGTAACTTTGCATCACAGAGTACGTATAGAAATTACAAAATTCTCTATTTCGTATATCTTTATCTATTTGCACTGTCTATGCGAGGGAGATTTAGGGCGTGCATGTTTGTATTCTTGTTTTTCTGTTCATGAACATATTTTCTGTTTTTTTGTTCCCGAACAAAAAAAAAAAACGTGTTTGTTTGCGTTTTTGTTCAAAATCTGTTTTTTTTGTTTCGGGAACAAAATTAGAACAGAAATAAGAAATAAAAAAAGTTTTTTTTTTTTTTGTTCCGAAACACTTTTGAAGAATAAATTTTATCTCATTTTTTTTTTTCTTTTTTTCTTCTTCTTTTTTTTTTCTTTTTTCTTTGGCCGGTCGCCGGCCTCGGCCATGGCCAGTGACTAGCCGTCGAGGGCCGGCGACCTCGCCGGAGGGTCACCACCCTTGGCGACCTCGCTAGAGGGTCACCGGCCCCGGCGAGGCCGAGCGTCGCGCCCTGGCGAGGCGAGGGCCGAGCCTCGCCGGTGGTTGGGCGAGCTCGGCCTCACCGGGCCGGCGAGTCTCGCCGTGGCTGGGCGAGGCCGCCGTCCCTCATCGGCCGGTCGCCGGCCATGGCCGAGGCCGGCGACCGACCAAAAGAAGAAAAAAGAAAGAAAAAAAGGAAAAATAAAATAAAAATATTAAAAATTAAAATAAACAAAAAAAGAATACAAATTTATCAAACGTGGTTCTATTCATTTTTTATTCCCTAAACAAGTTTTTACTAAATGTGTTTTTCGGTCAAAATTGTTTTCCGAATGAAATAGTTTTTTTCTATTTCTCGTTTCCTAACAATTTTTTAAACATAAACAAACGCACCCTTAACATTTCTTAGACTAAAGAATTGCACGGCCAATTTTCAAATAAGAAGACGCATGGATGACAAAAGAACACTAAGATCTAAACCCATTCTGGTTACCTAATACCAGCACTACAAGCTTCATTGCAGTTTCTCAGAAACAGCAGATGCTTGACTGAAGACTTGAGATAACTGCTATATTCTTTTTCTTTTTTATTATTCTTATCCCACTTGGCCTGTTTTGTATTCCTGTTGGTAATTATTTTTCCAATCCCAAAGATAGGTCATCAAACTTTATTTATTAATTAAACTCAATTTTTTGGGCGCTTCTAGGAGACATACACCAAAGCTAGAATAAATTTATTTATGTGATCTATTAATCCCCTTTCATCTAGTGTATTGTTGAGTCCAAATCCCCAAATACTAAAAAGGTCCTCAATCTTAATACCCGTGTCCACCCTTAGTCCTAGGAAACAAGCCTTATACTTAAACATCTCGTTTGCATATTCGAATCTTAGCTTGGTGACATCGGGATATTGTGCAAAAAGAAAACATTTTCAGTAATGATCGCCTTCTATAGGATGATTAATTTC
This sequence comes from Eucalyptus virginea, assembly GCA_014182375.1. Taxonomy (NCBI): domain Eukaryota; kingdom Viridiplantae; phylum Streptophyta; class Magnoliopsida; order Myrtales; family Myrtaceae; genus Eucalyptus; species Eucalyptus virginea. Next base: position 25,371,930 of record CM024518.1, read on the forward strand.
ATTGATAGGTCACTAATATATGCACATGTGCCTATGCGGGTAAAAAATTGGGCCCAAAAAAGAAAAAAAAAAAGAGTAATGGATGCACAGAAAATTTATTTAAAGATTTAGATTAATTTTGAGAAAATGATTTTTTTTTTTTTGGTAACCCAGGGAACCTCCGCACGCCGCTTCGCGGGAGAGAGTAAACCCTGGGGCACCGGGGTCCCCACCGCCGACCCTAGATACGCGGGTAAGTCGCGCGTTATGCGTTGGCATCGCGTCCATGAAGGTTCGAACTCCTCCTCCCGGATAGGGTACTAAGCTCAAACCAGCGCCACCGCGGGCGGTGGTTTATTTTAAGAAAGCGGAAAAAATGACTATAGATTAAGAGTTCGTTTGTTTCATGAAAAATGAATGATTTAGAAAATATCTTCTAAAAATGATTACTTGATATAATTAGTTAATGAAAAATATTTTCATTATTAACAATAATTTATGCCTAAACATTTTCATGAATAATGAAAATATTTTTGTTAATTCATTTTTATAAGCAATGTAAGCTATCATTTTTAGAAAGATTTTTCAAATAATTTACTTTGCGTGAAACAAACGAAGCATAAGAGATATTTAGATCTAAATTTGATTAGTGAAAGATGAAATGAATAACAAATTTGATGTACTAACATATTTGAATTATAATTTATCTATTGTGCAACACTACAAAGCTACATGAATATCCATTGAACTTTTCTTTATTTTGGGAGAATCATTGAGATTGGAAATTGTTTTAGCTTTGCTTTGTTGGAGTAGTGCATAATGGAGAAGAGATAAGGGTTAGACAAGATTGCTCTCAAGTTCATCACGCACTTGATAAAATTGCTCCTAAATAGAATAAAACCTCGAAACACCGCACCAACGAAACTCCACTCGCAATTATTTATATAGAAAACAACCATCCCAGCAAAACCTGGTGGATGTGGACCCCATCATCTTTTTTCAATTTTTTTCATTTCAATCCTATTCTAACTCTCATCTAACTTTTAAACTTTTGTTCTGAACTCACACTTGAAATTAATTATCCCCACCCCAACCCCTCTTGAATCCCCACTTCCCCCTTCTCACGTGAAAAAAATGGCCATTGAAACAAATCTTAGTGATTTATTCTTTCAATTAAGCCCTCTCATTTGGCAATTCTCCATAAGATGAAGCTCACCTTAAATAAGTAAATCCTCTTCTCGAGAATACTAATCTTATAGACTATGTACAAATGCAAGCTAAAGCATATGGAGTACGAAATCTCTTATACTCTTGATAACGACGTAGAAAATTGAATTTACATCGTGTTCTTGTTGATCTGGATACGTAACACAAGCTTCGGTCTTTCAGTAATTAAGTCGATCTTATGGTCTAGAGTCGAGATTACAAGAGTGATGAGGGACTAAGGCATCATTTCATTCTGAGAAATGATTGAGTGACGGTTTTTAATTTACTATTAAAATAAGGGAAAATTGTCCAAAAATCATAAATCTATTGTAGTTTTGTCGGTTCGGTCCTAAACCTTTTAACTTTGCCAATTGAGTCCTAAACCTTCTCATTTCTTGCCGATTCAATCCATCCGGCCAATTTTCACCGGGAAATGCTGACGTGGATGCCGGCGGTGCCACGTAGGACTACCGGCACTAATGTGGGCAATTTTTAATAATATTTTAATATTTTATAGTATTTTTTATGTATTTTTTCCTCTCTTTTTTTTTTTTTTTTTTTGGCTTTTTTCGGTGGCTGGCCACTGGCCACCGGCCAGCCACGCCCGGGCTAGCCTCACCCACCACAAAGCGAGGCCCGACCAGGCGAGGGCCACCCCGCGAGGGTGCCCTCGCGGGGTTGCCCTCGCCCGAGGCAAGTGCCACCCCTGGCCGGCCAAGCGTTGGCTAGCCACCGCGAGGCCGACGCTCGCTCGGCGGGGCGACCCCACAAGGGCTCCCTAGCCAGGATCTGGCGAGGTCGGCCCTCGCCGGGGTCGCCGTTGCTCAGCTGTGGCCGGTGGTTGGTCGTCGCGTGTGGCCGATGGCCGGCCACAAGAAAAAGCCAAAAATTCAAAAATTCAAAAAAGGAAAAATAAAAAATTCAAAAATTCAAAAAATGTTAAAATATTATTAAAATTCTTCACGTCGGTAGTGTCAAATACCGAACTGAAAAATTTGGTTTTTTCGGTTCAGTTCGGTTTTCAGTTCGGTTCTCATTAAAAACCAATATCTTTTTATTGGTTCGGTTTTTATCGGTTAACCGAACCGAACCGAACCAAAAACCAATAAAATCAAATCTTCGATTTTATTCTCTCCCGACGCTGAGTCCTCTCCTCTTGTGTCTCGTCTTGGTTGGCTTGGAGGTGCGACGGCAACGGCGATGACGACGGCGACGGCGATCACTCAGGTGCGGCGGAGGGGAAGCTGCTGTGGTGCCGTCGCTCGGAGGGAGGAGTTGCAGGGGACGGGTGAGCAATGGCACGACTGTAGGCGTTGGGCTCGCGGGTTGCTGGCGGAGCGGCGGTGCGAGCTCACGGGTGAGGGGTGACCGGCCCGGGATCTACTAGCGTCAGGTTGCAGGCGGAGACGCTCGGAGGCGGCGAGCGTTCCGGCACGGTTGAGCGGGCAGTAGCGGAGGCGATTGGGAGACAGGGCTGCACGTCGCGGGCAAGACCGGGGGAGCGGCGGTGACCCGCCGCTAGGCCACTTGTGCTAGGCTTGCAAACGGCGGACGCAGGTAGCGAGAGCAGGGGGAAGAAGATGAACAGTGTTGCGCTTTTTCCTTCTACTGGCCTGTCCTTCACATCCCTTCCCTCTCTGTCTCTTCTCTGCAGTTGCTGCTGTACAGTTTTTCCTTTTGACTTTTCCCTGTAAAGCTTTCTTTTTCGTTTTTGTGTTGCTTTTTTTAGGAGAACGAAGAGAAGCCCCCGATTTCCAAAAACTGAAAACCAAAAAAAACCGAACCGAACTGAACCGTTGACACCCCTACACGTCAGCGCCGGCAGTCTTACGTGGCACCGCCGGCGTCCACATTAGCATTTTTCCAACCTAAATTGGCCAGATGGATTGAATTGGCAAGAAATGAAAAGGTTTAGGACTCAATTGACAAAGTTAAAAAGTTTATGACTGAATTGGTAAAACTGCAATAGGTTTAGGATTTTTTGAACAATTTTCCCATTAAAATGACGGTCTATTCTAGACTATAAAAAACTAAATACAAATAATCATAAATTATTATGAGACCTATTTCTTTAAGAATTTATGACTTATAATAAATCGTCATCCTTGTAATTGCCCAATAATCGTTATACTAACAAAACCCCTTTCACTTTCTTGATGGGAAGCCCACATAGCATCTCTGCAGTCACCAAGGAAACAAGACAAAACGTACATTTGAATTGTAATCGGCCAAATGGGACGTCCTCTTATATCAAATGAATGTGCATCACATGAAGACGTCCTCTCTCTCTCTCTCCCCCCGGGTCCCTTCATAGCCTCAACTTTGTCAGAAACATGGTAGCTGGCATGTTTTTCCAGGCTAGCTAAACCAGGGAGCTCTCCCAGGCTCATAATCTGCAAAAGCTTGGTTGCCCTGGAGAGAAGAGCGTGAGTTAGAAACAGCAGGAAGCTCATTTGGAAGGAAGGAAGGATGGTGTCGGGAGACATGTTGAGCCACAGCATGAGCAGAGCAACTGAAGCAAGTAAGCAAAACACGTTCATATCGATTCATGCACGTCCCCTCGGGTCGCATCTGGAGATCCTCCATCTCCCTCGGTGTTCTCACTTGTGTCAGGACATAACCCAATCGTTTCGATGCTTCCCTACGCATCGAACGGTCGAGAACCGATCGAGACACAAGTCGAGACGCCGTGCGGAGCAGAGGATACTCATGGAATACGTACCTTCATGTGTTGTGTCTGCATACATAGTTCTCTTTTCCTTTGATATGCAAGTGCGTGTGGTTTTGCGTGTCTTTGTGTTCTGCGTCTTGCATTTTCCGCTCAGGCTGATGAAACATTATAGTCTCATCACCTAGGAGAAAAAATTAGGAGCCCAGATAGACACGTTAACATTACATAAATCCATTCAACGTCTGACACGCATCACTTTGAGCTCACCTGTCAGAAACCCTTGCATCCTTCCTCTCTTCACTTAATGTTTTTATTCTTTTTCCTTCTTTTTCTTCCTCCTTTCACTCTCTCTCCTCTCTCTTCTGCATTCTCTCTTTTTTTCCAAAATGGTCTCTCACTTCCAAGACCCCGCCTCCTCCACACGTTGCCTCCATCTTCGCCCGCTCCTTCTCCAACCTCCAACACTGCCACCTCCTGTCCAAAACCTCTCGTACCCTCCACGATGGTGCCCGCATCGGCCAAGAGCACGAGGCCCTCTGCCGCATTGATGAAGCATGCCACCGCCATTCGCCTCATCCGTTGCCTATGCCGACCCTGGTCGAGCTGAGCTCTAGATCACAAATCTAGGCCTCGCTCGAGCTTAGATCCAAAATATGAGGCTCAAGTTCGCCGGCGAAGCTCCAGCTTGACGACGAAGGACCGAGACGGCGGTGAGGTGGTGGTGGAGGAAGGAGATTCGGGGGATTAAGTTGATAGTGAGTCTGAGTTGAGGCGTTGTAATCTCCGGTGGAGTGAAAAGAGGAAGTCTCCGGCGGAGTCCGGCTGAGGGAAAGGAGGAGGAAGAAGAGGAAGAAAGGACAAAAGAGAAAGTTAAAAAAAGAAGGTAAAAACGTTAAATGAATAGAGAGACAATGAAGGGTTTCTGGCGGGTAGGCCAAAGTGACACGTGTTAGATGTTGAATGGACTTATATAATGCTGACGTGTCTACGGCTTGGACACCAAAATGAAACTGTTTCGCAAGAGAAGCAAATCTGACCATCTGACCATCGAGTTAAACTAGGAATCATCTTTAACTTTGATTATAGCCGCTCTCAGACGGCCAAAAGCTACTACCAAGATGTCGCTTTAGAGTGTCTGAATATTTGGGATTTTTCAGACGGCGATCCTCTATTTGGTTGTTAACGTCTCAATCCATGTCGTATGCGCAAAAATGACATTGATCGCTAGGTTCCTTAGAAATTAAACTTTAAATATATTACGGTTTGTCATCCTTTGTATTGTTAGAAAAGTAAAGCCAAATTGGCCGTCCTTAGTCTGAAATTTCCAAGCTATCGATCCAATTTGGACGTAATCACGGCGTCAATTTGGGAAAGCTTTGTAAGTTTACCTTACTTTAAAGTGTTTTTATTTTTTATTTTTTTGGCTAGCGAAGTTTTATTTTTGCTAAATCATGCTACCATTCGCATGCTTCGATAAAATTATCGCATGCTTTGGATAAATGTGAACCCAATTATTCTCAACCGTTAATTTCCGTGATTCCCATATCAGATTTAAGTCAGTTGAGATCCAATCCGTTCATGTGCACCTGTTGATGCAAATTTATAATCCTTGCTTTGAGTTGCAACCATATACATTCTCAACTTCATCAATGTTTCAATCTACATGAGTGGAATGATTGAATAATTCCAAATTTGGCCCATACCAAGATTTGGACTAACGTGGACCACCTATTTTTGGGGGCAATAATTTTCTTTAAAAAAAAAAAAAAATCTAACTTCAATTGTACCAAGAAGTTTGTTTTTCTATTAAAAAAAAAACTCAATTTTCACTTTAATCCCGAATCTACCCACGCATCCAAAATTCTCCATAGTTTCTTCAAATTATCAATATGAGGGCCAGTTAAAGGTTCATTATTTGAATCCACGTGTTTTTAGCACCATCAACTTCATATGAAATAACATCGACCTTTCAATGTTGATAATTTAGAACAAATTACAATGATTTTTGGATGTATAGGCAGATTTGAGGTTAAAGTAAAAGTTGATGAACTTTTTTTAGACCAAAAAAGGGTTCGGTGCATAATTGAAATTGGACGTAAAGTGCCTTTTTCTTCCTTTTTAAGGAATAAAACCCCATTTTTGGGTTACAAATTTACAATGGTCACTAAGGAACCTCACTTATATCTTCTACGGCACTGCACCACAAGGCCTCAGGTGAACATTCAGGGAGTTGCTGAGAAAATCTTGGATACGGTGGATTGCACTTTAAAACTAACGTTAGCGGTATACGAAGGGTCATGCTATCTTCGAAACATTCGAATTTAGATAGAGTGATAAAGACCAGAGAGTTTTGCAAAGCGGATGCAGTAGATTTAGGATCAGATTCTACACCACAAGACAAACTGCGCAGCACAGGCCAGCTCAAATTTCATTCAGTAAGCAACAAAAAGCAGAGTCGGTTCGAGGAATAACACGAACGAACGTACATTATTTGTCTTCGAAGTGGATTATATTTTGAGGCGGATTCAATCTTTTTCCGTTCTCTCTCTGCTTTTCTTTGTTCGGTCACTCGGCAGTTTTCTTAAGCGCCAGAGTCTGGATGGTCGTCCTAGGGATCAAACCTGGGTCTCGCGGTAAGTCTCCGGCCCTCGAAGTTTAATTTTCCTGGTCGAGTTTGATGGTGGGTCGGTCATGTCTCTAGGGCAGTGAATGTTGGGAAGGTCATTAGGCGTGCTCTTGTGTAGCCATGCCTGTCTGCAGATGAGAGTAACTGGTTCTTTTCAACATATGTACATGTATATATCAGAGCAATGCCCAAACAAATGGAAAAAAAATTGAAAGAAAGGGCGAGAAAGCGATGTTGATTTATGCTGATGAATGATGCATACATCCGCAGTGTATAATCTCAATCCAAGTGCTTCCTGGAGACAAACCTGCCATGGAAGGAAACCAAAGATACAGTGACTTAACACAACAGCTCTCTTCTTTATGTTTGTATTGTTTTACAACTGCAAAGATGCGGCGAAAGGCAAAATGGTTTGGAAAACACTAACTACGTTATTATCAATTAGTCCTTAGAAGCTAGAACATAATCATTGCGGAAGAACCATAACCAGTTCCATTTTAGATGAAACAACGAGCTCTTCTATTTGCTAATTTAGCAGAGTGATGCATGCCAATAAAGTTCTCATCTGAATGTGAGCTTGAACCTGTGTTTCATTGCAAAACAGAGTCGCAGATTCTTGAGGGACTATGGAAAGCATGGCCGGAGATGAACTCACTTTGCCTGAGGGAGCAAGTCAGCGTCATTTTTCAACTCGGCTTCCTTGGAATCCTGCTACTAGTTTCCTTGGGGAAATTATTGCGCTTTCTGGGAAGGAAAAGCAATGCTACGGGTCAGGCAACGGACAGACACCTGATTGGCAACAGATTCAGCATAATATACAAATCCAGCGTTGTCTGCACAGCCATAATACTGGGGACACATCTCTTAATGCTATTGATGTCCATAAATGGCAACAATGCCATATGTCGCTCAAAAACTCAAGCATTTTCATCGGAGATCATGCAAGTAGTATCCTGGGCAGTTACACTCATAGTACTGTACAAGATACCGAGAGAGAAGAATATGAAATTCCCATGGATTCTAAGGGCATGGTGGATGTGCAACTTCCTCTTGTCTGCTTTTTGCACAATTCTCGACATCAACTATATAAATACGTACCACAGTCGCTTAAGGACACGGGATTTTGCAGACTTCATGTGTCTGCTCGCCTCCACTGGACTGTTCAGCATTTCCATCTGGGGGAAGACAGGCATTGCCTTCTCGTACGGCAATGGCATCACAGAACCGCTTCTTTCTGAAAATGTCGAGAAACATTCAGAATCCAAAAGGGAATCTCCATATGGGAAAGCTACCCTCTTACAACTTGTTACCTTCTCTTGGCTAAACCCATTATTCACTGTGGGGATTAAGAAGACACTCGACCAAAATGACGTGCCCGATGTAGACATCAAGGACTCTGCAGCATTTCTTTCTCTTTCTTTTAGTGACTGCCTAAAGCAAGTCAAGGATAAAGATGGAACCAGAAATCCATCCATCTACAAGGCAATCTTCATTTTCATCAGAAAGAAGGCACTGATCAATGCACTTTTTGCGGTTGTAAGTGCTGGAGCATCATATGTTGGCCCATACCTCATAGACGACTTCGTCAATTTCCTTTCTGACAAGAAAAGCAGAAGCTTGGAGAGTGGCTATCTTCTAGCATTAGCCTTTCTAGGTGCCAAAATGGTTGAGACTATAGCACAGAGACAGTGGATTTTTGAGCACGCCAGCTAGGCCTTCGGCTTAGAGCTGCTCTGATATCACATATATACAAGAAGGGACTAGTTCTGTCAAGCAAATCTCGCCAAAGTCACTCCAGTGGAGAGATCATCAACTATATGAGCGTGGATATACAGAGAGTCACAGATTTTATCTGGTATTTAAACATTATATGGATGCTACCCATACAAATCTCATTAGCCACCTACATTTTGCATACCAATTTAGGTTCAGGGTCTGTTGCTGCACTAGCGGCAACAATGACTGTTATGGCTTGCAACATACCTCTAACGAGAACTCAGAAAAAATACCAGTCCAAGATCATGGAAGCTAAAGATAGCAGGATGAAATCCACATCAGAGATTCTTCGAAACATGAAAACCATAAAACTTCAAGCTTGGGACAATCAGTTCCTCAACAATTTAGAGAGCTTAAGGAAAATAGAGTACAAGTGGTTATGGAAGTCGCTACGGCTGGGAGCACTATCAGGTTTCATCTTCTGGGGTTCACCAACATTCATCTCCATCGTGACTTTTGGCGCATGTATGCTAATGGGCATTCAACTTACTGCTGGAAGAGTCTTAGCAGCCCTGGCCACTTTCCGAATGTTACAAGATCCCATATTTGGTCTACCAGACTTGCTCAATGTAATTGCACAGGGTAAGGTGTCAGCTGACAGAGTTGCTTCTTACCTGCAAGAGGATGAAATTCAGCGGGATGCAATTGAATATATTCCAAAGGATCAGGCACAGTGTGACGTAGAGATTATCAATGCAACATTCAGCTGGAATCCAGACTCGAGTCCTCCAACTCTGAGTGATATTGAGTTGAAAGTTAAGAGGGGAATGAAAGTGGCGATCTGTGGAACAGTGGGATCAGGGAAGTCAAGCCTTCTGTCATGCATCCTAGGAGAAATAGAGAAGCTCTCTGGCCGAGTGAAAATCAGTGGTACAAAAGCTTATGTTCCGCAGTCTCCTTGGATACTGACAGGGAATATAAGAGATAACATTCTGTTTGGAAATTCATATGATCCCGACAAGTATGACCAAACAGTCAAGTCATGTGCTTTGATTAAGGATTTCGAGCTGTTCTCAGCGGGCGATCTCACGGAGATTGGAGAAAGAGGCATCAACATGAGTGGAGGGCAAAAGCAAAGGATACAAATTGCACGTGCAGTTTACCAAGATGCTGATATATATCTGCTCGATGACCCTTTCAGTGCAGTGGATGCTCATACAGGCACACAACTCTTTGCAGTAAGCTTTTCCACTCTCTTGCAAGAATAGCAATCCAATGATGGATGTCAAAATCAGATATTAGTATGATGTCTCACATGCTTTACCACAAAAATCTGCATTCTGAATTTATTCCCTGTAGGATTGCCTGATGGGAATGCTCAAAGACAAGACAATACTCTATGTGACTCACCAAGTTGAATTTCTTCCAGCAGCAGACCTCATTCTGGTATGTAAACTTCAAAAAAATATGATTCTCCATTTGACCACAGTGAATGTTCAGAAATAACCGATATTTAACTAAAATAGACAGCCATTAAGAAGCCAGATTTTGACAATTAACTAACCCTTGAGAATATGAAAGTCTAGAGATCATGGTATTGACATTTGGCTTCAGTTAAGGATGTCTAAGCTCATATGTTGACTATGCCACCATGGATCTGACTTCAACAGGTGATGCGAGATGGAAGAATAGCACAGGCTGGTGGATTTGAAGATCTTTTAAAACAAAACATAGGATTTGAATTGTTGGTGGGGGCTCATAGTGAAGCCCTCGAGTCAATACTCGTAGTTGAAAATTCAAGCAGAACAACTCAAGAACCAACAGCTGATGGCGAATCCAACAAAGACTTCGATTCTACAGCTGAACTTCCACCTAGAAGGCATGACTCTGAGCATGATCTATCCTTGGAGATATCAGAGAAGGAAGGGAGACTGGTGCAAGATGAAGAACGAGAAAAAGGAAGCATTGGAAAAGAAGTTTACTGGTCCTACATAACAACGGTGAAGGGCGGAGCGCTAATCCCGATAATTCTCATTGCTCAGTCCTCATTTCAGATACTCCAAGTAGCCAGTAATTATTGGATGGCATGGGTTTATCCTCCAGATAGTGATACTGAACCATTGTATAAAATGGATATAATCCTTCTTGTTTACGTACTGCTTGCTGTTGGAAGTTCACTCTGCGTACTTCTTCGAACAATGCTTGTTGCGATAACAGGATTATGGACAGCACAGACGCTATTCATGAAAATGCTTTACAGTGTAATGCGGGCTCCGATGGCATTTTTTGACTCAACCCCAACTGGAAGGATCTTAAACCGGGTGAGCAACATACTGCACCTGCATTTTAAGTTTGTCCTCATACATAAACATCAAAAGTGATAGCAAGCATGATTTTTACCTTTTTTCCATCATCCTTTCAGTTTCTTGAGAAGCAGATATATCGAGTGTATAAGCAACCACAATATCAGACTTGAGCAATTAAAATGTCACTTAAGAACATGTATTTGCTTATCTGCAACTCTCAAAGATTAACTTACACCCGTACTAAGATTGAAATAGTATTGCCTGTCTCAATAGAAATGTGAAAAAATGAAACCAGTTTTTCATAAAATTTGCTCCTTTTTTTTTTTTTTCACATCTGTACTATATCTTTAAAAAGGTTAGGTAGTGTCGACCCCTTGACTGAGGGTTCTACATGAACCCTATCAAACATCGACAACAAATTCTTAAACATTTCACAGTACAAAAACAACTCTACAGAAACAACTAAAAGACTGATTAAAATCATTTCGATCCTGGATTACATTAAATTGGAGTATTTTCCATTGCTGAATAACTTCCCACAACCGCAACTAAACTGCAATGCCTTCTAACATGCCATCTTATCATGGATTCTACACATGCGAATATCTACGCCTGATAACTTAGCAGGTACAAAGGCTGATGTTGGTGTTCTGACATTGAACCATAATGTACGCAGGCATCTACTGATCAGAGTGTGCTAGACTTGGAAATGCCAATGAGATTAGGTTGGTGCGCTTTCTCCATAATACAGCTTCTAGGAACAATGGGAGTGATGTCGCAGGTAGCATGGGAAGTATTTGTGATCTTCATCCCTGTGACTGCAATATGTATATGGTACCAGGTAACTCCATTCCTGATAACAGTCGCACAATTCTTCCTAGGACAGGTTGCTGCAAGCATGTCAAGCATACTGGCAATAATATAGTCCATTTAAAATTAGCCTTCCAAACACTAGTTTTCATAATTTCCTACAGGAAATGGTGTTGGTCACGGCCCTACCTTTACAATTTACTAAAAAATTCTGTTTTCATCATTCCAGCAATACTACATTCCAACGGCCAGAGAACTAGCCCGCTTATCAGGGATTCAACGAGCTCCAATTCTACACCACTTTGCAGAATCACTAGTAGGAGCAGCTACAATTCGTGCTTTTAACCAAGAAGATCGATTCAGTGATGGAAATCTAGGGCTTGTAGACAACCACTCAAGGCCATGGTTTCATAATGTCTCAGCAATGGAATGGCTTTCGTTTCGCCTAAATCTTTTGTCTAACTTTGTCTTTGCCTTTTCATTGGTTTTGCTGGTATCCCTCCCAGAAGGAATTATTAATCCAAGTAAGTCATGCAAATATTCTCAGAATATGTCCCTACAGCAAGATTATAAATAGTATGTACTATGCATATCACGCACGTTTCATTTTTATTCAAATAATATCAGACATCTGCTAGAATCAACAGTAAATAACAATTAAATCTCAAACTGAATAATAGTCAGACAGTATAAAATCCTCTGTACCAATTCAAGCACGGTCTAGTATGAAGGACATATTAGAACAGGATATAAACAGGAAACACTTGAAAGATAATAAATTTTGTTTTGCAGGCATAGCAGGGTTGGCTGTAACATATGGAATTAACTTAAATGTACTTCAAGCTTCTGTTATATGGAATATATGCAATGCCGAGAACAAAATGATCTCATTTGAGAGAATACTTCAGTACTCAAATATAGCAAGTGAAGCAGCTCTTTTAATAGAAGACAGCAGACCTCCAAGCAACTGGCCAGAAATGGGAAAGATCTGCTTCAGAAACTTGCATGTAAGCTAAACATCAAATTCTGTCTTCCCATATCCGAACATTATTTTGGACTATTCTGTATGACCAATGGAGAAGTTCTCTACAATTGCTATCAATCTCACTCTCATTCTCAGGAATGCCTATGAGATGTATTAGACTCACTGACACATTTACTCTTGCAGATCCGATACGCTGAACATCTCCCATCTGTCCTCAAAAACATCACCTGTACATTTCCTGGCAAAAGAAAAATTGGTGTAGTAGGAAGGACTGGGAGTGGAAAATCAACTCTAATACAGGCCATCTTTAGGATAGTTGAGCCCAGAGAAGGAACCATTATAATTGACGGTATTGACATAACCAAAATAGGCCTTCATGACCTTAGATCAAGACTCAGCATCATTCCACAGGACCCTACAATGTTTGAAGGAACAGTAAGGGGGAACCTTGACCCATTGGAGCAACACTCTGATAGAGAAGTATGGGAGGTATAACTTCTTTCCCCCAAAGCTTTGCCTCATTGATGACTTTAAATAAAAAAAGAATTCTGAAATAAAGATTATTTAGCACGAGAAGATATCATCATACGAGTCCAAGTGATAGAGAAAGCACATGTGTATGCTCACACAGACACATTCTACCAGATTAATATCATTGACACAATTTGAAAAGTAAATAGATTTTGCCACAACCAAGTACAGGGAATTACAAGCAACTTCATCATGTTTTACTAACCCACAAATTTTCTCTCTGAGACGATCTATAAACACAAATTCGTGCATTCCCCTGGATTGGATCTGCTTTGAATATCATGATGACAGAATTTCTGATCTTACAGGCTCTAGAGAAATGTCAACTTGGTGATATTGTCAGAGGAAAGGAAGAAAAGCTAGATTCCACAGGTTTGATCCATTAACCACGTCTGTCATACAGAGTTGCAAGTTTTGTGAAAATAAATTTACTAATCTTAGTTTTCCTAACAGTTGTGGAGAACGGAGAGAACTGGAGTGCGGGCCAAAGGCAGTTGTTCTGTCTTGGTAGAGCCTTGCTGAAGAAAAGTAGTATACTTGTACTCGATGAAGCAACCGCATCAGTTGATTCTGCTACTGATGGCGTTATCCAAAAGGTCATTAGTCAAGAATTCAATAACCGCACAGTGGTGACAATAGCTCACAGAATCCACACTGTCATAAACAGCGACCTTGTCTTGGTTCTTAGTGATGGTAGGGAACAAAATCTTTTTCCATGAACACTCTTCTCTCTTGGCTAAACATTGCTATGTTAGGATTGATACTGAATAGCTCCTTTCATTTTTTTTTGATCGAACAGGAAGAATAGCAGAATTTGACACACCCACGAGATTACTGGAAAGAGAAAATTCATTCTTCTCCAAGCTCATAAGGGAGTACTCCAAGAGGTCACAAAGTTTCGGCAGCATGGCACACCTAAATAGCTAAACCAGGCCGTGACGCCATCAAAGGGAACGCAGACTAAGAAAAAATGTGGGGCTCCTACGATTGCATCAACGCTATCGGTTGCAAATGTGGCGGAAATGCTCGGGATCAACATGGCCACATCCAACACGATCAATAATCTGCGAAATGACGGAGCTTCTGATCCACTCTAGGATCTGGCAAGCAATTCTTTCTATGATTAGCTTTGAGCAGACACCTTATTGTCATTGGAATTGTTTTTATGTAAGTGAGTGACCTGAGAAAAATAATAAGAATTTCAATAAGAGAAGAGGGGGAAAAGTGCCAAAAAGTCCTAAACCTTTTGCCTTTGTGCCGATTTAGTCCTAAACCTTTTTTTAGGTGCCGATTCAGTCCTAAACCTTTTTAAGTTGTGCCAATTTAGTCCTTTCCGGCCAATTTTGGCCGGATTTTGGATTGGACGCCGGCCGGGCTGACGTGGCATGACCGGCGCTGATGTGGACAGCTTTTTAATAATATTTTAATATTTTTTATTTTTAAATATTTTTATTTTTTATTTTTTTATTTGTGTTTTTCCTCCGGCCGGTCGCCGAGGTCCGGCGACCGGCTAGAAGCGACCGCCGCGCGAGGGCGGGCGACCTCGCCGGATCTGGCGAGGTCGAGCCTCGCCGGCCATGCTCTCGCCAGATCCGGCGGGGCGAGCCTCGCCCATGGCCGCCTCGCCGGATCGGCCATGGGCGGGGCGAGCCTCACCCATGGCCGCCTCGCCGAGATCAAGCGGCCATGGGCGAGGCTCGCCCTCGCCGGATCTGGCGAGGTCGAGCCTCGCCCTCGACCTCGCCGGATCTTGACCTCGCCGAGATCCGGCGAGGGCGAGCCTCGCCCGCCCCGCGCCACCGGCGAGGTCGAGATCCGGCCCGGTCCGACCAACGCAAGGCACAAAAGGATCGAGGCCTACCGAGCTTCGGCGCTTGAAACCGAGGCACGGCCGTAGGCCGACGGCGCGGCTCGGGTGCGGTGGCGGCGGTCTACCCCCTCCGACTCTCTCGCCCTGCTCGAACCCCCTCACTCGCCGATCCCAGGCAAGGCCGGCGGGGCTCGCCCTCGCCGGCCGGGCCTCGAGGGCGGCCTCGCGCGGGGCGGGCGAGGCTCGCCCTCGCCGGATCCGGCGAGGTCGAGCCTCGCCGGCCATGGGTGAGGCTCGACCCTCGCCGGATCCGGCGAGGTCGACCTCGACCTCGCCGGCCGTCGCCTCGGCCCGGTCGCCGAGGTCCCAGCGACCGGCTGAGGAATTAAAAAAATAATAATAATAATAAATAAAAATAAAAATTTAAAAAATATTAAAAATATTAAAATATTATTAAAATATTATTAAAAGTTGTCCACGTCAATGGCCGGATCCAGTCAAGAAAATCCGGCCAAATTGGCTGGAAAGGACCGAATCGGCACAACTTAAAAAGGTTTAGGACCGAATCGGCACCAAAAAAAGGTTTAGGACTAAATCGGCACAATGACAAAAGGTTTAGGACTTTTTTGGCACTTTTCCCAGAGAAGAGGAATATGCGTTGCCGAGGCAGCATTGAGCCACATGATCATGAAGATGTGGTTCAATAGTTTAAATATTCTAACAGTCTCGCCAACATGTAGGTTAAACTTCTGCCTAAAACTAAGGTTCAATTTATTTGATAAAAGCTATTTGCACAATATTATTTTTGGATTTTCCATTTTTTGGATGACAAAATAATCAATAGACAAAAAGCATTTTCCATGAGCTGAAAACAACTCTCTTAGATTGGGGAAAATGGCTTCCCCTTCTTGAAATCGTTTTCCTTTAATGATTGAGAGGAATACACACTTTTGAAGTTTAGAAATTTCTTCAGTTTAATGTATGTTTGTGGTGTGTACTAGATTAAACATTGCTAATGTAGTAGGAGCTATGAGCAGACATGGCTAATCCATGAATAAAGCACTAAGGTGTTATAAAGTGGCTATTAAATACCTCAGATGTACTTTAGGTGTGTTACTTTGTTTCATCAAAAATAGTATAACTTCATAAGGCTTTGTTGATGCAAGCCTTGTTGGTGACATGAATAATAAGAAGAGCACTTTGGTTATGTTTTTAATTTAGGCGCGTTACAATCAATTGGATGTATAGATTTCAAATGTGTGTATCCCTCTCAACCACTACAATAAAGTATGTCGCTATATTCGAAGTTGGCAAGGAGATGATTTGGTTGAAGATTTTGTTAGAGGAAAAAGGTAGGAGCAACTAGCAAGACAGCAATGTTCTTTTAGTGATCTTCGTAGCACTATCTTGTCTTGCAAAGAATCTGTCTTTTCACTCAAGGATTAAGTATATGGAGTTGAAGTATCATTATATTCTCCATTTGCTAGATGGCACATCGTGAAGAAGGTTCTTGGTGCAAAGAAGCCGGCAAATATGTTAATCATGGCTGTCAATATTGAGAAACTCAATATTGAGAAACTAAGGTTGTGCATTGCTTCAATTGGCCTCTATGGTTTAAAATGAGGATGTGCCTCCACACTAGGACAGTTTGGGTTACAAAGGCAAGGGAAAAACTATGAGAGACTATTGCAGTTTTGAAAATCCGCCTCCAAGTCGGAGATTGATGAATTTGTAGAGTCTGCTAGAGGAATTTATTGCTAAGGGTATAAATGTAATATATGCCCTAGACTTCTTATATATATTAGAGAAATCTCTCTCACAGTTGTAACTTGATACTGAAACCAATAGTGAAAAGATTGCTTAGTATGGCCCCGTGATTTTTTCCCTTACTATTTTTCAAAGGATTTTCCACATAAAAATTCACTTGTCTTTTTCTCTAATTTTTCCTCTTTTGCATTACACGCTCCTAACATTGAGCCTAAGCAAGAGCATTGCAACTGAAGCAAGTAAGCGAATATATACACAATGAGTTTGCTCGTGACGATGAATCGCATTGTCCCCAGAATTAGTGTTCATATCGATTCATGCACGTTCACTTGTGTTGCCCCTAAGGAGAAGACATGTACAGATGTGGATCCTTTATCTCTCACAGGTGTCTCAACTCGTCAATCGTGTCGATTCTTACCTCATTTTCGCATGCATCCACAGATGAGAAGTGGTCGAGATACTGACAAAAGCGCCATGCAGAGCTGAGGATCCTCATGGAATGCGTACGTTCATGCACTGTGTCCGCCTAATGCGTGTTCTTTTTTGTGTTTCTGTGTTCCGTCTTGCGTTTTGAGCTTTGGCAACGTTCTTGCATATCGAGTACATTGCCGATGAAGTGAAACGTTGTAGCCTCGTCGCCTTCTAACAAAATGTGATTGTTTCGCGAGAAAAGCAATCCGACATTCGAGTTAAACATGGAGGCATCTTTCAATACGATCAGCTGGTCGGCGGTGAATCCGACTACGCATAAGATGGTTTCTCGTGTTCCCGTCGCTCGAGACGGCTGCTCTTGAACAGCTGAGAGTTACTCCCAAGACATTCCCGGAGTGTCCAAAATGATGGGGATTTTCAAGACGGAGATCCTCTATTTACTCATTACATCTCAATCAAAAAGGTATGTATAATAGAATGATCCGTATCGCGAAGTTACTTAGAAATCGAATAGTAAACACATTCGTGTTGTCATTTATTGTACCTGAGAGGGGTTGGAAGCCGGAATTTTGTTTGCAATGGAATATGGACACTTTTGAGATCTTTACAATGGCCAGAAGTGTATGTAACATCGTCCAACATTGCCCTGGAATTTCAAAGTCATGGTCCGATGGATGCAATTCCAAATAATCATGATGTACAAATAGAACGACCCATATCGCAAAGTTACTTAGAAATCAAATAATAAACGTATCAGTGTCGTCATCCGTTATACCTAAAAGGAATCGGAAGCCAAAATTTTCTTTGCAATGGAATATGGACACTTTCGAGATCTTTACAATGGCCAGAAGTATATGTAACATCGTCCAACATTGCCTTGAAATTTCGAAGTTATGGTCCTATGCATGCAATTTCCAAATAATCATGATGTTAATTTGGGAAAGCATTGATTATTTTTACCCTATTTACATACTTTTTGTCTTTTTTCCTACAAAGTTTTATTTCACTAAATCATTCTACCACTCACATGTTCCGCCGTGAATCCAATAATTCTCGATCATATGTCAGATTTATGTCTTTCAACAATTGCGATCCATTTGGTTCATATGCCCCCATTGATGCATATATTGCTAGGTGCTCTCAGCGACGAGCATATACGAGTTCGCACGTGCAGGTCATTAGTCAAATTCATCGATATGGTATCGTACGTGTGGAATCATTATGGAAATATTAGATTTGGCCCGACCAGAAGTTGGACGAACATGGACCACCTCTTTTTCGGTATGCTAATTACTTATGAACCGTCGCTAATAACTTTTACAACGCTCCACCACGTAGCCTCAAGCATGCATTCATTGACTAACTTCAAACATGCATTCAATGAACAACTGCAAACATGCATTCAATGACTAACTCCAAACGTGCATTCAATGACTGGCTGAGAAAACTTTGGACTAGAGGATTCACTTCAAAAACAACTGCAAGCAGCAAAAGGCAGGGTCGTTCGTTTTGGGAGAGAACAGTTTTCGGGTGAACTCAGTGTCTGTCTTCTCTCTGGTGAGGATGGCTGCTCTAGGAATCGATCTCGGATCTCATGGTAAGTCTCTTCACCCTTGAAATTTTAATTTTCCTGGTTGAGTTCGATGGTACGTCAGTCTATGTTGTGTTGTGCTAAAGTTTGGTACACAAGAGGCTTTTCTCTAGGACAGGGTTTTGAATAGGTAATTAGGCATGTGCTTGTGTAGCCATGCCTATCTGCAGATGAGAGTAATTAGTTCTTTGAAAACTTGAAAGGGAAGGCGTGAACCCGATATTGATTTCTGCTGATGAATGATAGATACACCAGCACGGTGTATACTCTCAATTCAAATGATTCCTGAAGACAAGCCTGACATGGAAGGAACCAAAGATACAGTTCCCAAATTAACAGTCCTCTTTTGTGTGTCGTTGTTTTACAACTGCATCCACAAGGGGAACGCCAAAATCGTGAAAATTAATGTTCAGTGTCTTTGGAAAACACTGACTGCACTCCCCATCCACAAGCTAGAACACAATAATGGTGGACCAAACATTGCCAGTTTCATTGCAGATGAAACAAAGAGCTCTTTTGTTTGATAATTTAGCTGAGTCAATTTAGCATATTAATGAAGTTCGCACCTGAATGTGAGCTTAAACCTGCGTTTCCTTGCAAAACAGAATTGCAGATTCTTCAGGAACTTCAGAGAGCATGGCCAAAGGTGAACTCACCTTGCCTAAGGGAGCAAGTCAGCATCATCTTGCAACTCGGCTTCCTTGGAACCCTGCTACTAGTTTCCTTGGAAAGATTAGTGCGTCTTCTGGGAAACAGGAGCAACACCACGGATCAGGCAACTGACAGGCACATGATATGTCACAAGTCCAGCATAATAGACAAATCCAGCATTGTCTGCACAGCGTTATTAGTGGGAACACATCTGTTAATGCTATTAATGTTGGCAAATGGCAACGATGCCTCATGTCTTTCCACAACTCAAGCATTTTCATCAGAGATCATGCAAGTAGTATCCTGGGCAGTTACACTCATAGTTCTGTACAAGATACGGAGGGAGAAGTATATGAAGTTCCCATGGATTCTAAGGGCATGGTGGATGTGCAACTTCCTCTTATCTCTTTTTTGCACGACTCTCGACATCAACTATATAATTACGTCCCACAGCCACTTGAGGACACGAGACCTGGCAAACTTCACATGTTTGCTCGCCTCCACTGGACTGTTTAGCATTTCCATTCGAGGAAAGACAGGCATGGTCTTCTCGCATGCCAATGGCATGGGGGAACCGCTTCTTTCTGAAGAAGTCGAGAAACGTTCAGAATCCAAAAGGGAATCTCCATATGGGAAAGCTACACTCTTGCAACTCATTACCTTCTCTTGGCTGAACCCATTATTCGCTGGGGGGATCAAGAAGCCCCTTGAGCCAAATGACGTGCCCGATCTAGACATCAAGGATTCTGCAGCATTTATTTCTCATTCTTTCAGCGACTGCCTAAAGCAAGTCAAGGATAAAGACGGAGCCAAAAATCCATTTATCTACAGAGCAATCTTCTTTTTCATCCGAAAGAAAGCAGCAATCAATGCACTTTTTGCGGTAGTAAGTGCCATAGCATCTTATGTTGGTCCATACCTCATAGACAACTTTGTCAATTTCCTAACCGACAAGAAAAGCAGGAGCTTGGAGAGTGGCTATCTTCTAGCATTAGCCTTTGTAGGTGCCAAAATGGTTGAGACAACAGCACAGATACAGTGGATTTTCGGAGCACGCCAACTAGGCCTTCGGCTTAGAGCTGCTCTGATATTGCGTATGTACAAGAAGGGACTGGTTCTGTCGGGCCAATCTCGCCAAAGTCACACCAGTGGAGAGATCATCAACCACATGAGCGTGGATGTCCAGAGAATCACAAAGCTCACGTGGTACTTAAACACAGTATGGATGTTACCCATACAAATCTCATTAGGGTCTGTCGCTGCACTAGCGGCAACATTGACTGTTATGGCTTGCAATATACCTCTAACGAGAACTCAGAAAAAATATCAGTCCGAGATCATGGAAGCTAAAGACAGCAGGATGAAATCCACATCAGAGGTTCTTCGAAACATGAAAACCGTAAAACTTCAAGCTTGGGACAATCAGTTCCTCAACAAACTAGAGAGCTTGAGGAAAATAGAGTACGAATGGTTATGGAAGTCACAACGACTGGGAGCACTATCAGGATTCATCTTCTGGGGTTCACCCACATTCATCTCCATCGTGACTTTTGGCACATGTATGCTAATGGGCATTCAACTTACTGCTGGAAGAGTCTTAGCAGCCCTGGCCACTTTTCGAATGTTACAAAATCCCATATTTAGTCTTCCAGACTTGCTCAATGTAATTACACAAGGTAAAGTTTCTGCGGACAGAGTTGCTTCTTACCTGCAAGAAGATGAAAGTCGACAGGATGCAATCGAATATATTCCAAAGAATCAAACACAGTTTGATATTGAGATTATCAATGCAACATTCAGCTGGAATCCTGACTTGATTACACCAACTCTGAGCAATATCGAGGTGAAAATTAAGAGAGGCATGAAGGTGGCGATCTGTGGGATGGTAGGATCAGGGAAGTCAAGCCTTCTGTCATGCATCCTAGGAGAAATAGATAAGCTCTCTGGCCAAGTGAAAATCAGTGGTACAAAAGCTTACGTTCCGCAGTCTCCTTGGATACTGTCAGGGAATATAAGGGATAACATTCTATTTGGAAATCCATATGATCCCAACAAGTATGACCGAACAGTCCAGTCATGTGCTTTGATCAAGGATTTTGAGCTGTTTTCAGCGGGTGATCTCACGGAGATTGGAGAAAGAGGCATCAACATGAGTGGAGGGCAAAAGCAAAGGATACAAATTGCACGTGCAGTTTACCAAGATGCTGATATATATCTGCTCGATGACCCTTTCAGTGCAGTGGATGCTCATACAGGCACACAACTCTTTGCAGTAAGCTCTAAAACTCTCTTGCAAGACTAATGTTATGATGATGGATAACAAAATCAGATCCTAGAACGATGTTTCACATGCTTTACCACAAAAATTTGCATACTGAGTTTATTCCCTGTAGGATTGCCTGATGGGAATGCTCAAAGACAAGACAATACTCTTTGTCACCCACCAAGTCAATTTCTTCCTGCAGCAGATCTCATTCTGGTAAGTGAACTTCACAAAAGTAATTCTCCATTTGACAACAGGGAACTTTCAGAAAGAACAGATGTTTAATTAAATAGACTGACATCTTCTGGAAATAACTCTGAGAAGATTTTGACAATTGACTCACCCTTGAGAATCTGAAAGTCCACAGATCATGGTATTGAACTTTCATCTTTTGCTCCAGTTAAGCAATGTCTAATCTCATATGTTGATAAAGCTACTGTGGATCTGATGTCAACAGGTGATGCGGGATGGAAGAATAGCACAGGCTGGCAAGTTTGAAGATCTCTTAAAACAGAATACAGGATTTGAAGTGTTGGTGGGTGCTCATAGCAAAGCCCTTGAGTCAATCCTCACAGTTGAAAATTCAAGCAGAGCAACTCAAGAACCAACAGCTGATGGTGAATCCAACAAAGACTTCGATTCTACAGCTGAACTTCCACCTAGAAAGCATGACTCTGAGCATGATCTATCCTTGGAGATATCAGAGAAGGAAGGGAGACTGGTGCAAGATGAAGAACGAGAAAAAGGAAGCATTGGAAAAGAAGTTTACTGGTCCTACATAACAACAGTGAAGGGCGGAGCGCTAATCCCGATAATTCTCATTGCTCAGTCCTCATTTCAGATACTCCAAGTAGCCAGTAATTATTGGATGGCATGGGTTTGTCCTCCAGATAGTGATACTGAACCATTGTATAAAATGGATACAATCCTTCTTGTTTACATACTGCTTGCTGTTGGAAGTTCACTCTGCGTACTTCTTCGAACAATGCTTGTTGCAATAACAGGATTATGGACAGCACAGACGCTATTCATGAAAATGCTTTACAGTGTAATGCGGGCTCCGATGGCATTTTTTGACTCAACCCCTACTGGAAGGATCTTAAACAGGGTGAGCAACATAGTACTTCTGCATTTCAAGTCATAAATTTATCATTATGCATGAAAATCAAAAGTGATAGCAAGCATAATTATTATCATTTTTTTCCATTGTCATTTCAGTTTCTTGAGAAGCAGATATGAAATCAAGTGTATAAGCAACCACAAATTCAGACATGAGCAGTTGAAGCGTCACTTAAGGACATGTTATTGCTTATCTGCAACTGTCAAAGATTAACTTAGCCCTGTACTCAGATTGAAATAGTATTGCCCGTGTCAGTAGAAATCTGAACAAATAAAACCTGTTTTTCATAAATAATTCTAACGAATATACTAAATCTTTGAAAGGGTTGGGTAGTGTCCACTCCCTGACTAGGGATTCTACATGAACCGTATCAAATATTCAAGACAAATTCTTCAACATCTCAAAATTTGACAGTAATTCCACAGAAACTACTAAAAGGCAGATTGAAATCATTTCACACTTGGATTAAATTGAATTGGGATCATTTTGCAGTGCTGAAGAACTCACCACAACTGCCACAAAACTCTGATGCCTTTTAACATGCCATCTTATAATAAATTCTACACATGTGAATATTATCAAGTTATGCCTGGTCACATAACAGGTACAAAGGCTGATGTTGGTGTGATGACGTTGAACCATATGTATGCAGGCATCCACTGATCAAAGTGCACTAGACTTGGAAGTGGCATGGACATTGGGTCGGTGTGCTTTCTACATAATACAGCTTCTAGGAACAATTGCAGTGATGTCGCAGGTAGCATGGGAAGTATTTGTGATCTTCATCCCGGTGACTGCAATATGTATATGGTACCAGGTAATTCCATTCCTTACAAGAGTCGCACAAATCTTCCTAGGACAGGTTGTTGGAAGCATGGGAAGCATACTGGCATCACGATAGTGCATGTCTTTTAGTATTTTAAATGCTATATCATCATTTCCTGTAGGAAATGATGTTGTTCATGGTCATACTATAAAAAACAAGAACCTAACAGCTGTATCTAGAATCTGAATCAAATTCTTCAAAGCGGTCCAATCAAAGAGATGACAAGGCCAGTTACAATTAGTAATGTCCGGAAATCCCTTTCTACTTCTATTCTTTGTCTGATGTGACACTAGCATCGTCTCACGCCATTCAGGAACTTCCACATTCCTTAAAAAGTTCAAAGATGAATAGGTGGAAGATGTTTCCACTCCCCAAAATAGAGAGACGTGAGTCAAGTCAAATACATGACAGTAAAGTGCTCCTGCTAAGTTGCTTCAAAATGTCACCAGAAACTGATACTATATTGAAAAATTTATTGAAACATTCTCCTTTCCTTGTTTCAGCAATACTACATAACAACAGCAAGAGAACTGGCCCGCATATCAGGGACTCAGCGAGCTCCAATTCTACACCACTTTGCAGAATCAATAGCAGGAGCAGCAACAATTCGTGCTTTTGACCAAGAAGATCGATTCACTGATGGAAATCTAGGGCTTGTAGACAATCACTCAAGGCCATGGTTTCATCTTGTGTCAGCAATGGAATGGCTTTCATTTCGCCTAAATCTGTTGTCTAACTCTGTCTTTGCCTTTGCATTGCTTTTGCTGGTATCCCTCCCTGAAGGAATTATTATCCCAAGTAAGTCGTGCTAATTTTCTTAGATTATTTCGCTACGGCAAGATCATGAGTAGTATGTACTATGCATACCATAGGCGATTTTTATTTTATTTTTTATATTCGAACAATATCAGACATCTGCTGGAATCAACGGCACAAAAAAGAGTAAATCTCAAATTCAAGCATAGTCTAGTATGAAGTACCTATTAGAACAGGATTTATACAGAAAACACTAAAAAGATAATCAATTTTGTTTTGCAGGCATAGCTGGGTTGGCTGTAACGTACGCGATCAACCTGAATGTTCTTCAAGCTTCTGTTATATGGAATATATGCAATGCTGAGACCAACATGATCTCATTTGAGAGAATACTTCAGTACTCACACTTAGCAAGTGAAGCAGCTCTTTTAATAGAAGACAGCAGACCTCCAAGCAACTGGCCGGAAACAGGAAAGATCTGCTTCAGAAACTTGCAGGTAAGCTAAGCATCAAATTCCAAGATATGCAATGAAAATCTCAGTTCCCACATTCCAACATTATTCTGAAATTTTCTGCATCACTTATGGATGAGTTCTTTACAATTGCTATCAATCTCCCTCTCAACCTCTGGAATGCCCATGAGATGTCTTGGATCACTTACATGTTTATTCTTGCAGATCCAATATTCTGAACATCTCCCATCTGTCCTAAAAAATATCACTTGTACGTTTCCCGGCAGGAGGAAAATTGGTGTAGTAGGAAGGACAGGGAGTGGAAAATCCACCCTCATTCAGGCCGTCTTTAGGATTGTTGAGCCCAGGGAAGGAAGCATTATAATTGATGATATTGACATATCTAAAATAGGCCTTCACGACCTTAGGTCAAGACTCAGCATCATTCCGCAGGACCCTACAATGTTTGAAGGAACGGTAAGAGGAAACCTTGACCCACTGGAGCAATACTCTGATAGAGAAGTGTGGGAGGTAAAACTTCTTTCCCCTAAAGCTTTGCCTCATATGTGGCTTTAAGTAAAAGAAGAATTCTGTAATTAATTATTTAGCCCAAGAAGATCTCATCGTACAAGTCCAAGTGATAGAGAAAGCGCATTTGTATGCTTACAGAAACACATTCTACCAGATTAATATCGATGACACAATTTGAAAAGTAAATAGATTTCGCCACAACCAAGTATAGGGAATTGCAAGCAACTTCATCATGTTTTACTAACCCCCAAAGTTTCTCTTTGAGAATCTTTATATACACCAATTTGCGCATTCCCTTGTATTGAATCTACTTTGAATATCATGGTAACAGAATTTCCGATTTTATAGGCTTTAGAGAAATGTCAACTTGGTGATATTGTCAGAGGAAAGGAAGAAAAGCTAGATTTAACAGGTCCGTTATTAACATCCATCATACAAAGTTGCATTTTTGTTGAAGTATATTTACTAATCATTTTTCCTGACAGTTGTGGAGAATGGAGAAAACTGGAGTGTGGGCCAAAGGCAGTTATTCTGTCTAGGAAGAGCCTTGCTGAAGAAAAGCAGTATACTCGTACTCGATGAAGCAACGGCATCAGTTGATTCTGCAACTGATGGCGTTATCCAGAAGATCATTAGTCAAGAATTCAAGAACCACACGGTCGTGACAATTGCTCACAGAATCCATACAGTCATAGACAGCGACCTCATTTTGGTTCTTAGTGATGGTAGGAAATAAAAGATTTTTCCATAAACACCCAATCTCTCTTGCCTTAACATATCTATGTTAGAACTGATGCTGAAGACCTCCTTTCATTTTTCATGAACAGGAAGAATAGCAGAATACGACACACCGACGAAATTACTGGAAAGAGAAAATTCATTCTTCTCCAGGCTCATAAGGGAGTACTCCAAGAGGTCACAGAGTTTCAGCAACACAGCACACCTAAATAACTAAACCCCGCAGTTACAACATGAAAGGCAGCAGAATCAAGGCTGAGTAAGGGAAACTGGGGCGTCTTATGATTGCATCTACGCTATCATTTACACATATGGTGGGAATGCTCAGGGTCAACATGGGCACATCGAACACGAGATCAACAATCTCTGGAGTGAATAGAGATTCCGAGTTTCGCTCTAGGATTTGGCAAGCAATTATTTTTATGTTATGCTGTGTGCGGATACTTCATTGTCATTGGAATTATCTATAGTAATCAAATGAACCCCCAGAAGATCCAACTTCATCTGAGACATCTGTAGGTGAGTAACTTGAGTGTAAGCATGGTTACGAAAATCATTAGAATTTCCTCAACAGAAAAGGAAAATGCTTTACCGAGGTTCATTTAACAACAGGATTATGACAGCATGATTTGATAGAATTTGGCCTAAGACAATGGATTGGTTTGTTTGATAAAAACCATTTTCGAGAGATTGTTCTCGGAATTTCCAAGATTTGGATGATGAATTACTCGATCGGCAAAAAGAAGGCCTTACATTGGGGAAAATGACCTCCCATTTAGGCAAACGAAATCGGTTTTCCTAATTTGTTATTTCTTATCTTCAGCTCTCTATCTCTCATCGATTTTTTTCTCGATAGGTCGCATCTATTCTTTCATAAATAGTGTCTACCATCTTCTGAGTATCCCTTATTAATTGCTCATGTTCTTCTACATTTCCAGAAAAGACAATCATGTTTATTATTTTACAAATATGATTTCATAATTGCTTTCGTCATTTCTTTGTTACTTTTGTTATTTTGATGGGTTACAAAATGTTCAAGATAAATAAAGAAAATGTTAATTCCAGTTTATTAGTTAGTATATATCATTTTTAACAATACAAGCTGTGTGCACTGTGCAGTGGATTCACTTATTATCAAGAACCATAAAAAAAAAAAAAAAAAAAAATTGTTCTCATCAAAAGCAAACACCGAAAAATAGTTCAATTTATCTAAGATTAAATTTCTTGAAGCATTTCCAGCGATAGAAATTTTTCAGTGTAACAAACAAAACCTAAACATTGAAATATAAAAAAAAAAAAAATTAGAAAAGATTTGAACTCAAAATATCTTACTTTTATATTATATAGAATTCTGTGGGACCATCAATAACTAATCTAATATTTAATTTGTTAGATAAAAATGTAGTTTATAATTTAAATATTCTAACAAGTTATATTATGTGTTCAAGAGTTTGATTCCTTATTTGGTCTAAGAAAGAGAATCTTTGAATATAATTATTTAAACTGGAATAAGAACTTTCATGTGGAAATTTAGTGACGACTGCCTTCTGTAGTATAATTGATTCAAACCATTATTAAGATTAATAAAAGAGCTTATGCATAAATGCACACACATATTTCACATATGCGTGTGAGAAAAATTGAAAAAAAATTAATATAGACTTGCATACACAAAAATGTTATTTTAAAATTTGAATTGTTTGTAGAAATGATTTGTTTTCAGAAAGTGGAACAAACTGATTGTAGGTGAAGATATATTTAGATCTAAATTTCAAATGTAAAAGTTCAAATGAATAAATTAGTTTTTTGAATTACAATCTTATTATTGTGCAACAAGGTAAAAGTTATCGTTCATTTTAGTAGCAGATATGAATATTCATTAAACCAATTTTTTAAATCGCAGGTTGGAAATTGCTTAGCTTTGCTTTATGTAGAGTGGAATATGTATAGTGGGGAAGACACAAGGGAAGAAAAGATTTCTTCTGAGTACTTTGTGCACCTAATAAAATTGCTTATAAATAGAATAAGACAAACCCTCAAACTCAAACAAGACACTTGTGAATCTCCGCTAGCAATTTATTTTTATTTTTTTAGAAAAACCCATCCCAAGAAAAACTTGAGGATTTGGTAAATCTAATTCAAAGTAGAACAAGATCATAAACCCCGTCTCTTCTTTTAATCTAGTCCTCTCATTTGAATACTTATCGACTTTTGGTATGTCCATATAAACAACAAGCTCATCTTAAATAAGTAAATACCCAGCTCGTGAATACTAATCTCATAGACTATGTAAAGATGCGAGCTTAGGCATATGGAGTATAAAATCACTTACCCTCGATGACGTAGAAAATTGAATGTGCGTTGTGTCCTAGTTGACCCAGACACGTACATAGACTCCGTCTTTAAGCAAATTGAGTTAATATAATCTGCCGAATGGACCGTCCTCAATCTCAATGTGTATTCATCACGTGATGATCTCTCTCTCTTATAAATACAAACCTCTCCAAAGGCAAAAACATCGCTGTGCTCTTGAAATCTCTAAGAGATTCTCTCTCTCTCTCTCCCTCTCAAGCTCTCTCAACTTTATCATGGCTTCCAGAGACACGGAAACCGGCATGGTTGGCCAAATCGAGGAAACCCCCAGGGCTCATAATTTGCAACTGTATACAGTCAACTTTCGTGCGCTAGGGAGGAGAGTGAGGAAAGGGACGGTGAAATAATCATAGGAATTAGGACGGATGGCGTTACTGATGCAATAGTAAAGTCTAGATAGAAGAATTTACTCCTCTTCATACTTGATTTTTATGTAACCTTATTTGTCCTAAACTCTTTCTATATACGCAGTAATTTCTTCTTTATAACTTAAAATTGAAACAGATAGTGAAAAGGTTATCTCACACAGTATCATAAGTTTTTCCCTTTTAAGGGTTTTTTCTCATAAAAATTTACATGCCTTCTCCGATTTTTCTCTTTCATGTTTCACGCTCCTAATATTTATGAGACAAGATAGCCTAAGCACGAGCATTGCAACTAAAAGCAAGTAAGCAAATACAACTACAATGAGTCTGCCTGTGATGATGAATCGCTTTGTCTCAAAGATTTAGTCTCCTTTTTGTTCACACGCATTCACCTGCGTTTCACCTAAAAGAGAAAATATGTACGGATGCGGTCCTCTATCTCTTTGCAAATGTCTCAACACGCGTCAATCGTATTCTGATACTCACCTTGTTTCCATGCAGATCGACAGTTGAGAAGTGATCGAGACATCGACATAAACGCCATGCGGAGCAGATGATCCTCGCGGAATATGTTCGTTCATGTGTTGTGTCTGCATAATGTGTGTTCTTGTGTGCGTGCGTGTTTGTGTTCTGTCTTGCGTTTTGAGCATTGGCAACGTTCTTGCATATTATGTTCGTAGCCGAGGAATTGAAACGCCGTAGTCTTGTCACCTTCTAACAACATGTGATTTTTTTTTTTTCTACCAAGTTTTATTTCACTAAATCATTCTACCGACAAATTATTCTCGGCCTTAAATTTTGTGGATCTGATATCAAATTCACGTCATTTAACGGTCGGGATGATGCTCGGAGCGACAAAGCATATACAAGTTCACACGTCGGCGTCATTTGTCCATTTCTTTCATTATGATGAGTGGAATGACTATGGAAATTTTAGATTTGGTCCGACCAGAAGTTGGACGAACCTGGACCACCTCTTTTTTTGGTATGGCTAATTACTCACGATTAGCTGTCGCTATTATCTTTTACAACGCTACTACACCAACGTAGACTCAGGTATACATTCGGTTGAGAACAATGCGGAAGAGAGAAATCGAGAATTCCAACACAGAATTCTAACACATTCAATGACTTACCTGAGAAAACTTTAGAATAGAGGATTCACTTCCAGAACAACTGCACAGCGCCGACCAGCCCGTGTTCTATTCAGCAAGCAACGAAGGCAGCGCTGTTTGCTCTGGGAGAGAATTGTTTCCAGGCGAATCCAGTGTCTCTTCTCCCGGGTTGGGATGGCCATCCTAGGGATCAAACTCGGATCTCATGGTAAGTCTCTGTCGCCCTCGAAATTTAATTTCTTCCCAGTCGAGTTTGATCTTACGTCGGTCTATGTCATGGCTGAAGTTTTTTTTGTACACGCGAGGCTTTTCTCTAGGACAATGAATCTTGGAAAAGGCCATTCGGCACGTTCTAGCATAGCCATTCCTGTCTGCAGATGAGCGCAAGAAAGGGCGAGGAAAACAATATTGTTTTGTGCTGACAAATAATGAATACATCCGCGCAGCATATGCTCTCCATTCAAATGATTCCTGGAGACAAGCCTGCCATGGAAGGAACCAGTGGTGCAGTGCCTAATATAACAGTGTTCCTTTGTGTGTTTTGTATTGTAAAACAACCGAATGGCCGACAAGGGAAAGCCAAAATTGTGAAAAGTTACAGTTCCGCGTCTTTAGGTTTAGGAAACACTGACTACGCTCTGCATCCGCAACCTGTTTTCTTATTTTGTATACAAAGTCCAACTGCAGCGTAGGAACGTCAATTAGTCCTTACATGCTAGGACACAATAAATGTGGCCGAGCGCAACCTGTTTCACTGTAGATGAAACAAAGAGCTCTTCTGTTTGCTAATTAAGCAGAGTCATGAAACAAAGAGCTCTTCTGTTTGCTAATTAAGCAGAGTCAATAATAGCATATTAATGGAGTTCTCACCTGAATATGAGCTTAAACCTGTCTTTCTTTGCGAAACAGAATGGCAGATTCTTCAGGAACTTCAGAGAGCATGGCCGAAGATGGACTCACCTTGCCTGAAGGAGCAAGTCAGCATTATTTTGCAACTCGGTTTCCTTGGAATCCTGCTGCTAGTTTCCTTGAGGAAATTAGTGCATCTTCTGGGAAACAGGAGCAATGCTACGGATCAGGCAACAGACAGGCACATGATTTGTCACAAATCCAGCATAATAGACAGATCCAGCATTGTCTGCACAGCGTTAGTACTGGGGACACATCTGTTCATGCTATCAATGTTGGTAAATGGCAACGACGCCACATGTCGTTCTAAAACTCAAGCATTGTCATCGGAGATCATGCAAGTAGTATCCTGGGCAGTTACACTCATAGTACTGTACAAGATACGGAGGGAGAAGTATATGAAGTTCCCATGGATTCTAAGGGCATGGTGGATGTGCAACTTCCTCTTATCTCTTTTTTGCACCACTCTCGACATCAACTATATAATTAAGTCCCACAGCCACTTAAGGACACGAGACCTGGCAAACTTCATATGTCTGCTCGCCTCCACTGGACTGTTTAGCATTTCCATTCCTGGAAAGACAGGCATGGTCTTATCGCATGCCGATGGCATAAGGGAACCTCTTCTTTCTGAAAAAGTCGAGAAACATTCAGAATCCAAAAGGGAATCTCCATATGGGAAAGCTACACTCTTGCAACTCATTACCTTCTCTTGGCTGAACCCATTATTCGCCGTAGGGATCAAGAAGCCCCTCGAGCAAAATGACGTGCCCGATCTAGACATCAAGGATTCTGCGGCATTTAGTTCTTGTTCTTTTAGCGACTGCCTAAAGCAAGTCAAGGATAATGATGGAGCCAAAAATCCGTCCATCTACAAAGCAATCTTCTTTTTCATCAGAAAGAAAGCAGCGATTAATGCACTTTTTGCAGTAGTAGGTGCCGGAGCAAC
Organism: Eucalyptus virginea; assembly: GCA_014182375.1. Lineage (NCBI taxonomy): Eukaryota > Viridiplantae > Streptophyta > Magnoliopsida > Myrtales > Myrtaceae > Eucalyptus > Eucalyptus virginea. Next base: position 25,403,408 of record CM024518.1, read on the forward strand.
ATATGTTGGTCCATACCTCATAGATGACTTTGTCAATTTCCTAACTGACAAGAAAAGCAGGAGCTTGGAGAGTGGCTATCTTCTGACATTAGCCTTTGTAGGTGCCAAAATGGTTGAGGCTATAGCACAGAGACAGTGGGCTTTTGGAGCACACCAACTAGGTCTTCGGCTTAGAGCAGCTCTGGTATCGCACATGTACAAGAAGGGGCTAGTTCTGTCAGGCCAATCTCGCCAAAGTCACACCAGTGGAGAGATCATCAACTACATGAGCGTGGATGTCCAGAGAATCACAGATCTCATCTATTACTTAAACTTATTTTTGATATTACCCATACAAATCTCATTAGCAATCTACATTTTGCAGACCAAATTAGGTTTAGGGTCTGCCGCTGCACTTGCAGCAACATTGTCTGTTATGGCTTGCAATATACCTTTAACAAGAACTCAGGAAAGATACCAGTCCAAGATCATGGAAGCTAAAGACAGCAGGATGAAATCCACGTCAGAGGTTCTTCGAAACATGAAAACCATAAAACTTCAAGCTTGGGACAATCAGTTCCTCAACAAACTAGAGAGCTTGAGGAAAATAGAGTATGAGTGGTTATGGAAGTCGAAACGACTGGGAGCACTATCAGGTTTCATCTTCTGGGCTTCACCCACATTCATCTCCATCGTGACTTTTGGCACATGTATGCTAATGGGCATTGAACTTGCAGCTGGAAGAGTCTTAGCAGCCCTGGCCACTTTCCAAATGTTACAGGATCCCATATTTAGTCTTCCAGACTTGCTCAATGTACTTGCACAGAGTAAAGTTTCAGCGGACAGAGTTGCTTCTTACCTGCAAGAAGATGAAATTCAACAGAATGCAATTGAATATATTCCAAAGAATCAAACACAGTTTGATATTGAGATTATCAATGCAACATTCAGCTGGAATCCTGACTTGATAACCCCTACTATGAGTGATATCGAGTTAAAAGTTAAGAGGGGAATGAAAGTGGCGATCTGTGGGACCGTAGGATCAGGGAAGTCGAGCCTTCTGTCATGCATCCTGGGAGAAATAGAGAAGCTCTCTGGCCAAGTGAAAATCAGTGGTACAAAAGCTTATGTTCCACAGTCTCCTTGGATACTGTCGGGGAATATAAGGGATAACATTCTTTTTGGAAATCCATATGATCCTGACAAGTATGACCGAACAGTCCAGTCATGTGCTTTAGTTAAGGATTTCGAGCTGTTCTCAGCGGGCGATCTCACTGAGATTGGAGAAAGAGGCATCAACATGAGTGGAGGGCAGAAGCAAAGGATACAAATTGCACGTGCAGTTTACCAAGATGCTGATATATATCTGCTCGATGACCCTTTCAGTGCAGTGGATGCTCATACGGGCACACAACTCTTTGCAGTAAGTTTTTACACTCATGAGCAAGAATAATTATAAAATGATGTATATCAAAATCAGATCCTAGAGCAACATCTCATGTGCTTTACAACAAAAATTTGCATACTGAGTTTATTACCTGTAGGATTGCCTGATGGGAATGCTCAAAGACAAGACAATTCTCTATGTGACCCACCAGGTCGAATTTCTTCCAGCAGCAGATCTCATTCTGGTAAGTAACGATCACAAAAGTGATTCTCCATTTGACCACAGTGAGCATTCAGAAAGAACAAATGTTTGATTAAAATAGATGGACATATTATGAAAATAACTCAGAAGATTTGACAATTGACTCACCTTTGAGAATCTGAAAGTCCACAGGCCATGATATTGAACTTTCATCTTTTGCTTCCCTTAAGCGACGTCTAAGCTCATATGTTGATGATGCTACTGTGGATATGACATCAACAGGTGATGCGGGATGGAAGAATAGCACAGGCTGGCAAGTTTGAAGATCTCTTGAAACAGAATATAGGATTTGAAGTGTTGGTGGGTGCTCATAGCGAAGCCCTCAAGTCAATCCTCACAGTTGAAAATTCAAGCAGAACAACTCAGGACCCAACAGCTGATGGCAAATCCAACGAAGATTTCGATTCTACAGCTGAAATTCAACCCAGAAAGCATGACTCTGAGCATGATCTATCCTTGGACAAATCAGAGAAGGAAGGGAGACTGGTGCAAGATGAAGAACGAGAAAAAGGAAGCCTTGGAAAAGAAGTTTACTGGTCCTACCTAACAACAGTAAAGGGCGGAGTGCTAGTCCCAATAATTCTCCTGGCTCAGGCCTCATTTCAGATACTTCTAGTAGCCAGTAATTATTGGATGGCATGGGTTTTTCCTCCAACAAGTGATACTGAACCAGTGTATAAAATGGATATCATCCTGCTTGTTTACGTACTGCTCGCTGTTGGAAGTTCACTCTGCATACTTCTTCGAGCATTGCTTCTTGCAGTAGCAGGATTATGGACAGCACAGACGCTATTCACAAAAATGCTTCACAGTGTAATGCGGGCGCCAATGGCACTGTTTGACTCAACCCCACTGGAAGAATCTTAAACCGGGTGAGCAACATTGTCCTCCTGCATTTCAAGTCTTAAGTTCGTCATTATACATGAACATTGAAAGTGATAGCAAGCATAAATTTTATTTGTTTTTTCCATCATCCTTTCAGTTTCTTGAGAAGCAGGGGAAAATGACATCATAAGTGCCATAACTTTCATGCATTGCTCACTTCAAGGCCATAACTTTCATTTCAATCACTTGAGTACCATAACTTATGTACGACGCTCACTTGAGTGCTATTTTTAAAAACATTCACTATAAGTGCTATGGCACATCGGATTTTCAACACTTAGGTAAACGTTTTTAAAAAGTTTGGCACTTAAGTGATCGATTGAAAGTTATGGCACTCAAATGATCATTTTTTTAAAGTTAGGACACTTAAGTGAATGAAAAAAAATTATGGTACCCAAGTAAGCACCATACAAAAGTTATTGCACTTGTGGTGTTTCTATCCCTAATAAGCAAATATACAATCAAGGGTATAAGCAACCACAGAATCAGACGAGGAGTGAACAATGAGATGTATACGCTTATCTGCAACTGTCAAAGATCACTTACACCTATGCTCAGATTGAAATAATATGGCCTTCGTCGGTAGAATCTCAAAAGATAAAACCTGTTATTATTGCTCTTTATAGTTTTAACAAATATACTAAATCTTTGAAAGGTTTAGGTGATGTCCACTCCTGAACTAGGGATTCTACCAGACCCCAATCAAACTTTCAAGACAAATTCTTCAACATTTCAAGATTTAACTGCAGCTCCACAGAAACAACTAAAAGACAGATTGAAATCATTTCATTCCTGGATTAATTTGAATTGGGATAATTTGACAGTGCCAAATAACTCACCACAACTGCCACAACCTTTTAATAGGCCATCCAATCATAAATTCTATACGTGCAAATATTATCGAGTTACACATGATCATGTAACAGGTTACAAAGGCTGATGTTGGTGTGATGATGTTGAACCATATCGTATGCAGGCATCCACTGATCAGAGTGTGCTAGACTTGGGAATGGCATGGAGTGTAGGGTGGTGTGCTTTCTCCATAATACAGCTTCTAGGAACAATTGCAGTGATGTCGCAGGTAGCATGGGAAGTATTTGTGATCTTCATCCCAGTGACTGCAATATGCATATGGTACCAGGTAATTCCATTCCTGACAATAGTTGCACAATTCTTCCTAGGACAGGTTTTGGAAGCATGTGAAGCATACTGGCATCACGATGGCCCATGTATTTAAGTACTTTAAATGCTACGTTTCAACATTTCCTAAACGAAATGGAGTTGGTCATGGTCATAAAATAAAATAAAAAAAGAACTTAACAGCCGTATCTAGAATCTGAATCAAATTCTTCAAAGCAGTTTGATCAAAGAATTGACAAGTCCAGTTCCAATAGATAATGTCCGGACATCCATATCCGCTTAGATTCTTTGTACGGTGTGACTCTAGCAACGTCTTAAGCAATTCAGGGACTTCGGCATTCTTTGAAAGAGTTCAAAGATGAATAGGTGGGAAGATTTTTCCACTCCCCATGATAGGGAGATATGAGTCGGCCAAATACTATGACAAGTAAAATGCTCCTACTAAGTTGCTCCAAAATATGCCACCAAACACTGAGACTATATTGGAAAATTGATTGAAACATCTTCTTTCCTCATTTCAGCAATACTACATAGCAACAGCAAGAGAACTAGCCCGCTTATCAGGGATTCAACGAGCTCCAATTCTACACCACTTTGCAGAATCAATAGCAGGAGCAGCAACAATTCGAGCTTTTGACCAAGAAGATCGATTCACTGGTGGAAATTTAGGGCTTGTAGACAACCACTCAAGGCCATGGTTTTATAACGTGTCCACAATGGAATGGCTTTCAGTTCGCCTAGATCTATTGTCTAACTTTGTCTTTGCCTTTTCATTGGTTTTGCTGGTATCCCTCCCTGAAGGAATTATTGATCCAAGTAAGTCATGCAAATCCTCCCAGGACATTTCACTACTGCCAGATCCTGAGTAGTATCTACCATGCATACCATAGGCATTTCTGTATAATTCGAACAAGACATCTGCTAGAATCAACATTCAAAAACGAGAAAATCTCAAATTGAATAATAGTCAAGCAGTTAGTATAAAATCCTCTGTACCAAATTCAAGCATAGTCTAGTATGAAACACTTATTAGAACAGGATTTATACAGAAAAAACTTCAAAGATAATCGATTTTATGTTGCAGGCATAGCAGGGTTGGCTGTAACGTATGGAATTACCTTGAGTGAACTTCAAGCAAGTGTTGTATGGCATTTATGCAATGCTGAGAACAAAATGATCTCATTTGAAAGAATACTGCAGTACTCAAACTTAGCAAGTGAAGCAGCTCTTTTGGTAGAAGACAGCAGACCTCCAAGCGACTGGCCAGAAACGGGAAAGATATGCTTCAGAAACTTGAAGGTAAGCTAAACATCAAATTTCAAGATATCCAAAGAAAATCTCAGTTCCCATATCCCAACATTTTTTAATATATTCTGCATCACTAATGGAACGAAAATCTCAGTTACCATATCCCAACATTATTTGATATTTTCTCCATCCCTGGTGGATAAGATTTTTATAATTGCTATCAATCTCACTCTCGTCCTCTGGAATGCTCATGGGATGTCTTGGACTCACTGATATATTTATTCTTGCAGATCCGATATGCTGAACATCTCCCATCTGTCCTTAAAAACATTACCTGTACGTTTCCTGGCAGGAGAAAAATCGGTGTAGTAGGAAGGACAGGGAGTGGAAAATCAACACTCATACAGGCCATCTTTAGGACTGTTGAGCCCAGAGAAGGAAGCATTATAATTGACGATATCGACATATCCAAAATAGGCCTTCATGACCTTAGATCAAGACTCAGCATCATTCCACAGGACCCTACAATGTTTGAAGGAACAGTAAGGGGGAACCTTGACCCATTGTTGCAATACTCTGATAGAGAAGTGTGGGAGGTAAACCTTCTTTTCCCTAAAGCTTTGCCTCATATGTGCCTTAAGTAAAAGAAGAAATTCAATAATTAAGATTATATAGCAGGAGAAGATCTCATGTCCAAGTGATAGAAAAACCACATATGTGCCCTCACAAAAACACATTTTACCAGATTGATATCATTGACACAATTTGAATAATAAAGAGATTTTGCCACGACCAAGTACAGTGAATTACAAACAACTTCATCATATTTCACTAGCCTAAAAATTTTCTCTATAACAAGCTCTATAACCACACACGCAATCCCCTGGATTGGATCTACTTTTGATGTCATGATAACAGAACTTACTGATTTTATAGGCTTTGGAGAAATGTCAACTTGGTGATATTGTCAGAGGAAAGGAAGAAAAGCTAGATTTCACAGGTCTGATCCATTAACCACATCCGTCATACAAAGTTGCAAGCTCTGTGGAAATATATTCACTGATCATATTTTTCCTAGCAGTCGTGGAGAATGGCGAAAACTGGAGCGCGGGCCAAAGACAGTTATTCTGTCTTGGAAGAGCCTTGTTGAAGAAAAGCAGTATACTTGTACTTGATGAAGCAACGGCATCAGTTGATTCTGCTACTGATGGCGTCATCCAAAAGATCATTAGTCAAGAATTTAAAAACCGCACAGTCGTGACAATAGCTCACAGAATCCATACAGTCATAGACAGCGACCTTGTCTTGGTTCTTAGTGAAGGTAGGAATTAAGACATTTTTCCGTAATAACTCCCTCTCTCTTGCCTAAACATTTCTATGTTGGGATTGATACTGATAGCTCCTTTTCTTTTTGTTGGGATCGAGCAGGAAGAATAGCAGAGTTCGACACACCCACAAAATTACTGGAGAGAGAAGATTCATTCTTCTCCAAGCTCATAAGGGAGTACTCCATGAGATCACAGAGTTTCAGCAGCTTAGCACAACGGAATAGCTAAACCCAGCAGTGACAACATGAAAGGGAACAGTATCAAGGCGGATTTGGAGAAACCATTAGAGGTCTGATGATTGCATCATATGGTGAAAATACTTGGGGTCGACATGGGTGCACCGAATAAAAGATCAAACAATCGGTGAAGTAAATAGAGCTTCAGCGTCATGCTAAGTTCAGATACTTCATTGTGAGATAATCCAATGGATTTTTCCAGATAATCCAAATGTATCTGAGACGTGTAGGTGAGTAACCGAGTGTACTTTTTGTTAGGAAAACAACAACAATTTTACAAACCGAAAAGGAAGATGCTTTGCTGCAGTAGCATTTAGTAACAGGATTATGTCGAAATTTTTGCTCTTTTTCGTGAATGGCATTCCTAAGCTGACGAAATCTCAGTACAGACTTTCCTCACACTGCCACCATCAACTAGTGTGGGAGATCCTTCAAGTTGGAAACAGAGGCGTTGAGAAATTTAGAAGAGACTCATGAACAACCCTCCCCCCTTTCCCCTTTGGTATTGCATACTCATTCCTCGATCAAACGAGCACGGATTGTGCAAGTAAATGTCGTGATTCATGAACATCATGTGCATGCAGAAACCCATATTCAAAAGACTCCGCTATTGCATCAGCGACTATCAATCCAAGTTCTTTACCTGTCAAAACCAAACTTCGCATCAACGGTTATGAATCTTCCAAGCCAGCAACTACTCTCTACGAGAACGATACTCATGGAAAAAATTCAATCATCATGAGCCTCCAACAAGGTCCGAGAAAGTGCAGAAAGCATCTGCTCCAGCGACACCACGCTTGACTGCGAGTGTCCATCGACCACCTCCAGCTCAAGAGACGGTACCGGCCACCTTTGTGATTTATTGGGTTATTTAATTTTATTAGATAGTTTCAACGCATGCTATTTAGAGTTAGACTTTAGGCTATATCTTATATTTTAATTATCTCGTTGCATTGATTAAGACGTAGTAGGGCATCAAATCTTCTGACTTCTCTACATTGACTTTTATCTGACGTAGAACATTAGATATGTAAAGATCACGTAAGAATTTTTTATAATGTGGACAAATTTAATAGTTAACTTTAGAATCTGTAGGTGCAATTTAAGGCAAGCCTATACTAAAAGTCCTGAACATTCAGACATTTTATACAACAGTATGACCGATCATTAACATTTAAAAAAATGCAATTAAATCCTAGACACTTGAAAGTTCATGCATTTAGATTCTAAACTCGCTATCACTGGCATCAAGTCATGGAAAATTTGAACCAATCACCAATTATCAAGAATGGTTTTGGCCATAATCACGAAGAAAATAGAGTTTTCGTTGTCAAGCGTATAATTTAGATTATGAGTATAAATAAAAACAATAATCACAATTTATGTGAGATTGCATGAATAAAAAAAATAGTGTTTACGTTATTTGATTGAGAGTATGACTTAGATTATGAGTATCTATTAAAAATAATTCTTAAATTCTATATGAGATTGAGTGAAAAATCTGCATTCATCTTGAATTAAATCATGAAGAGTTGATTGAATGCCTAGTTAATCATTCATAGATATCTAAAGGATCAAAATCGACAGAATTTCAAGTAATAAACTTGGATCACTAAAACCCCGTTTGTGGAAAATCAAAAATATAATTCAACTAAAGAATCCAAATAGAAAATTCGAATTGAATATTCACGGAGATAATTGATTGATGGCCGATGGTCGGCTGAACTCAAAGAACCGCCCCATGGCAGATGAATTCTTAGATACAAGGACTTTAGATGATGCGTATAGAAGCACAAAGAAGACATCATATGAAACTTAACATGACAGTTCCATTGGACCAATTGACGTTTAGAAGCCACAGAACAATATCATAAACGGGTTTCTTGTTCTCAGGATGTGCAGCGAATCGAAAAGGCAATAGCCTTGGTGCCAACCGGTGCATGGCGTCGACAAAATGTCGGAGGTTTCCGAAATTACATTCTCTTAGCTTTTGGTAACTTTGCAGCACATCAAAATCCCTTGGTGATGCGGGAGCATCTGAATTAGCTCCATATCGATGATCATTCAAGCCAAGGTAAATTTTAGTCATTGCTTCAATGGGTCAAGAATGATTAAAGAGTTACTGATTCCATTCCAGAATCACTCACCCACGTACACATCACTTAGGTCAGTTCAACTTTTCCCTATGCATTCTGAAGTTAATGGACAAATAAGAATTGTAGTACCCTGCACCCCAAGACGATCGATATTTCACCAAGAAAAGGTCGATATGAATTTGTGAAATAACACGAGATCTAATCGAATCCCACACATAAATCACTTTCCTATGGCAATGTGTATGAACTCGAATCAAATCTGTTCCTGGTAGTGATTATAACCTGCCACACCAGCTCTCATCAACAACGCGTTAATATTCAGTTCTGTATAATGTTTATGGTCCAATATCATCTGGAATTTCTTCGAAAAAGCATCAACTCAAGAAAAATAAATGGACAATAATTCAGGGAAAGAGAGGAAGAAAACGTCCATTGCTTTTCGCTGCAAAATGTATGAAAATGCCGATGTAAACAGACCAAAACTGAAGAGTCTGCACATTAATCCGCATCAAATTTGATTATACCAGTTCTGACAGATGACAATGAACGGTACTTATTTACACAACAAGCTAAAATGATAACAGGAAATGAGGTTCAGTAATGAATTGAAACTTACCTTCGACCAAAAAAAAAAAAAAGAATTGAAACTACCCTGTAAAGAGCATCTTTCCGGTAAACAAGCCTATACACACATGAGGGAGTGCTACACAGAAGCCCATTTAAATGGCGCAATACTCGACATACTTACTCAATCCTCACGCTGGGAAAGAGCAAAAATCTTAGCAACTAAGACAAATATGTCTGAGGAACTGAACATTTCAACAAACAAGCAGTTCTCAGATCCATTCAACATACATGTAAATATAGAAGAATTACATCTCAGTCATCGTGTGACATATTTGAGTTAGTACATGCCAACTATATGTACTAGATAAGAGCATATGAGCTCTCCGCAAAATCCACAAGATAAGATCTCATCTAACCAAAATTGACGCTTAGGCTGCGTTTGTTTGCATTTCTTTTTTCTGTTTTTGAACAATTTTTTTGTTTTTTGTTCCTGGGAACAAAAAAGGAACATAAACGCGTTTGTGTGCGTTTTTGTTCCAAAATTATTTTTTTGTTCCTAGAAACACATCTGGAATAGAAACAAGAAACAAAAAAAAAGTTATTTCTTATTTAAACAACAAAATTTAGAAACACTTTCTTTTCTTCTTCTTTTTCTTCTCTCTTTTTTCTTCTTCTTTTCTTCTTCTTTTTTCTTTCTTTTTCTTTGGCCAGTGACGCCGTCGAGGGCCGACGACCTCGCTGGAGCGTCGCCGACCCCTAGTGAAGCTCGGCCTCGCCTTGGCTGGGCGAGCTCGAGCTCGCCCGGATCCGGCAAGGCCGAGCTCGCCCGGCGGCAAAGGCTGAGCTCACCCGGCCGGCGAGGCTCGGCGTTCTTGGGCCATCGCCCGAGTCGACGCTTAGCGGTGGCCCGGCGACGCCGAGCCTCGCCGGCCCCGGGCGAGCTCGGCCTCGCCGGATCCGGGTTAGCTCGAGCTCACCCGGCCAAGGCGAGGCCGAGCTCGTCCGGCGGCCGGCGAGGCTCGGCCTCGCGAGCCACCGCCCGGTCGGCGTCGCCTAGCGGTGGCCCGCGACGCCGAGCCTCGCGGCGGCCGGGCGAGTTCGGCCTTGCCGGATCTGGGCAAGCTCGAGCTCGCCCGACCAAGGCGAGGCTAAGCCTTGCCCGGCTACGGCAAGGCTCGGCCTCGCCGGGGGCCGGCGAGCCTCGCCGTGGGCCGGGCGAGGCCGTTGGCCCTCGTCGGCCGGTCGCCACCATGGGCGAGGCCTACGACCAGCCAAAAGAAGAAAAATAAAAATGAAAAATAAATAAGAAAATAAGAAAAATAAGAAAGAAAATAGAAAAAAATAAAATAAAAATATTAAAAAATAAAAAAAATAAAAAAAAAATTATACAAATTTACCAAACGTGTTTCTGTTCATTCTTTATTCCTAAACAAGTTTACCAAACGTGTTTTTTTGTTCAAAAATTGTTCCCGAATGAAACACTTTTTTCTATTTCTGTTTCCTAGAACAATTTTTAAACAGAAAATGTTACCAACCACCCCAAAATACCATAGATTTCTTTATTACAACTTAAAAATCAATTGATTTCGCAGTAGAACAGCTTAGCAATCCTAGTTTTGTCTTGTCCCACATTATCCGGTTTGAAGATGGTAATAAATGGCGGTAATGAAGCTTGAAATAAGACGACCACTGATGAAATATGATCAATCAATGCCCAAGCTGGAATAGGGTTCATAGCCACCCTAACAATCAGGAAAAACCGCATAGAGAGTCTGATCTTAGAATCATTGCCTTTAAAAGTGTTTCGCTGAAAGTATGAAAAGCTCTCTACCCCAGATCCATTTGTATCCGATTAATGCTTGTTTAAAACCAAAATGCAAAACAATCTATATCAACGGCAGCAACGACCTCATTTTGGTTCTTAGTGATGGTAGGAAATAAAAGATTTTTCCATAAACACCCAATCTCTCTTGCCTTAACATATCTATGTTAGAACTGATGCTGAAGACCTCCTTTCATTTTTCATGAACAGGAAGAATAGCAGAATACGACACACCGACGAAATTACTGGAAAGAGAAAATTCATTCTTCTTCAGGCTCATAAGGGAGTACTCCAAGAGGTCACAGAGTTTCAGCAACACAGCACACCTAAATAACTAAACCCCGCAGTTACAACATGAAAGGCAGCAGAATCAAGGCTGAGTAAGGGAAACTGGGGCGTCTTATGATTGCGTCTACGCTATCATTTACACATATGGTGGAAATGCTCATGGTCAACATGGGCACATCGAACACGAGATCAACAATCTCTGGAGTGAATAGAGATTCCGAGTTTCGCTCTAGGATTTGGCAAGCAATTATTTTTATGTTATGCTGTGTGCGGATACTTCATTGTCATTGGAATTATCTATATGAGTAATCTAATGAACCCCCAGAAGATCCAACTTCATCTGAGACATCTGTAGGTGAGTAACTTGAGTGTAAGCATGGTTACGAAAATCATAAGAATTTCCTCAACAGAAAAGGAAAATGCTTTGCCGAGGTTCATTTAACAACAGGATTATGACAGCATGATTTGATAGAATTTGGCCTAAGACAATGGATTGGTTTGTTTGATAAAAACCATTTTCGAGAGATTGTTCTCGGAATTTCCAAGATTTGGATGATGAATTACTCGATCGGCAAAAGAAGGCCTTACATTGGGGAAAATGACCTCCCATTTAGGCAAACGAAATCGGTTTTCCTAATTTGTTATTTCTTATCTTCAGCTCTCTATCTCTCATCGATTTTTTTTTTCTTTTTTTTTTTTCTCGATAGGTCGCATCTATTCTTTCATAAATAGTGTCTACCATCTTCTGAGTATCCCTTATTAATTGCTCATGTTCTTCTACATTTCCAGAAAAGACAATCATGTTTATTATTTTACAAATATGATTTCATAATTGCTTTCGTCATTTCTTTGTTACTTTTGTTATTTTGATGGGTTACAAAATGTTCAAGATAAATAAAGAAAATGTTAATTCCAGTTTATTAGTTAGTATATATCATTTTTAACAATACAAGCTGTGTGTAGTGGATTCACTTATTATCAAGAACCATTAAAAAAAAAAAAATCGTTTTCATCAAAAGCAAACACCGAAAAATAGTTCAATTTATCTAAACTTAAATTTCTTGAAAGCATTTCCAGCGATAGAATTTTTCAGTGAAACAAACAAAACCTAAACATTGAAATATAAATTAAAATAAAATAAATGGAAAAGATTTGAACTCAAAACCTCTTACTTTCACATTATATAGAATTTTGTGGGACCATCAATAACTAATCTAATATTTAATTTTTAGATAAAAATGTAGTTTATAATTTAAATATTCTAACAAGTTATATTATTTGTTCAAGAGTTTGATTCTTTATTTGGTCTAAGAAAGAGAACCTTTGAATGTAATTATTTAAACTGGAATAAGAACTCTCATGTGGAAAAACATTTTTAGTGACGACTGCCTTCGTAGTATAATTGATTCAAACTATTATTAAGATTAATAAATGAGCTTATGCATAAACACACACACATATATCACATATGCGTGTGAGAAAATTTGAAAAAAAATTAATATACACAAAAATGTTATTTGAAAATTTGAATTAATTGTAGAAATGATTTGTTTTCGAAAGTGGAACAAACTGATTGTATGTGAAGATATATTTAGATCTAAATTTATGTAAAATTTCAAATGAATAAATTAGTTTTTTGAATTACAATCTTACTATTGTGCAACAACGTAAAAGTTATCGTTCATTTTAGTAGCAAATATGAATATTCATTAAACCAATTTTATAAGTCGCAGGTTGGAAATTGCTTAGCTTTGCTTTATGTATAGTGGAATATGTACAATGGGGAAGAGACAAGGGAAGAAAAGATTTCTTCTGAGTACTTTATGCACCTAATAAAATTGCTTATAAATAGAATAAGACAAAGCCCTCAAACTCAAACAAGACACTTGTGAATCTCCGCAAGCAATTTATTTTTATTTTTATTTTTTTAGAAAAACCATCCCAGCAAAAACTTGAGGATTTGGTAGGTCTAATTCAAAGTAGAACAAGAGCATAAACCCCGTCTCTTCTTTTAATTTAGTCCTCTCATTTGAATACTTATGGACTTTTGGTACGTCCATATAAACAACAAGCTCATCTTAAATAAGTAAATACCCAGCTCGTGAATACTAATCTCGTAGACTATGTAAAGATGCGAGCTTAGGCATATGGAGTATAAAATCACTTACCCTCGATGACGTTATTGAGTTAATATAATCTGCCGAATGGACCGTCCTCAATCTCAATGTGTATTCATCACGTGATGATCTCTCTCATAAATACAAACCTCTCCAAAAGCAAAAACATCGCTGTGCTCTTGAAATCTCTAAGAGATTCTCTCTCTCACTCTCTCTCAAGTTTCAACTTTATCAGGGCTTCCAGAGACACGGAAACTGGCATGGTTGGCCAAAGCGAGGAAACCCCCAGGGCTCATAATTTGCAGCTGTATACAGTCAACTTTGGTGCGCTACGGAGGAGAGGGAGGAAAGGGAGGGGGAAATAATCATAGGAATTAGGACGGATGGCGTTACTGATGCAATAGTAAAGTCTAGATAGAAGAATTTACTCTTCATACTTGATTTTTATGTTACCTTATATGTCCTAAACTCTTTCTACAGATGCAGTAATTTCTTCTTTATAACTTAAAATTGAAACAGATAGTGAAAAGGTTATCTCGTGCAGTATCATAAGTTTTTCCCTTTTAAGGGTTTTTTCATAAAAATTTACATGCCTTCTCCGATTTTTCTCTTTCATGTTTCACGCTTCTAATATTTATGAGACAAGATAGCCTAAGCACGAGCATTGCAACTAAAAGCAAGTAAGCAAATACAACTACAATGAGTCTGCCTGTGATGATGAATCGCTTTGTCTCAAAGATTTAGTCTCCTTTTTGTTCACACGCATTCACCTGCGTTTCACCTAAAAGAGAAAATATGTACGGATGCGGTCCTCTATCTCTTTGCAAATGTCTCAACACGCGTCAATCGTATTCTGATACTCACCTTGTTTCCATGCAGATCGACAGTTGAGAAGTGATCGAGACATCGACATAAACGCCATGCGGAGCAGATGATCCTCGTGGAATATGTTCGTTCATGTGTTGTGTCTGCATAATGTGTGTTCTTGTGTGCGTGCGTGTTTGTTGTGTTCTGTCTTGCGTTTTGAGCATTGGCAACGTTCTTGCATATTATGTTCGTAGCCGATGAATTGAAACGCCGTAGTCTTGTCACCTTCTAACAAAATGTGATTGTTTCGCAAGAAAAGCAATCCGACTTTTTGAGTTAAACATGGAAGCATCTTAAAATTTGATAGGCCGGCGTGCGGTGATTCCAGCGACACGTAAGATGGTTTCCCGTGTTCTTGTCACCGGAGAGAGCTGTTTTTGGGCAGCCAAGAATTACCCCAAAACATTCCAGGAATATCAAAACGATAGGGATTTTCAACATGGAAATCCTCTATTTCTTTATTACGTCTCAATCAATAAGTATATATATATATATATATAATAATAAAAATTAAAACAAAAAAAAATCCCGTATCGCCAAATTTCTTAGAAATCAAATATTAAACATATACGTGTTACCATTTTTTGTACCTGAGAGAGATTGGGAAGCCGGAATTCTACGTGCAACGGAATATGGACACTTTCAAGATCGTTCCAATGGCCAGAAATACATGTAACACCGTCCGACATTGGGCTGGAATTTTGAAGTAATGGAAGCAATTTCCAAGTAAAATGACGTTAATCAGGGAAAGCTTTGATTATTTACCCTATTTTAGAGTATTTTCGTTTTCTTTTTCTACCAAGTTTTATTTCACTAAATCATTCTACCGACAAATTATTCTCGGCCTTAAATTTTGTGGATCTGATATCAAATTCACGTCATTTAACGGTCGGGATGATGCTCGGAGCGACAAAGCATATACAAGTTCACACGTCGGCGTCATTTGTCGATTTCTTTCATTATGATGAGTGGAATGACTATGAAAATTTTAGATTTGGTCCGACCAGAAGTTGGACGAACCTGGACCACCTCTTTTTTTGGTATGGCTAATTACTCACGATTAGCTGTCGCTATGATCTTTTACAACGCGACTACACCAACGTAGACTCAGGTATACATTCGGTTGAGAACAATGCGGAAGTGAGAAATCGAGAATTCCAACACAGAATTCTAACACATTCAATGACTTACCTGAGAAAATTTTAGAATAGAGGATTCACTTCCAGAACAACTGCACAGCGCCGACCAGCCCGTGTTCTATTCAGCAAGCAACGAACGCAGCGCTGTTTGCTCTGGGAGAGAATTGTTTTCAGGCTAATCCAGTGTCTCTCTTCTCCCTGGTCGGGATGGCCATCCTAGGGATCAAACTCGGATCTCATGGTAAGTCTCTGTCGCCCTCGAAATTTAATTTCTTCCCAGTCGAGTTTGATGTCACGTCGGTCTATGTCATGGCTGAAGTTTTTTTGTACACGCGAAGCTTTTCTCTAGGACAATGAATTTTGGAAAAGGCCATTTGGCACGTTCTAGCATAGCCATTCCTGTCTGCAGATGAGCGCAAGAAAGGGCTAGGAAAACAATAATGTTTTGTGCTGACAAATGATGAATACATCCACGCAGCATATGCTCTCCATTCAAATGATTCCTGGAGACAAACATGCCATGGAAGGAACCAGTGGTGCAGTGCCTAATATAACAGTGTTCCTTTGTGTGTTTTGTATTGTAAAACAACTGGATGGCCGACAAGGGGAAAGCCAAAATTGTGAAAAGTTACAGTTCCGCGTCTTTAGGTTTAGGAAACACTGACTACGCTCTGCATCCGCAACCTGTTTTCTTATTTTGTATACAAAGTCCAACTGCAGCGTAGGAACGTCAATTAGTCCTTACATGCTAGGACACAATAAATGTGGCCGAGCGCAACCTGTTTCACTGTAGATGAAACAAAGAGCTCTTCTGTTTGCTAATTAAGCAGAGTCATGAAACAAAGAGCTCTTCTGTTTGCTAATTAAGCAGAGTCAATAATAGCATATTAATGGAGTTCTCACCTGAATATGAGCTTAAACCTGTCTTTCTTTGCGAAACAGAATGGCAGATTCTTCAGGAACTTCAGAGAGCATGGCCGAAGATGGACTCACCTTGCCTGAAGGAGCAAGTCAGCATTATTTTGCAACTCGGTTTCCTTGGAATCCTGCTGCTAGTTTCCTTGAGGAAATTAGTGCATCTTCTGGGAAACAGGAGCAATGCTACGGATCAGGCAACAGACAGGCACATGATTTGTCACAAATCCAGCATAATAGACAGATCCAGCATTGTCTGCACAGCGTTAGTACTGGGGACACATCTGTTAATGCTATCAATGTTGGTAAATGGCAACGACGCCACATGTCGTTCTAAAACTCAAGCATTTTCATCGGAGATCATGCAAGTAGTATCCTGGGCAGTTACACTCATAGTACTGTACAAGATACGGAGGGAGAAGTATATGAAGTTCCCATGGATTCTAAGGGCATGGTGGATGTGCAACTTCCTCTTATCTCTTTTTTGCACCACTCTCGACATCACCTATATAATTAAGTCCCACAGCCACTTAAGGACACGAGACCTGGCAAACTTCATATGTCTGCTCGCCTCCACTGGACTGTTTAGCATTTCCATTCCTGGAAAGACAGGCATGGTCTTATCGCATGCCGATGGCATGAGGGAACCTCTTCTTTCTGAAAAGTCGAGAAACATTCAGAATCCAAAAGGGAATCTCCATATGGGAAAGCTACACTCTTGCAACTCATTACCTTCTCTTGGCTGAACCCATTATTCGCCGTAGGGATCAAGAAGCCCCTCGAGCAAAATGACGTGCCCGATCTGGACATCAAGGATTCTGCAGCATTTAGTTCTTGTTCTTTTAGCGACTGCCTAAAGCAAGTCAAGGATAATGATGGAGCCAAAAATCCGTCCATCTACAAAGCAATCTTCTTTTTCATCAGAAAGAAAGCAGCGATTAATGCACTTTTTGCAGTAGTAGGTGCCGGAGCAACATATGTTGGTCCATACCTCATAGATGACTTTGTCAATTTCCTAACAGACAAGAAAACCAGGAGCTTGGAGAGTGGCTATCTTCTGACATTAGCCTTTGTAGGTGCCAAAATGGTTGAGGCTATAGCACAGAGACAGTGGGCTTTTGGAGCACACCAACTAGGTCTTCGGCTTAGAGCAGCTCTGGTATCGCACATATACAAGAAGGGGCTAGTTCTGTCAGGCCACTCTCGCCAAAGTCACACCAGTGGAGAGATCATCAACTACATGAGCGTGGATGTCCAGAGAATCACAGATCTCATCTATTACTTAAACTTATTTTTGATATTACCCATACAAATCTCATTAGCAATCTACATTTTGCAGACCAAATTAGGTTTAGGGTCTGCCGCTGCACTTGCAGCAACATTGTCTGTTATGGCTTGCAATATACCTTTAACAAGAACTCAGGAAAGATACCAGTCCAAGATCATGGAAGCTAAAGACAGCAGGATGAAATCCACGTCAGAGGTTCTTCGAAACATGAAAACCATAAAACTTCAAGCTTGGGACAATCAGTTCCTCAACAAACTAGAGAGCTTGAGGAAAATAGAGTATGAGTGGTTATGGAAGTCGAAACGACTGGGAGCACTATCAGGTTTCATCTTCTGGGGTTCACCCACATTCATCTCCATCGTGACTTTTGGCACATGTATGCTAATGAGCATTGAACTTACAGCTGGAAGAGTCTTAGCAGCCCTGGCCACTTTCCAAATGTTACAGGATCCCATATTTAATCTTCCAGACTTGCTCAATGTACTTGCACAGAGTAAAGTTTCAGCGGACAGAGTTGCTTCTTACCTGCAAGAAGATGAAATTCAACAGAATGCAATTGAATATATTCCAAAGAATCAAACACAGTTTGATATTGAGATTATCAATGCAACATTCAGCTGGAATCCTGACTTGATAACCCCTACTATGAGTGATATCGAGTTAAAAGTTAAGAGGGGAATGAAAGTGGCGATCTGTGGGACCGTAGGATCAGGGAAGTCGAGCCTTTTGTCATGCATCCTGGGAGAAATAGAGAAGCTCTCTGGCCAAGTGAAAATCAGTGGTACAAAAGCTTATGTTCCACAGTCTCCTTGGATACTGTCGGGGAATATAAGGGATAACATTCTTTTTGGAAATCCATATGATCCTGACAAGTATGACCGAACAGTCCAGTCATGTGCTTTAGTTAAGGATTTCGAGCTGTTCTCAGCGGGCGATCTCACAGAGATTGGAGAAAGAGGCATCAACATGAGTGGAGGGCAGAAGCAAAGGATACAAATTGCACGTGCAGTTTACCAAGATGCCGATATATATCTGCTCGATGACCCTTTCAGTGCAGTGGATGCTCATACGGGCACACAACTCTTTGCAGTAAGTTTTTACACTCTTGAGCAAGAATAATTATAAAATGATGTATATCAAAATCAGATCCTAGAGCAACAGCTCATGTGCTTTACAACAAAAATTTGCATACTGAGTTTATTACCTGTAGGATTGCCTGATGGGAATGCTCAAAGACAAGACAATTCTCTATGTGACCCACCAGGTCGAATTTCTTCCAGCAGCAGATCTCATTCTGGTAAGTAACAATCACAAAAGTGATTCTCCATTTGACCACACTGAGCATTCAGAAAGAACAAATGTTTGATTAAAATAGATGGACATATTATGAAAATAACTCAGAAGATTTGACAATTGACTCACCCTTGAGAATCTGAAAGTCCACAGGCCATGATATTGAACTTTCATCTTTTGCTTCCCTTAAGCGACGTCTAAGCTCATATGTTGATGATGCTACTGTGGATATGACATCAACAGGTGATGCGGGATGGAAGAATAGCACAGGCTGGCAAGTTTGAAGATCTCTTGAAACAGAATATAGGATTTGAAGTGTTGGTGGGTGCTCATAGCGAAGCCCTCAAGTCAATCCTCACAGTTGAAAATTCAAGCAGAACAACTCAGGACCCAACAGCTGATGGCAAATCCAATGAAGATTTCGATTCTACAGCTGAAATTCAACCCAGAAAGCATGACTCTGAGCATGATCTATCCTTGGACAAATCAGAGAAGGAAGGGAGACTGGTGCAAGATGAAGAACGAGAAAAAGGAAGCCTTGGAAAAGAAGTTTACTGGTCCTACCTAACAACAGTAAAGGGCGGAGTGCTAGTCCCAATAATTCTCCTGGCTCAGGCCTCATTTCAGATACTTCTAGTAGCCAGTAATTATTGGATGGCATGGGTTTTTCCTCCAACAAGTGATACTGAACCAGTGTATAAAATGGATATCATCCTGCTTGTTTACGTACTGCTCGCTGTTGGAAGTTCACTCTGCATACTTCTTCGAGCATTGCTTCTTGCAGTAGCAGGATTATGGACAGCACAGACGCTATTCACAAAAATGCTTCACAGTGTAATGCGGGCGCCAATGGCACTGTTTGACTCAACCCCCACTGGAAGAATCTTAAACCGGGTGAGCAACATTGTCCTCCTGCATTTCAAGTCTTAAGTTCGTCATTATACATGAACATTGAAAGTGATAGCAAGCATAAATTTTATTTGTTTTTTCCATCATCCTTTCAATTTCTTGAGAAGCAGGGGAAAATGACATCATAAGTGCCATAACTTTCATGCATTGCTCACTTCAAGGCCATAACTTTCATTTCAATCACTTGAGTACCATAACTTATGTACGACGCTCACTTGAGCGCTATTTTTAAAAACATTCACTATAAGTGCTATGGCACATCGGATTTTCAACACTTTAGTAAACGTTTTTAAAAAGTTTGGCACTTAAGTGATCGATTGAAAGTTATGGCACTCAAATGATCATTTTTTTAAAGTTAGGACACTTAAGTGAATGAAAAAAAATTATGGTACTCAATTAAGCACCATACAAAAGTTATTGCACTTGTGGTGTTTCTATCCCTAATAAGCAAATATACAATCAAGGGTATAAGCAACCACAGAATCAGACGAGGAGTTGAACAATGAGATGTATACGCTTATCTGCAACTGTCAAAGATCACTTACACCTATGCTCAGATTGAAATAATATGGCTTTCGTCAGTAGAATCTCAAAAGATAAAACCTGTTCTTATTGCTCTTTATAGTTTTAACAAATATACTAAATCTTTGAAAGGTTTAGGTGATGTCCACTCCTCAACTAGGGATTCTACAAGACCCCAATCAAACTTTCAAGACAAATTCTTCAACATTTCAAGATTTAACTGCAGCTCCACAGAAACAACTAAAAGACAGATTGAAATCATTTCATTCCTGGATTAATTTGAATTGGGATAATTTGACAGTGCCAAATAACTCACCACAACTGCCACAACCTTTTAATATGCCATCCAATCATAAATTCTATACGTGCAAATATTATCGAGTTACACATGATCATGTAACAGGTTACAAAGGCTGATGTTGGTGTGACGATGTTGAACCATATCGTATGCAGGCATCCACTGATCAGAGTGTGCTAGACTTGGGAATGGCATGGAGTGTAGGGTGGTGTGCTTTCTCCATAATACAGCTTCTAGGAACAATTGCAGTGATGTCGCAGGTAGCATGGGAAGTATTTGTGATCTTCATCCCAGTGACTGCAATATGCATATGGTACCAGGTAATTCCATTCCTGACAATAGTTGCACAATTCTTCCAAGGACAGGTTTTTGGAAGCATGTGAAGCATACTGGCATCACGATGGCCCATGTATTTAAGTACTTTAAATGCTACGTTTCAACATTTCCTAAACGAAATGGAGTTGGTCATGGTCATAAAATAAAATAAAAAAGAACTTAACAGCCGTATCTAGAATCTGAATCAAATTCTTCAAAGCAGTTTGATCAAAGAATTGACAAGTCCAGTTCCAATAGATAATGTCCGGACATCCATATCTGCTTTGATTCTTTGTACGGTGTGACTCTAGCAACGTCTTAAGCAATTCAGGGACTTCGGCATTCTTTGAAAGAGTTCAAAGATGAATAGGTGGGAAGATTTTTCCACTCCCCATGATAGGGAGATATGAGTCGGCCAAATACTATGACAAGTAAAATGCTCCTACGAAGTTGCTCCAAAATATGCCACCAAACACTGAGACTATATTGAAAAATTGATTGAAACATCTTCTTTCCTCATTTCAGCAATACTACATAGCAACAGCAAGAGAACTAGCCCGCTTATCAGGGATTCAACGAGCCCCAATTCTACACCACTTTGCAGAATCAATAGCAGGAGCAGCAACAATTCGAGCTTTTGACCAAGAAGATCGATTCACTGGTGGAAATTTAGGGCTTGTAGACAACCACTCAAGGCCATGGTTTTATAACGTGTCCACAATGGAATGGCTTTCAGTTCGCCTAGATCTATTGTCTAACTTTGTCTTTGCCTTTTCATTGGTTTTGCTGGTATCCCTCCCTGAAGGAATTATTGATCCAAGTAAGTCATGCAAATCCTTCCAGGACATTTCACTACTGCCAGATCCTGAGTAGTATCTACCATGCATACCATAGGCATTTCTGTATAATTCGAGCAAGACATCTGCTAGAATCAACATTCAAAAATGAGAAAATCTCAAATTGAATAATAGTCAAGCAGTTAGTATAAAATCCTCTGTACCAAATTCAAGCATAGTCTAGTATGAAGCACTTATTAGAACAGGATTTATACAGAAAAAACTTCAAAGATAATCGATTTTATGTTGCAGGCATAGCAGGATTGGCTGTAACGTATGGAATTACCTTGAGTGAACTTCAAGCAAGTGTTGTATGGCATTTATGCAATGCTGAGAACAAAATGATCTCATTTGAAAGAATACTGCAGTACTCAAACTTAGCAAGTGAAGCAGCTCTTTTGATAGAAGACAGCAGACCTCCAAGCAACTGGCCAGAAACGGGAAAGATATGCTTCAGAAACTTGAAGGTAAGCTAAACATCAAATTTCAAGATATCCAATGAAAATCTCAGTTCCCATATCCCAATATTTTTTAATATATTCTACATCACTAATGGAACGAAAATCTCAGCTACCATATCCCAACATTATTTATATTTTCTCCATCCCTAGTGGATAAGATTTTTATAATTGCTATCAATCTCACTCTCGTCCTCTGGAATGCTCATGAGATGTCTTGGACTCACTGATATATTTATTCTTGCAGATCCGATATGCTGAACATCTCCCATCTGTCCTTAAAAACATTACCTGTACGTTTCCTGGCAGGAGAAAAATCGGTGTAGTAGGAAGGACAGGGAGTGGAAAATCAACACTCATACAGGCCATCTTTAGGACTGTTGAGCCCAGAGAAGGAAGCATTATAATTGACGATATCGACATATCCAAAATAGGCCTTCATGACCTTAGATCAAGACTCAGCATCATTCCACAGGACCCTACAATGTTTGAAGGAACAGTAAGGGGGAACCTTGACCCATTGGAGCAATTCTCTGATAGAGAAGTGTGGGAGGTAAACCTTCTTTTCCCTAAAGCTTTGCCTCATATGTCCCTTAAGTAAAAGAAGAAATTCAATAATTAAGATTATATAGCAGGAGAAGATCTCATGTCCAAGTGATAGAAAAACCACAGATGTGCCCTCACAAAAACACATTTTACCAGATTGATATCATTGACACAATTTGAATAATAAAGAGATTTTGCCACGACCAAGTACAGTGAATTACAAACAACTTCATCATATTTCACTAGCCTAAAAAGTTTCTCTATAACAAGCTCTATAACCACACACGCAATCCCCTGGATTGGATCCACTTTGGATGTCATGATTACAGAACTTACTGATTTTATAGGCTTTGGAGAAATGTCAACTTGGTGATATTGTCAGAGGAAAGGAAGAAAAGCTAGATTTCACAGGTCTGATCCATTAACCACATCCGTCATACAAAGTTGCAAGCTCTGTGGAAATATATTCACTGATCATATTTTTCCTAGCAGTCGTGGAGAATGGCGAAAACTGGAGCGCGGGCCAAAGACAGTTATTCTGTCTTGGAAGAGCCTTGCTGAAGAAAAGCAGTATACTTGTACTTGATGAAGCAACGGCATCAGTTGATTCTGCTACTGATGGCGTCATCCAAAAGATCATTAGTCAAGAATTTAAAACCGCACAGTCGTGACAATAGCTCACAGAATCCATACAGTCCTAGACAGCGACCTTGTCTTGGTTCTTAGTGAAGGTAGAAATTAAGACATTTTTCCATGATAACTCCCTCTCTCTTGCCTAAACATTTCTATCTTGGGATTGATACTGAGCTCCTTTTCTTTTTTGTTGGGATCGAGCAGGAAGAATAGCAGAGTTCGACACACCCACAAAATTACTGGAGAGAGAAGATTCATTCTTCTCCAAGCTCATAAGGGAGTACTCCATGAGATCACAGAGTTTCAGCAGCTTAGCACAACAAAATAGCTAAACCCAGCAGTGAGAACATGAAAAGGAACAGTATCAAGGCAGATTTGGAGAAACCATTTAAGGTCTGACGATTGCATCATATGGTGGAAATGCATGGGGTCGACATGGGTGCATCGAATAAAAGATCAAACAATCTGTGAAGTAAATAGAGCTTCGGCATCATGCTAAGTTCAGATACTTCATTGTGAGATAATCCAATGGACTTTTCATGTATCTGAGACGTGTAGGTGAGTAACTGAGTGTACTTTTTGTTAGGAAAACAACAACAATTTCACAAACCGAAAAGGAAGATGCTTTGCTGCAGTAGCATTTAGTAACAGGATTATGTCGAAATTTTCGCTCTTTTTCGTGAATGGCATTCCTAAGGTGACGAAATCTCAGTACAGACTTTCCTCACACTGCCACCATCAACTAGTTTGGGAGATCCTTCAAGTTGGAAACAGAGTCGTTGAGATCAAGGATAAATCTGACCAAAAACGCAGGTTTTGATCAATCCACGAAAAACCTAATGTAGGGAGCTTTAAACGAAAATCAAACCGTTCAAATTCGAGAAAATTGCGCCATGAACATGTTGACAAAATTTCAGCTCAATCGGACCACGACTCGACCTCCAACGCCGGTTTGATATAAATCAGATAT
The DNA here is from genome assembly GCA_014182375.1 of Eucalyptus virginea. NCBI lineage: Eukaryota > Viridiplantae > Streptophyta > Magnoliopsida > Myrtales > Myrtaceae > Eucalyptus > Eucalyptus virginea. The sequence goes on from CM024518.1 coordinate 25,427,751, forward strand.
TGCCCCAAACCCCAAATTTTCTGCTTTCTCTTTTTCTTTTGTTACTATTTCCTTTTTTGGGACTACTTCGGGTGCGTTTGGGAAGTCTTTGGGAGAAAGTCTTTAGGAAAATGCAAAGTCCTTTGAGTTAAAGGTATTTTTCAAAATGCAAAGTGTGTTTGGTAAATTATAGTTTGAAAGCCCATTTGAAGTACCTTTGAACAAAATGGTGTTTGGGGGAATTACATTTACAAAGGGCTTTGGTGATAAATAAAAAAAGACCGGCAAGGGCAAGTGGCCGCCGGACGTCCATTGAAGACCTCTGGCGAGGGTCGTCGGACGTCGGGCGACCACTGAAGACCACCGGGGAGGGTCGCCGGACGTCGGGCAACCACTGAAGACCACCGGGGAGGGTCGCCGGACGTTGGGCGACCACTGAAGACCACCGGGGAGGGTCGTCGGACGTCGGGCGACCACTAAAGACCATCGGTGAGGGTCGCCGGACGTCGGGCGACCCCGCCGCGACCCCCATCCGGGGGCGGCGAGGTCCCCGCAACCTCGCGGCCCCGGATCCGGGTCGCGGCGGGGTCACGCGACCTCGCCGCCCCGAGCTGGGTCGCGGTGAGGTCGCGCAACCTCGCCGCCCCGGTCCGGGTCGCGGCGAGGTCGCGCGACCTCCGGCGACCGCCGCAACCAAGATCCGGGGGCGGCGAGGTCGCGGGAGGACCTCGCCGCCCTCGGATCTAGGTCGCGGCGAGGTCGGCGACCCAAACCTCGCCACGACCCACGGCGATTGCCGCGACCCGCACGGGCGGCGTTTGCACCACTCCCCGGCGACGGTCGCCCGGGCCACCGCGACCATGCCGAGCTGTCGGCGGCCGCTCACAGCTTCGAGGAACACGTCGTTGGCCTTCAAAGGAGAAGAAGATGAACAGTACAATGACGAGGGCAAAACCGGAAAAATTGAGAGTAGCTGAGGATAGTTTTGGAAGAAAATAAAAAAAAAAAAAGTGAACAGTGTCACTTGTATGCCGAGAAAGCTGAAAGCCCAAGGCACCCCTTCACCTGCCTTGGGCTTTCAGCCTTGAGAAGACCAGCTTTGGCCTAATGGGAATTCTAAAGTTGTTCCCAAACACCCCAGCTTTAGCCCAAGTATCTTTAGGAGCCCAAAGCCCCTTGTAAAGCTGATTCCAAACGCACCCTTCTTTGTGAGAAACCTATTTCCTCATATAACTTATTATATGGGAGCCCTTTTTGGGCTTGCAACTCATTGGGTCTCCTCCACATAGGAGTGAACCCAACTAACAAATCTCCCCCTCACAACAATGTGGATGGATTCACCATCCCTGCTATCAATCGGCAATGTTCAAGCTCTTCGTCATCATATCAGAGCTATTATGATCCGTATGAATTTTCTCAAGTTCCAACAACTTTTCATCTAGAACATCCCTTATTCAATGATATCTAACATCAATATGTTTCGATCTAAAATGAAAAGATGAATTCTTACCAAGATGAATTGCGCTTTGATTATCACAAAATAGCACATACCTCTTTTGTTACCTCTTTTCATCGAATTGCATACTCATTCCTCGATCAAACGAGCACGGATTGTGCAAGTAAATGTCGTGATTCATGAACATCATGTGCATGCAGAAACCCGTATTCAAAAGACTCCGCTATTGCATCAGCGACTATCAATCCAAGTTCTTTACCTGTCAAAACCGAACTTCGCATCAACGGTTATGAATCTTCCAAGCCAGCAACTACTCTCTACGAGAACGATACTCATGGAAAAAATTCAATCATCATGAGCCTCCAACAAGGTCCGAGAAAGTCCAGAAAGCATCAGCTCCAGCGACACCATGCTTGACTGCGAATGTCCATCGACCACCTCCAGCTCAAGAGACGGTACCGGCCACCTTTGTGATTTACTGGGTTATTTAATTTTATTATATAGTTTCAACGCATGCTATTTAGAGTTAGACTTTAGGCTATATCTTATATTTTAATTATCTCGTTGCATTGATTAAGACGTAGTAGGGCATCAAATCTTCTGACTTCTCTACATTGACTTTTATCTGACGTAGAACATTAGATATGTAAAGATCACGTAAGAATTTTTTATAATGTGGACAAATTTAATAGTTAACTTTAGAATCTGTAGGTGCAATTTAAGGCAAGCCTATACTAAAAGTCCTGAACATTCAGACATTTTATACAACAGTATGACCGATCATTAACATTTAAAAAATGCAATTAAATCCTAAACACTTGAAAGTTCATGCATTTAGATTCTAAACTCGCTATCACTGGCATCAAGTCATGGAAAATTTGAACCAATCACCAATTATCAAGAATGGTTTTGGCCATAATCACGAAGAAAATAGAGTTTTCGTCGTCAAGCGTATAATTTAGATTATGAGTATAAATAAAAAAAAAATAATCACAATTTATGTGAGATTGCATGAATAAAAAAAAAATAGTGTTTACGTTATTTGATTGAGAGTATGACTTAGATTATGAGTATCTATTAAAAATAATTCTTAAATTCTATATGAGATTGAGTGAAAAATCTGCATTCATCTCGAATTAAATCATGAATAGTTGATTGAATGCCTAGTTAATCATTCATAGATATCTAAAGGATCAAAATCGACAGAATTTCAAGTAATAAATCTGGATCACTAAAACCCCGTTTGTGCAAAATTGAAAATATAATTCAACTAAAGAATCAAAATAGAAAATTCGAATTGAATATTCACGGAGATAATTGATTGATGGCCGATGGTCGACTGAACTCAAAGAACCGCCCCATGGCAGATGAATTCTTAGATACAAGGACTTTAGTGTTGGAAATTTCCTATAATATGGGCTTACATTAATTAATTGATCTTCTATTTTAAATAATCGGGTTAATGGATATTCCAATATTTGTTAAACCCTAAAGTGATCTGATTGAATTAGTATTGGCATCTATTGTTAATGGGCCTAGTTGAGTAGCAAAGTGTAAGCAATTGTGTTTGACTGAAGCCCGTAATGGGAAGGGCCCAGTTGACACGCTATTGATTAGGGTTTGCTAGGTCAACTCTCTAGCCTATAAAAAGGTAAGTTATACCTATTAGTTGCTGGAATCCCATTGAAAGCTGGAATCTCATGGAAAGCTGCTATATCGAAATAGGTCATAAAGAGGAAGATCTCGGCATTTCAATAGATCCTGATTATCAGAGTAATCTACTTTTCTTCAAGTGAAGCAATGGCTTAAACATGTACGCTTTAATTCCGCTATATTTATTGATCTCGGTGTTTTACAATGATATATGAATCCGTTTGTTCTTAATTGATTAATTGTTCATGAGAATAATTTTCTATATGTGGTATCAGAGTTTGTCATATATGATTGTAGAACCCAAAAATTTTCTTTTTCATGACAAATTCGAAATCTTCCTCTTTGAGCCAAATATGAGCATTACTTTTTCATGTGGCTTTTGTTCTACATGTCAAGATCTTTCCAACTGTATATAATTTGCATAATTTCATTAAGAATTGAGAGAGAATTTAAAATTTAAAATTCTAGGGTTTATGCATTAAAAAGTTCTAGAATTTTCAGATTACTTGCAATGTGGTAAATTGTTGCATTAAGGTAAGTTTTTTTTTTTTTTTTTTTTTGGGCTTAAATTTGTGGAAATCTGGATTGTAGTCATGGGAGTGTTAGATCTGAATTTCTTGAACTTGAATATGGTCAAATTCTTAGATTGCTCTTGATTAATTAGTTGGTCATGTGATATCTCTCTCTGCGTGCTTGCTATCTTCCACGATCCGTCGGAGCGAATTAGGGTTGCGTGCGTTGGGCTGACCGTTTTCATTGTGCAGATGACGATTTGAATGCTAATCTGTGTTTTCTTTCGCTTGCTCTCACGTGTGTATTCTATAGTTCGCGGTGGATTGTTTCCCGTCGTCCCTCTGGCCAGATTGTGTCCATCGAGATGGGAACCGTGGTCAGCTTAGGTTTCCAGATAATTCCCCTGAAAAACCCCATGATTAATCACGGCCCTAAGAAAAGCCCTCGATATCCTATCAACCCAAAAAAAAAAGGATCGGACAAAGAGCGAGATCGAGGAGGAATTTGGCGATCTGTGCTTGCTGCGCTTGATTTCAAGTTTTCGTTTTTTTTTTTAGTGGGTGCTTAGGATGGATTTTCTCTTTTGGAAAAGCGACGATAGTTTTGCTTTGAGTCTGTCTTCGGTATTGGCAACCGACTCTCCTACGTGATTGTGTGATTGTGTGATTGTGCGGGGCATCGATACGCAAGCGCATAATTGAATAATTGGCTGGATATTTATATTAGCAATTTGTAAGCTTTGCGGCTGATTTTACTCCTGAAAGTGAAAGCTGTTCGTAAGCACTCGTTTTTTCTTTCTATGCAATGCTGCATCACTTTCTTATCGCAGTTTCTTGAGCTTTAATTAGCTGGGTTCTCCATTATCGCGCTTTCTTTTGCTCGTAAATCATAGAAAGTTTACCGATGTCCATTTTATCATTGGAAATATCGATCGCGTGGACAATTTCTTGAATGAGAATGAACCAATCGAGTTTTTAAGGGGGACGGGTTAAATGGTTGAGCTGGAAACCTTATGGGTATTCTAGCATAATAATATTGATGAATGGTTCTCGAAGATGTGGAATGTTAAGAGTTAGAAAGACGTCAAATTTCGGGAGGATCGGGGACGGCAGTGATATTGGTGTTTCCAAGACGAGAAAGTGTTGCTGCTGTCTTTGATAGAAAGCTGCCATACACAAGAAAACTTTCCTTTGTGAGGCACTTGGATCGTAGTCGGAAGAATTGCTATCAAATTAAATCTTGAAAGAACGTTTGGCTGTCTTGAATATAATGAGCATTTGAAACTAAATGGAACAATTTGAGCATCCTAAACTGCTTGAAAGGAGGGAAATACGAGATAGTTGTTAGATTTGTCTAGGGTGTATGGATGCGCCCACTTGGAAGCAATTCCAATCTGTCCTTCTTCAAATACTGTGTGCTGTAATGTAGAGATTGGGGAGTATGGCATACCGACTATGCATGTAAGATCTTAGGGTGCCAAGGCATTATGTGATATGTGTGCAGTGGCAGTCGCTAGAAATCGCAGTTGATGTGCGAAAGTCTTTTACGTGTACACTCTCTTTGGCCAATGCTCTTTGAAGGAGACTTAAAAGGTTTTGAATCCTAATATTCCATGGCATCCGCACTTTTATCTTATTGTCAAGTGTCCACATCTATTTTGTTTGGTGTTTTTAGATTCTTCTGCTAATGCTGGACTAGATCTGCGAAACATAGATGGTGTTGGTGTGATTTGGGCTAGATTCATGGGATTGAGCCTCATTGTGCAGTAGCTTTTGCTTTGACTAGAGTGCGTGCGTGAACAATTCGGGTTCAAGGGCTGAGTGGCTTGAACATCTTCGGTTTCTCGTGTAGAGATCCGAAATCTTGTGGTAGAATTCTTCAGATGCAGCTTGTGCAGTGATCGTTTTGTTCGGAAGAGAGAATTTTTTATTTATTTTTAACTGGCTACTCGAGTTTTTTGGGTTTTGGGTTGCTGTGTATGGTGCAATTGGAGTGATTGTCTCGTATATATATAGAAAAAGTTCTAGAATTTTAAGTTAGACTTTAGTGTTACCTTCGATTTTTATTCGACGGTAGCAACGGTTGGTTTAGAGATTACTGTAGCTAATTGTTTGTTCCGCTCTGGACGAGTGGTTATGGTTTCTGCCTTCTCTTCCTCCCACCTCGTGCTTCGGTGAGATTGTGCGTACGGGGTTTCTGTGTGTTCACATTAGGTTCTTGCACCTATTTCCTTTTTCTTGATTGCCGCTTTGCCGTTTTACTCGGTGGACCGAGATTACGCATCAATTGATCCACGTACGCAATGGGTGACGCTTATGGGGTGCTTTGTTATAAAGTTGAGATTTGTGCCCTATTTTTCGTTGATTTGGGTTATTTCTATATTAAGTAGTTAGTGAGTCGCCGAAGCTTTGGGGCTATGGTGCTCCCTTTAGTCTGGAAAAGAGAACCAATGGTTAAGATTTCTCAAGTTGTCGGGATATCAAAATTTAAAGATGGAAATAGTCGGTTTTTGCTTTTCACGTGCAGTGCGTGCATCTTGTTGCTAGATTCTAAATGAAACCGCTGCTTTAAGGCTTCATTGTGATTTCGCCATAAATATGTTGATTGTGGGGTGAGCAAAAGACTAAACTGTGATTTTTGTTTGTACAAGTGGTTTTATGCTAAGTTATCTGTCTGGATTTGTTGGGTTCATAGTTGATTTGCTGAGTAATGTGGCATGATCAGCAAATTCCAAACTTGCAAATTCTAATCTTTTTGCAAATTGCTCGCACGGCTCCTGCGATGCATTGGTGTTTTATTGACTAAGGTTTAAAATTCCATTAAAAGCGATACAATGAAACCAAGAGATTTGTGAATCAAGATCCAAATGTATATAGATACAAACAAGAGGATATTATTTATAAAAAAAAAAAAAAAAAAAATTAGGATCAGGCTAGAGAGATGTGAAAGCTGAAGGTTTCAGCAATGGAAGAAAAGTCCATAGTCTACTGTGTAGTGCTTTGTGGAAACCCCAGGTTCAAAAGGGGAAAATCGTAGATGGTGCATGATGGGAAGCACATGAATGATTTTTTTTTTTACATGAGAATTATGTTTTAAATCTATCCATTTGTAGCTTTTTTTTTTTTTATTGTAATCTTTGGACCGGTGACTAACAGAAGACTATAGCATCAAAATACGAATTAATCAATATTATTGAAAATTCTTGCGAACCAAACGGACCTTTCATGTCTTCTTGTTTGGTTTTACCACGAATCATCGGAGTGGACTGGCTTAACATGATTGAGGTTTAGAAGTTCTTTTTATAGAGATTTTGCTTGATCTCTTGTGGGTTTCATGCTAACATGCATGAAGGATACTTCTAAATTTAGATGATATGATTGTGTCAAATAGGTGGAGATTGAGTTATTGCATGACTACGAAATTTCCCAAATTTAAAAGATGCCAAATTTAAATATGCCAACCAAGGGTTGACAGTGAGGAAGTGTGAGATAAAGATTATCCTCATGATTTTTTGATGTAATGATTAATGATAGCTACGAAATTTTTGGCTCCCCTTAATTCTAGTAACCATTTGTATCCATTCTTGTTTTGCCATGAGTCCGAAATATTAAAATAATAATTTTAAAAAAAAATTGTGGCAAAAATTGTTGCTTGATAAATGCAATATGATCTTGGGAAGCACATGTCGTAAAGTGCTTCATATTGTTAGATGAATTTTGGGCATATATTTTTTGGAGTTTCCTATTGATAAAAATTAGTATATACAATTACCTGCCCAAATGGGGTTATTGTGTATATTAATTTGAAAATTGCATGAAAATAAATTCCAAAATTAAAAGATTGGGATGTATGACTCAAAAAGATTTATCTGTCCAAAGGGGATAAATTTTTCAAAGTTATATGTAATTCCCCTCTATATTTATATATTAAAATTAAAAGATGGGGATGTATGACACAAAAGATTTATCTGCCCAAAAGGGATAAATTTTTTAAAGTTATATGTAATTCCCCTCTATATTGATATATTAGAGATGAATGATGGAGATGTGTGACTCAAAAGGTTTATCTGCCTAAAGGGGATAAATTTTTTAGAGTTATGTGTAATTCCCCTCTATTGAGATAATGAAGATATATATAATTTAAAGGATTTGTCTGCCCAAAGGGGATTGAACCTTGAAGATTATATGTAATTCTCTTTTATCGTCTCTATATATTGATATCATGGAGATGTATAATTTAAATGATTTGTCTACCCAAAGGGGATGGATCATTGATAATTATATGTAATTCTCCTTATTGTTGCTTTATAAATTTCATGCTGTGAAAAATAATTATGCATTATACACTCTGCCCAAATGGGAGTTTATAATGTACTAATTATTTTTTGAAATACTTATTGCCCATAATTGATCTTATTGCATTATGTGTGACAAACAGTTACTTTTGCTATAAATAACAATAATGCCACGGTTAAAATATTAATTGGATCAAATATTATACTGTTAAGGACTTGGTCAAAAATGGAGACATTGTAATTGAAAATATCATCCATGTTGGCCGATCCTCTAACAAAAGGCTTACGACCCATTTTGTTTAAAGAACATGTAAAGAATATGGGTGGGTGTTTTAGATTCTTTTGATTTCTTTTGTTAGTGGGGGTTATACAAATTGTATTTCTAGAGATTATAGTTATATGCAGACTGATAATGCTTTTATGATGTATATTAAAGCATTTATTTTCAATGATTGTTGTTATTGATTCTATTGTTATCCTTTCTCCTATTGACTAAGAAATTGAAGTATAAAACAGTATCTTTAAACAAATTTTAGTTTAAAGATGACTGGATGTCACTAATTATGAGATTTCATGTTGGATTGTGACATAATTGTGCAATTTCATGTTGTTTAGAAATTGCGCTAATGCAGTTTCATGTCATTGAGAAATTGCATTGATGACCGATAAGAAATAGTGTATATTTTGATCACATGTTGGCACTATTTCTTACTACACTACTAGGCTCATGATCCATGAAAATATAATGCTTATTATATGTGATTATGGAAGGTCTTGTGTAATGATATTTTCTTAACACGTAATGATATTTTCTTAACACATTGATCTCCATAGTCCTATACTGAGGTTATATAGGATTGGATTGGTATTGAGATGCCATTATTGGAATATTATTTTTTTCAAAAAAGTTGTGACCACATAAAACAAAATTTTAATTATTAACCCGATAGTGTCGTTTTCAATATAAAATCTTTTTCAAAATAAAATAAGTTAATTAATGTAGCCCAAGTGGGAGAATGTTGGAAATTTCCTATAATCTGGGCTTACATTAATTAATTGATCTTCTATTTTAAATAATCAGGTTAATGGATATTCCAATATTTGTTAAACCCTAAAGTGATCTGATTGAATTGGGTTTTGGCATCTATTGTTAACGGGCCTAGTTGAGCAGCAAAGTGTAGGCAATTGTGTTTGACTGAAGCCCGTAATGGGAAGGGTCCAGTTGACACGCTGTTGATTAGGGTTTGCTAGGTCCCCTCTCTAGCCTATAAAATGGTAAGTTATACCTATCAGTTGTTGGAATCCCATTGAAAGCTGCTATATCGAAATAGGTGGCATTTCAATAGATCCCTGATTATCAGAGTAATCTACTTTTCTTCAAGTAAAGTAATGGCTTAAACAGGTACGCTTTAATTCCGCTATATTTATTGATCTCGGTGTTTTACAATGATGTATGGATCCATTTGTTCTTAATTGATTAATTGTTCATGAGAATAATTTTCTACATTTAGATGATGCGTATAGAAGCACAAAGAAGACATCATATGAAACTTAACATGACAGTTCCACTGGACTAATTGACGTTTAGAAGCCACAGAACAATATCATAAACGGGTTTCTTGTTCTCAGGATGTGCAGAGAATCGAAAAGGCAATAGCCTTGGTGCCAACCGGTGCATGGCGTCGACAAAATGTCGGAGGTTTCCGAAATTACATTCTCTTAGCTTTTGGTAACTTTGCAGCACATCGAAAATCCCTTGGTGATGCGGAAGCATCCGAATTAGCTCCATATCGATGATCATTCAAGCCAAGGCAAATTTTAGTCATTGCTTCAATGGGTCAAGAATGATTAAAGAGTTACTGATTCCATTCCGGAATCACTCACCCACATACACATCACTTAGGTCAGTTCAACTTTTCCCTATGCATTCTGAAGTCCATGGACAAATAAGAATTGTAGTACCCTGCACCCCAAGACGATCGATATTTCACCAAGAAAAGGTCGATATGAATTTGTGAAATAACACGAGATCTAATCGAATCCCACACATAAATCACTTTCCTATGGCAATGTGTATGAACTCGAATCAAATCTGTTCCTGGTAGTGATTATAACCTGCCACACCAGCTCTCATCAACAACGCGTTAATATTCAGTTCTGTATAATCATCTGGAATTTCTTCGAAAAAGCATCAACTCAAGAAAAATAAATGGACAATAATTCAGGGAAAGAGAGGAAGAAAACGTCCATTGCTTTTCGCTGCAAAATGTATGAAAATGCCGATGTAAACAGACCAAAACTGAAGAGTCTGCACATTAATCCGCATCAAATTTGATTATACCAATTCAGTTTGATTATACCAGTTCAGACAGATGACAAAGAACGGTACTTATTTACACAACAAGCTAAAATGATAACAGGAAATGAGGTTCAGTAATGAATTGAAACTTACCTTCGACCAAAAAAAAAAAGAATTGAAACTACCCTGTAAAGAGCAGCTTTCCAGTAAACAAGCCTATACACACATGAGGGAGTGCTACACAGAAGCCCATTTAAATGGCGCAATACTCGACATACTTACTCAATCCTCACGCTGGGAAAGAGCAAAAATCGTAGCAACTAAGACAAATATGTCTCAGAGGAACTGAACATTTCAACAAACAAGCAGTTCTCAGATCCATTCAACATACATGTAAGTATAGAAGAATTACATCTCAGTCATCGTGTGACATATTTGAGTCAGTACATGCCAACTATATGTACTAGATAAGAGCATATGAGCTCTCCGCAAAATCCACAAGATAAGATCTCATCTAACCAAAATTGACGCTTACCAACCACCCCAAAATACCATAGATTTCTCTATTACAACTTAAAAATCAATTGATTTCGCAGTAGAACAGCTTAGCAATCCTAGTTTTGTCTTGTCCCACATTATCCGGTTTGAAGATGGTAATGAAGCTTGAAATAAGACGACCACTGATGAAATATGATCAATCAATGCCCAAGCTGGAATAGGGTTCATAGCCACCCTGACAATCAGGAAAAACCGCATAGAGAGTCTGATCTTAGAATCATTGCCTTTAAAAGTGTTTCGCTGAAAGTATGAAAAGCTCTCTACCCCAGATACATTTGTATCCGATTAATGCTTGTTTAAAACCAAAATGCAAAACAATCTATATCAACGGCAGCGAGGAGGAAAAAAAAAAAGGTGGCAAGGACGACATTGAGCAGGGTCTACATTCAATTGGTGTTATCCAGAAGATCATTAGTCAAGAATTCAAGAACCACACGGTCGTGACAATTGCTCACAGAATCCATACAGTCATAGACAGCGACCTCATTTTGGTTCTTAGTGATGGTAGGAAATAAAAGATTTTTCCATAAACACCCAATCTCTCTTGCCTTAACATATCTATGTTAGAACTGGTGCTGAAGACCTCCTTTCATTTTTCATGAACAGGAAGAATAGCAGAATACGACACACCGACGAAATTACTGGAAAGAGAAAATTCATTCTTCTCCAGGCTCATAAGGGAGTACTCCAAGAGGTCACAGAGTTTCAGCAACACAACACACCTAAATAACTAAACCCCGCAGTTACAACATGAAAGGCAGCAGAATCAAGGCTGAGTAAGGGAAACTGGGGCGTCTTATGATTGCATCTACGCTATCATTTACACATATGGTGGAAATGCTCAGGGTCAACATGGGCACATCGAACACGAGATCAACAATCTCTGAAGTGAATAGAGATTCCGAGTTTCGCTCTAGGATTTGGCAAGCAATTATTTTTATGTTATGCTGTGTGCGGATACTTCATTGTCATTGGAATTATCTATATGAGTAATCTAATGAACCCCAGAAGATCCAACTTCATCTGAGACATCTGTAGGTGAGTAACTTGAGTGTAAGCATGGTTACGAAAATCGTAAGAATTTCCTCAACAGAAAAGGAAAATGCTTTGCCGAGGTTCATTTAACAACAGGATTATGACAGCATGATTTGATAGAATTTGGCCTAAGACAATGGATTGGTTTGTTTGATAAAAACCATTTTCGAGAGATTGTTCTCGGAATTTCCAAGATTTGGATGATGAATTACTCGATCGGCAAAAAGAAGGCCTTACATTGGGGAAAATGACCTCCCATTTAGGCAAACGAAATCGGTTTTCCTAATTTGTTATTTCTTATCTTCAGCTCTCTATCTCTCATCGATTTTTTTTTCTCGATAGGTCGCATCTATTCTTTCATAAGTAGTGTCTACCATCTTCTGAGTATCCCTTATTAATTGCTCATGTTCTTCTACATTTCCAGAAAAGACAATCATGTTTATTATTTTACAAATATGATTTCATAATTGCTTTCGTCATTTCTTTGTTACTTTTGTTATTTTGATGGGTTACAAAATGTTCAAGATAAATAAAGAAAATGTTAATTCCAGTTTATTAGTTAGTATATATCATTTTTAACAATACAAGCTGTGTGCACTGTGCAGTGGATTCACTTATTATCAAGAACCATAAAAAATAAAATAAAAATAAAAATTGTTCTCATCAAAAGCAAACACCGAAAAATAGTTCAATTTATCTAAGATTAAATTTCTTGAAGCATTTCCAGCGATAGAAATTTTTCAGTGAAACAAACAAAACCTAAACATTGAAATATAAAAATAAATAAATAAATAAATTGGAAAAGATTTGAACTCAAAATATCTTACTTTTATATTATATAGAATTCTGTGGGACCATCAATAACTAATCTAATATTTAATTTGTTAGATAAAAATGTCGTTTATAATTTAAATATTCTAACAAGTTATATTATGTGTTCAAGAGTTTGATTCCTTATTTGGTCTAAGAAAGAGAACCTTTGAATATAATTATTTAAACTGGAATAAGAACTTTCATGTGGAAATTTAGTGACGACTGCCTTCGTAGTATAATTGATTCAAACTATTATTAAGATTAATAAAAGAGCTTATGCATAAATGCACACACATATTTCACATATGCGTGTGAAAAAAATTGAAAAAAAAAATTAATATAGACTTGCATACACAAAAATGTTATTTTAAAATTTGAATTGTTTGTAGAAATGATTTGTTTCAGAAAGTGGAACAAACTGATTGTAGGTGAAGATATATTTAGATCTAAATTTCAAATGTAAAAGTTCAAATGAATAAATTAGTTTTTTGAATTACAATCTTATTATTGTGCAACAAGGTAAAAGTTATCGTTCATTTTAGTAGCAGATATGAATATTCATTAAACCAATTTTTTAAATCGCAGGTTGGAAATTGCTTAGCTTTGCTTTATGTATAGTGGAATATGTATAGTGGGGAAGAGACAAGGGAAGAAAAGATTTCTTCTGAGTACTTTGTGCACCTAATAAAATTGCTTATAAATAGAATAAGACAAAGCCCTCAAACTCAAACAAGACACTTGTGAATCTCCGCTAGCAATTTATTTATATTTTTTTAGAAAAACCCATCCCAGAAAAAACTTGAGGATTTGGTAGGTCTAATTCAAAGTAGAACAAGAGCATAAACCCCGTCTCTTCTTTTAATCTTGTCCTCTCATTTGAATACTTATGACTTTTGGTACGTCCATATAAACAACAAGCTCATCTTAAATAAGTAAATACCCAGCTCGTGAATAATCTCATAGACTATGTAAAGATGCGAGCTTAGGCATATGGAATATAAAATCACTTACCCTCGATGACGTAGAAAATTGAATGTGCGCTGTGTTCTAGTTGACCCAGACACATACATAGACTCCGTCTTTAAGCAAATTGAGTTAATATAATCTGCCAAATGGACCGTCCTCAATCTCAATGTGTATTCATCACGTGATGATCTCTCTCTCATAAATACAAACCTCTCCAAAGGCAAAAACAACGCTGTGCTCTTGAAATCTCTAAGAGATTCTCTCTCTCACTCTGGGTGCGTTTGGGAACCACTTCCCAAAGCCCCTTTGAAGTCTAAAGATACTTGGGCAAATGCTAGCCCGTTTGGCAAAAAATTTTGAGCCTCCATTCCCTAAATGCCAGCATTGTGAAGCCGAAAGCCCAAGGCGGGGGACCCGCCTTGGGCTTTCGGCTTTTGGCATGCCCACACGGGCACTTTCATATTCTTTTTTTTTTTTCCGAAATTGTCCTCACGAATTTTTTTTTTTTCCGGTTCTTGCCCTTGTGTCGCAACTGTTCATCTTCTCCGGGGTTCGGCTCGGCTGCTGCGAGCGGCCGGCGATCGCTGGAGGGACTCCGCGATCGTCGGGGGGTGGCGCGACCGACGCCGGAGGTGGCGCAACCGACGCCGGAGGTGGCGCGACCGAGGGCTGGCTCGCCGCAACCCAGATCTGGGGCGGCAGGCGGTCTTCTTCTTCCGTGAGCGGTCGCCGGCGACCGTCGCTCGGACAACCGACGCCGAGGGGTGGCGCGACCGCCGCGACCCACGGCGAGGTGCAGGTCACCGCAACCCGGATCCGGGGCGGCGGGTCGCGGGAGGACCTTGCCGCCCCGATCCGGGTCGCGCAACCGCGCGCCCTCGGATCCGGGTCGAGGTGGCGTTGCGCGACCTCCCGCGACCTCGCCGCCCCAAATCCGGGGGCGGCGCGGTCGCACGACCCCGCCGCGACCCAGATCCGGGGCGACGACGTCCCCCCGCGACCTCACCGCCCTGATCCAGCGTCGTCGGAGGTCGCCGAAGGTCGCCGAAGGTTGCGACGGCGTCGCGCGACCTCGCTGCCCCCGGATCCGGCGTCGCCGGAGGTCACCGGAGGTCACCGGAGGTCGCCGGCAGCCACTGCCCTTTTGGTCAATTTTTTTTTAATTTTTCTTTTGATAATTTTTTTTTTACCACAAACATCCTTTGTAAATGTAATTCCCCAAACGCTATTTTGTTCAAAATACTTTACAAAGAGCTTTCAAAGTACAATTTACCAAACACGGTTGCATTTTGGAAAACATCTTTAACTCAAAGGTATTTGCATTTTCCTAAAGGCTTTCCCCAAAAGTGGTTCCCAAACGCACCCTCTCTCTCAACTTTATCATGGGCTTCCAGAGACACGGAAACTGGCATTGGTTGGCCAAATCGAGGAAACCCCCAGGGCTCATAATTTGCAACTGTATACAGTCAGCTTTCGTGCACTAGGGAGGAGAGTGAGGAAAGGGAGGGTGAAATAACCATAGGAATTAGGACGGATGGCGTTACTGATGCAATAGTAAAGTCTAGATAGAAGAATTTACTCTTCATACTTGATTTTTATGTAACCTTATATGTCCTAAACTCTTTCTATATATGCAGTAATTTCTTCTTTATAACTTAAATTGAAACAAATAGTGAAAAGATTATCTCGTGCAGTATCATAAGTTTTTTCCTTTATGGGTTTTTCTCATAAAAATTTACATGCCTTCTCCGATTTTTCTCTTTCATGTTTCACGCTTCTAATAGTTATGAGACAGAATGAACCTAAGCACGAGCATTGCAACTAAAAGCAAGTAAGCAAATACAAATACAATGAGTCTGCTTGTGATGATGAATCGCTTTGTCTCTAGATTTAGTCTCCTTTTTGTTCATGCGCATTCACTTGTGTTTCACCTAAAAGAGAAAAATATGTACGGATGCGGTCCTCTATCTCTTTGCAAATGTCTCAACACGCGTCAATCGTATCCTGATACTCACCTTGTTTCCATGTAGATCGACAATTGAGAAGTGATCGGGACATCGACATAAACGCCATGCGGAGCAGATGATCCTCGTGGAATATGTTCGTTCATGTGTTGTGTCTGCATAATGTGTGTTCTTGTGTGCGTGCTGTTAGACATTCATATAATTCTTAATGCGGAAATTCATAACAAATCAAGGATCTTTGATCTTCATGATTTTCACAAATAGATGAAGACATACCTTTATTCATAGCGTTGCAGTAAAACTCGAATCAATAACCCATTAAACCTTAATGTATTCAATTGATGGAGGAGAGAATACTAAGTGCTTTTCTGTTATTGTTGTTTTTTTTTTTCTGGGTGGAGAGAGGACCGGACTCTATTTATACATTCGTTGAAAAAGGTGTCTTCCATCAAAGCGATATACTCTTTCATTTTATTAGAGTCGTAACTTCTCGTAACCAATAATTATTTATTTTATAGCATTTCAATAATTATTAAACCATATAATAAATCATATCATGTGGGTCACAATAATTCTTACATTCTCCCACTTGGCCCATATGATGTTCCTTTCATGGTTTAATAAAGACTGTAATGTGCACAATAAGATTATGCTATAAAATTTCATTAAATTGGCAATCACATAATAATCACAATTAAGTAAAGAAAAACTAATGTGAGTCATAGCGGTTATATGTCATTAATCGACATAGTCCCTTCTATGTACTACAACTATAGCACTTTACTTAACATGATCCATAAATGAAAAATACAGTAATAGTCCAACCATAATGTTTCTTTAAAAACTATCCTGTTTAACATTCATCTATTTCCATAATGTATACTAAATAGAAAACAGGAAATATCAGAAACATGTAAGTAAGCTCAAAGTGTCAAATACATAAAACAATCATAATACAAACATTAATGACGTCTAATAATGCCCATCCTTTCAACATGCTCATTAAATGTTTTGGGCGGCAATCCTTTTATTAAGGGATCTGCTATCATAAGATTAGTGCTAATGTGCTCAATTGACACTCTGTCTCTGAACTTCTTCTTTGACAGACAAGTATTTGATCTCCATATGCTTAGCACCCTTAGAATACTTGTCATTCTTAGAGAAGAAAACTGCTGCAGAGTTATCACAATAAATTTTCAGCGGCTTGGCAATACTATCGACAATCACAAGCCCTGAAATAAAATTCTGTAGCCATAATCCATAAATAGTGGCCTCAAAGCATGCCACAAATTCAACTTCCATAGTGGATGCAGCAATAACTGACTGCTTCGCACTCTTCCATGAAATTTCCCCTCCAACCAAAAGAAACAAGTAACCAAACATTGATTTTCTTGTATCGACACATCCAGCTAAGTCTGAATCTGAATATCCAATCACCTCGAGATGATCAGATCTTTTATAAGTGAGCATATGATTCTTCGTTCCTTGCAAATATCTAAGAACTTTCTTTGCAGCTTTCCAATGATCCATTCCAGGATTACTTTGATACCTACCCAGCATTCCGATAGCAAAACTGATGTCTGGTCTAGTACAAGTTTGTGCATATATTAAGCTCCCCACAACAGATACATAAGTAATATTTTTCATTTGTTCTCATTCCAATTCACTTTTCGGACATTGCGTAAGACTAAACTTGTCACCTTTCTGAATTGGAACTATTCCTGCTAAACATTTACTCATATTAAATCTCTCTAAAATTTTCTCAATGTAGGCTTTCTAAGACAATTCTAATAATCCTTGTGATCTATCACGGAATATTTCTATTCCTATCACATATGTTGCCTCTCCCATATCCTTCGTTTCAAAATTCTTAGAGAGAAACTTCTTGATTTCATGTAACAAACCAAAATCATTAGCAGCAAGCAAAATATCATCAACATACAGAACTAGAAAAATAAACTTGCTCCCACTAATCTTCATATATATACACCGATCAATGGTGTTTTCCTTAAATCCAAATGAAGTTATGGTATCGTTAAACTTAAGATACTATTGTCGGGAAGCTTGTTTAAGTCCATATATTGACTTCTTTAATTTACATACCAGGTGTTCCTTTCCTTTAACTGAAAAACATTCGGGTTGATCTATATAAACCTCTTCTTCTAAATTTCCATTAAGAAATGCAGTTTTAACATCCATTTGGTGTAACTCCAAGTCATAATAAGCCACCAACGCCATAATAATTCTAAGTGAGTCCTTCTTAGAGACTGGTGAAAATGTCTCTTTATAGTCAATGCCTTCTTTCTGAGTAAAACCCTTTGCAATAAGTCTGGCTTTATGTCGTTCAATATTGCCTTTTGAGTCGCGCTTGGTCCTAAAGGGCCATTTACACCCGACCTTCTTACATTCTTTAGGCAACTCAACAATATCCCAAACTTGATTTTGATGCATGGATTTTAACTCTTCTTCTATGGCATTAAACCATTCATTAGAAACTTCACATTCCATGGCTTGGGAAAATGAATCTAGATCATTTCCAATTCCTAAGTCATTTTCTGACTCTTGTAGATAAACCATATAGTCATCAGAAATAGCCGACCTCCTTTCTCTTTGAGATCTTCTTAATGCTATTTCTTGTGACTTGGCCATTGGAGGTTCATTATTGACATCTCCATTATCGAGTGTTTGTTCATTAATTTGTTGTTCTTGATTATTGTTAAATTGTTCTATAATATCATGAACAACAACTTTAGAAGTTTTGGGTATAGGAACTTCTACCCTTACTTCTTGAATGCAAGCATCACGCATTCTTTCACTCCCACTGATGTCACCATTCTCAATGAACCTAGCATTTCAAGATTCAACAATTCTTATACTATAATTAGGACAATAAAATTTATACCCTTTGGATTTCTCTGCATAACCAATGAAATAACCACTTGCCGTTCTTGAATCCAATTTCCTTTCATGTGGATTGTAAATTCTTACTTCTACTTGACAACCCCAAACATGCAGGTGTCGTAAACTAGGTTTTCTTCTTGTCCACAGTTCAAAAGGAGTCTTTGGAACCGCCTTATTAGGAACCATGTTTAATAAGTACATAGAAGTCTTTAAAGCATACATCCACAAAGACAAGGGTAAAGATGAATGACTCATCATACTCCTAACAATTTCCATTAAAGTACGGTTACGCCTTTCTGCTACACCATTCTGTTGTGGTGTATCTGGTATTGTGTATTGAGCACAAATGTCATGTTTTTCAAGGAATTTAGCAAATGGACCTGGACATTGTCCCAATTCATCATATTTTCCATAATATTCACCGCCTCTATCGAATCTTACTATTTTCACCTTTCTATCTAATTGCCTCTCAACCTCTTTAATATACACTTCAAGTGCATTTACTGATTGAGACTTATCATGCAATAGATAAATGTAACCATAACGTGAAAAATCATCAATAAATGTTATGAAATAGCTTTCCTTGCCAAAAGATGGAACATCGAAAGGATCACATATGTCGGTATGTATAATTTCAAGAAGCTCTGTGCTTCTTGTGGCACCTTTCTTAGTGTGTTTTATTTGTTTGCCTTTAATACAATCAATACACACTCCAAAGTCAGTAAAATCCAAATTTGGAAGAATTTAATTCTTCACTAATCTTTGCATTCTTTCCTTGGATATATGACCCAAACGTTTATGCCACAAGTAAGCAGAATTTTCATTCACCAAACTTCGTTTAGTGCCAACATTATGATGCAAGGTCATTAATGTCTCAACAAAAGTATAATCAAGTTTAAATTTATAGAGACTATCACATAAAGTTCCAGTTCCAATAAGAGTATCATTCTTAAATAGACTGAAAGATTCAGATCCAAACTTACAATAAAATCCCGCCACATCAAGTCTTGGCAAAGAAACTAAATTGCGAAAAAATGTAGGTACATAAAGGGTTCGAAAAAAATCCAAGTAATGCCCAGTATCTAAGATCAAACAATAAGTACCAATTCCTTCAACTGGAGCTTTGTTTCTGTTCCCCGTAATCACATAACTTTCATTTGGCTTTATAGTTTGGATCATAAGAAATCCCTACATCGTATTTGACACATGAATGGTGGCACCAGAATCAATCCACCAAGTATTATGAGGAACTTCAGTAAAGGTTGATTCAAAACATACTAAAGCACAAAGCTTACCTTTCTTTTTGAACCAAGCCTTATATTTTAGACAATTTTTCTTCAAGTGTCCAATTTTGTTACAAAAATGGCACTTAATAAGATTGTGTTCCTTCTTGTGGATTTGAGAAGCCTTTGAAGAGTCATTCAGGACGTGTAGTCCTTTCTTTTTGCTCCTTCCACCTTTCCTCTTGAAATTCTTTCGAACTTCTTGATGACTTGAGAGATGAACAGAATGAGCCTTTTGATTCTTTATCCTTGTTTCCTCTTGAACTAGCATACTGGCCAATTCATTTACATTCCACTTATCCTTTATAGTGTTGTAATTCATTTGAAATGGCACATATTGCTCATGAGGCAAGGAATTAAGTATAAATTGTACTAAAAAGTACTCATCCATGTTCATTCCCAAAGTCCTTAACTTTGCTGCTAAATTCGTCATCTCAAGTATATACTCATGCATGGTACGCGAACCATCATATTTCATGGTGGTTAATGTACTCATCAATATACCAGCAAGTGACTTATCAGCAGTTTGAAAACGCTCTTCCACAAATTTCATAAATTCCTTAGCATTGTTAGTCTTGGGAAGAGAATTCTTTAAGTTGTTTGCAACTGTCATTTGCATGAACATTAAGCTCAGTCTGTTCGATCTTTCTCAAACTTTATAGAAAGACTTTTCATCATCGCTACTTTCATCAGTAATAGCAGCTGGTTTCTCAGCTTGAAGCGCTAAATCAAGATCCAGGACACCTAAGTGAAATTGGACTTGTTCACTCCAATTAGGAAAATTTATCACATTGAATAAGGGAACAGATGAGGCATGCGAATGGAGTGAAACGAGTACAGATACTGCAAATATGCAAGAAAATACTCATACATTAATGCTTTGAGAATATCACATAACTAGATTCAAACTAAACGACACATGTACATCATAGTTCTCCTTTGGGTGATCCTATGATATATATATATATATATACCATAATGATGCTAATAACTTTTATTTTATAATTGTAAATATATCTTATTAAAATTTATTTGTTATCTTTGGATATACAAACAAATTTAACAAGTCATATTAATTATCAACCATCATGTTCATGAATTATAAGAAAATAATTAACCTTTGGGTTAATCCCTAAGTTCTTATAATAAATGAACTTCAATATACCCATAACTCCAATAATGATATAAAACATATCAATTTCATATATAGCATCAATTAATCATGGGTAATTGAATAAAACAATTTACAATGTCAAAAAATTCAAAGGACTTCAAGGTTTGACCACTTTGGTGACTAACAAACCATTCATAATATGAATTTTTAATATTGCAAAATATAAATATTTACCAAATTGCACACAAGGATAAAACGTAATCAAAGCATAAGGGCAAAATCGTAAAATCATAATTCCATAAGGGCAGAACCATCAATTTAATATCCAGGGGCAAAATGGCAAATAATTAACAATGGCAAAATCGTAATTATGAATAAACAGAGCAGAAAAATAAAATAAAATAAAATAAAATAAAATAAAATAAAAAAAACGGCGCCACGGTACGTCAGGCGCGTGCTCAGCACGCACCTGCATCCGCCTTGGGTGCATGCCGCGCATGCGCGCGTCCAACGCGCAGGCGCGTGCAACTGCGGCGCGCGTGGGGTCCACGCGCGCAGCGGTTGAGCGCGCGTGAGAGCGCATAGCATGTGGGTCCACACGCCTGCAACTGCAGCGCACGCGTGAGGCACACGCGCCTTCTTCCTCGCGCCCAGAAACGATTTCCGCCGGTTTTCGCCGTTTTCCGCCGCGGTTTCGCCGGCGTTTCTTCTCCGGCAACCCATCCCAGACACAAATAAATAATGGGTTTTGAAAAGTATGCTGGCACGACCACATGAGTTCAAGTTTCAAAGAAAATGACTAAGAAATTGGCCTCAAATCAAACCAAAATTTCTCAGAACACAAAAACTCCACCACCGCGACTTTCGCCGCTCGATTAGCCTCCGGTAAACGCCAATATACCGGAAAAACTCATGCCAATATACCGGAAAAACTCATGGCTAATGTTCCTCATGGCAGTGCGACCGTATGGGTCCGAAACCAAGCGGTGGGTCGCCGGATTTTGCCCGGAATCGGAGAGTTTCTATCTTGCCCTTAAAATTCCAAATTTCTCCATTTTCATCCTTTACTCCATAAAACATTTCATCATTCGGATTTTCTTTAACAGAACCCTCCGAAAACATTTTAACAACAACAATTAATACAAACAGGATCATTCAACGAATCATAATACATAAACCATATAAATGGAAAAATCATGAGATCATAAACCACGCTCTGATACCAACTGTTAGACATTCATATAATTCTTAATGCGGAAATTCATAACAAATCAAGGATCTTTGATCTCATGATTTTCACAAATAGATGAAGACATACATTTATCCATAGCGTTGTAGTAGAACTCGAACCAAAAGAAGAAATCCGATTTCTCTCTCTTAACCCACTAAACCTTAATGTATTCAATTGATGGAGGAGAGAATACTAAGTGCTTTTCTGTTATTGTTGTTTTTTTTTTCTGGGTGGAGAGAGGACCGGACTCTATTTATACATTCGTTGAAAATGTGCATTCAATCAAAGCGATATACCATTTCATTTTATTAGAGTCGTAACTTCTCGTAATCAATAATTATTTATTTTATAACATTTCAATAATTATTAAACCATATAATAAATCATATCATGTGGGTCACAATAATTATTACACATGCGTGTTTGTGTTCCGTCTTGCGTTTTGAGCATTGGCAACGTTCTTGCATATTATGTTCGTAGCCGAGGAATTGAAACGCCGTAGTCTTGTCACCTTCTAACAAAATGTGATTGTTTCAGAAGAAAAGCAATCCGACTTTTTGAGTTAAACATGGAAGCATCTAGGTCCAACTCATGACCTTAAACTAAGTCGCTTATTGGAGTCAACCCCAAGCGTAAAATGGGGTAATGATAACACTTGAGGGACCCAACGGGTAAACATCTTAAACCCCTCCGGCCTGATTCCCGCGATGCCTTTCCCTAGGTTGCCAGGGCGTGGTACAAGAAAATAATGACAGCCATGTTTCAGTCCAACTCATGACCTTAAACTGAGTCATTTATTGGAGTCAACCACAAACGTAAAATGGTGTAATGATAACATTAGGGGGACCCAACAAGTTAAACACCCTAAATCCCCCCGCCTGATCCTTGCGATGCCTTCCCCAGGGTTACCTAGGTGTGAATGTGATTGTTTTGCAAAAAGCAATCCAACTTTTTGAGTTAAACATGGAAGCATCTTAAAATTTGATAGGCCGGGCGTGCGGTGATTCCGGCGACAAGTAAGATGGTTTCCCGTGTTCTTGTCACCGGAGAGAGCTGTTCTTGGGCAGCCAAGAATTACCCCAAAACATTCCAGGAATATCAAAATGATAGGGATTTTCAACATGGAAATTCTCTATTTCTTTATTACGTCTCAATCAATAAGTACGTATATATAAAAAAAAAATTAAAACAAAAAAAAATCCCGTATTGCCAAATTTCTTAGAAATCAAACATTAAACATATACGTGTTACCATTTTTTGTACCTGAGAGGGATTGGGAAGCCGGAATTCTGCGTGCAACGGAATATGGACACTTTCAAGATCGTTCCAATGGCCAGAAATACATGTAACACCGTCCGACATTGGGCTGGAATTTTGAAGTAATGGAAGCAATTTCCAAGTAAAATGACGTTAATCAGGGAAAGCTTTGATTATTTACCCTATTTAGAGTATTTTCCCTTCTTTTTTTTCTTCTACCAAGTTTTATTTCACTAAATCATTCTGCCGACAAAAACATTCTCGGCCTTAAATTTTGTGGATCTGATATCAAATTCACGTCATTTAATGGTCGGGATGATGCTCGGAGCGACAAAGCATATACAAATTCACACGTCGGCGTCATTTGTCGATTTCTTTCATTATGATGAGCGGAATGACTATGAAAATTTTAGATTTGGTCCGACCAGAAGTTGGACGAACCTGGACCACCTCTTTTTTCGGTATGGCTAATTACTCACGATTAGCTGTCGCTATGATCTTTTACAACGCTACTACACCAACGTAGACTCAGGTATACATTCTGTTGAGAACAACGCGGAAGAAAGAAATCGAGAATTTTAGAAAGAATTATCAAAAAAAGTCATAAAATTATTACAATTATGTTAATTCGGTTAAATTTTGTTTTTAAGCCAATTTAGTTAAACCTTTATAATTATGTCAATTCATCCCATCCAGGTTAAAATTGACCACGGCATCGACGGCGTGGACGGCCATCCGGCGAATGCTAACGTGGTATTTTTAAAGTTTCTTTGAAAAAAATTCGAATTTTTAAATTTTTTTAAATTTTTGATTTCTTTTTTTTTTTTTTTTTTTTTTTTTCCCCATCATCTTCTTCGCCTCCTCTCCGGCCGGCGCTTGCCGGAGGCGAGGGCCGTCGAGACTGGCGAGGGCGAGGCCCCGCCGGAGATCTCAGATCTGGCCGGAGGGGAGGAGTTCTGGGCAAGGGAGTTCCAGATCTGCGAAGAGGGGCCGGAGAGAGGAAGAGAAACCAGAGAAGGGGGCCAGATCCGAGAAGGAAGGAGGCGCCGTCGACGCTGCCCGAAACCCCCGACGCCGTTGCTGCACCGGATCTCCGCCGCCGCGTCGTCGTCGCCGTTGTCTTCCCCAGAAACCCTATCGGCCGCCACGTCTCGGTCACGATTGGCCGAGCGTACTCCACGCTTACTGCAACTGCGCCGCATGCCCCGTCGCCGTCCGCTACGTCGCCACCGCTCGGTCACTTCAAACGAGAGAGAGAGAGAGGGATAGTCACCCGAAGATTCTCCGGTTGAGGAGGTCGCCTCGCCGCTCGCTCGGAACCGTTCTCTCTCCCGCCTCAATCCGTGCCTTGCGATTGCGCCTCTGGAGTGCGAGCGAGCTTGCGGCTTCCAATCGCCGCCGCATTGTGGACGGCGGACGAGGTCGCCTCGCCGGCCACTGGCGAGGTCGACCCTCGCCTTGGCTGGGCGAGGACCTGCCGGATCTGGCGAGAGCCGAGCTCGCCAGATCTGGCGGGGCCTCGCCAGTTGCCGGCGAGGTCCTCGCCTCCGGCCGGCGCCGGCCGGCCAGGAGGAGGCGAAGAAGATGATGGGAAAAAAAGAAAAAAAGAATTAAAAAATTCGAAAAAAATTTTAAAAGATGTCACATCAGCGTGAATGGCCGGCGTCCACGTCCGCGTCAACCGCCAATTTCACCAGATGGACTGAATTGGCTAATTTAGACTAAATTAGCCAAAAAAAAAAAATTTAAGACTGAATTACTTCCGGAACAACTGCATAGCACCGACCAGCCCATGTTCTATTCAGCAAGCAACGAAGGCAGCGCTGTTTGCTCTGGCAGAGAATTGTTTTCAGGCAAATCCAGTGTCGCTCTTCTCCCTGGTCGGGATGGCCATCCTAGGGATCAAACTCGGATCTCATGGTAAGTCACTGTCGCCCTCGAAATTTAAATTCTTCCCAGTCGAGTTTGATGTTACGTTGGTCTATGTCATGGCTGAAGTTTTTTTGTACACGCGAGGCTTTTCTCTAGGACAATGAATCTTTGGAAAAGGCCATTTGGCACGTTCTAGCATAGCCATTCCTGTCTGCAGATGAGCGCAAGAAAGGGCGAGGAAAACAATATTGTTTTGTGCTGACAAATAATGAATACATCCGCGCAGCATATGCTCTCCATTCAAATGATTCCTGGAGACAAGCCTGCCATGGAAGGAACCAGTGGTGCAGTGCCTAATATAACAGTGTTCCTTTGCGTGTTTTGTATTGTAAAACAACCGAATGGCCGACAAGGGGAAAGCCAAAATTGTGAAAAGTTACAGTTCCGCGTCTTTAGGTGTAGGAAACACCGACTACGCTCTGCATCCGCAACCTGATTTCTTATTTTGTACACAAAGTCCAACTGCAGCGTAGGAACGTCAATTAGTCCTTACAAGCTAGGACACAATAAATGTGGCCAAGCGTAACCTGTTTCGCTGTAGATGAAACAAAGAGCTCTTCTGTTTGCTAATTAAGCAGAGTCAATAATAGCATATTAATGGAGTTCTCACCTGAATATGAGCTTAAACCTGTCTTTCTTCGCAAAACAGAATTGCAGATTCTTCAGGAACTTCAGAGAGCATGGCCGAAGATGGACTCACCTTGCCTGAAGGAGCAAGCCAGCATCATTTTGCAACTCGGTTTCCTTGGAATCCTGCTGCTAGTTTCCTTGAGGAAATTAGTGCATCTTCTGGGAAACAGGAGCAATGCTACGGATCAGGCAACAGACAGGCACATGATTTGTCACAAATCCAGCATAATAGACAGATCCAGCATTGTCTGCACAGCGTTAGTACTGGGGACACATCTGTTCATGCTATCAATGTTGGTAAATGGCAACGACACCACATGTCGTTCTAAAACTCAAGCATTTTCATCGGAGATCATGCAAGTAGTATCATGGGCAGTTACACTCACAGTACTGTACAAGATACGGAGGGAGAAGTATATGAAGTTCCCATGGATTCTAAGGGCATGGTGGATGTGCAACTTCCTCTTATCTCTTTTTTGCACCACTCTCGACATCAACTATATAACTAAGTCCCACAGCCACTTAAGGACACGACACCTGGCAAACTTCATATGTCTGCTCGCCTCCACTGGACTGTTTAGCATTTCCATTCGTGGAAAGACAGGCATGGTCTTCTCGCATGCCGATGGCATGAGGGAACCTCTTCTTTCTGAAAAAGTCGAGAAACATTCAGAATCCAAAAGGGAATCTCCATATGGGAAAGCTACACTCTTGCAACTCATTACCTTCTCTTGGCTGAACCCATTATTCGCTGTAGGGATCAAGAAGCCCCTCGAGCAAAATGACGTGCCCGATCTAGACATCAAGGATTCTGCAGCATTTAGTTCTCATTCTTTTAGCGACTGCCTAAAGCAAGTCAAGGATAATGATGGAGCCAAAAATCCGTCCATCTACAAAGCAATCTTCTTTTCATCAGAAAGAAAGCAGCGATTAATGCACTTTTGCAGTAGTAGGTACCGGAGCAACATATGTTGGTCCATACCTTATAGATGACTTTGTCAATTTCCTAACTGACAAGAAAAGCAGGAGCTTGGAGAGTGGCTATCTTCTGACATTAGCCTTTGTAGGTGCCAAAATGGTTGAGACTATAGCACAGAGACAGTGGGCTTTTGGAGCAAACCAACTAGGCCTTCGGCTTAGAGCAGCTCTGGTATCGCACATATACAAGAAGGGGCTAGTTCTGTCAGGCCAATCTCACCAAAGTCACACCAGTGGAGAGATCATCAACTACATGAGCGTGGATGTCCAGAGAATCACAGATCTCATCTATTACTTAAACTTATTTTTGATATTACCCATACAAATCTCATTAGCAATCTACATTTTGCAGACCAAATTAGGTTTAGGGTCTGTCGCTGCACTTGTGGCAACATTGACTGTTATAGCTTGCAATATACCTGTAACAAGAACTCAGGAAAGATACCAGTCCAAGATCATGGAAGCTAAAGACAGCAGGATGAAATCCACGTCAGAGGTTCTTCAAACATGAAAACCATAAAACTTCAAGCTTGGGACAATCAGGTCCTCAACAAACTAGAGAGCTTGAGGAAAATAGAGTACAAATGGTTATGGAAGTCGAAACGACTGGGAGCACTATCAGGTTTCATCTTCTGGGCTTCACCCACATTCATCTCCATCGTGACTTTTGGCACATGTATGCTAATGGGCATTGAACTTACAACTGGAAGAGTCTTAGCAGCCCTGGCCACTTTCCAAATGTTACAAGATCCCATATCTAGTCTTCCAGACTTGCTCAATGTACTTGCACAGAGTAAAGTTTCAGCGGACAGAGTTGCTTCTTACCTGCAAGAAGATGAAATTCAACAGAATGCAATTGAATATATTCCAAAGAATCAAACACAGTTTGATATTGAGATTATCAATGCAACATTCAGCTGGAATCCTGACTTGATAACCCCTACTATGAGTGATATCGAGTTAAAAGTTAAGAGGGGAATGAAAGTGGCAATCTGTGGGACAGTAGGATCAGGGAAGTCGAGCCTTCTGTCATGCATCCTGGGAGAAATAGAGAAGCTCTCTGGCCAAGTGAAAATCAGTGGTACAAAAGCTTATGTTCCACAGTCTCCTTGGATACTGTCGGGGAATATAAGGGATAACATTCTTTTTGGAAATCCATATGATCCTGACAAGTATGACCGAACAGTCCAGTCATGTGCTTTAGTTAAGGATTTCGAGCTGTTCTCAGCGGGCGATCTCACAGAGATTGGAGAAAGAGGCATCAACATGAGTGGAGGGCAGAAGCAAAGGATACAAATTGCACGTGCAGTTTACCAAGATGCTGATATATATCTGCTCGATGACCCTTTCAGTGCAGTGGATGCTCATACGGGCACACAACTCTTTGCAGTAAGTTTTTACACTCTTGAGCAAGAATAATTATACAATGATGTAAACCAAAATCAGATCCTAGTACAACATCTCATATGCTTTACAACAAAAATTTGCATACTGAGTTTATTACCTGTAGGATTGCCTGATGGGAATGCTCAAAGACAAGACAATTCTCTATGTGACCCACCAGGTCGAATTTCTTCCAGCAGCAGATCTCATTCTGGTAAGTAACAATCACAAAAGTGATTCTCCATTTGACCACAGTGAGCATTCAGAAAGAACAAATGTTTGATTAAAATAGATGGACATATTATGAAAATAACTCAGAAGATTTGACAATTGACTCACCCTTGAGAATCTGAAAGTCCACAGGCCATGATATTGAACTTTCATCTTTTGCTTCCCTTAAGCGACGTCTAAGCTCATATGTTGATGATGCTACTGTGGATCTGACATCAACAGGTGATGCGGGATGGAAGAATAGCACAGGCTGGCAAGTTTGAAGATCTCTTGAAACAGAATATAGGATTTGAAGTGTTGGTGGGTGCTCATAGCGAAGCCCTCAAGTCAATCCTCACAGTTGAAAATTCAAGCAGAACAACTCAGGACCCAACAGCTGATGGCAAATCCAACGAAGATTTCGATTCTACAGCTGAAATTCAACCCAGAAAGCATGACTCTGAGCATGATCTATCCTTGGACAAATCAGAGAAGGAAGGGAGACTGGTGCAAGATGAAGAACGAGAAAAAGGAAGCCTTGGAAAAGAAGTTTACTGGTCCTACCTAACAACAGTGAAGGGCGGAGTGCTAGTCCCCATAATTCTCCTGGCTCAGGCCTCATTTCAGATACTTCTAGTAGCCAGTAATTATTGGATGGCATGGGTTTTTCCTCCAACAAGTGATACTGAACCAGTATATAAAATGGATATCATCCTGCTTGTTTACGGACTGCTCGCTGTTGGAAGTTCACTCTGCATACTTCTTCGAGCATTGCTTCTTGCAGTAGCAGGATTATGGACAGCACAGACGCTATTCACAAAAATGCTTCACAGTGTAATGCGGGCGCCAATGGCACTGTTTGACTCAACCCCCACTGGAAGAATCTTAAACCGGGTGAGCAACATTGTCCTCCTGCATTTCAAGTCTTAAGTTCGTCATTATACATGAACATTGAAAGTGATAGCAAGCATAAATTTTATTTGTTTTTTCCATCATCCTTTCAATTTCTTGAGAAGCAGGGGAAAATGACATCATAAGTGCCATAACTTTCATGCATTGCTCACTTCAAGGCCATAACTTTCATTTCAATCACTTGAGTACCATAACTTATGTACGACGCTCACTTGAGTGCTATTTTTAAAAACATTCACTATAAGTGCTATGCCACATTGGATTTTCAACGCTTAGGTAAATGTTTTTAAAAAGTTTGGCACTTAAGTGATCGATTGAAAGTTATGGCACTCAAATGATCATTCTTTTAAAGTTAGGACACTTAAGTGAATGAAAAAAAAATTATGGTACCCAAGTAAGCACCATACAAAAGTTATTGCACTTGTGGTGTTTCTATCCCTAATAAGCAAATATACAATCAAGGGTATAAGCAACCACAGAATCAGACGAGGAGTTGAACAATGAGATGTATATGCTTATCTGCAACTGTCAAAGATCACTTACACCTATGCTCAGATTGAAATAATATGGCCTTCGTCAGTAGAATCTCAAAAGATAAAACCTGTTCTTATTGCTCTTTATAGTTTTAACAAATATACTAAATCTTTGAAAGGTTTAGGTGATGTCCACTCCTCAACTAGGGATTCTACAAGACCCCAATCAAACTTTCAAGACAAATTCTTCAACATTTCAAGATTTAACTGCAGCTCCACAGAAACAACTAAAAGACAGATTGAAATCATTTCATTCCTGGATTAATTTGAATTGGGATAATTTGACAGTGCCAAATAACTCACCACAACTGCCACAACCTTTTAATAGGCCATCCAATCATAAATTCTATACATGCAAATATTATCGAGTTACACATGATCATGTAACAGGTTACAAAGGCTGATGTTGGTGTGATGATGTTGAACCATATCGTATGCAGGCATCCACTGATCAGAGTGTGCTAGACTTGGGAATGGCATGGAGTGTAGGGTGGTGTGCTTTCTCCATAATACAGCTTCTAGGAACAATTGCAGTGATGTCGCAGGTAGCATGGGAAGTATTTGTGATCTTCATCCCAGTGACTGCAATATGCATATGGTACCAGGTAATTCCATTCCTGACAATAGTTGCACAATTCTTCCTAGGACAGGTTTTTGGAAGCATGTGAAGCATACTGGCATCACGATGGCCCATGTATTTAAGTACTTTAAATGCTACGTTTCAACATTTCCTAAAAGAAATGGAGTTGGTCATGGTCATAAAATAAAATAAAAAAAAGAACTTAACAGCCGTATCTAGAATCTGAATCAAATTCTTCAAAGCAGTTTGATCAAAGAATTGACAAGTCCAGTTCCAATAGATAATGTCCGGACATCCATGTCCGCTTAGATTCTTTGTACGGTGTGACTCTAGCAATGTCTTAAGCAATTCAGGGACTTCGGCATTCTTTGAAAGAGTTCAAAGATGAATAGGTGGGAAGTTTTTTCCACTCCCCATGATAGGGAGATATGAGTCGGCCAAATACTATGACAAGTAACATGCTCCTACTAAGTTGCTCCAAAATATGCCACCAAACACTGAGACTATATTGAAAAATTGATTGAAACATCTTCTTTCCTCATTTCAGCAATACTACATAGCAACAGCAAGAGAACTAGCCCGCTTATCAGGGATTCAACGAGCTCCAATTCTACACCACTTTGCAGAATCAATAGCAGGAGCAGCAACAATTCGAGCTTTTGACCAAGAAGATCGATTCACTGGTGGAAATTTAGGGCTTGTAGACAACCACTCAAGGCCATGGTTTTATAACGTGTCCACAATGGAATGGCTTTCAGTTCGCCTAGATCTATTGTCTAACTTTGTCTTTGCCTTTTCATTGGTTTTGCTGGTATCCCTCCCTGAAGGAATTATTGATCCAAGTAAGTCATGCAAATCCTCCCAGGACATTTCACTACTGCCAGATCCTGAGTAGTATCTACCATGCATACCATAGGCATTTCTGTATAATTCGAACAAGACATCTGCTAGAATCAACATTCAAAAACGAAAAATCTCAAATTGAATAATAGTCGAGCAGTTAGTATAAAATCCTCTGTACCAAATTCAAGCATAGTCTAGTATGAAACACTTATTAGAACAGGATTTATACAGAAAAAACTTCAAAGATAATCGATTTTATGTTGCAGGCATAGCAGGGTTGGCTGTAACGTATGGAATTACCTTGAGTGAACTTCAAGCAAGTGTTGTATGGCATTTATGCAATGCTGAGAACAAAATGATCTCATTTGAAAGAATACTGCAGTACTCAAACTTAGCAAGTGAAGCAGCTCTTTTGATAGAAGACAGCAGACCTCCAAGCAACTGGCCAGAAACGGAAAGATATGCTTCAGAAACTTGAAGGTAAGCTAAACATCAAATTTCAAGATATCCAAAGAAAATCTCAGTTCCCACATCCCAACATTTTTTAATATATTCTGCATCACTAATGGAACGAAAATCTCAGTTACCATATCCCAACATTATTTGATATTTTCTCCATTTCTAGTGGATAATATTTTTATAATTGCTATCAATCTCACTCTCGTCCTCTGGAATGCTCATGAGATATCTTGGACTCAATGATATATTTATTCTTGCAGATCCGATATGCTGAACATCTCCCATCTGTCCTTAAAAACATTACCTGTACGTTTCCTGGCAGGAGAAAAATCGGTGTAGTAGGAAGGACAGGGAGTGGAAAATCAACACTCATACAGGCCATCTTTAGGACTGTTGAGCCCAGAGAAGGAAGCATTATAATTGACGATATCGACATATCCAAAATAGGCCTTCATGACCTTAGATCAAGACTCAGCATCATTCCACAGGACCCTACAATGTTTGAAGGAACAGTAAGGGGGAACCTTGACCCATTGGAGCAATACTCTGATAGAGAAGTGTGGGAGGTAAACCTTCTTTTCCCTAAAGCTTTGCCTCATATGTGCCTTAAGTAAAAGAAGAAATTCAATAATTAAGATTATATAGCAGGAGAAGATCTCATGTCCAAGTGATAGAAAAACCATATATGTGCCCTCACAAAAACACATTTTACCAGATTGATATCATTGACACAATTTGAATAATAAAGAGATTTTGCCACGACCAAGTACAGTGAATTACAAACAACTTCATCATATTTCACTAGCCTAAAAAGTGTCTCTATAACAAGCTCTATAACCACACACGCAATCCCCTGGATTGGATCTACTTTGGATGTCATGATAACAGAACTTACTGATTTTATAGGCTTTGGAGAAATGTCAACTTGGTGATATTGTCAGAGGAAAGGAAGAAAAGCTAGATTTCGCAGGTCTGATCCATTAACCACATCCGTCATACAAAGTTGCAAGCTCTGTGGAAATATATTCACTGATCATATTTTTCCTAGCAGTCGTGGAGAATGGCGAAAACTGGAGCGCGGGCCAAAGACAGTTATTCTGTCTTGGAAGAGCCTTGCTGAAGAAAAGCAGTATACTTGTACTTGATGAAGCAACGGCATCAGTTGATTCTGCTACTGATGGCGTCATCCAAAAGATCATTAGTCAAGAATTTAAAAACCGCACAGTCGTGACAATAGCTCACAGAATCCATACAGTCATAGACAGCGACCTTGTCTTGGTTCTTAGTGAAGGTAGGAATTAAGACATTTTTCCGTAATAACTCCCTCTCTCTTGCCTAAACATTTCTATGTTGGGATTGATACTGATAGCTCCTTTTCTTTTTTGTTGGGATCGAGCAGGAAGAATAGCAGAGTTCGACACACCCACAAAATTACTGGAGAGAGAAGATTCATTCTTCTCCAAGCTCATAAGGGAGTACTCCATGAGATCACAGAGTTTCCGCAGCTTAGCACAACAAAATAGCTAAACCCAGCAATGACAACATGAAAGGGAACAGTATCAAGGCGGATTTGGAGAAACCATTAAAGGTCTGATGATTGCATCATATGGTGAAAATACTTGGGGTCGACATGGGTGCACCGAATAAAAGATCAAACAATCTGTGAAGTAAATAGAGCTTCAGCGTCATGCTAAGTTCAGATACTTCATTGTGAGATAATCCAATGGATTTTTCCAGATAATCCGAATGTATCTGAGACGTGTAGGTGAGTAACCGAGTGTACTTTTTGTTAGGAAAACAACAACAATTTCACAAACCAAAAAGGAAGATGCTTTGCTGCAGTAGCATTTACTAACAGGATTATGTCGAAATTTTTGCTCTTTTTCGTGAATGGCATTCCTAAGCTGACGAAATCTCAGTACAGACTTTCCTCACACTGCCACCATCAACTAGTTTGGGAGATCCTTCAAGTTGGAAACAGAGGCGTTGAGAAATTTAGAAGAGACTCATGAACAACCCTCCCTCCTTTCCCCCTTTTTATTGCATACTCATTCCTCGATCAAACGAGCACGGATTGTGCAAGTAAATGTCGTGATTCATGAACATCATGTGCATGCAGAAACCCATATTCAAAAGGCTCCGCTATTGCATCAGCGACTATCAATCCAAGTTCTTTACCTGTCAAAACCAAACTTCGCATCAAGAGTTATGAATCTTCCAAGCCAGCAACTACTCTCTACGAGAACGATACTCATGGAAAAAATTCAATCATCATGAGCCTCCAACAAGGTCCGAGAAAGTGCAGAAAGCATCAGCTCCAGCGACACCACGCTTGACTGCGAATGTCCATCGACCACCTCCAGCTCAAGAGACGTTACCGGCCACCTTTGTGATTTATTGGGTTATTTAATTTTATTATATAGTTTCAACGCATGCTGTTTGGAGTTAGACTTTAGGCTATATCTCATATTTTAATTATCTCGTTGCATTGATTAAGACGTATTAGGGCGTCCAATCTTCTGACTTCTCTACATTGACTTTTATCTGACGTAGAACATTAGATATGTAAAGATCACGTAAGATTTATTATAATGTGGACAAATTTACTAGTTAATTTTAGAATCTGTAGGTGCAATACAAGGCAAGCCTATACTAAAAGTCCTAAACATTCAGACATTTTATACAACAGTATGACCGATCATTAACATTTCAAAAAATGCAATTAAATCCTAAACACTTTAAAGTTCATGCATTCAGATTCTAAACTCACTATCAGTGGCATCAAGTCACGGAAAATTTGAACCAATCACCGATTATCAAGAATGGTTTTGGCCATAATCACGAAGAAAACAGAGTTTTCGTTGTTGAGTGTATAATTTAGATTATGAGTATAAACAAAAACAATAATTACAATTTATGTGAGATTGAGTGAATAAAAAAAAATACCGTTTACATTATTTGATTGAGTATAATTTAGGTTATGAGTATCTATTAAAAATAATACTTAAATTCTGTATGAGATCGAGTGAAAAATCTGCATTCATCTCAAATTAAATCATGAAAAGTTGATCGAATGCCTAGTTAATCATTCATAGATATCTAAAGGATCAAAATTGACAGAATTTCAAGTAATAAATCCGAATCACTAAAACCCCGTTTACGCAAAATCGAAAATATAATTCAACTAAAGAATCGAAATAGAAAATTCGAATTGAATATTCACGGAGATAATTGATTAATGGCCGATCGTCGGCTGCACTCGAAGAACCGACCCAAGGCAGATGAATTCTTAGATACAAGGACTTTAGATGATGCGTATAGAAGCACAAAGAAGACGTCAATATGAAACTTAACGTGGCAGTTCCATTGGACCAATTGACTTTTAGAAGCCACAGAACAATATCATAAACGGGTTTCTTGTTCTCAGGATGTGCAGCGAATCGAAAAGGCAATAGCCTTGGTGCCAACCGGTGCATAGCGCCGACAAAATGTCGGAGGTTTCCGAAATTACATTCTCTTAGCTTTTGGTAACTTTGCAGCACATCGAAAATCCCTTGGTGATGCGGGAGCATCCGAATTAGCTCCATATCGATGATCATTCAAGCCAAGGCAAATTTTAGTCATTGCTTCAATGGGTCAAGAATGATTAAAGGGAATAGGCAAATTTTAGTCATTGCTTCAATGAGTCAAGAATGATTAAAGAGTTGTCGATTCCATTCCGGAATCACTCACCCACATACACATTACTTAGGTCAGTTCAACTTTTCCCTATGCATTCTGAAGTCCATGGACAAATAAGAATTGTAGTACCCTGCACCCCAAGACTATCGATATTTCACCAAAGAAAGGTCTATATGAATTTGTGAAATAACACGAGATCTAATCGAATCGCATACATAAATCAATTTCCTATGGCAATGTGTATGAACTCGAATCTGTTCCTGGTAGTGATTATAACCTGCCACACCAGCTCTCATCAACAACGCGTTAATGTTCAGTTCTGTATAATGTTTATGGTCCAATATCATCTGGAATTTCTTCGAAAAAGCATCAACTAAAGAAAAATAAATGGACAGATATTTCAGGGAAAGAGAGGAAGAAAACGTTCATTGCTTTTCGCTGCAAAATGTATGACAATGCCGATGTAAACAGACCAAAACTGAAGTCTGCACATTAATCCGCGTCAAATTTGATTATAACAGTTCAGACAGATGATGGTGAACGGTACTTATTTACACAACAAGCTAAAATGGTAACAGGAAATGAGGTTCAGTAATGAATTGAAAGTACCTTCGACCAAAAAAAAAAAAAAGAATTGAAACTACCCTGTAAAGAGCCTCTTTCCGGTAAACAAGCCTATACACACACACGAGGGAGTGCTACACAGAAGCCCATTTAAATGGCGCAATACTCGACATACTTACTCAATCCTCACGCTGGGAAAGAAGAGCAAAAATCTCAGCAACTAAGACAAATATGTCTCAGAGGAACTGAACATTTCAACAGACAAGCAGTTCTCAGATCCATTCAACATACACTTAAATATAGAAGAATTACATCTCAGTCATCGTGTGACATATTTGAGTCAGTACATGCCAACTCTATGTACTAGATAAGAGCATATGAGCTCTCCGCAAAATCCACAAGATCAGATCTCATCTAACCAAAATTGACGCTTACCAACCACCCCAAAATACCATAGATTTCCCTATTACAACTTAAAAATCAATTGATTTCGCAGTAGAACAGCTTAGCAATCCTAATTTTGTCTTGTCCCACATTATCCGGTTTGAAGATGGTAATAAATGGCGGTAATGAAGCTTGAAATAAGACGACCACTGATGAAATATGATCAATCAATGCCCAAGCTGGAATAGGGTTCGTAGCCACCCTGACAATCAGGAAAAACCGCATAGAGAGTCTGATCTTAGAATCATTGCCTTTAAAAGTGATTCGCTGAAAGTATGAAAAGCTCTCTACCCCAGATACATTTGTATCCGATTAATGCTTGTTTAAAACCAAAATGCAAAACAATCTATATCAACAGCGGCAAGGAGGAAAAAAAAAAAAGGTGGCAAGGACGACATTGAGCAGGGTCTACATTCAATTACTAAAATTAAACAGATCAATTGAAAAGAAAATGGCTCTTAGCTTTGATGACTCCCCTTCCCATGTCACAATTCCATTGCTTCACCGTTTCGGATTTCTTATGCTATGTTTATGCCTAATATGATGATCCCAACTCCCAAGCCTCTAACAATGCACTGTCGACTAAATTAAGAATAGCCAAAAAGCCACATGGCATATCCCAAAGGTGGAGAAAGGAAAAAAGAGCTATTTTAATTTTATTTATTTTTATTAATCAGTACTACTGGAAGATGCTACTCACGGAGCAGTCATCATGAACACGCCATATTGTCTCCCCCAAAGGTTTGCCACAGACAATACTGTCAATTGAGGAAAATAGTTCTGTTCAGACACTGGGATGGTGTTGGTTATGATCACTTCTTGAAATAAACCGCTTGACAATCTCTCAATTGCTGGAGGACTGCAAGAAAATAAGGCATATAGATTCAGTGCAAACAAGCGCAACAATAAAGGATGCACGATACATAACCCACGAAAAATGGAATTTTTTTCAACATCTCATTAGGAGTCAACCTCACAAAACATCATTCAAAGTAGGATCAGTCACTTAGGTAATTGATGTTAGATATATCTTTGATTTTTGACAGCTTTCTAAGCTGCTAAACTTCTTCCTCCTCTTCCAAAAGGGCATGCAACCACAAACAACTTTGTTGGAAAGCCCAACCCAAAAGCTTAAATTGATTGAATGGTAGCAGACTTCAAAATTGCAAGGCCCATCGGAACTCCAAAGTTAAGTAGATGAAGTATGTTTATAAGCTGAGGGTTCATAAAGTGAGAATAGACCTAAAGTGATGGTCAAAATAAACCTTTTCATCCAGATGGCTTCAGATTAGCTTTCTTTCAAGGCATTACAACAGGGTATGGTTTAAAAAAAAAGGTTATGGTAAAGGTTCCCTTAGGATCTTATAAGGTGAATTTCTGTTTGGATTTCACACCTATTCACCTCTCAAACACAGTTCAGAAAAAGGGCACATGTTCACACAACAATGAAATTGAACATTATTGCACACTTGCAACTTACACATTATCGGTGAACCATAAACTGCCAATAGAAAGATCACATGTCACTACTTGACAAGCAAATCATACCTGAAAACAGCATGTGTAGTGCATGCATAAACTTCTCTGGCTCCCTCTTGATGCAACAGAGCTGCGCCTTTGGCAATAGTCCCTATTTGTCACAGTTACAGCCATTTATACTGCGTGAATATGCACTTAATATCTAACCATCTAGTAATAGCAACAAAGCCATTGGACCAGACACAGGAAAAAAAAAAAAAAAATTCAAAGTGTTCAATGTACTTAATTAAAAAAATTAATCCAGTACACTGATATCACTACATACTCAAATTAAAATAATTAATCCAGTAAGGTGATTTGTGATTTTGCAAAGGGTGGTATCCCATTAAAACCTTTTCAATGATTTTTCTTTTTCAAGAAAAAAATAATAAACATGTGTGGATGTATGTACGCGTGTGCCCTTATAGAGAGAGATGAATGAGGAAACACAGCATATGGGAAACTTACCTGCTGTATCTATCATGTCATCCACCATAACTGCCACCTTCCCCTTGACATCACCAATCAAATTCATAACCTACAGATGGACAATGATTACTTTACACGCACAAAGTCAAAAGCAAATGCACGATTCATTTCGCTGCCGTGATAAGCAGATGTTGGAGAAGTTTCATTCAGAGCAATTCAGGAATTTTACATTTAAACAGTAAATCAAAAAGACCTTAGCCAACTCATCCAAGATGCTGCTTTGGGAGGACACCAACTTATAATACCTTTTTTGGCATCTAGCAAGGTGGAATAACAACTTAAAACTTAAAATACCTTTTCTGATTTCCTTTTGCATATGAAAATGCTTAAGTACATTCACCTCATTGATTTAATCCATATCTCCAAGAGACCAATAAGATTAGTCAGCCATATGCAGAAACTATTTACAAATTGTTTGGGCTAAAGACTTGTACCAGCTGTTGACATAGTCCCATAATTTTCAATTCAATATAGATCCGCAAATGTAACTAAAAGCTGGCAGACTTGTTTAAAGCATCAGATGTCCAAGTTTTTCAAAAAAAATTAAAGTCTATTAGTGCATAGCAGTAACTAGAATCCATATATCATTACCTCTGCAACATTATGAGCTTGACGCCTTTTATCCACAATGGCAAGCGGTGCGTCAGATAATTTTTTTGCAAAGGCACGAGCTCTAGCTACTCCACCAACGTCAGGCGAGACCACAACCAAATCATCTGAGCAGATGGTCTTACTGGCAAGATAATCAAGAATGACAGGCTACACAAATAAAGAGGGCATCAGAACAAGTAGATCGAGACCAAAGGAAAATCTAAATAATGCACCTATTTGTTTCAAGATACACGTTTGCTAATGATCTCCATGTTCTCTCTCTATCTCTCTCTCTCTTAAAAAATATATCCTAATTTATCCAAGGCCGCCTTCTATACTATTCTAACTAGTAATTTCAAGGCCTCCACCAGGGGAACTTGCCAAGCAAGCTCTCCTAGGAAATCAAAATTTCTTCGATCATTAGATGAATGGGTCGAAGTTGAGAATTCAGCTTCTTAATTCACAGTTGCTACAGGGATCTCATGCCATCCAGGCAACTCAGGCTAGGCAGAAGCCTTAGGCGTCCTGATTAGTAACCCGAATTTACAACGTCACATGATGTACAGAGAAGTGCACAATTATGGCTACAAACAATCCTTGTTTAGTATGTGTTATGATTGGAATTGTTAGAATAACCAGGCATCTTTTGCCAAAAACAACAGAAATATACACCATCAATCTGTAGTGCTGAAAGACTTGGAATAATATAAATTAAGCATCAACCTACCTGACCATACACATGATCCACTGGGATATCAAAATAGCCCATGGATTGGCCAGAATGCAGATCACAAGCCAAAACACGATTTGCACCTGCTTCCGTAATCAAATTTGCAACAAGCTTTGCTGCAATGGATTCGCGCCCTTGAGTCTGCAGTGACATATTAGAATAGGAGATGAACCTCCTAAGTTCCTAACATGTGACTTTAAAGGCTAATTCTTCTCAAACATACCTTTCTATCAGCCCTTGCATATCCAAAGTAAGGAATCACTGCAGTAATGTTCTTTGCCGATGCCCTCCGACAAGCATCAATCATTATCAGAAGCTCCATGAGATTCTCATTGGCAGGAGGACAAGTAGGCTGCACTAGAAACACATCACATCCTCTGACGCTCTCTTGCAATTGAACGTAGATTTCTCCATCAGCAAATCGCTTGATCTTTATCTTTCAAGCTGTAAACCCATGTAGCAAGCTATTTCCTATTAAAGGAATCACAAAAAAGTCAAAACAGGGGAGTTGACAAGTATCTACTTCTCATAATGCTCAAAATGCAGGGTATCAAATTGCAAAAGTTAACAGAAGCAAAACAAGCTTTGTAAGTACTTTTAAAAAATTAGGAATACCGAGTACGCATCATCCTTAATGAAATGTAGGAGATATCTCCCTGCCATCTATTAATATATAAAACTCATAAATTCTTTTGCCAATATTTTATAAGCTCGATGGCAGTCTACAATAAGGGGCATTTGCTGGCATCATCCATTGGCAACCCACAAAGAAATTTTAACAGATTGTGGAAGTACACCTAGGTGTTAGCTCCAACCTTTGGCATCAATTTTTCCAGAAACATATATGGCCCAGTTTTCTCACGGTCAATAGAGTCAAATAACAGCACTAATTCACCACAGCAGAACCTAAATATCAGATTCAGAAATAGTTCCTCCATCCCACAGCCAGCTTAATTTTAGCCAATTATACTTCCTCAAAAGATTCCACATCGCCATAGCACTGCATGAAACGCACCAAGAGTAACATAACAGCCATAAGCTTTTTCTTTGGCACGATAATGACACCAAAACCTGAGAAAGAGCAGGGTTTGCAGTGCCGGAAAATATCCGGAGCCGGGTGTCATTCTTATTGATCGAGTTTTGGGGATGCGTCGAAGTCAAAAAACTCGGTAGCGAGCCCTCGTTGTTGATGACCGGAAGGCAGGGTTTGCCATTATGGAGCTTCAGCGGTTCCACCAAATTACACCTCTACAAAAGACATAAATCAGACCACTCGATCAAGCGAATTACCTCAACCCACACCACGACGAAATAAACTCAGCCCCAGAGACCACGTTCATCAAAGAACAAACCAAGACAATTTGCCATAGGAGCTCCCTAAAGGCTCAAAAAACCGAGCTTTCATTGCAAGCTGACGATACCCAGAAGACAAAGAGAGAGACTCACGATGCCATTGTGGACCAGCAAGCGAGAGGCGGGCTCGCTGGATGAGAAACAGGGGAACCGGACAGAGGAGCCGCAGGAGAGAGAAGACTTCAAGGGCGAGCAGATTAAAGAGGCCATGAAAGTAACCGGGATCAAAAGGGTCGGACGGAAAGGGGAGGGCGGTTGAGGCGGCGGCGGAAAGCCGGAAGCTTTCGAGCTCGAGAGCCGCCGGAGGCGGAGGAGGAAGGAGGAGCAGGGGAGGGGGGAGAGGGTTTGCGAGTTTTGCAGTAGCGTTGGAGAGGGATGTGGCGCTTTTGGTCAGAAATATAGTGAAAATGGGGGGAATTTTTGGGGAATTTTAGGGAATTTATTTATTAGGAGGCTAAGGTTAAGGCTGTGGCATTTTTTTTTTTTTTTTTGGTTAAGGCTGTGGCATTTAACTTAACAAAAAGTGGTCAATGGGAAAATGTCACTTATATTTTTATGTGGGAAGGAGTAACCGCAGGGATTTGTTTCCTTCCTAAGTAAAAGGAGATAAATCTCATGCTGTCACTGAGTTTTAAGGTTGTCTTCCCTTTTTTTTTCCATTTTTCTTTTTTTGGACTTTACTGTTTCGCTTATTTTAAAATTGAATTTTATGCGCGCATTATGCACGTACTCGATTATTATTGTGGGTATTTTTATGTGAACTTTATGGTACAGGCATGCTCAATTATTATGTGTATCGTTCTAGAGTTAATGAGAGGACCACGGTTTAGAAGTGGAGATTGATTTGAGGAGTTAATGAAGTAGATTTTATATAATTGCCTAAACTGTGGGGCTGGGGTTGAGGTTGATTAGAGAAGAGTGGTCCACAAAAGTGGAATTTCAATTTTTTTTATTATTTATTGAGTGAGCGGGATAAATTTTCTTAAATTTCTTTGATGTAAAATAAGGAGGAACTTGAAAATGAAATCAACCTCACCTTTCTAATTTATATACTATATAGATAGAGATAGATAGATAATTATCTTATCAGGAGTCTTAGGCCATGTTTGATAACCATCCCCGGAACAGTTATTTTTGTTCTTTTGTTTCTCGAAATGAAAAAAGAATAAAAATCCGTTTGGTAAAAATTTTGTTCTTAGGAACAAAAATCTATTTTTTTGTTTTCGAAAATAAATTTAGAACGAGAATCAATAAGTAGAAAAAAATCGCTCAATTCTTAGAATCAATTCCTATTTTTTTTTCTTTTTTCCTCTTTTCTTCTCTTTTCTCTTCTTCTCTTCCCCTTTCTTCTTCCTTTTGGTCAGTTGGAGACCTTGCTAGAGCGTCGCTAGCCCCCGGGAGGGTCGTCAGCTCGAGCATTATTGTGGTTGGGCGAGGTGTGCGAGGCTTGGCCTTGCCAAGCCAGGGTGAGGCCAACCTCATGCTGCCTAGGCCAAGTTGAGCCTCACACAAATCAAGTACATTTTTTTGTTCGAGAAATTATTTCCGAGATTAGAATTAGAAAAAATCATTTATGATAAAAAATTATTCTCAAAAATAGAATCGTTACCAAACGCCCTTAATTTCCCAAAAAATGATTTAAGTAAACATGACATGGCCATTTGCCTTTTCTTTTTTTTCCGGGGAAAAACTAGTCCTCGAGTTTGGTTCTTCATCACACAAGCATTTGTCGTTTTAGGCTAGTAAGCATGAACATTGGAAATACCAAAGGCCAAATAAATAACCCTAGAATCTCCCATCTTGATTTATATCTCTTCTAGCTCTAATTGTGCTATGAGCGATGCGACTAAAATTCCTGGTCAAAATATTTGCAATTCTCTCACCAACAAGTTTATTAAACTTCCACATAAACTGGATCATGCATTGTTGCAAAGATAATGATAATGATAAGATATGAATAATAATACTACTATTGACAATGATGATGATGGTGGCAGCGGCTTCATTATTATACAGCCAAATAAGGAAATTTCCATTTTTTATGCATCGACTTTTGTCATAATATTCCAAATCAATATGCAAACTATTTATATACTTTTCATGAAACATGCTTAAAAAGTGTTCGAAAAATACTTGTTGACATGACTCTGACAAGATAGAGAACTCAAAATTTTGCTCACCAAGGCTATATAAAATACGTTTAAAATTCGACCAAGACAAGATAGAGAACTCCAAATTTTGCTCACCAAGGCTATATAAAATACGTTTGAAATTCGACCTCATGCTCTCTAAGTAAGCTCAAACAATGTTATTATATACACCACACCTAGACAAAGCTTTTGGGAAACACGATTCGAACCTAGAGCTTTCAATTTCTGAGATGCTATCATGTCATTAAATATTTATACGCATACTTTTTTAAGGTAAATAGAAAGTTTTGTTAAATTAATGTCTCGAGTTTGAATTCGAATAATGATTTGTTAAACCGAATTTGTTGACAAAGATTTTCCAAGTAAAAGAAACTTTGTTGGACTCCATGAAGGACTACAAAAGAGGAAATAAAATAGAATAAAAAAAAAAGGAAGCAGAGTTTTCTTTTTTCATCTATCGGAGAAGGCCGAATAAGGTTAGTTATGTGGGGCCCAAAGTCAAATGTTTGACTTTGGGCACACACATGTTCCACACCAAAGAAAGAAGCCAAAAGTGGGCCCAGGTCAAAGTCTTCTCCTTGGGCGCACATATAAATAAAGTGCCGAAGTCTCCGGGAGGTTTCTTTTGGATTGCCGAAACCCTACGAAATAAAGAAAGGAGCCGCAAGTTTCCTTGAAGCCACGTGAAGCTTTCCAAAGGAACGCGAAGATTTACATATGTGGACCAAATACAAACGCCAGAGTTCTTGATTTTGGCATACGTAGAGCGTTTTGTTTTGAGCTTGAACGCGCGGTAATTTTGTCTTGTGAGTTTATATCCAAGTGAGTTGTTTATTTATATACACTTTAGGTTTTTGAGTTAAATCTAAATGTGGGAAACACTTGAGCGTGTGAGTGATTGTAAACTCTGATTCTCCGATTATAGTGAATTATTTGCTTCTGCTTTCCTCTCCCGTGGACATAGATACCGATACTCGGACCGAATCACATAAATTTATAGTATCCTTATTATTTCTCGTTTATTTCTCTAGCGATTTCACATTGACGTAAATTCTAATATCCTGTCGTTTCCGCATACTATATTCCAATAATTGATATTAGAGCTCGGGATCAAATTTCTTGATTGCGATTCGGAGCTTTTGCTTGTCTAATTATTATCTGGAAATGATATTATTGCAATTATATCTTAGAGGAAATCTGAAATTGAGAAGTTTAACGAGAGTAACAACTTTGTATTATAGAGCATCAAGATGCGAGCATTATTGACAACTCAAGATTTGGCCAAGACACTGGATGGTAAAGATGAGTTGCCAATTGTAATGAAAGCTTCAAAAAGGGTAGAGTTAATGGAAAGAGCAAATAGTACAATCCTGTTAAATTTGTCGGATGAGGTTTTGATAGAGGTTGCTGAGGAGAAGGATGCCACAGCATTATGGACAAAACTTCAAGTACTCTATGTAAAGAAAGGTTTGAAGAAGATGTTTCAATTTAGATATACTGAAGGTATGTCTATCAGAACCCACCTAGATGAATTTAATAAACTCATTATGGATCTGAAGAATGTCGGTAAGATACTTGATAATAAAGAACAGGGCATGATGTTGTTAGCCTATTTACCAGAGTCATGGGAGCACTTTACT
The DNA here is from genome assembly GCA_014182375.1 of Eucalyptus virginea. Lineage (NCBI taxonomy): Eukaryota > Viridiplantae > Streptophyta > Magnoliopsida > Myrtales > Myrtaceae > Eucalyptus > Eucalyptus virginea. The sequence goes on from CM024518.1 coordinate 25,472,687, forward strand.
GATTCACTGTTGTAAGGATGTACTACAATTACCTCATAAGAGGTAAAATCCGCCTTATTCTCTAAGGAGTGGCAGAGAAAGTTGCAAGATGACAGTCTGGTGCAAGGAGTAGTGCAAGCATTAACGATTCGGGGTAGAGAACAACATCAAGGGCCTAATAGCAGCAGAGGTAAAAGCATATCAAAATCACGCCATAGAAAGTCCAAGGGAAGCATGAAGTGTTTTGAGTGTCACGAGGAGGGGTACATTAGGAGAGATTGTCCAAAGCGGAGGAATAAAGTTGATAGGCAGAATGCCACAAGTAGTGTGGCAAATGTTGCCAGGGGAGCAATAGTGATGCAGAAGCTATTTTATGTGTGACTACTACTTCGTCAGGAGATGAATGGGTGCTAGATTTGAGGTGTTCTTATCATTTGACACCTCATAAAAACTGATTTACTACTTACCAAACTACATATGATAGTAGAGTTCTTTTGGGAAATAATACAATCTGTAAGGCTGTAGAGATAGGGATAATTTGGATTCGGATGCACGATGGGGTAGTGCGCACATTGACAAATGTGAGGCATGTACCGGAGCTCAAGAAGAACCTTATTTCTTTGAAGACACTCGATGACATCGGGTGTAGGTACATCGTTGAAGGTGGAGTACTGAAGATCTCTTGAGGTGCCATGATAGTGATGAAGGGGAAAAAAGTAAATACCCTCTATCATCTACTGGGAAAGATCGTGACTGGAACCGTTGCAGTTTCATCAGGTGAGTCAGACTCTAACTTGACTCAATTATGGCATATGCGTTTGAGGTACATGAGTGAGGTAGGTATAACGATATTGATTGAAAATGGATTGTGGTCAAAAGATAGGAAAACTGGACTTACATCTTTGAGAAGTAGTATTGAGTTAAGTTTACTATAGCTATTCATTCGACCAAACGACCAATTGAATATATTCATTCAGACGTCTGGGGTCCATCTTCGATTCCTTCAAAAGGAGGTGCTCGATATATGCTGACATTTATCAACGATTATTCGATGAATGTATGGGTATACTTTCTGAAGCACAAATATGATGTGTTCGATCGGTTCAAGAAATTTAAGGCATTGATTGAGAAGCAGTCAGATAAACAAATCAAATGCTTGGAAATCGATAATGGCATGGAGTTTTGTGGTAAAGATTTTACCAAGTTCTGCGAGAAAGAAAGTATTGTGAGACACCACACAGTACCTAGGACACCACAGCAGAATAGCGTGGCAGAATGAAAGAACATAACTTTGCTTGAGCGAGCTCGAAGCATGCTTTCACATGCAGGACTTAGCAAGGAATTTTGGGCCTAAGTGGTAAACATGGCATGTTACATTGTTAATCGATTTCCATCATCTACTATTGAGTGGAAGACTCCTGAGGAAGTATGGTCGGGGAGACTTGTTGATTATTCCGAATTACGTATATTCAGATGTCCTATGTATGCTCATACGAGTGATAGTAAGCTTGAGCCTAGGGCGAAGAAATGCATATTTCTGGATTATGCACATGGGGTAAAAGGCTACCGGTTGTGGTGAACCGATCCCAGATCACCCGATTTTCTAATCAGCAAAGATGTGATCTTCTACGAGACTGCAATGCTTCAACAGAGGAGTTCTGAGACATAATCAGTAGAGAAGACGGATCATGGTGTCATTAGTGAGGTGGAGCTTCAGGTGGAGACTTTGGAAATCTCGAAGGTAACAGAAGTTGAGACTGCAGATGAAGCTGTAGTTCCTGAAGTCAGTGATAGTGAACAACTAGCAAAGCCGCAGCACACTATAGCTGTAAATAGACAAAGAAGGCAAATTAAATCACCAGTACATTATGATTATACATATATTGCTTATGGTAATGAGGTGGAGACGAATAAGCCTTCATCTTACTCTGAGGCGATGACTAGTTCGGAGCCGTCGCAGTGGCTAGAGGCTATGAGTGAAGAGATGGAATCACTACATCGAAAATCAGACATGGGAGCTGGTCGAAGTACCCAAGAGCTAAAAGATTGTCGGAAGTAAATGTGTCTTTAAACGGAAAGAGGGCATTCCCAATGTCGAGGCAGCGAGGTATAAGGCGAAACTTGTGGCAAAAGAATATACACAACATGAGGGCATTGACTACAATGAGGTGTTCTCTCTTGTGGTAAGACATACTTCTTTTCATGTTTTACTGGTATTAGTTGCTTCGCAGGATATCGAGTTAGAGTAACTAGATGTGAAAACTGCGTTTTTTCACTGCGAATTGGAGGAGCAGATTTACATGAGGCAACCAGAGGGATTTGCTATTCCGAGTAAGGAAGATCATGTTTGCTTGTTGAAGAAATCTTTGTATAGGATGAAATAGTCTCCTAGGCAGTGGTATAAATGTTTTGATACTTTCATGGCTAGTCAAGACTACACAAAAAGTCAAATGGATAGCTGTGTTTACTTTAGAAGATTGGAGAATGGTTCTTTGATTTATCTACTCTTATATGTTGATGATATGCTGATAGCAGCTAAGAATATGTCTGATATTAATGTGCTGAAGAGGCGGTTAAATGCTGAATTTGAGATGAAAGATTTAGGTGCTGCAAAGAAAATATTGGGTATGGAGATTTCGCGTGATAAGACTGCAGGAGTTTTACGTCTATCTTAGAAGAAATATATTGAGAAGATCGTGACACAATTTAATATACCGTCAGCAAAATCTATAAGTACACCTTTAGCAAAACACTTTAAACTTTCAGATAAATTATCACCGCAAACTAAGGAGGAGGGGAAGCATATGTCTCGTGTTCCTTATTCTAATGCTGTGGGTAATATTATATATGCTATGATGTGCACTAAACCTGATATTTCACAAGCTGTGAGCGTGGTTAGTCACTATATAAAGCGTCCTGGTAAAGCTCATTGGGAAGCTGTGAAGTGAATCCTCAGATATTTGAAGAGGATAACAGACGTGGGTATAATGTACTGTAGGGATAGTAATGGCAGTGAAACCACTGGTTTTGTGGATTCGGATCACGCCAATAACTTGGATGATTGCAGGTCTTTAGCAAGGTATGTGTTTACATTAGCAGGTAGTGCAGTTAGTTGGAAATAATCCTTATAGGATCTTATTGCCTTGTCTTTGACTGAGGTAGAGTATATGACACCAACCTTTGTAGCGAAGGAGGTGATATTGTTACAAGGTTTGCTCTCGAACTTTGGGTTAGAACAGAAAAGTGTGGATATACACTGTGATAACCAAGGTGCGATATATTTGGCATATAATCCAGTTTATCATGAGCGAACGAAGCATGTCAACATCAAGTACCATTTCATTCGAAATGTCTTAACTAAGGGTAATGTTATTGTCAAAAAGATTGCTACAGCAGATAACCTAGTAGACATGATGATTAAGTCTATTCATTTGGCAAAGCTCAAGCAAAGCTTGAGCTCTATTGACATCTGTGGAGAGTGAGCGCCCATCAGGGCGTTGGGAGAGCAGCATTGATGATGAGCACTATAACTTGGCTTCATACATCAAGCCAAGGTAGAGAATTGTTAAATTAACATCTCAAGTTTGAATTCGGATAACGATTTGTTAAACCGAATTTGTTGATAAAGATTTCCCAAGTAAAAGAAACTCCGTTGGACTTCATGAAGGATTACAAAAGAGAAAATAAAATAGAATAAAAAAAAGGAAGCAAAGTTTTCTTCTTCGCCTGCAAGAGGCTAAATAATGTTAGTTATATGGGGCCCAAAGTCAAATATTTGACTTTGGGCACACACATATTCCACGCCGAAGAAATAAGCCAAAAGTATGCCCAGGTCAAAGTCTTATCCTTGGGCACACATATAAATAAAGTGCCGAAGTCTCCGGGAGGTTTCTTTTGGACTGCCAAAACCCTACAAAATAAAAGAAAGGAGCCGCAAGTTTCCTTGAAGCCATGCGAAGCTTTCTAAAGGAACGCGAAGATTTACGTATGTGGACCAAATACGAATGCCGGAGTTCTTGATTTTGGCATACGTAGAGCGTTTTGTTTTAAGCTTGAATGCGCGGTAATTTTGTGCCGTGAGTTGTTTATTTATATACACTTTGGGTTTTGGGATTAAATCTAGGTGTGGGAAACACTTAAGCGTGTGAATAATTGTAAACTCTGATTCTCCGATTATAGTGGATTATTTGCTGCTAGCTCTCCCCGTAGACGTAGATATCGATACTCGGACCGAACCACATAAATTTCTGATGTTCTTATTATTTCTCATTTATTTCTCTAGTGATTTCAAGTTGACGTAAATTGCAAGATCCTGTCGTTTCTGCGTATTATATTACAACAAGTTTATTAATTCTCTAATTATTTTGTGAAAAATAAATGATTTAGAAAATACTTTTTAAATATGATCATTTATATTGCTTAAAAAATTGAATGAACTATAAATATTTTTGTAGTTATAAATTGTCGTCAATAATGAAAACATTTTTCATCGATTAATTATTTCAAATTAAAGTTTAGAGACTATTTATGGTATTTTACTTAGTATTTATCTACTATGGGCAGTGTGATAAGGTGACTATATTGGTGGAAAATGCATTGTCAAGTATGAGCATTATGAAACAAAACAGTGTGTGGATTCGTACATCTACTTGGACTAGTGAGGAAGAGTGAGGTTCTCCTTCTCAAAGGCATCGCGTCCCAATAATGGTAGCCGCGGCTGCCAGACGCAAAGCCCACTCAAGAGCAGGCCGCTCAAGAACGAGCTACTCAAGGACGCGTTGCTCGAGGGAGGGTCAATCGAGGTTGTTTTCCGAGCCATGGGAGTAATTAGGGAGGGGATTCGAGCTCTTTTCAAAGGCAGAATGAAGGAGTTTCGCGGTGAAGTTCGGTGATTTCAAGGATAAATTTCGCCTGATGCATCGACTCACCTGAGAAGGTGAAGTTTGGTGATTTCAAGGATAAATTTCACCTGATGCATCGACTCACCTGAGAATATATATGATGTCATTCAAAACCCTGCATCTCTTTCCCTCCACAGTGATTTCTAATCATAGTTATATTGATAGTTTCTTGACTATCTTTTTAGATTATGATGGGTTTGCACGATGTTTGTTATCTTGGTTGTCTTTGACTCCTAATAAGGTTTTGGTTGTATTTTTTGCATTGATGCAAAAAGAGGGGGAGATGACATGATGTTGGTGGTGTGCTTTCTTGGCTACCCTTTAAGGGGGAGTACATGCAATTCTATTATGTGATTTATTTGATTGGGAAGGGTTTATAAATTTCGTGATCATAAGAAATTGGGACATTGTTAACTAGTAAATTAATTATGACTTTAAAATTATTCTAAAATCGAATAATATATTTATAGCATTATTTTGTGGAGTTTGTTTAGTTAGCGCATGCCTTATGTTTTGAAGAATTTAGAGACATTCTCGTACACTTAAATCTGCTACGAAAATCATACCAATTGTCTCGAGCACGAACCTTTACAAGAGAGCTGATCGGTGTAACCAAGTTGTAAAAGAGAGTTTGGCTCCACGAACAATCATCCATTGTACAAGCTTTCGACTAGTAGAATAGGCACCAGATAAGAGCTGAACTCCTATAACTTGGCCATGTTTTTTCGATTATGATAGAATTATGATAGAATAAAGCGGAAAAGAGAATTTATGTATATTTCTTTGTGTATAATACTGAAAATACAAGAGTCTATTTATAGGCTATGCTTAGGTGGATGTGCCTCAGTGAAAACATCAGCCGTCTAATCAATTGATGAGGTGGAAACAAGACGAACAACATCACAAAGCACATAAGAATGTATGAAATGACAGTTTATTTCAATATGTTTGGTATGCTCATGGAAAACGTCATTATGAGCTATTTGGATGGCACTTTGGCTATCGCAATGACTGATCGTTCCACCATTATGATGAACTCACATGTCTTCTAATAACCACCGCAACCATAGTAATTCCGAAGTTGTATTGGCAAGAGCACGATATTATGCTTCCATACTCGATCGAGCAACGGTAGTCTATTTTTTACTCCGCTAGGAAATAAGGGACTTCCCTAAGAAGGAGTAATAGCCTGTAGTAGAGCGACGATCAAGAGGATCACCAGCCCAATCAGCATTAGAATAAGTCATTAACTCTAAGATTGAGTTAGCATAAAAGTGAAGAACCTAAAATAAGGTACCCTTGACGTAGTGAATAATTCAAAGAACAACGGCAAAGTGAGTCGTTCGCGGTGCAGTCATGAATTGACCCACAATATGAACAGCATAAGCGATGTCAGGATGGGTAATAGTGAAGTATACCAAACTACCAACTAACTATCAATAAAGTGCAGAATTTGAAAGAGGAGTCCCATCTTTTTCATCAAATTTGGCATTATTTTCAATGAGAGTGGTACTAGTCTTGTTATCACTAAGTTTGGCTCAAGAAAAAAGATCAGTGGCATATTTCACTTGAGAAAGGTAATAGCTAGAGAAATTTGAAGCAACCTCCAATTGTAGAAAATAATTGAGCCTTACAAGATATTTCATTTCAAACTGTTGACTCAAATATTGTTGTAGTTTTGTAATTCCATTGTGATCATCGCTAGTAAAAACCATATCATCCACATATAATAGTAGCAAAATACTCCCACGAGATGTTCATTGAACAAATAGAGTATTATCATAAGAACTGTATGCAAATCGAAGGCGTTCCATGGTAGAACTAAAATTGGAATACCATGCACGAGGAGCCTGCTTCAGTCCATATAATGCTCGGCATAGACAACACACTTTACCAAGAGTATGAATGTATCTAGGAGGTGGCTCCATATACACTTCTTCAGTGAGATCTCTATTAAGGAATATATTTTTCACGTCCATTTGGATAGAGGTTATCGCTTAATAGCAGTCATAGTAGGGAGGCTATGAACAAAAGTAAGACACGCAACTAGGGCAAACGTCTCGTCATAGTCAATGCCATACTCTCAATAAAGCCTTTTGTTGCTAATCTAGCTTTATAGCATTCCACTGTATCATATGCCTTGGTTTTGATTTTGTACACTCATTTACAACCTATAGCCGACTTTTCAAGAGGCAAATCAACCATATCCCAAGTATGAGATTTTTCTAATACTTACAACTCACCTACCATTGCTTGTTGCCAAAGAGGATTAGTTTGAGCTTCGTATGTGTGCGAGGCTCGTGAAAAGAGGTAATTGTAGAATAATAGTGAAAATCATGAAGCCAAACAGAAGATTGACTTACACGGGTGGAACGACGAATAAGAGAAGAAGGAACATTCAAGGGTGGTGAATCCGCGGATGGCACAAACATATCAAGAGCTGTCAAAGTAGGATTTCCAAAGATACCTGCATCAAGATTAGGAGAGGACAATTCTAAAGAAGAAGATGTAGGAGTGTCATCTTCAGGAAACATATGAATAGAAAGATTGGTGAAAAGGAGAATAGTTGGAACAATGGGAGAAGATGCAAAATGACGTAAAGATGATAACATCTTATGTTCCCATAAGATAACATGACGAGGCACATGAAGTCAGTTGGAGATAGGATCCCAACATCTATACCCTTTATGCTCAATGCAATATCCAAGGAAACAACAGAGACGAGCATGAAGTTCTAACTTCGTATGTTCATTTGGAAGAAGATGCACAAAACATGCACTACCAAGTACTCGAAGTAGACTGTAACTAGGAACACTGTTATACAAGCGCTCATATGGAGAAATGTTACCTATTATAGGTGACGAAATACGCTTGATAGTATATATAGCAATATGACAGCCTCCCTTCAAAACTGTTTTGGACAAGATGCTTTGAGATTGAAAGAGTGCGTACAATATCTAAGATATGCTTGTGTTTACGCTTTATTCGACCATTTTGTTGGGAAGTTCCTAGACAAGAACAATGCGTAATAGCACCGTTCTGAGAAAGAATTTTAAGGAACTCTCTATCCCTATATTCCATGGCATTATTAGTACGAAAAATCTTGATATCTTGAGAAAATTGTGTTTTGATCATGGCAACAAAATTATCATAGATATGAGTAAGTTCAAATCAATTTTTCATAAGATGAAGCCATATATAACGTGAATAATCATCAACAAAAATCACAAAATAATGAGATTCTCCCATAGTGGGAGTAGGAGATGGTCCTTAAATATCCAAACGAATCAGATCAAAGGGAGCATAAGAGACAAATTCACTGACATTGAACGGTAAAGCATGATGTTTTCCTAACTTACAAGGCAAACAATCAAAAGTTTTATTCTCAATGGAACTTAGATGACCACTTAAAAGCAAAGGACTTAATCTAGAAAAAGAAAGATAACCTAAACGAGAATGCCAAAATTTAGATGATATTGTGGTAGCACAACCAGAGAAAGAGTTGGGAAGCTTTAATGAAACAAGCTTAAACAACCGTCCCACTTTATGGCCTATCCCAATTGTCTATCCCGTCTATGAATCTTGCACATGATAGCCATTCAAAGAGAAATGAATGTCAAAACCAAGCTCACATAACTGACCCACAGATATCAAGTTTAATGAGAGTTTGAGCACTATAAATGTATCAGGTAAAGACAATTTGGACATTGAAATGTTCCATGTATGACTAACTATCATCTGAAAGTTATTAGCTATGTAAATAATAGGTGCTTGTGAAGTGTATGATTTTGACTTGAATAAATTGGAATTGGAGGTCATGTGATTATAACACGCAGAATCAAAGAACCATAAATTAAGAATACCTGGAGTGACTGACAGAGTAGAAGGGCTAGAAGTATCAATTTCTTGAAGAATGGAACGAAGGTGGACTGAAGATCATCTAATGATAGCATGACAAACAAACTGTTAGAGGAATCCTCTATGGCAACAACAATAGTGGATGGGTGGCATGTAGGCAAACCTCTAAACCGAGATTGGTTGTTTGTTCCTGTAGGTTACTCAAATTGTAGCTAATAACAATTTGATGCACAATGACCTGATGACAGTGTGTATAGTAAGGCTTGCGCCATGAGAATGCACCAGAAGTGACAAGCACTACATCTATAGGAATTGAGACCAGTGGAGTAGCACGTTGCACCTTTAAAGTCGCAAGTCGAGTTTCTTCAGTTAATAGTCGAGTTTCTTCAATTAATAGTTTCGAGACAATTGCCTCAAGATGAGGCAAAGGATCCCAATGCAAAATTAAGGCTCGCACAAGTTCATACTCATCATTAAGAGCCATCAAAAATTGCATAACCCACATACGATCATGATATTCAGCAAATTTACGAGCATCAATAGTTGAAATCCCATTTTGGTTCAAATAAAGCTAGCCGATCCCATATAGCACGCATGGAAGAAAGAAAGTCATTAATAGACTAACATGTCTCCTGATGCATGCGATGTAAGTTCTCTAAGAGTTGATATAAATGAGCAATGTATGACGTGGAATAACGACTAGCAAGAAGATCCCATGCTTCCTTTGCTATATATAGGTGTCCAAACTGAAGTATGATAGATGGAATCGAAGTGGTTTGAAACCATGTGAGTATCTGGTGATTCTTGCTCTCCCACTCCTCCAAACTTTTGGCAAATTTATCATCATCCTCTTCAACAGCTTAAATAGGCTCGCGAATACTTCTAGTGACATAATGCTAAAGCTTACATCCCCTTAGAAAACTTGATATTTCTTCAGTCCATAAAATATAATTTGATCCATTCAGAATGATCTAAATGGGCATTGAAACTTCTAATTTGTCCATGATATGCAATAGACTAGTAAACTCAGCAAATTCTATAATGAATTTGAAGAAAATCGATACTTATAGAGCTAATATGGAGAAATTAAGGCAAAAAATAGATTGAGGGTGTCGAAATGCCTCAAGCATCAGCTGGAAATACCAAAAGACGGTCGGAATCGAGTAGAACCAATCAAAAAACCCCAAGAACCAATCATAATTGGGCCAAATTGGTCAGAAAACCTTGAGAACCCATCGAAATTGGGCCAAACCGGTCAAAAAAACCCTAAGAACCGGTCAAAATTGGGTCGAGCGGGTCGAAAAACCAAGCGAACCAGTCAGAATTTGGCCAAACCAGTATTAAAACACCTAAAACTGGTCAGAATCAGGCCGAATCGGTTTGAAAACATCAAGAACCGGTCAGAATTGCCGAAACGGTCAGTTTACCCTAAGACTTTGTCTAAAATAGGTCGAACCGATTGGGTCAACGTCGATCAATGATGGTCAACATCGGTCAACTTCGAAGGTCAACGGTCGCAGTGATAGGATGATGTGGTAGACAAGTGGCGCTGACGTATCAATGATGTGGAGGATGATGTCAGAGAATAACGTCATTGCTCAACGAAACGCGGCGGATCACGTGCAAGGCCATGGCCCGTGGATCTCATGCGCAAAAGGTATGGGTGGCTCGTGAGGGCACGTGGTAACTTTCCGGCGACGTTTGTTTCTATTTTAGACTCACCGAAGAGTGTCGAACTTGTTTATGGTGGTTTTCTGCTGAAAAGTCTAAGTATTGACTTCAAAAATTTCACTTCCAATCGATGGCGTTGGTGGACCCGTGACGTGGTGGCGTATGGTGGCGCGTGCGGCTTCTCTCCGAGTTGGTTAGTGATGAATTTGCAAGGTCTGACTCGTTTGAGACAAACAAGTCTGATGATGGTGTTTGATTTTCGAAACAAGCAACGAAACTAGCTAGGTAACAATCAAGGACGACGATTTGATGAGTGATGGATACCGCCACAACTACGACAATGTTTCTATTACACGGTGAATTCTTCACAAAACTTGACTCTGATACCATGATAGAATTATGATAAAATAAAGCGGAAAAGAGAATTTCTATATATTTCTATGTGTATAATACTGATGATATAAGAACCTATATAAAGTAATAAAATATTACAATATAAAAAAAAAAATCAATAGGAATCAATCAGGAAAGATGAATCTCTTAACATACTCATTGATTTTTTCTAACTTCCCGCACGCCGCTTGTTCAATGAATTGCTGATTTGTTATTTGCATCCGATCGTTAAATATTTAGTTCAATTATTGTATTATCTCGATGCACCTCAATAACCATCACAAAGTTCAAACCACGAATTCCACAGAACAAGACCCCAAATCCGTAAACTAACGTCAATGAGGTCGGTACCAACCTCGACAACGGCATCATTCTTTCCGGCTCGAAGGAAGCGGAGAGCAGCCTCGTGTCGGGTCGACAGTGCCAACGGGGCCACCCAATCTCCGGCGGCTGGAACACAAACTCCGTGTCCGCGTCGCCAGAAGCCGGCGAGGGGTTGTCGTCGGTGGCCGGCCACGGATCAAGGTCGGAACCAAGCTAAGGACTTGGAGAGAGAGAGAAAGAGAGAGAGAGAGTTTCGAGGGTATTAAGAACAGAAGGTGATATAGTTCAAGCTCAGTCTCTTGACTCTCCAAGTAGCTTGTTATTAAATAGACTGTCCATACACTTTTTGCACAAAAAAAGCATCGATGAGCTCCACCGGCATGGTCATGAAATGAGACCACACCAAAGTTTCATAGCTCACCATTCAATTCCCTTTCTCCTGGACTTGTCCTCACGATTTATATATACTCATCTTACATTGCACTAGCACCACCTCTCTCTCCTTCACTAGCACTTCACACTCTATTAAGCTCTCCGACTCCATGTCCGTCGTCGCCGTCGCCGTCGCCGTCGATCTCTGTGCTCGGCCTCGCGAACTCGATGCATTGGTACCATTTGGCGCTCAGAAGATAGACGAAGAAGTCGGCCGCGGTCAGCGCGGCCAGCAAGAAGTAGAACCTATCGAGATGCCCTCGGTTCAGGTTCCTCGGGATCCAGCCGGGCATGTCGTCCCTCGCGGAGAACTTCATCACCATCGTCACCAGCAAGCTGCTCACGTAGTTCCCAAGCGAGATCGACGTCATGCACAGCGCGCTCCCGAAGCTCTTGAGCCCGTCGGGGCCTGCGCGTTGAAGAACTCGAGCTGCCCCACGTACATGAAGACCTCGGACGCCCTGATCAGCACGTACTGCGGACCTGCCAGAAGATGCTGAGCGAGCTCGAGCCCTCGCAGCTTGAGCAGCTCTTGTCCGCGTACTTGAGCCTGAAGTGCTCGACGGTGCCAGCCGCAACCATGGCGAGGACCGCGACGATGAGGCCGACCCCCATGCGCTGCAGCTGGGTGAGGCCGTGGGGCTTGGTCCGGACCCGGGCGACGACGGGGTCGAGGATGCGGCGGTAAATGAAGATGAAGGCGGCAACGCTGAGGATGTCAAAGCTCGACATGCTCGCGGGGGGGATGTGGAAGCCCCCGAAGGTGGCCTTCATGCCGGCGCCTTGCTCGACGAAGAGGGATGCCATCTGGGTGAAGACGACGGAGTAGAGGATGGTGCAGAGCCAGATGGGGAGGAGCCTCAGGATGCACTTGACCTCTTCGACTTGGGTGACTGTGCAGAGACGCCATGGATTATTCTGGGGAGGTTGGAGCCTGCTGCTGCTGCTGTTGCCGTCTTGCATGAAGTCAGTTGGCGTGATGATCGCTGCTTTGTCCAAGAACCTGATAAAAGAAGAAAGGCAAACTCAGTTTTAAGCATTCTCCTAGTGCAACAGCTGCTCAGAAGCCTAATTTTGTAAATTTCTCAGTTAATTGCACTCACTTGAATCCTGTGGTGTGGAGAATCCTCCTCTCCCCGCCAGCAGAGCAATCTACGGCGTCCACTTCGAACAGATCTTCCTCCGTCGGCTCCGTCTCGACCCTCCACTTCCTCGTCGCCGAGACCAGGACCTGGCAAAACCTGGATAGAGGGTTGCCCCTAGGCCGGAAGTGCCGGTACCAAGGGGACCCGCAGAGGAACAGGACGAGGGCGAGCGCAGCCGAGGCCGTGGAGGCCCAGAACCCGAGCGCCCACATGCCCTCGTCCTCGAAGTAGCCGAGGATGGTGTTGGAGAACAGGGAGCCGAGGTTGAGGGCCAGGTAGAAGTAGCTGAAGAAGGATATCTTGGAGTGCCCTTCCCTGGGGTCCTCCTCGTCGAACTGGTCCGCCCCGAACGTCGCTATGTTGGGCTGGTACCCTCCGTTTCCGAGGGCCACCATATAGATCGAGAGGTAGAACACCGCAGTCTCGAATGCCGAGTGGCGCCCGCATTGCGTCTGCTCGTCTCCGCAGCCTCGAGGCTTCAGCAAGAATATGTAGGATGACAGTGATAGTGCGGCCAAGCCCTGCCATATATACATCACACCCACGTCAATGTAGTCGGTATAGACGCTTTAGCTCTCAATGTTTTAAAAGTAAAGAGGATCCATTTTGGCATGCGTAATACTCGATTCATCTCATGTCATTCTCTCTTTCACTACAAGGATCATATAAATCCCATGTGAGACCTATATGGTCTAACTCTTATGAAATAATATATTGGAATTCACCCTAGAATGGTCTATCTGGATAGGATCTAGGCTCGAGTACAAAGCACACAATCAATATGTGTCAAAGACGAATTACACAAACAGTGATGATACTTTAACAAGTGCCCTTGCATGCCTATGCACCCAGTGATCATCATCGCTTGCTTAACTCCCTTTCATGTATCATAATAGGCCTGATCCAATTAGTTTCAGAAAGTTAATGTTTAGAGAAAGCGAGAGAGAGAGAGAGAGAGAGAGAGTAGGAGTTACAATGACGAAGATGGCCTGGAAGACGGCGCAGGTCTTGTACCGGCCCCAGTACGAGTCGCTGAGGAAGGCGCCGAGCAGCGAGAAGATGTAGACGGTGCCCGTCCACTTGCTGACGTTGTTGGCTGCGCTCGCGTTGTCCTGGCCCATCACCCGCGTCAGGAACAGCACCAGGTTCACCCCGACCCCGAAGAACGCCAGCGTGGCCAGCCCCTGGTTCACTGCCGAGCTCGAAACCAAGAAGCAAACAAGCACAACTCACGTAAGAGACGACAAAGAGAAGGCCTCGCACGGTTGCCACTTGATCGAGCGACAACATGCACGAGAGACAAAATTCCCCTGGCGTGCTGCGTCACGATATTCTAGCTCGCAGCCATTTTTATATACATGAAATCACTGGTGTTCTGCAGCAATATTCTACTGTCGTGCGACCTCGTGCGACAAAACGCGGACGGTACGAAATTCTCTCCATTAGGTGTATAAATCAGAAGTTCGTAGCTAGCCTCGTGCGTACGGTCCAATTTTAGCTTATATAACTCGGGTGCAGTACAATATATTCTCTCCCACCCTTATTTAAAAAATAAAATAGCTATCGAGTTTTTCTTTGGTTCGGTGAGTCTCCGATCATGAAATACATCACCGACCCACCTATCATGGATCGGTTGGTCCAAGTCGAGGGTGTCGAGACGTGTCCTAATTTTATTCGTCCTTGATTCGACCAAATGATTTCCAAGACAATGTTTTATCTTAGTAAATTGAAGATCATATGCTCACAAGATAATTTTTCATAGGCATTCTATCTTATTCTCAGTTCAGTTGCAAAAACAAACAACAAATTTCTTTCTATCTATTTTTCTTCTTCTTTTTTCGCTTAAATTTTTTTATCTCCGCTGTCTTAGAAAATTGCTTTCAACAATCTTTAAGAGCTAGGCCACATAGATGTCACCACAATAAAACAGGAGCAGTATCGGAAGAATAATTATATTTCCCGTAAATGCGGTGTAAATAAATTTATATATATGGGGGAATTTACCAAGTATCAAAATCCCGGCGACCCATGTTCCGGTCTTCCCTCGTACTGCCGGTCGTCCATGGCGGTCGACGGCTCCATCGCGAGTCAAAACCTCCTCCTCTTTCTTGATCTTTCCTTCTCCGTCCTTGCTCTGATAGTGGCCGCCAAAAAGAGAGATGAGATACGATTAATTTATTTTCAAAATAGTAAGTAATTTTGGCAAACTTACTTGTACCATCTAAAAAAGGGAGGAAAAGCCGAAGAAGTGAATCATCAAATATGCATTATTTTTTTAAAACTATACTTCATTTTCCATTATTAATTTTTGAAATTCGAATGAAATTGCAAGTTCCAAAAGCACCTTTTTTTTTTCATTTTAATTTAACTCTGTAAAACGAAGAGGCCTTCGATATTTTAGGCGGTCGACCTCGTCACGGGCAGCATGCAATAATTGCTCGGACTATTTCTGGTGAACAAATCACGAGGGCTACGTCATCCTTGTCCATTCTTTTCGTGCACCTCTTTTGTCGTTATACGAAAATTTGAGATGACCATCGCTTTTAGACCTCCAATCACTTCATCCTCATGGCGTGACGGATGGCATGCAATCAATCAAATCGTTCAAGACCGTAACGTTCTCAAACTCTTGTCTGACATGAGCTAAAATCATGGTAACGAGCAAAGATCGCTTTCGCTATTGTTTCAAGTGATAACCATGTAATGAACAAGGGCATCAAGAAGAGAAGTTACATAATGTGTGATATCATAAAGAAACTATGGGGCTTATACGGCATGATGGATTTTTCAACTAGATAATCGGAGAGTAGCGAGACCAAGATGGTACGAGCATTGATTGGCTTTTGCTCATTCGGCACTAAATATTACCCTCGCATGACATACCGAGACAAATCTAAAACACCGTCAAGGTTTTCATGCCATGATAGAGTAGCCATATGAGAGCTTGTTGTCTCATCGGAAACAAAAGAAACGATAAGACGAGCAGTTCTTTAAGAGATATTTGATAAAAATGCAAGGCTAGATCTTACGAAAAATTTTCTCCTATATCACGAACGAAAGATATATCATGAACTCCTTTTACCAAAAAAAAAAAAAGATATATCATGAACTCCAACTCTGTAATGTGAATTCTCTGGAATAAAAGAACTAAAACCACCAACATCTTCATGGAAGGAGAAAAGACTTCATTCATCACTCACCTCTTTGAACAGCTTAAAGCATTCCATGATTTGGGTCTCTCCAGAAAAGAACCTAATGGATTCAAGAAATGCTGATCTTATGCTGATCTTCTTGAGAGAAAGAGGAGAGAGGGAGAGAGAGAGAGAGAGAGATCTTGTGGGATGGCAATGAAGTGAAAAGACCAGTAGGGCGAGAGTAGGTATTTATAGAGAGGATGATGAGAATGGACGGACTAGATTTGATGGGTTTCGGAGAAATGGGACTACAGAGGAGGCCTCGCAAAACACGCATGAAAAGATGAAGCGAGAAACCCTAGAAATAAAAACAGAAGAAGGGAAAGAGAAAGAGAAGACGAAAACGAGACGTGTTGTCGATGAAGCGAGCAATTCTTGGCGGGGGACAAAGACAAAATAAAAGAAGAAGCGTATGACGTGGTTGGATCCAGTCATATATTAAAAAATCAGCATCAACGACGAAAATCGAGGCGATGTCCCTTTCACTCCAAAGCCACCTTTGTGGGGATGAGGCTGTCCTCGACATCGACATGATTCGTGCTTACGCCTATTATCGTGGGATTTATATAATTAAGTTTTATCAACAAGTGCTCTTTGATAGTAATTAATTAGAAACACATGCATATAACGATTTCGGTGTATCGAATTTTTTTTTTTTTGCAAAGTTTATACTCGATGCTTTAAGAATTGAAATTTACCGCATATAAAACATACAAAACCATTGTCCTCAAACATCTATTAATGTAACCTTTTTTTCCAATTTTATACATCATGATATACAATGTCTAGAAAGGCTAGCATACAAAAAAAAAAAAAAATGTCAAACAATATTAGTCCTTTTCTTTTTAAATTTCATAATGCACTTTCGTGAGTTGACAAATAAGTTAATAAGTTGCTCGAAGCTTTTCTTCTGTGGTAATTAAATAGAGACCACCTTAGAGAGAATAAGACAACTTTATCTCCTCGTATAAACCCTACTTTATTTAAAGGATCTCCACGAGGATATCTTGCGAATCTGTTCTACGTGAAAAGTTAAGCATTGATTATCAATTTATAATCAACACATGGTAGACAAGACACCCGAGAGACAAGTTTGCTTTCCCTTCCAATTCGTTGCTTTTGCTTGGTCTTTTTTAGGTGGAACCAACCAATACGTCGGAACCAACGCGATAATTCGCTCTCTCAGCAGATCTTCGAGGCCTAATGATCACCGGAAGATTAATATGATCGGTTGAGTGTAAATGAAGGCGTTGGATCGTGCAAATTTTTGGGTGGATATCATGCATGTAGTTTATGTTAAAATCTCGTTAAATGGACAGCCACTATGATAAAGACCTAGAAAGCAGGCAGCACCAACTTTAGTTGGCGTGACATTCGTTTTCCTCCTCCTGGAATTGTGCAAGAGAATATGGGTTGAGCCTTGAGTGGACAATCGAGCAAGAATCATTGTTGTATAACACCCTCAGCTTTCTTGATCTAATGGACTCACGCAAATGGGCATTGATTGCATGTGAGTCAGTAGATGAGGCTGCTACGAGGGATTTCTACTTCCTGACGTGGATACGATATCTACTCATGGTGCCGAACTAATTTGCTACATATGTGGAGTTTTGTCGCCAGCGGGGGCGTTATGGTATGGCCTGATGGCAAGGGTTTGAAAGGGTATAAGATGCTTCCGTGATTGAAATCCGATAACTATACAGTGCACAAGTTTACTTACAGAGCAAAATACTGTTTGTGCTCAGTTCTATTGTCTTGTTCTAGCACATATTTCTAGCCATTGATGGGCAAGTGCATTCGAGTCGAGAGTGGTTCGAATGTTAAGACGATAGAGTATAATCACATCCCTTGCCAACAATTTGAACTTTTCAAACAATCAGTTATGCAATATCATGGTATTGGAATCAAATTCCTTACATTCCCCTTTTCATCCACTCGTGCATAGATTTTATTCCGTAGTACATCATGAGTTTCTATAAGCTCTCACCTACCTACACTTGAACAGAGTTTGCATACTTCAAGCTATTCACTAAATATTCTTATCTATGTAAATTCGCATCTCATTTGATCCATGATAATTATTGATGGGGAATTTCATGTTAATGAGGTTAAAACTTACATCCTTCATAAAGGAAAACCAATTAAATGAAGGGGAGGGGGAAGCCAGACGGGCAAGAAAGACTGACAAATACCATTACCAAAAGAGATGGAACATTCCACTTCGTTGCGAAATTGATTATTTGCTCCAAGCATGTAAAGCTAGAAACATAGAACTTGGACACTTTCTTTCCGAGTCCTCTCTCTTGTCCCTTTTCGTTAGTGCTGGATCTTGTTTTCCACTTAGATAAAGGTAAGTGTCTGTAATTGACAGATAAGTATATGAAAACCCTAAAGTTTATTGTGAAAATATAATCGAGTTTTAAAACATTTAAAAAGTTCAATTAAGTTTTAAAAGTTATTAAATTTTATGGAGTCAAAGTGCCTTCATCAGTTCCGTTCCAATATAATAAATGGAAAATAGTAATGTGTCGTTTTTTAATAGATTTTAGGGCCATGTGTGAGGCTACATGACACTAACATTGCACTAATTGGATAGCTTTCAAGACTTAATTACACTTTCTCAAAATTCCATAACATCTTTCAAAATAAAAGATTCAATAATTGACGAGAAAGCTTATCATGAT
This sequence comes from Eucalyptus virginea, assembly GCA_014182375.1. Lineage (NCBI taxonomy): Eukaryota > Viridiplantae > Streptophyta > Magnoliopsida > Myrtales > Myrtaceae > Eucalyptus > Eucalyptus virginea. The sequence continues at coordinate 25,491,268 of CM024518.1, forward strand.
TATCACAAATTCATAGCTAGAAAATGATCACGTTGTTTTAGTACCCACAAATCAAAAGCTGTCTAGTCCACGCACAAAATATCTAAGGCCTATCGATCCATCTTTATCCAGCAAAACAAAACATATGAGGCTTAACTAAACAAGATCAAATTGGAATAGCCGACAAGTTTGACGACCAATTAAAATGTCAATTGCATATGAAATATTTAAAGCTTTGCGCTTTATGTATAATGATTTGGTGCTTAACAGAAATGATCACAAAGGAAGCAATTAACTATCATTTTGTTGTTAATCTAACTTAGGGAGGTGGCGATGTTGAAGGCATAGAATAATAAATTATAATAAAAAAAGTGTGGGGGGTTGCTTCAAAAAGGTGTGTTAGCCACCATATAATTGGTCAATTCCAAGTCACTTCCACGTTGGAATATGAATGGATGATCTACTCATCTTTCTCACTGTTAAGCACGACCCTTTTTTTCTCTAATTACTTACAATAATTTAAGGAATCATTGGAAGAAGACAAAAGAACACAGCTTGCAAAATTTGATATCAAGATGTAAGTTCACGCTTTCTTCCCCCATTCCTTATCTCTTTTTCTTTTTTATTCCACAGAGGAGGAAACATAAATAAATTGTAAATTACAGTCGGATTCCTCTAATTTAATTAAGGTAAATTGGGCCACTATCACTATTTAATTGAGTAAAAAGTTGTGATGCATGAACATGCTCTTTAATTATCTGATTACCCTTTATCTAGCAATCTTGATCTATATTCAAACAATTCATAATAAAACCCAATTTATTTTGCAGAAAATAAATAATTTTAAAAACAAATTTCTAAAAAATGATCGTCTTTATCATTTAAAGTAATTAGCTAATGAAAAATACCAACAACAATTTATATTCAAAAGATCGGTTTGAGCATCATTTGTCATTTATAAAACAAACGAAATCTATGAGCTTTTAAAAGCAGAACATCATGTTTTCCTCGTTCGGTTTTAGCTTCATTGTTTAGAAAACAAGGATGGGATTTTTATTTTTATTTTTTAAATATAAGCACATTTTCAATACGTCTTTTCTGACGTCTCCTCCAACACACTATTCTTAAGGTGCTGTCTTTGCGTAAACGTGGGGGCGCGAGGCAGCGTTTTAGGTCCTCTCTCGTTTGATTCCAGCTGCCTCGGAAAGTCTGCGCACGCCAGTTGGAGAGGGGACGGGGAAGGAAAGGGGGAAGGCGGGACCGGCGGTGGCGGGTCCAAAGCGGAACCCCTATGTCTGCATCTATGATTATTTTCGAACGAACAATAGTTAAAAAAATGTGGCAAAAATTGGAATTGATCAAGCATATAAAATAGCATGTGGAAGGTCAATAGTAGTGGTCTTAAGGATTTTCTCGTGCTAGCACCGAACAACACGTGGTGTTAGCGGGATGAATTTATATATCCCCGGTTCATGAAACTTGTTTAACTAGGGCTATCCTTCGTTTCATGACCACTCATTAATTATGAGTCTAATGTGCGTTAGGACAACTTACACGGCAAGCGATTTAAGAATACAGCTTCGTGGAGGAAAACAAGCAGCACAGGATAAGGATCAGGAGAAGATAGTGTAGTGCTTCAAGATAGAGAGGCTCGAGAGTCAAAGCAATGATGAAGGCACGGTTCCGGGGAGAGAGAGAGATTATCTTGTAAGAAAAAGTTCCACCTTCGAGACAATTATCAAAAAAATCTTAAACCTATCACACTTGTGTCATATCAATCCTGAAATTATAATAGTGTCAATTAAATTTTAAACACTTCGATATTTAGCAAATATAGTTTATTCAATTAATTTTGACCGGAAATTACTAATGTTAACATTGACAATTTTACGTGGCACGAATGGCATCTTAAAGTTGATGCTGCCTATGCCATGTAGGGCGCTCGGTGTCCATATTTATGTCAATATCGGCAATTTCATATAAAATATTGGTTGACTTGACTCAATTGATAAAAAATGAAGAGGTTTATAATTCAAATTAGTACAATTGAAAGGTTTATTATTGAATTGGCACAAATATAATAAGTTTATAACTGAATTAACACAACTTACATGTCAAGCGATTTAAGAATGTAGCTTCATGAAGGAAAGTGATCAGCACATGATAAGGACTAGGAGAAATAATTGTAATGATTAAAGATAAAGGAAATCATAGTCAATATACGAAGGCCTACGACTCAAAGTAATAAGAAAGGCAAGTTTACTTTTAGAGGGAGAGAGAATTCTCATCTTGTAAAAGAAAGTTCTACCTTCTCCCAATATTCATAGGGTCAATAATCATAGATTAATGACGGGCAAGAAAATGGAGGGTTGGAGGTTAAGTCTTTTCCCTTATTGACTATTCGTTGAGAAGTTCTTGTCTCAAATGAATTTCTTCCAAAAACCCTAATTTTCTTCAAACTAAAATCACTTCAATTCAATTACAAAAGGTAAAGAGAAGCAAAACTATATATAAAGCCCATACAACTACAAGAAAACAAGTAATTATTCGAAATTTCTATCTCGTCATTTCTCTCTCCCATCTAACTATCTTAAGGTAAGATCATTAGTGATCAAATTCTTGTCATTTTCCACTTTATGCAGACACGACTTTTCTCGCGCCTCTCGTGCCAGGTCACACGAACTTCCTCAACCACAAAGTAATCACACAATTTGTACGATCCCCTTCAAATCGAGACTTAGGGTTTTTGCATCATGTGAAAAATATCCTGAATGTGACAAGCGGGGTATGTGATGTCCACCAAACCCTAGAGGTCACGTCGCGGTTGAAAATGACTTGCCCTTTTATTTTATATCTTTTCGAGCCCTCTTTTCTAAGTAGAAAATTCCAAATGGGTAGGTTAGACTTTGAGTCCAAGCTTCCTTTTCTACTGAAGAGAAAAGTGAAAAGCAACAGCTCGTATTCAATCCTCACACGGCTCGTTTCCCATTGGCTTATCACCCCACCTATAATCAAAACAATGATGATAAAAAATCTCGCGCCAGCTGTCGACTTTGAATAAGCAATTGCAGATATCTTATCACATCGAGAACTGGGCTTATCAGCTTACGGCTATACCTTCAAGTTGCAGCTTTTTCAAACCATGCGAATCGTTTTCTAAGATTAAGACAAGCGGTGATTGATGACCGAAGGTGCTTAAGGTGTAAACCACAGACTAAGTCTTTGAGAAATCACGCCACTTGAAATCCGTTTGGTGGACCCGTGTCAAATTTCGAAATCCCCACTTAAATTTTTCTTATTTATAGACTATTTAACATATAGTTATAAATAATTGACGAATGATATTTGTCATTATCGAACTTTAGTAATTAGAAATGTACAACTTGACATAGTAAGGTTACCTAATCAGTTCGGTGATAGCATCATGCGTGTAATTGATAATCGCATGTCATGATCGCGTTTTAATTAATTAAGTGAATGTCGGCACCAACTGTTAATCAGCATAGGTATGTCCTTCTATCATAAAGCGATTGTATGGATGTGACCATACGAGGGCTTCAACTTCAAACAGCAAAGGTTGTTCAACCCATCTGGCTTTTACCAATCGCCCATGTCATGTAATTGTCAAATGAGACTTTGTAGCTTGAATTGTCGATGTGCTGTTTCGCTTTGAGTTTACACATTGCACGTTTTGATAAGATAAACAGCGAAGGGTGTTCAACCCATTTGGCTTTTACCAATTGCCCATGTCATGCAATTGTCAGACGAGACTTTTTAGCTTCAACTGTCAATGTGCTGTTTCGCTTTGAGTTTACACACTGCACATTTTGATAAGATGCACTCTTGACTGGAGAGTCGTTTGACGAGTTGATCTGACAAGCAAAGGCAACAAGAAAGAGGTTGCGGAATTTGTGACAGAATAAAGCTAGAGGAAAAGGATTGGACCTTTGGATCTAGTGTCACGAGGGATCCACTTGGACACTATTACTAAAGGTCAATCGAATGTTTCCGATATGGCAAAAGAAAAATCTGTGATTAGTGTTTGTTTGAAATGAGATAGAATAGATTAATGTATTGAATATTGAATGATTTCTCAACGTATATGCTGGATCGGTTATGACTATAATTTAAGGTCAATCAAAGCTTCAAACAAGGACAAACAAGAATTTGTAATTAGGATTTGCTCCCAAGGAGATAGAAGTGATCAATGCATCAAATTTGGAATCACTTCTCGTCATATATGTGTTAGATGTAGAGTTCAAATAAATTTAAGAATGACGAGTATTGGGACTATTCAATTGTATCTAGGTAAGCTCTGCCCAAATCGGAGATATGGACTTGTGGATGAAATCTCTCTACATAATAAGGGGATGAGATCACCAGACGTCTTACATTCTTAATTTCGGTTAATTTTCTTTTGTCGCTTATATTGACATGCTATTTATTCTCAAAGTTTATGTGCTACTTCAATTAATTTCTTTTTTTCGAAAGTTTTAGTTGTCGATCAAATTTGAATGTAAAAGTACGCAATATTACCCAATGATCTATAGTTTAAGTCACGTTTGTTTTCTCTTTTTTTATTACCAATCTTTTATTTTTGTGAAAATATAATTGATCTTTTAACATAGTGCTAATAAGAGAAGTGGGAGGAGGGAAGTAATGGAGGACAGAGGAGTTAGGTAAAGCCCGAAAGGAGCACACCCCGCGATTTATTAAAAGATGGAGTTTTTTTTTGTCCATTTTCACTTTAAGTTTAAACAAGAACAATTGCCATTCTAGAGTGGAAAGACCATAACACGATCAAGAAAATCTGGTAGATCCTATCATATCACAAGGAAGATGCACAGGCAAAAAAGGAAGAGAGCGATGGATTAACGCACTAGCTAAGAGCCCGAGATGATTAGTTCGTCTCTTAAAATTATTATCCCAAAACATCAACAACATCGATCGCATTGCATCCCCACTCATCAATTGTATCATTTGCATCTACATTATACCAAAGACCAAGTTTAAAGGACAATTAGCGTTTCACATTTGAATCACCTTCTATTAAAAGATGAAAGAACAGATTTCGAAGTTGGAAATTTCACGGTCTCAAATTCGAGCGATGCCTTTGTCTCCCGAGGAGAGAGAGAGAGAGAGAGAGTTGATGCATTTAGGGTTGGGCCTACCTTTAGTTATGATGACTTCCTTCACCCTAATTTCTAGACAACGAAAATGAAACATGTTACAGGTCAATTGCGATAAATGCAGCTATCTACCAGCATTGTCGGAAAGCGAAATCTGAAGATTCTCTTTTATTATTTGAGCGGGGGAATACATCGTTAGCCTCCACGAGGGGAAGGTTTTATCTACCAAGAATCAAATAATGGAGTAAGAATGCATTTAAAATTGCCATGATGTTCTTGCTCGGAAAGAAAGTCATAAAGGAGTGGCAACGGAGGGGCCTGCCAATCCCATCACTTGTTCACATTTTCCAACACCTTTCCTTGGAGGGATTGGTTTTAGTGCTATAAGATAACAGCATCACATTGAAAAATAAAATTATAGTACACATAGTCAGTATAACAGTTTTTTTATGCAATTAATCTTATACACTATTTGAGAGAATAACTAGTCACAATCCTATAATATAAATGAATGTAGTTCTTTTTCATCGATTGGGTATGCTTTATTTTTTATTTGAAAAACCACCCTTATAATAGCATTACATTGAAAATGAATGTAGTTCTTTACGCATCTCGAATAGTTCTATGGTTTTCTTGAGAGACGGACCCCGTGGTAGTAGCGAGATATAACTCTTTGCACTTTCTCATAATGCCTATGCAAAATTTCGGCAATACATAGAAATTGGAAATTTTTACAATTAATGGACGAGATTTTCTCTTTTTATCAACTGTATGTCAAGGGGGTGAAGAACTATCCCCGAAGATCGTTAGAAACAACCCACATCAATATCACCTTGTCTTGTCCCGTCCCTTCCGCGACACAACCGCAATGGCATCATCACTGCCCTTTAACAACGCCGCGACTACGCAATGGACTTAGCTCGCCATAGATGCGGCCCATTCCCCTCGTGAGGTGCAAGCAGACCACCCTCGAAAAACCTTCGGCAATGGCAGTCGAACCTACGCTTGGGCAAGTCGACCTCCGACCGAGTCGAGAGAGGGAGGAATGGTTGAGGAGCCACGTTGAGGGGGGCTGTGGGGCGCGACTGCTCACCTATCCCTGCGGTCGAGGTCTCGTTCCGTAGAAAGTGTGGCTATATAGTTGAAAAAGAGCTTTGAAAGTTCTTGGGAAAATCGGAGGATTTCAAAATAAGAGATGGAATCGCCACTAATTAATGTGAGAAAAATAGGCTGATTGGACACTTAGATGCACATGTGAAGACATTGATCATTTGCAAAAAACCAACAAAGCTAGAGGTTCCATTATGTGCAGGGAGGGGTCAGCATATGGGAAAATTACTAAAAAAGTCATAAACCTATTACAATTATGACAATTCAGTCATAAACTTGTTTTTCTTGGCTAATTAAGTCCTAAACATTTTATAATTATTCCAAATCAATCCATCCGACCAAAATTGGTCGGCTAGCACTAACGTGGTAGCTGGATGGCACTAGAGACATTTTTTTAATAATAATTTATTTTATTGAATTATTTTATTAATTTTTATCCTTTTATCATTTTCTCCCTCTCCGTCCTCCTTCCTCCTCTCTCCTCCCTCCTCCTTCCTTTGGCTCGGGTGATCGGCTAGAGGGAAGGTCTGGCTAGTCGCCGGGTGAATTGGGCGTCGGGTGAGCCCTCGTCAAATGGTGAGGGGGCCTCGCTATCACTAGGTCTGGCAAGGTAAGCCTCGTTGAATTTGGTGAGGGCTGGCCTCACCCGTCAGCGTGCTCTTGCCCAACGACAACGGGGCAAAAGAAAGAGGGAGGAAGAAAGAGGAGGGAGAAAAAAGATAAAAAAAATTAATAAAATACTTCAAAAAGGAAAATATTATTAAAAAAAAGGTCGCCCAGGTGGCCATGTTAGTGCCGGCCGGCCAATTTTGGCTGAATAAATTGATCTTGCACAATTATAAAATGTTTATAACTCAATTGGTCAAAAAAATAAATTTAGAATTAAATTGGCACAATCATAATAGGTTTAGGACTTTTTGGTTAATTTTCCCGTTAGCATACCCACGATACTCTTTGATATCACATTTTTTGATTAAGTTCTTAGAATGCCTATTATCAAGTAATATCCTAAAATTATTGACGCGCTTTGATTGTTCCGGAGATTACACAGCGGGGACATTTCTTCGTCATTTTACATTGCGGCGTGACTTCTTCTCCATGTGTGCTTGCGTTTTGAATAAAACAATATGCTGTTTATAACGGTATATGCAACTGCAAGTAAACAATAAATTAAAATAAGACGGTGCATGCTTACTTTTGAAATTGATGGAGTCATGTTATTAATTAACTCACTTGGATAGAAGTATTTTCGTCCTTTTGGCCATATAAAATAAGGGTTTTGAAAGATGAGAATAATTTTTTAGGAGATAAACTTTCAAATCATTTTAGAGAATCATGACATGCTAACAATAACGACCTAGAGAAAATGGGGGAATTTCCTAGATTTATTTCAGCAAAATAACAACTATGACATCATATTGTATGTTAAAAGTTAATTTCAGCATTACGAAGCCTATTTATACATGAAAAATTTACTCTAAAGCAGGCAGAGTAGCAACTATCTCATTTAATCTCTAGCATAATTCTGGCTTTATAATGATATTAATTTTATTCAGGGGGATTTAATAGCTCTACTTGTTGCTGTGCGATTTTTCTTCAATCCGTATTCTCCAAGGATTGCCAAAATCTTCAAGCTTGAACCTCACTAGGATTTCCTTACAAAATAAGATCAAGATGATTAGCACTCGGTAGGGGTGTGCATGGTCCGGGCGGGCGGTTCCTGACCTAAAACTGGGAACCGCCCGCTAAGTACCGGTTCCGAAAAATTGGAACCGGGATCCACCAGTTTGTTGCATGGTCGGTCCGGTCCGGTTCCCGGGTGGATCCATGGAACCGATCTTGACGCGGGCGACGCTGGTTCTTCGGGATCTGCAGAAGGGTCGCTTGGGCGAGAGGCAGTGGCGGAGCTGGGCCGCGGGTCGCTGGGAGGCTGAACGGCGACAGCGTCAGGGCTGAGATGAGCTCAGATTTGTAGTCGTCGAGCGAGATCGGTGCGGGCGAAGCGAGGGACGCCGAGCGTTGGTCGCGGATGGGTTTCGTGGGTTCTTTGAGTCGCGGCCACCGGCGTGAAGAAACGAGCGGCGGTTGCGGTGCTTTGCACGTCGGGAAGGCGGATCGCGGGGAGGCTGAACGGCGACGGCGTTAGGGCCGAGATGAGCTCGGATCTAGTCGTCGAGCGAGATTAGCGGGGTCGGGCGAAGGGGGACGCCGAGCTTTGGTCGCGGATGGGTCTCGTGGGTTCTTTGGAGTCGCGGCCACCGGCGTGAAGAAACGAGCGGCGATTTGCGGTCTTTGCACGTCGGGGGAAGCGGATCGCGGGGAGGCTGAACGGCGACGGCGTCGGGGCGAGATGAGCTCGATCTGTAGTCGTCGAGCGAGATCGCCGGCTGAATCGGGGGACGCCGAGCGTTGGTCGCGGATGGGTCTCGTGGGTTCTTTGGAGTCGCGGCCACCGGCGTGAAGAAATGAGCGGCGGTTGCGGTGCTTTGCACGTCGGGGAAGGCGGATCGCGGGGACGACGATGGCGGAGGTGCGGAGGCTGTTGCGGAGTCGATGGGCGCGGGTATGAGATCGGAGCGGCGCCGGTAGGAGGGTGGCGGACGGCGGGCTACGGCGGCCGCGACTCGTGCGGTGAGGCGTACGCACGGGTCACCAAGGAGGAATCGAAATAGCGAGAAGAACGAGGAAGAGAGAGAGAGAGGGCAGCCGCAAAAGCCGAAACCGAAGAGAGGTGGAAGAGACAGAGAGAGACCTAGGTTTGTTTTAGTAGTTTTTTTTTTAATATTAAAGGGAACCGGTCCGGTTCGGGTGGGCGGGCGGGCGGATCCGCCCATGGAACCGGGAACCGGACCGGTTCCCACCGGTTCCCAAAACTGGAACCGGGAACCGGACCGGTTCCCTCAAGAACCGCAGGTTCCGGGCGGTTCCGGTCCGGTTCCGGGCGGTCCGGGCGGATCTCGGGTATTTTGCACACCCCTAGCACTCAGCATCTAAGAGAACGTAATTGTAAGAGGGAATTTTGGGATAATTTACCTTGTCGAGGATGCAAAATAGATGGGGGTTGTTTGCAAATTAAGAGACTTACTAGATATTGAATATATATTATGAGGAAGGCCTATATGGAAAAATCATTCACTTCAATTACTAATTAAAATAAATGCGAATCCACAAGGAATGAGAGATCATATTTGAGTTTACCTGCGAAATTCTACGGGCGAGACGATGAGGAGATGGAGTTTATCGTTGCTTGTGGATCTTCGTATCATGACCTAAAAAGGTTGCTGGACTTGTGTGTGATATGGCAAGCTTCTTCCATGCAAAATCATTCTCAATCAAAATATCAAACGAAGAATGGAATCAACATCAAAATGATTGTTGACTAGAAGCAGTTGAGATCCAAGAACAACCATTGGGTACAAGAAAACCGAAGACAGAGTTGGAGTGTGAAAAAGGCCCGAACCAATCGGAATATCTTGGGATTTTAGATGTCTAATCAAACTAAGACCTAATTTATTGCCCACATTTGACATGAAAATGAAGTAGAAGATGGCGACATGAACTATGAGCTTGTCTGGTTTGTTTTCTCAACCTTGAGCTTGATTGAATACAATATTTCATATGAGTTACGCTAAATTATGTATAGAGATCGAATTTTGATTTCTATGGTGGCATATTACCCTCATCGAACCGGCAAGATGTCTTGCTCGAGAACATTTCGAGTTGAAAAAAATTGACATCTAACTTTGTACATGCATGCGCATAAGCAAGAACCAATCCAAGATGTGGGAGGTATACCTGATTATCAAGCGGGCTCGAATTGGGAGCAACCTATACGTTGCTCACACGTGGCTTAGGCTAAGCCAGAAAGCCCGAGCATTACTTGAGGGCCAAGCCCACCCAGAATCTAGTCTGAAAGAGCCAGCCCATCCAGGCCCAATCACTTCCTCTAATTCCCCCCTTAAACCAGTGAGATCCCAGCATGCTTCAGTCTCATAAACAACATAATACAAATCTGTTTGGCGTAGAAACGTGCACAAATTAGGGCAAAAAAATAAATACATAAAAGCTTAAGAAGAACCAATTTGCATCATGATGATCAGATATAGCCCAATAACATTCACAATATATATATATATATATATAAAACAACTGGAAAATCCATGGAGAAGGAAATAAAATGGGCGAGTCGAATTAATGAATTATACTACAAGAACATAAGAAGGGACTGAAACAATATGCAGATTTCTAGATATGTTTAAATGGAAAATTAAGATTCCAATAAAAAAAAAGAGAGGAGTATAAGTGATATTTTTAGGCCAATATGGAAGCAATGCTCTAGAATAGATTGCAAAGCTCAATTTTATTTTCCCAATAATTTAAAAAATTCATGGTAATTTTCGTCATTGAAATTTCTTAATAGATCCCATATGGGTTGTAGGTTCTCTAACTTGTAATAGACGTTAATAAGATAAAAAAAAAAATTATACCAACATGTGCACGGTCTGATTAAGGTTCTTCAAAAGGCTAAAAAAATAAAAAAGAAGGAGCCAAAGTAGAACACTTATGACAGCAAACTCGCAATTGGATTTTTCATTCGTTCGCAATTCAATGTTGAATAGTCTGTCAATACTATTGCTTATTACATCTAGGGGTCCGAGATGTTTCGAATTCGCTATGCCCTATGCTTTGTAGCTGGCCAGACATGGTACAAAAAATAATTTCAATCATTCAATGCTCAATGAACTAAAAGAGTACCCAACAACTCCATAATTTCATGACTGGTGCCAAATCGTCTGCCCCTTTTCCCCCCTCTACTGAGGTAAAAAGCCCAGTGCCGCCATGAAAGAAAATGGGCCCTTGAAGAAAAACCTGTGCTGTGCTCCCTTGAAGATCGCAAGCAAGACATTCTTGTGTCACACACCTCAAAGCTGGCCTTTGATGGCCACGATGCTCTTCTTAATCATTGAATTTTTTGACTTTGGGGAGCTTTAGTAGACTAAGCCAAAATGACTTCGACGGTTTAAGAAGATTTTCCTTCCACTGAATCTAGTATCACCACCTAATGTGACAAAAAGCAAGGGGAGAGGAACACCAAACCCAGCTTTGGCCAGGTGACAATCATTGCCCATTCATTATTGTGGGTTTTCTTCTTTCTTTCCCATTCTCTTCCCCCGCCCAAGTAATTTTTCTCTTCCTCCTTTTCCCCTAAACCATCAGATCAGATCAGATATCCCCCAGAAAAAGTCCTTGAATCTCAGACTTTTCTGGCAGCATTTTCCGGGGAAAGTAGATTTCGCACTCCTGCAAGGAAGACTTTTTTGGAGTCCTCTCTTTCTCCTCGTTTTTCTTTATAGCTTTTTCTGCCTTTTCTTCTTTCTGGGTGAATCCCACTTTTGTTGCTTTTGCTTGCAAGTTCTTGTACAGTGCAGGGGGGAGGGGAGGGGATAGGAACGAACACCCCTCCACCACTTCCCTCTTCACGTGCGCAGCTTCAGCATATCATGTGACCATCCCTCTTCCGTCTGACTCTCTTTGACCTCCCTTCTCCCCCCCTTCTCTCTGTCTCTCTCTTCCCCCTTACTGTTCACACCTTTTAGACAGTACCCGTCACTCCCTCTCTCTCTCTCTCTCTCTCTCCCTCTCTATCTCTCTCTTACTGTGACACCTTACTCTTCAAAACCAGGAAATACTCTCTCTCTCTCTCTCTCTCTACAAAAAGGAAGTGGGTTGAATCTCCTTCTATGTGAGAGAGCACTCAACCATGGGCTGTATTCAGTCCAAGACCGCCCATCTTCCGTCACCGGACCAAGAACCCTCTCAAGCTGACCCCAAACCAGATCCAGGTGTTGCTTCACTCTCTGGCTTTATATCTTCAGCGGTGATGCCTGCAAATGTATGTGCATGTGTCTTGTTTTTTTATGTGGGTGGCATGCTTGTCAAGGTGATGGTTGATGTTTCATGGTCCAACTTGATCTACATCTTAGCTTCCGCCTAGATTTCAGAAAGAAACCTTTAGGTGGGTCTCTGTTGGGCAAGCAAAGAAAGGTCGCTCGAACGAGCTGCTTCTGGTTTTCTCGTTCTCTTTAAGGCTTGTACTTCTGCTTGTCGTGATTAATGTTGGGGGTCTCTGGTTCATTTATTGTTGTTGGGCCAAGTAAATTCTTGATCTTTTAAACTGAAGTTTCAAACTTTAAGTACGTTGGCTTTCATTTCCAAATAGGAGCTTCGGCCTTTTAGGTTTCTTTTTAAGAAGCTAGGCACGAGAGTTTCTGAGCTTATTCCGGTGTGTGTTATTCATATGTGCTGGTTGATTTTGTTTGAGTGAAGCAAATGGAGAGCAAGTGGACCAGGACCAAGTTCCTGCATTCAAAGAGTTTCCACTGGCCGACCTCCGAGCCGCCACAAATGGGTTTAGCAGTGAATTGATTGTCTCAGAATGTGGAGAGAAGGCCCCCAACGTTGTTTACAGAGGGAAGCTCGGAACAACCGTTTGGTCGCCATTAAGCGTTTCTCCAAACAATCTTGGCCTGATCCTCAACAATTTGTGGTAATGTCTTTGATTTCCCTTCTGTGTTTTCATTTTGATTTTCCCTTTTCTGGTTGGGCCTCTTGAATAGAAAACATGGCGAATCCTCTGTTTCTGTTGGGGTCTGGATAAAATCTTCATAGGCTAAATAATCTATTTGGTTTGCTGAAATTCATCTCTTGCGTGTTTCTTATGCACTTGGAATCCTCCAAAATTAGTCAATCTAAAAACTTGCCTGGATAGCAAAAAGGGGATTTGTCTGAAGAATTCTGGTTGAATTTGCCTTCCACTTTATGCCTTGGTGGCTCTTTAATGATTCTCTTTCTATGTTTAATGTAGACAGAAGCATCTGGGGTTGGCAAAGTCCGGCATAAGAGGTTGGTGAATTTAATTGGCTGTTGTGCTGAAGGGGATGAGCGCCTATTGGTGGCAGAGTACATGCCAAATGATACTCTATCCAAGCATCTGTTTCACTGTACGACTTGTTCCTCCTTTTCACATGTTCAACTATCATTTAAGCATCTCTACTTTCTGTGGCCTCAAGATTTTGCAACCGCTGCTCTTACCATCTTGACTGGTGTTATTTTTGAGAGCTGAGATATGGTAATGGAAGTAAACAATCTGGTGTGGCATTTCATGGAAAATGGGAATCTTTCAGATCCTAGCAATCAGGAATGTGTTGTCAAGTAGATAAGTTGGTTGTTTGGGGACACAAACATAGGCAAGAAGTGTGGATAGACTAACATTTTTTTTATCCTATTGTTGGAAGAGAACTATCTAACGTGCTGATTGGATTGGACATATTCATGTTCCCAAGAATGCAGAATTGGTTGTCTCATTTCAGAAGTCCATTAGGGTCCAATTGCTTGTTATCCTTTCTTTAATAACAAATCAGTGTTGAAGGATTTGTATTATAGCTCGATGCGCTTTTTCTTAACTCTTTTCCAATCTAATCTGTCTGTTTCGCAGGGGAGAAGCAGCCATTGCCTTGGGAGATGCGGGTTAGAGTTGCTTACTATATTGCACAGGCACTTGACCATTGCAATACTGAAAACCGGAAGATCTATCATGATTTGAATGCATACAGAGTTCTCTTTGATGAGGTATCTGTCTAGATAACAAAGATGGTTTCCAAAGATCATTTTGCCTATTTTTGGATGGGAATTGAGTTACAGGATAATATTATCCATCAATATCAATGTAGACAACCAGAACTTCATGGTATTTACTACACGGTAAAAGATCTCTGTATTCTATGCAAAAATAACCTGAAGCTTTTGTTTGTAAGGATTTTTTTTTTCTTTTCGAAAATTGGTTGCATACTGACAAGATCGAGTATCCCAAATTTCATACATAATTCGTATCTGTTTTGACTTTCTCTTGTGTAAGCAATTCTGTGTCATAGTTTTGGATAATTAAAAGGTGTGTTGGCCACAGAAGGTGATGAGGTTTGCATGGGTCTATATGTTTAGATGCAGAGCATTCTCAAAAGACAGTAAGAAAGTGGATTTGCTTCTTTGTACATTCATATATGTCATTTCCGGATGACTACTACCATAGTTGGCATCTGTGTCCTATATGATATTTCACTTGTCTTTGTTTGCTTGCTTCCTCCTTCTGAAGGAAAGACGATGTCCTGCTTCATGGACTATCTACCATCCTTGAACCTGAATCTGTTATTATTGCAGGATGGTGACCCTCGGTTATCAAGTTTTGGCCTTATGAAGAACAGCCGGGATGGAAAAAGCTACAGTACAAATTTAGCTTACACTCCACCAGAATTTCTACGGACAGGTCTGTTTTTGTTTCTAGATGATACATAATAGGTGTGATGTAAGTGTGGCTGGTCGTTCTTTCTGTATGTTTTCTTGATCAGTGAATTATGGATTTCATGTGAGGGCACTAAGGAGGAGCAAACTCCTTTAACTTGTGGCGTATAGGCTATGGACTTGTACAAATACTTAATAGCAGATGATAAGGATGAAGAGAGTAGAAATAATTAAGTATGTTTGCAATCCTTTGCTAAATAATTTGAAACTTGGTTATTGAGTTTTGGCCTTTATGAAGAACAGCTGGGATATAAAAGCTACAGTACAGGTTTAGCCTACACTCCACTAGAATTACTATGGACAGTCTGTTTCTGTTCTAGATGATACATAGTACACAGGTATGATGTAAGTGGGGCTGGTCATTCTTTCTGTATGGTTTCTTGATCAGTTTGATTGTGGATTTCATGTGAGGGCACTATGGAGGTGCAAACTCCTTTAACTACTGGGGAATAGGCTGCGGACTTGTACAAATACTTGATAGCAGATGATAAGGATGAAGAGGGTAGAAATAATTCAGTTTTTTTGCAGTCCCTTGCTATTAGTTGAAAGACTATTTCTTTTTGTGATATAGCCAATAAATAGAAATTTTGTACATCAGAACCTGGACTTTGCATGCCATAGTTACCCTTCCTATGTAATGTGTTATCGAAGGTGTCTAATCTGTTGAATTGTTTATCACTGGATGATTATTATCTTATCCAGTAACAAATATTGTTATTAGATCAACTGACTTGCCCTCAAAATGCTAGTTGTTAGAAGAATAAGAGGAAAGAAAAAACCATTTGATTTTGTCCTCTTTGTCTGCTTATATCCAAAAGTGTCATTCATTTTACAGTTTAAAGTGTGACTAAGCCATCTGTTTTCTTATTGAGGCTTATTTTCCTGTGTGGGCAAGAATAGCGTGGGTGGTGTGAATATGGTATGAATATAACCTTCAAACACTTCATGTTGCAGAATTTTTGCGACATTTTTAATTTACAGTAAACCTTTGAAGAAAGAAATAATTTCTTCCCATGAATTTATGCCGTTCCAGAAGCTGGTATTGCCATGAGATGCTTTTAAGTGTCTATGGGATTATATTGGTCCACTTTGTGCCAACATGTTCTTGGCAAATGACAGGTTTTGTTATGCTCAAGGATGTATCTGCTAACATATGGAATTGGTGTGGGAGAATAGGAATAGAGTTGTTAGGACTTAGATGCTCTTAATTCTTGGTTCTGTGCTTGAAATTCGTTAGGCTTCTATTATGTTTTTGTTTTCAACCTTGTGCCATGCTTGAAAGAACTGTTCTTATGATTGTACTCTATTTCTAGTAATTGGAGTTAAAACTTCTTTATATAGCTGCTTTCTGAAAGTTGGTGCTTCAATTTTCAGGAAGGGTCATCCCTGAGAGTGTGATTTATAGTTATGGGACTGTATTGCTGGATCTTTTGAGTGGCAAGCATATCCCTCCAAGCCATGTAAGGACTTTAGATTCCATACTTAAGTTGTATTCAAAATCTTTTTGTGATTGAATGTTCCGTCTTTCTTAGGTATCGTACAAGTTATGGGCATCCTTGATGGTTTTGCTCCAATATTTTATACTATCTGGAAATTAAATTTCCTCTGAGTGTATTGAAAATCACCCTAATTATAGAGGATGGACAGACCAAGGGTTCTCCTGAATTCGGGTAGTCCAGTAAGTTAAATCCAGGCAACGGGGCCTAAATCTTGCGGGAAAGGAATAATGTATGATGCAAATACTTTGTATCTGTGCTTAAGGAATCAAAGATGCAGTGCACATACATTTTTTTCTCTTCATTTGCGAATTGGTGTCCTCTTCCCTAAGTCTTTGTCAGTTGCAAAATTCGCCTTAGACTTTTCACCATCGGTTATGTTTTCGTGACTCCAGGCGTTGGATTTGATAAGGGGTAAAAATTCTTTATTGTTAATGGATTCATCCTTGGAAGGACAATATGTCAATGAAGATGCATCTGAATTGGTCGAGCTAGCCTCAAAATGTCTGCAGTATGAGGCCAGAGATAGGCCTGACGTCAAGTTCCTCCTGTCATCAGTTGCGGCCCTCCAGAAGCAGAAAGAGGTGCAGAATGTCAAGTGCCCTTTCAGTGGCTTACCCCTAATTGAGCTGCAGATTTGTTGTGAGATGGTTCTTGATTCTGTTCATGGATGACTCTTCTCCTCGGCTAATATGTGCATTTTTCCACCAGGTGGCTTCGCATGTTCTTATGCGAATCACTAAAACTCCTGTAGTGCTTCCAACAATGCTATCACCGCTTGGGAAGGCATGTGTTAGGATGGACCTTACAGCTGTACATGACATTCTGCTTAAGACGGGTTATAAGGATGAAGAAGGTGCGGAAAATGAGGTGAGTTAGAGCTGTAGCTGTCATGTCAAACTGGTATACAACACATTAGCACACAGAACTTATATTAAATCACATTGATCATCCATTCCTTGCATGCTGATCTAGCCAACTACAGCGAACTAGCTTTGAGCTGATAATTGTTTATTGCATGTTTCAAGTATCCGATAGTCTTCAAAAGGAAGAGCGAAGTAAGAGAGAAAAGGTAGACAGATGGGATAAAATGGACAATATCTATCTTTAGTTTGCTGTGAAAGCAATATGAAACAGTCCCATGAGTATCTTTAGGGAATAAGATGCCTCCTAAGTCCCTTTATGGGTTGGATTGCCTCAGTTTCTCTTTGAGAGATTCTAGATAGTAACTCTGAAACTTGTCGTTTCCTCCTGGTCCAATCCTTGTGTTGGGTAATGACAACATTGGTGTATCTGCAAAATCCCCATTGTGTTATGGCTTTTGCTTATGACCTGTCTATATGTGGTTCTAGATATAGCTCCCATATTTACATGTTTCTGGCGTTACTTGGCTTGTGTAATTTTTTATCTGTTATTCTCGTGAAGCTTTCGTTCCAAGAATGGACACAGCAAGTACAAGACATGTTGAACACAAAGAAGTTTGGGGATATTGCTTTTAGGGACAAAGATTTCAAGAATGCAATTGAATACTACTCAAAGGTACTGTTCTAAACATAGCAACTTCGATGTGAGCGTAATATCAACTGCACTATGATTTCGTTCAATGAGCTCTAGTTGATAATTCTTGGTCCTAGTTTGTTTGAAGGTGCTTGCATTCGAATTTTCATCTTTGCCAGTTGCAAATGGTTCCCGACAAAATGTTATCATGTCAGGAACTGCTGACTGCTGAATTTCTCTGCTATTTTGTCACCCTCCAATATTTCCTGTAGCCGCCTGCACTGACACTAGCTCACTTTGATCGAAACACAGTTGGTATCGATGATGTCGGTCCCTTCTGGTACCGTTTTTGTGAGGCGGGCGCTCTCGTATTTGATGATTGGCCAAGCAGAGCTTGCTCTGAGAGATGCGATGCAGGCTCAGGTGTGCTTGCCCGAGTGGCCCACCGCCTTCTACATGCAGGCTCTTGCCCTCTCGAAGCTCGGGATGGAAACCGATGCACAGGACATGCTCAATGATGGCACTTCCTTTGAGGCGAAGAAGCAGAACAGCTGGCGCGGTTAATTAATCCTGATGTGCAGAGTCAATCCTCTGCTCCAACTCATGCTATACAGCAAGGGGGGTCGGGAGACGGAGATTCCTCCGGAAAGATGCTCTAGGGGTTTGTTTCCGCTTTGTCGACTCAATTTTCCTTCTCTCCTGGATATAGTTTCACCGAGAACGAGGTGCCTGATGATAGTAGAGAGTCGAGTAGCCAAGTTTCTAGTTAGGGCAACTTAATGCTGTATCATGCTGAGAAATCGGGTAGGAAGAGATTAGCTTTGTCCCATCACGTTCAATTTGTTGTGTGTTGAGCTGAATCTCTGCTGGCTGCATATCATCTGTTGTGGCTTCTCGGCCATCATTTCATCGATCGTCCAATTATTATGCAGGATGATCTTCATTACAATTTAATGAATGTTTCAGTCCTGGTAAATGTCGTGAATTTTCGCGTAAACAAGAAGTTTGTGACAGTGATGTTGTGTCTGTTGCAGCTTGCTGTATTAGTCGACTCTTTCATATTCGTTAGGACGAATCAAATTTCATATGTTGTGCGCGAAATTACTCCTCGTTCCAGTGGTAATGTGTTCGAAAGAGTTGGATGAAACTATGGGCTCGAACCGAACTAATCCGAACCGAGATGTGAAAGCTTGGATTCATCTGGGATAAATCCACCTCAAGATCGTGCTCTTTAATTTCTAATCATGTGAAGCACCGCAAAATTGCCGAAAATTGCTGAATGGAGACGCTAACGCCGGAGCTACCATAAATGAGGTCTGTCGATTGGAACGCTAGCGTAAATTTGGAGACCCGCCTCCTTCAGAGCCGTACATCGTGTGGAAATACATTTCCAAAGTTTTTAATAGGAGGCAGGACGCGAAGAATCGAAGAATTACATATGAATGTACAAAAAGAACTCCATTTTGTTATCGTTGGAGAAATCAAATGTTTTTAATAGAAGGCAAGATGCGAAGAGTCGAAGAATTATATATGAATGTACAAAAAGAATTTCATTTTGTTATCGTTAGAGAAATCATCGGATCAAATTGATAAAAGTACAAGGGTCAATTTGAAAAAAAAAAGATAGAATAGGGGCGGACAACCTTAAATTTCTCGAGCGTTGCTGGCAGAGAAGGTGTATTACTACACGAGAGACTAAGAAGAAACCGTTCGTCACTGGAAAACGACTTTAACCGTCACTCTCGAGGAGAGTCTCGGACCGTTGCTTCTAAACGATTTTCAAAACAACACAGAGAGAAGAAGAAGAAATAGGCGGGGACAATGGAGGCGGCGGCGACGGCTGCTCTGGTGAAGCGGATTGGCACGGTGATCAAGAGGGCTTCCAAGAACAGGGCATCCGCATGGTGGTACAGCCCTCACATGGCCGCCGCGTCCCGTGCGATCGCAGAACGCCTTCCCCTCGCCGATCTCATCGTCGAGGTCCGGGACGCCAGGGTATTGTATCCGCCGTACGAATTTCCCGTTTTTTTTCGTTGCCCCGTTATGCGAGTGAACTCCAATTGTTTGACGAAATGCCTCAATGGATATCCGCCTGTCTATGCGTGTGTCCTGTCGGTGAATGGTTCTATGAAGCGGCAGCTTGTCCTCACATTCTCCGGTTGGCATTTGAGACGAGAAGATTGGAGCAATGTTTTTAATTTTTTCAGTGTGGAAATGCTTAGGAAAAGAGTGCTCTGTTCTCTCTCTGTGTCAAGCGATCGTATAATCTGCTGCTTTCCCTTTCTTGGTTGCCCAGGTTCCGTTGTCATCTGAGTTTGAGCTACTGAAGAATTGCCCATCTCCATCCAGGCGAATTGTGGTACTGAACAAGGTGGACCTAGCAAACAGTTCTCGTACCAAGGTAGGGCTTCTGATTTTCCCGTGTTGGTTGATAAGGTTAATCTTTCAGACTTTTAAGATTGATTTGCCTTATTCCGGTTCCTAAGCACAGCATGGACATTTGCTATTGTATGGCTTGAGGCTTAGTATGTGTAAAGATGACTTTAATGTTTCTAATGTTTGACTATAGATGATGTGTATTTTAAAGGTGAATTACCGCCATGACACTGCATGTCTAAACTTTCTTCTGAGTTTATATTTGCTGAACATCCATATTTGCTCTTGTAAAGTTACAGATGTATGACCATCATTGTAGATCAAAATGGTCAAAATTTCTTCTGAGTTTGTGAGTTGCCTTCTCTTTTTTTGTGATATTCTGTCTTAATACAAGAGAGTCAGATTGGCCTCATTTGAATTATTGTCGATAATTTAATAATATGTTATTGTTGAAAATTTAGTTTTGTCAATCTTTTTGGATGCTAAGTGCTAGTGAATCTGGGGAGAGTTACATAGTGTGCTGCCGTGTTTCTGTGTGACACAGTATTTCCTCCATATATTCAACTTAAAAGCTGGCTTTCCATACTTTATCTTCTCACCCTGGTTACTCCCTTGTAACTTAGTGCTGTGTTTCATAAATAGGAGTGGATGAGGTACTTTGAGCTGCAGAACTGTGAATCTTTTGCTGTGAATTCCCATAATAGGGAAAATATTAAGCAGGTAAAAACTATTGCCTGCTTTATTTCCTGGATTGACAGGAGCATTCTTCCATCAATTGAGTTTCAGAAATTTTACCTTCTAAATACGACTTAAAAGTCGGTGTAGCTTAGAACAAGTGGGACTTTGATAAAGACTTCCATCTGAGTGGCTGGGTACACAAGGACTGTGACAGCAGCCTGTCATAATTAATATATACTGATTGTAGTTGAAGATTTTTCTTTTTTATGAAGCTTTTTTATGCATATATTTTTTTTTCTCTTTATCAAACAGTAGTTGATGATGACTAACATCTTGCAGTTTTTGAATTTCTTGCAAGCCAAAGTAAGAGAGTTGAAAAAGATGGATTATTCTAGCAGCACTACAGCAATTATGTTAGTCGGAATCCCTAACACTGGAAAATCTGCCCTCGCCAATTCATTGCATAATATTGGCAGGATTAGCGCGGCAGGTACTAATCTTCTTATTGCATCTGATGCGAGATCTTTTTTCTTCACAAATTGCCCTTTGTATGTTTTACATGGACAGTGGAAGCAGATTGACTCTTCTGCTCTCCCTCTCTACCTCCTTATCCTTTCTGCTGAGGGCTATTCCTTGATAAAAATGTGAATGCTTCCTAATATAACACAAAACAAGTTTCTTCACAGAGAAAGGAAAGTTGAAGCATGCAGCAGTGAGCTCACAGCCATGTGAGACGAAAGATATTAGCAGTTTGAAGGTATGCAATTAATTTTTATTCGTTGAAGCTCCATCTATGCTTTTTGTTGTTTCTTCAGATGCACACTTAGATATGCTATTGTTTCTAGAAACTGTGTGTAGAGGAGAGAAGAAGTTAAACAGATCTTTTGCTTCATATGCTAGGTTTCTTTCTAAATTATATGTAAGCATTAGATATTCATATGTATCAAATGCTTTTTATCTTCTTGGTATTGTTCATGGCAAGATCAAGAATAGAGCGGTTTGAATTGGTAACTGCTATCAGAGCATGGTTAAGGTTATGTCATTGGCCAGTTAAAATTCTATGTTGTCCTTCTCTCTTGTCATCATTATACCCTAATATTGGGGTATGAAATGGTAATTTTAAAAAGAGCGCCAGCTGTGTTATGGTACTGATACTCTTTTTTCTTCACTTGGAATGTTCTTATGTTGATGACGGCCATCTACCTATGGAACATGATTTCATCAGATTGCCAGCAATCCAAATGTTTATGTGTTGGACACTCCAGGAGTCTTGCCTCCAGCTATTTGCGACTTTGAGACCAGCTCCAAGCTAGCTTTGATTGGTATGGTTGTGATTATATCAAGAGTCTCTTTTTCTTAGAGTATATTGTATTAATTAGCTCTAACAATGGTTTATTATTATGATTATGATTATGATTATGATTATTATTATTATAACTAACAACTTTTGTCGACTAATCTAAGTAGTTCACCCATATGATCTTGCATTGGGTGAGCTGAAATTGTTGAACTTTCAATTTAGATGATCTGAGCCCAGATTTTCACATTGCAACTTCAGGTACAATTAGGGATTCCTTGGCTGGAGAAAAACAACTTGCGCAGTTCTTCCTATCAATACTTGACTCAGGTAAAGAATATGAACAATGGGCAAAGCTGTCAACCGCTGGATCTGGCAGATTGAGTGTGGATTTCAGAGAAGAATATTCAGGTAGCTGTGAAACTGAAGCAGCAAAGAAACGGCAGTATCCCTCAGATCATACCCAGGTATTGTCACAGAAGGATTGCATGTGCTGGTCAGTTTAATTATTCATATGGATGGTTTCCATCATTTTGGGTTTTGTCAGTGATTCTGAACTATTTGCTTAGATGGATATAAAATGGTAGCTGAAAACTGTGTACCTCTTCCCATTTGCACCTAACATAATGTTAACACGTTCAAACAACTTCATTCCTACTTTGATGAGATAGTGCTAGAATGGTGAATGTGAGCTAACTCGTATTGTTGCTAGTTACTTTCTTTTGAATCGGGAATAACTAGAAAATTTTTTAGATGTGTAGAAAATGCAACACAGACGTGGAAACTAGAATGGGAGCATGGTAGATTAGGCGATTATTAGAAGGAAAGTGTTCATTGAGGTGGATTTAGTGCATTCCTTTTAGTCTGAAGTGTTTCAATACTGGTGAGATCATGAGAGTATTATGACATATCAGTAGTCAGGCAACCGCTGCTCTGTTTCTCTGCCAGTAACACTAAAAATCTTAAGCAGACGGTAATAGAAAGTGTTGTTTGTTGATTTTCTGAGTATAGGACGACATATCTCCTTTGTAATCAGAGTCAAGAAGGATCTCATCATTTTCTTGTCTCTAGCCTTAGTTTTCCGCTTCTGTGGAAGCAACTGGAAATTAATCTAAGAGGAATTGTAGAGCTTGTTCCTATGTAATGAAGGAAGAGCTTGCATTTAAAGTATCAAGTGCTTATTTTCGTTCCTTTCATTCGGGCCTCTAAGTTTTGATTTCTCGGAGAGGGGGAAACTAGAAAGATTGCAATGACAAAATTGGAGGCCTATCTTTCTTGCACATTCATGGAGAGTTTATTGGCAAGTCTATCAAAGCTTTCACATGTGCCAATAACACGATGGCTCAGATAAGTTTAACCTCATTGAAGAGTTGCCCAGAGGGCTACCCTGCCAAAACTCGATGTTAGCATGTCGAGAACATGATGTCACGAGCAAAGGCTTCGGATGCTTTGTTATTTGTCCCTGTATGACATGTATTCTTTTCCCTTTGAGGGTTTATGGTTGTTGTCAGCATGAATTATCGCTCTAAGACATCACCTGTCCTTCCATGACAGGATTTCATCGTGCAAGATGTCCGCCGTGTCCTTTATGAGAGCATTTCCTCCACGCGTGTTGACATGAGACGTAGGAAAGATGTGTTGAGGCTTATCGAGTTTCAACTGGCCGCTCTGCGAGAAGCTTTTAGGATCCCCTCAGAATTAGGCGAAGAAGATGCCTGCATCAGAGTTTCCGAGAAATTATTAAATCTGTACCGAACTGGGAGGCTCGGACATTTTACTTTGGACGACATCCCAAAAGACATTGATGTTCATGGAATTTCATAATCTTACCAAATTCTTATCTTCATTTTGTTGGTGAGCTATACTTAAAAAGTCTTTCTTTCCGCATCGCAAGTTTTATATGGTCTGTTCTTCAACCTCTTCTCTGATAACAGGAAGATATGAGAATGCTTTTAAGAAAAGGAATGTTTCTAACTTATCCAATTTACGTTGATGTATTTAGAAAATTTGTTTCATGGAGATATCGATGGTACGAGAGGGAATAGCAAATAATAATCACCATCGCTATTCATTACATGAAAACGAAGAGTATGAAAACGAGATGTTCATGTCTAGGCTCTTTCAGCACCCGACGAAGCACGTGCAAACATCATGGGAATATTTCAAGATCAAACTCCACAATTTGCCTGCCGTGCTCCGTTGAATCCTCCTGACTTGATGCTCAGCCCCTCTTCGTCTGCCAGCCAGGCTTCCTAGCCACTCCTGAATTGAATTCATCGGAAGTAGCACGCCGTGCCGGAACGATTTCTTGGGAAGGTATCCACTTCTCATGGGTGGGGCGGGTTTACTTTCGGTTGGGTACGTCCCGTGGCACCGGATTCGAGCTAAGCGAACAGCTTAGTTGGCTAGTAGCGCAAGTTGATGGTGTCATCTCTATATATCAACAAAAATCCTGTGTCTTTCGATCCCGTTGCAAAGTTAATCATCAGAAAGCCGCTAGAGAATTATTTAGGTGTTCTTGGAGCATGACATCCTGGTCGTGCACAAGTGTGATTGACTTGGACAGTTGGAAAATTCGTGGTCCGGAAGCACTAAAGATTTTTCGCAAACATCATGTTTTAAATGGTGGTAGGTAAGCTTGTCGTTGTTCACTTTTTTTTTTCTTCGATTTCTCACTAATTGTTTCTTTCGATTAGAATTCAATATTTTCGATCCAAAGGCTGTTTATTTTGAAAAATTGTTTCACAATATATAATCCTTTTTAAAAAGGGGAAAAGGCTATTAAAAATCTCAAATTTTGCCCAAAGTGACAAATTTACCCCAAACTTTTTTTTTATGACATGAAAAATCCCAAAATTTGCTGACCGTAATACATTTACCCAAAACTTTTTTTTATGTGACATAAAAATTCTAAACTTATATCCGTGTGACATATTTACCATGAACTAAATGACATTTTCATCTTTTACTTTTCTTCTTCTCTCTTCCCTTCATAGGCCATGGCGAAGGGAAGCCAGTGTCAGGTGAGGGTGGCCCTCGGTTGGGTTGGGCGAGGGCCTCCCTCCCCATATTTGGCGAGGGGTGCCCTCGCCAAGCCCTCACTCAACATAGCCGAGGGCCGCCCTCGCCCAATGTCGGCGGGGCCCGGCGAGAGGTGTCCTCGCCGGTGTCAAGTGAGGGTGCCCTTGCCATATCCGAGGGGGAGGCCCTCGCCCGACCCAGCAAGGGCCCTCGCCTAACGTTGGCGGGCGGCCCTCGCCTAACACCTGACAAGCAAGAAGCCCCCTCGCCTGAGTTTGGCATGACCGACGGAGGGAAGAGAAAAGAAGGAAAAAAGAAAAGAAAAAATAAGACGAAAATGCCCTTGTGGGGTAAATGTGTCACGAGTTTATAAAGTTTGAGGTTTTCATGTTACAAAAAAGTTTGGGGTAAATTTGTCACTTTAGCAAAGTTTGGAGTTTTTGATGGTCTTTTCCTTTAAAAAGAGGGAAATTGTCTCGGTCTTAGGTTCACACATGTCTTTTTAAATCCTTAAATCTACGACAAGAAAATTGCATGGAAGCTCATGATGCCACGTGATGGATATATTCATGTATTACTTGAACAATGGAAAAATTAGAAATCTAAAATAATTCGGCATCTCATAAATCTCTCGTTGTTGTGACTTACCCTCGAGGAAGGAACGGGTTTAGGAGTATCTGCAAGACGAGCCTAAGGCCCATGATTAGGCGCGGGCTCTCCTGCCATTAGCTTTGTGACGTTGGGATATTCTTAAGGAATAAAGGAGTCGCCATTAGCTTTATCGGGGGTTGACTAGAAACCAAAGCATAGGAGTGTACCTCACTTCCTACGCAACTAGAGAATCTAGGGTCGGGGACTTGATTACACTAATTGATCAATTAGTGCCATTTCGGTACCTAATCTTGTTCATTTTAAAATAAAATATTTTTATCAAGCAGTTTTAATTGGTTTTACACATATCTACTAACATGTGAGGCGATCATGCAGATGCACAGTCATTAAAGTAACAACCATAGCTACCAAAATCCTAATTGCTATAAAATTAAATACGTGCAATTAAACATAATAGATATGTAAATTAAACACATAATCTAATCGACATACAAGCAAATAGAGGTCTAATTACACTAAGAATGCAAAACATAGCAATTCCCAATCAAACCCTATATTTTTTGGATTTTCGAATTTTTTATTTTTTTATTTTTAAAAATGTATTTTTTATTTTTTACATTTTAAAATATTATTTTAATATTATAATAATATAATATATTTAAAAGAACCGGGTCAGATCCTCGGGTTGGGTCCGACTCGGTTCGGTGCAAAAGGCTTGGGATCGGGCCAGAGGGCCCGAACCCGGACCGAAAGGGCCAGGCGGCCCAAGCCAGCAGAAACCAGTCGGGCTGGGCCTGATATGCAGGTCTAGTCCAGTCTAATTTTTCTTAAAATAAAGCCCATATGTAAAAATAGCCCAAGCCCAACTTAGGTATGCTCGGCCCAATTCGTCCAGAACCCTATCCGATTGATTGCACCCGGCCCGACTCCCTCGACCCGGTTCGTGCCCTCTTCTCTAGGGCTTCTTCGCGGCGCCGAAGGAGGGCATTCGGGACGCCGGCGACTCGATGGCGGTGGTGCGGTGGGCGGCGGACGACGGCAGCAACGGCAGGAACGGCAACGGCATCTCGGACGGCGTTGGGCAGGAGGGCGGCGGCTTGGTGAGGATTAGCAAGCAGGAGCAGAGGCGACGTCGCGGGGACTCGGGATCTAGTGCTCGGGCAGACACGTAGGGACGGAGGCACTGGATCGTGGCGGCAGCAGGCGTTGGCATTCTGAGGCGGCGAGCGGTCAGTGACGGAAACGATCGGGCGTTGTAGTGGTGGTGCTTGGAGGCGGGGACTGGTGTTGGGCAACGTCAACGACGACGCGGCAGACGGTGGCGGCTAGGGTTTCGAGAGTGGCTGGGAGCAATGGCGGTGGAGGCGAGCGGAACTGTTGGGCCAGCAAGGACGGCGGACATGGCGGCAAGTAACTTGACACGGCGTCGGGGAGGATGGGCGGAGCTTCGGCTGTTGGCGCGGCAGTGCTCGGTTGCGGGCGGCGAGCTCAGGATAGCGGAGCTCGTGGCTGGGGGTGCTCGGCACGGCTCGGTGAAGATCAGCAGGCAGCGCGTCGGGACGGAGGGCGGCGACGGCTCGGACGGCGTTGGGCAACGTCGGTGACAGCATCATTGTTGGCCTTGCCCATATTTGACTAAATTGGCAGAATGTGAAATACAAAAAAGAAAAGAAAAGAAAAAGAAAAGAAAAAGGAAACAAGAAGAAAAAGAAAAATGAAAGGAAAAAATAATTTAAAAATTGCAAAAGAAGATTCTTCCCATTGGTAAATTCTAGCTAAAATTAGATGGATTGATTAAATTAAGGTTAATAACAGAATTGATATAAATATAATATAGGTTTAGGACTTTTCTTTTTACTAATTTTTTCGTTAATTATCTAATGCATCAAATAAACTTTTGTGCGTTGGGCGAAATTCATATGTTTTATTTTGTTTTGTTTTTTTTTTCCTTGAGACAGAGGATCGATTGGTCTTAGTAAACGGTTTAGAGGGGAAAAATGAATTATGAGACCATTGATTATTAAGAAATTAGAAACCAAAAAATCGAAGTGGATTGAATTATTCTGGTGAGCAATCCCAAAAATAGAATTATTCGAATTTGAGCTCACTTTGGTAGGATTAATCTGTTTCAAGCCAACAAAACAAATAATAAATAAATAACGAAAGGACATTTTCGTCTTTTACTTTTTAATTTTTTTTTTCTTCTTCTTCTCTCTTCCCTCTGTCGGCCATGGCAAAGGGAAGCCGGCGTCGAGCAAGGGTGGCCCTCGGTTGGGTCGGGTGAGGACCTCCTTGCTAGATTTGGCGAGGGGTGCCCTCGCCATATCTGGGGAGGGAGGCCCTCAGTCGACCCAGCCAAGGGTTGCCCTCGCCCAACGTTGGCGAGGGCGACGCTCGCTCGACGCCAGTAAGGGCCGCCCTCGCCTAAGTTCGGCATGACCGATAGAGGGAAGAGATAATAAGAAAAAAAAAAAAAAAAAAAAAAATAGAAAAAAATAGAAAAAATAAGATGAAAATGCCCTTGGTGGGGTAAATATGCCACGATTAATAATGTATGGGGTTTTTCATGTCATAAAAAAAAAAAAGTTTGAGATAAATTTGTCACTTTGGGCAAAGTTTGGAATTTTTATAGTCTTTTCCTTTTAAAAAAGAGGAAATTGTCTCGGTCTTAGGTTTGCACATGTCTTTTTTCAATCCTTAAATCTACGACAAGAAAATTGCATGGAAGCTCATGATGCCACGTGATGGATATATTCATGTATTACTGAACAATGGCCAAATTAGAAATCTAAAATAATCTGGCATCTCATAAATCTCTTGTGATTCTTTTTTTTTAATATTTTATTTTTTTCAATTCTTTTTGTTGGGAAAGAGACGGTAAATGATGTTGGTTCCGGACGAAAATGGCCAACGGATATAACAAGGCAGGTTTCGTTTGGTCTAAGGGAGAAAGCCACCAAAAAATTCCAAACTTTGCAAACTCTAACATATTTATTTTAAATTTTTTTGTGACGCAAAAAAATTCAATTTTAATATTTGTGTGATATATTTATTCCAAATTTATTTTGTGATGCCAAAAATCTCAATGTCTTTTTTTGTGACATTAAATTTTTGGGATAAATACTTCACATGGATTCAAGTTTGAGATTTTTTGTGTCACAAAAAAAAAGTTTGGGATAAATGTATCATAATATATAAGTTTGGGATAATGTGTCACAAAAATAGTTTGGGGGTAAGTGTATGGCAATAGACATAATTTATGGTTTTTGGTAGCTTTTATCCTTAGTTTTTGGGCTCAATTATCCTTAATGAATATTGGACTTAGGTTTCGGCCTAAAACGATATTGGGCTTAATGAGCTTTTGTGAGTTTGGGTTTGGCTTGGGCTTTAGAGGAATTGGACTAGCTTTAGTCACAGATGTGTTTGGGCTTAGTGTATTTAGTTTCAACAAAATGGGCTTGATGAGTTTTCTTCTCGAAACGGGCTCTCTTTTAATAAGCCCAGGCGTGTCCATGGCCCAAGTTGGGGAGTCCAGGTTTAGTTCGTTTTCGGTTGGGCCCAAGGGCCCAGCCCAGTATCCCTTTTTTGGGATTAAAAATTGATTTTTAAAATAATCCGGCATCTCATAAATCGCGGGCGGCAAGCGTGCAAACCGCGGGCGGCGAGCGTGCGAACAACGGGCGGCAAAGCAAACGACTAGCAACGGGAGAACCAAGGGGAGGGAAAAGGAAGAGACAGAGAGAGAGAGATAAAAGGAGGGGAGAGATTTTTTTTTCCCTTGAGATAGAGGATCAATTGGTCTTAGTAAATGGTTTAGAGGCAAAAAATGAATTACGCAATATTCAATTATTTATAAGGGGTTCCAAGCCAAACCAAAAAAAAAAAAAAAAAAAAGAAAAAGAAAATTCTTATAATAGAAAGGTGATACTTCTGGCACAGAGAAGCTGTGCGAAAACAGAGTGCTCAGAGTGTGCAAAAATGGCGATCGCCCATTTCCTCAACTGCATCCGTCCGAGCCTCCCTCCGAACAGAATTGACGGAGAAAATATGAACGCAGGAAGCTTCGCGAAGTTGATCGTCGACGCCCTCCTGCAGCGGTTCCTCCCCCTCGCCCGGCGGCGCATCGAGACCAAGCTCAGGTCAGTTTCGCTTCCTCTCTCTCTCTCTCTCTGTCTGTGTGTGTCGGGCGGGCCGGCAGGGGCGAATCGCGCGATAGGAGCCCTAATTTGAATTGGAGATTGCGCCCTCTCGGAATTAGAGGTTGTAAAGAACTCCTTGGCTCCTAGTCTCTTCCATTAGAGCTACCTATGTATTGAAAGACAATGTACTTTCCATACTCTCCCTTCGAAGGACATACAACATTCGTATTCGAGGTAAAGGATCCGATCCCGTAGTTTACCCTGCTTGTAGAGCTATCAAGTTTTCCTTCCTTTATTTTGAGTTGCTAGTAGGAAGCTAGGCTATGAAAATTCGATTCTAAGGTGGGCAAGGTTTAGAATCTCTTAGGACAGTTTCTAATAGATTTGATTGTAGCTACTCCTCTTCACGTTGGGAGTAGGGATGCGGTTGGTTCGTGAAACATTAAAAAATCCATGTTTGTGGAACGAAATACTTTGCTGAAATGTTTGTTGAACTGTTGAGGAAGGGGACTCGTTGAGTGAGGAAGGTGTTTTACGGAATCCTTATCGATGAGGGAAAGGTGACATTTTTTGGCGAATTGTCTGTCGTCGGTCTCTGTGGTGGCATAGGTGGCATAGTATAGGGCCTCTTTTCTGTGTTGGTTGTTCGTGTGCCTGGAGGTGAGGCAGTAAGGTGGGATCCTTAGACATGAATGCCGGTGAAATGAGCGAGGACTGCTTGGTTTTCATATTATTTGCCCTTTTTTCAGCAATAAATCAACCATTAGAACCCAATCAGTTCTCATCAGGAACATCGCTCACTTGCAGATATTGTCTTCTGTCCAGATGAGGAAGATACTGCAAGACGTGCAAGTAGGAGTGCACATCCTGCCATATGCTACGCATGGCGGGAACTACACGGCATTGATAGTGTTGATTTTTGTGGGAGCAGCCTTGATTGGCGCTCTGGGATTTCTCTACTGCTTGTGGACGGGGAGACTCTTCCATCTGCCAGTGGATCCAGATGAGGCAGTGGTGGAGGTGCCGGTTGTGGAGCACGCTCTGGAGCTGGTTCAGGCAACAGCAGATGAGATGACGACGACAGACCTGCAGTCCAACCCCACGTTGTCGTCTTCTTCAGATTCTAGTTAGATTAGTTTTAGCAGTCCAAACTTTTTTTTTTTAAACATAAAAAACGTTGAACTAAAGGGCATTTTCGTCTTTTATATTTTATTTATTATTTTTCTTTTACTAACAACCGATACTAAATGAGGGCGGTCGGTGGTGGCTAGAGGATTGCATGGCAGCAATAGTGGTACAAGGATGGCAGCAACACGACGAACATACAGGAAGCGTGCAAACCGCGGGCGGCGAGCGTGCGAATGATGGGTGGCAGGCGTGCAAACGACTAGTAACGGGAGAGCCAAGGGGGAGGGAAATGGAAGAGACAAAGAGAGAGAGGAGATAATTGGAGGGGAGAGAAAGAGAGAAAGAAAGAAAACTTAAGGAAGAAGGAGAAGCAAGATTTCAAAAATTAATTTTTAAGAAGATGAAAGTGCATGAACAACAAAAGTTTAAATTAAAGTATGAATTAATAGATGAAAGTCACTCCGAGTTGATTCTTCTGTCAAAGTTTATATGGAAGAGAGAAGAAGTAGAAAAAAAAAAAAGACGAAAATACTATTGGTGGGGTAAATGTGTCACGGTCAATAAAGTTTGGAGTTTTTCATGTCACAAAAAAAAGTTCGGGGTAAACTTGTCACTGAAGCAGAAGATTAGGGATTTTGGTGGTCTTTTCGCTTAAAAAAAAGAAAAAGAAAATTGTCTCAGTCTTAGGTTCGCACATGTCTTTTTTTCAATCCTTAAATCTATGACAAGAAAATTGCATGGAAGCTCATGATGCCACATGATGGATATATTCTTTTGTTAATTTTTTCGTTAATTATCTAATGCATCAAATGAACTTTTGCGCGTTGGGCGAAATTGATATGTTTTGTTTTTTTTCCCTTGAGATAGAGGATCAATTGGTCTTAGTAAATTGTTTATAGGCAAAAATGAATTATGAGACCGTTGATTATCAAGAAATTAGAAACAAAAAATCGAAGTGGATTGAATTATTCTGGTGAGCAATCCCAAAATAGAATTATTCGAATTTGAGCTCAGTTTGGTAGAATTAATCTGTTTCAAGCCAACAAAAATAAAATAAATATTCCCCCCCCCCCCAAAAGAAAATGGAGGATTTTCTGTTGTGTCCGGTGGGGTGAAAGAATTTTTTTACGCAACGGTCATTTAATTAATCACGCAATATTTATTTATTTACAAGGGGTTCCAAACTAAACCAAAAAAAAGAAAAAAAGAAAAGTCTTATAATGGAACGATTATACATCGGCTTCCGGCAAGTTTAAAACAGAGCAAAAGCCTAGAAACAAAGCAACTGTCCGAAAACAGAGTGCTCAACCATAGAGTTGAGTTAGCAAAAATGGTGATCGCCCATTTCCTCGTCCGCTGCATCCATCGTCCATGCCCTAATTTCGTTCTCTCTCTCGTTCTCCCAGTCGACGCTGTCAAACGAGGCCTCGCCACTCCGTTGTTCTCTAGGTACGTACCCTCCGGTTCCCTGATTGGCTCGAATTAGGTTCCGTCCCTTCTCAAATCATGCGTTAAAACGCCATGTGAGATCAACTGCGGTTTGATTATTTGCCCAGCCAGTTATTTCTGATATTTTGTTCATTAGCCAAGTGAAAGGACAATTCTACCAGCAGCAACCTCCATTTTCATTAATGAACACCACTGAGTAGAGGCTTTTTGAGATGATAAGACCGTAAAAGAAGAGTTTCACGCAAGATTGACTGAGCGCCTTACTTCCAAATTTCCAGCTCAGATATGCTTCGGCAGAAGCATTCTCATTGCAACTTTGGTTTCCACAAAAACAAAGTTGTTTTTGCACAATTTGAATTTTTATATAAAAATTAATTAAATTAAATTTAAAACCATATATATATATATATATATGGGAGTAGGAAGATGAATAGCAGGCAGCGGCTAAGGGTTAGCTCCCGTGCATATCACGTGCCTAGCACGTGCATTTTTTTTGTGCATCTTAGATTTTCATGTTTAGAAAATTTTATTTTAAATTCCTTATGTGGCCAAGACTTTGATCGCTGATGTTTGAAGTTGATTTCAATAGTTGCATGTTAATCTAGACTAGTTCTTGCATGTTTTGATGAATGAATACGATCGCCAGAAGAGGATCGCCAGAAGAAGATCACTGAAATGGTGAATGGTCTGTTTAAATTGATTGAAGAGTCGCCCGGAGGTCTACCTGCCAAAACTCGACGTTGGCCTGTTGAGAACAAGATGTCACGAGCAAAGGCTTCTCACATGCTTTGCTATTTGTCCTCGTACGACATATATTCTTTTTTCTTCAAGGGTTTATGGCCGTCGTCAGCATTTATTTTTGCTCTAAGACATCACATGCCCTTCCATGATAGGATTTCGTCGTGCAAGATGTCCGCTGCATCCTTTACGAGAGCACTTCCTCCATGCGTGTTGATGTGAGACGGAGGAAAGACATGTTGAGGCTTATCGAGGCTCTGTGAGAAGCTTTTAGGATCCCCTCGGAATTAGGTGAAGAAGACGCCTGCATCAAAGTTTCCGAGAAGTTATTAAATATGTACTGAACCGGGAGGCTCGGGCATTTTACTTTGGACAACATCCCGAGATTCATTGATCTTCATGGTACTTGGTATACTTACCAAGTTCTTATCTTCATCTAATAGGTGAACTATACTTAAAAAAGTCTTTCTCCCCGTATCGCAAGTTTTATATGGTCTTCTTCAACCTCCTCTCTGACAATAGGAAGACATGATAATGCTTTTATAAAGAAGGAATGTTTCCAACTCATCCAATTTACATTGATCTATGTAGAAAAATTGTTTCATGGAGATATCAACTTTACAAAAGGGTACAGCAAATGGTAGTCACCATTGCTATTTACTGAAACGAGGAGTACGTGTTTGTAAATTTTCTATAATATGCGCTTACATTAATTAATTAATTTTTTATTTTAAATAATCGAGTTAATGGATATTCCAATATTTATTAAACTCTTGAGTGATCTTATTGAATTGGGTTTTGACATTTATTAATAACAGGCCTAGTTGAGTAGCAAAGTGTAGGCAATTGTGTTTACTGAAGCCCGTAATGGGAATGACCTACTTAACATACTATTGATTAGAATTTGCTAGGTCTCATCTCTAGTCTATAATAAGGTAGGTTATACCTATCAATTGCTT
Organism: Eucalyptus virginea; assembly: GCA_014182375.1. Taxonomy (NCBI): domain Eukaryota; kingdom Viridiplantae; phylum Streptophyta; class Magnoliopsida; order Myrtales; family Myrtaceae; genus Eucalyptus; species Eucalyptus virginea. Next base: position 25,525,231 of record CM024518.1, read on the forward strand.
GAATCCCATTGAAAGCTGAAATAGGTTATAGAGAGGAATATATGACATTCCAATAGATCTTTGATTATAAGAGTGATCTATTTTTTTTCAAGTGAAATAATGGCTCAAACATATACGCTTTAATTCCGCTATGTTCATTAACCTTGGTGTTTTATGGTCATGTGTTCATTAACCTTCGTGTTTTGCGGTCATATATGAATCCGACTCTTCTTAATTAACAAGTTGTTTATGTGAATAAATTTTATAAATGTGGTATCAGAGCAACATATATGATTGTAAAACCTTTTTTTTTTTTTTTTATGAACAAAATTCGAAATTTTCCTTTTTGAGCCGAATATGAACATTATTTTTGTGTGTGGATTTTTTGCTCGATTGATCCTGAAACCATAGGGCTTTTGTTCTCTATGTCAAGATCTTTCCAACCATATACAAATTGTATAATTAGTTGAGAATTGAGTGAGAATTTTAAATTTGAAATTCTAGGGTTTATATATGAAAATGTTCTAAAATTTTCAAATTACTTGCCATTGATTGATGTTCGTTGTAAATTGTTATATGGGTATTGTTATATATATGTTTTAGCATCTTTTGGTTGCGTTAAAGAAAGTTTTTTTGGGCTTCAATTTGAGAAAAAACGAATTCGGCCATGGGGTATTAGATCCGAAATTTTGAAGCTTGTATGTGGAAGATTTACTTGTTTTTTCTTCATTTAATTCAATCTACTTAATTATATTGATGTTATATGCAAGACCTATGGAGAAATTTCATCAAAAATCAAGTTAATTTGTGTTTTTGGAGATTCGGGTTGAAACCGGGTCGTGCGACCCGGTTTGCAGTAGAGTTCGGGACCCGGCTGGAGGTTGAAGACGACCTCCAGCCGGGCCTGGAACTAAATATGGGCGAAGCCCATATTTTTCTCTTAATTTCTGATTCTGGGCTCACGCCCAGAATCTTGGGCCATTTATTTAAAACAGCCCATCCATTCTCTTTTTTTAATTTTTCAGGTTCTGGGCGTAGTTTTTAATGGGCTCTGGGCTCACACCCATGAACCAAAGAAGAGAGGTTCTGGGCGTGAGCCGAGAACCAAAATAAAGGGCTTAGCCCTTTTTTTTTTTTTTCTTATTTGTTTTCAGTGGGCCATTTTAATTCGTGGCCCGCCCGTTCCAAGCGGCCCGCATGGGCTCCTGCGGGTCTACTGGCCGGGCGAAGGTCTGGGCCCGCGGGTAAGGTCGGAAATATTAAAATAATATTACAATAATAATATAATAATTTTAAAAAAAATCGTGGCAAAAATTGTTATTTGATAAATGCAATATGATCTTGGGAAGAACATGTTGTAAAGTGTTTCATATTATTTGATGAATTTTGGGTATAAATTTTTAGAGTTCCCTATTGATAAAACTTAGTATATACAGTTATTTGCCCAAAGGGGGTTATTATGTATATTAATTTGGAAAATAGCATGAAGATTAATTCTCATATTTAAAAGATGGGAATGTATAATTAGAAAAAAATATTTATCTACTCAAAGGGTATAAGTTTTTTTGAAAATTATATGTAATTATCTTCTATGTTGTGATAATGGAGATGTATAATTTAAAAAATTTGTCTGCCCAAAGAGGATAAATTCTTGACAATTATATGTAATTCTCTTTATTGTTGTTTTATAAACTCCATGTTGTGGAAAATAATTGTGCATTATACACTCTGCCCAAATGAGAGTTTATAATGTATTAATTATTTTTGTTGAATTGCTTATTACCATAATTGATCTTATTGCATTATGTGTGACAAACAGTGTCACATCCCAAACCTCGAGCATGCACACATCCCTTGGTGATTGATAAAATTGCAACGTCCTAGGACGCGTCGTCAATCCATTCATTTTATTGCACATGCGGAAGCATATAATAAAAAAAATCTCAAGACAACACTCAACATGGGATAGAAAAGCAGAACAATCAAATTTCAACTTAGACACGCTTTTATAAACAAACTAGTTTATACACAGAGGTCTAACTCAAAAAGAAACCTCCAGGCTATCTACACTTTGGACCGTTTAGTCTCGGGCTTTGGATTCTCCACACTACGGCCCTGAAATTAGTAACCCATAATGGGGTGAGAATAAATCTCAGTGAGCTCACACTCTAAACCCTAATTATGAAGGAAATACGCCTAAGGTAGTCTAACCACACATCATAAAAGACTCATCTCGCCTCAGTTTCTACCTGCACGTCAATACAATTTATATCACAGATCCATAAAATAAATGCACATATCAATTGGAACATCTCACTCATATTTTAATTAATCACAAGGGTCCCAATTATAAATGCTAAATCATTATGACACGTCTCATTCCGTGCTACACAATTTTGTCCCATAATCAGACGCGTTTATCTCAATCATTCATGGGTTCCAATTGATTAATGCCCGCACAGGTATGTTCTACTCGACGCACGTTGGTCTTCTGGCGTAGCTAGGCATTGTCTCATCCCTTGAGCACGACAACGTCCACCCGACGCACATCGGGGGACGGCATTCCTAAAGGAGTTTCAGTCCGGCCTCTATCACGATTCGACATCCGTTGTTAGAGGCATTCCATATAGGAGCATCGTCTACTTGGCGCACATCGGGGGCGGTTTCTCTTAACCATCACACAACCATTCAATTCCGACTAAGGACATTGCGCTTTGCACTCAAATGCCTCAATTAAAATAATGTGCTTGACCTATTTTTTTCGTATTAAAAACACTCGGTAAAATAATTGTGTGTGGGTACATGGTCAAATCGAACCATAAAAATTGATATCCCTCCTTTTAAAATCCCATTATTTGATATAATGCTTAAAAACATTTTTAGCGTCAAAACTTGACATTCGATATTTTCTAATAAATTACCAAAATTTCATAATTTGAAATAATAACTGATAAACAACAATCATCACTCAATTGCACGATCTAACAATCAATTGCACAAACTAATTACACCACGGCAATCGGCATGAAATTCTGACGACCGGCTATTCTGGTGTAATTTCCGATAATTAATAGATAGTTAAATAAATTACAATTAATTAAATAAATTGCAAAATAATTAAATTAAGCTACTAAATTAAATGTACATAACCTAACCGGGCTAATTTAATTTAACTAACTAAACTAATTAAATTATCTAACTACATTAATCTAAATAACCTAACTAAATACTCTAACTAAATAATCTAACTATCTAGGTAACTAATTTATCCTAACTAATTTAGTCACAAGAACTAACCCTCTCTAATCCCACATTAACCCACTAATCCACCCTAAGCATCATTAGCCCCCTACTTAGAGTTTAAGACATAAACTCACCGATTTAGCACAAAAAACCGGTTCACGGCGATGGCGGCCGGAACTTGGGCTTACGGTGGTGCAGGAGGTTGGTGACGCGCGTGCGCAGAGGACGAGCAGCCGGCGGTGGCGAAGAGGAAATTGCGAACTCCCCTCTCTCTCTCTCTCTCTCTCTCTCTCTTTCGCTCGCTGCTTCTTTCTTCGTGAGTCCCGTCCTTTGCTGCTGTAGCTGGTTTCGTTCTTCCCGCGGGTTAACTAATCCAGTCAACAGCCGCTCTCTTTGGTGGCAGCGAAGGGGCGAGGACAGCTCGAAGAATCGTGGCCGTCCTTGGAGGACTTCAGCTGCCACTCATCTCTCTGCATGCATGGGTGTGTCCCTTTGTATGTAAGAGTCTTCCTCAGTTGGCCACCGAAGGGGAGAGAGAGGGAACGTGGCTGCCGTTGGCTTCCTCTCGGTCAGCATCCTCTCTTTTGTTGACTATCGAAGGCGTGACTCTTCATGGGCGGCCTTTGCATGCGTGAACGTGACTTTCCCAATTGTTGACCCCTGAAGAAAAAGAACGTGCATGGAGAATTTAGGGTCCACGGTCCTCATGCGTAGGAGGAAATGGGGCAGTTCGGGATTGACGTTTTTCCTTCGTAGTTGACCACATTGGACGTATGCATGGAGACGTCGGATGCTTGTAAGAGGGGCTAGCTTAGGAAGGTGGAGGTTGATCTCACGGGTGGTCTTACGTGAAAGAATTTTTTAATGAGGTGCCATCGTGAGAACGTGACAATATGTGACGTCTTGACATGGTGAGGATGGTGATGAAACGGGGTCGTAAGTGGTACCAATGACATAGTCCAACGATAAACTCGTCGACCCGTCACAAACCGTTACGTGCTCAAGGTTCGGCGAAATCCGAATATCACAAACAGTTATCTTTGCTATAAACAACAATAATACCACGGTTGAAATATTAACTTGATCAAATATTATAGTGTTAAGGACTTGGTCAAAAATAGAGACATTGTAATTGAAAAGGCTTACGATCCATTTTGTTTAATAAACATATAAAGGATATGGGTGTTTTAGATTTTTTTTTTTATTTCTTTTGTTAGTGGGAGTTATATAATTTGTATTTATGGATATTATAGTTATATGTAGTAATGTCTATTAAAGCATTTATTTTCAATAATTGTTATTATTAATTCTATTATTATCTTTTATTCCTATTGACTAAGAAATGGAAGTATAAAATAATATCTTTAAATAAATTTTAATTTAAAGATGACTGGATGTCACTGATTATGAAATCTCATGTTAGATTGTGACATAGTCGTGCAATTTCATGTTGTTTAGAAATTGTATTAATACAATTTCATGTCGTTGAGAAATTGTATTGAGAACTGATAAGAAATAATATATATTTTGATCACATGTTGATACTATTTCTTACTAAACTACTAGGCCCACGATCCATGAAAATATAATACTTATTATATGTGATTATATAATGTCATGTGTTGTGGTATTTTCTTAACACATTGATCTCTATAGTCCTATACTAAGATATATAGGATTGGATTAGTTTTGAGATGTCGTTATTGGAATATTATTTTTTAAAGTTGTGGCCACATAAAACAAAATTTTCAGTTATTAACTCGATAGTGTCGTTTTCAATATAAAATCTTTTTCAAAATAATAATAAGTTAATTAGTGTAGTCCAAGTGAGAGAATGTTGAAATTTTTTCATAATATGGACTTACATGAATTAATTAATTTTCTATTTTAAATAATCGGGTTAATGGATATTCCAATATTTGTTAAACTGTTGAGTGATCTTATAGAATTGGGTTTTGGCATTTATTAATAACGGGCCTAGTTGAACAGCAAAGTGTAGGCAATTATGTTTACTGAAGCTCATAATGGAAAGGGCCTAGTTTTTTTTTTTTTTTTTGGTCGGTTCTACTCTAATCCTATTCTAACATTCACTCTCAGACTTTTGCCCTTGCCTTCTTACAGGGCGTGAGAGTCGAAACCCACTCCTGAAATGAAAGGGCCTAGTTGATACGCTATTGATTATGGTTTGTTAGATCCATTCTCTAGCCTATAAAAGGGTAGGTTATACCTATCAGTTGCTTGAATTCCATTGAAAGCTGAAACAAGTGGAAGATCTGGCATTCAAATAGATCTTTAATTATCATAGTGATCTATTTTTCTTCCGATGAAGGCTCAAATAGGTATGCTTTAATTCTGCTGTGTTCATTGATCTCGGGATTTTATGGTCATATATGAATTCAATTCTTCTTGATTAATAAATTGTTTATGTGAATAATTTTCTACAGTACATACAACCATAAATTTTTCTGATATATCAAGATGCTTACGGTTCTTTCATCAACCGACTAAGCACGTGCAAACATTCATTTAAATATTTCAAGATTAAACTCCACAATTTGCTTGTTGTGCTCCGTTGAATCCTCCTCACTCGATGCTCAGCCCCTCTTCGTCTGCCAACCAAGCTTCTGGGCCACTCCTGAATTGAATTCATCGGAAGTAGCATGCCATGCCGGAAAGATTTCTCGAGAAAGTATCCACTTGTCATGGGCAGGGTGGGTTTGATTTGGGTTGGGTTCGTCTCGTGGCACTGGATTCGAGCTGAGTGAACAGCTTAGTCGGCTAGTAGTGCAAGTTGATGATGTCATCTCTGTATATCGACCGTCAATCCTGTGTCCGTCGACCCCGTTGCAAAGTTAAACATCAGAAAGCCGCTAGAGAATTATTTAGGTATTCTTGGAGCATGACATCCTGGTCATGCACAAGTGTGATTGATATGGACAGTAAACATCAAGTTTTAAATGGTGGTAGGTAAGCTTTTCCTTTTTTACTCTTTTTTTCCTTTGATATCTCACTAATTGTTTTTTTTTTTTGGTAAAAATTATCTCACTAATTGTTTCTTTCTATTAGTATTCAATATTTTCAATCCTACTTATTATTTTGAAAAGTTGTTTCACACTATATAATCCTTTAAAAAGGAGGAAAATTGTCTCAGTCCAAGCTCCGCATGTTTCTCTTTTTCAACCGACAAGAAAATTGCATGAAAGCTCATGGTGCCACGTGACAGATATATTCAAGTATTAATAAACAATGGGCAAAATAGATATCTAAAATAATTTGGCATCTCATAAATATCTCATGATTTTTTATTTTCAATTTTCAATTTTTTGAATTATATTCAGTTATTTTTTTTTTTTTCTTCTCTTTTCCTTTTTTTTTTTTTTTTTTTTTTAAATTTTCACTATGGCCAAGGTCAGCATGGTTGTTGGCGTCACCCTCATCTAGTTGAATTGGCAAAACGTGAAATAAAAGAAGAAGAAGAAGAAGGAAACAAAAAGAAAAAGAAAAGAAAAGAAATAATTTAAGAATTGCAAAAGAAGACCGCTTGTGTAGGTGATTTCCGGTCAAAATTAGCTAGAGTACGAAGTTGGTAAAAATGCATAATTGACATAAGTACAAGATAGATTTAGGACTTTTCTTTTTGTTAATTTTCTTGTTAATTATCTAATGCATCGAGTGAATTTCTGAGTGATGGGCAAAATTCATATGTTTTATTTTTTATTTTTCTTAAGATAGATGATCAATTGGTCATAGTAAAAGGTTTAGAGGCAAAAAAAAAAAGAATTATGAGACCATCGATTATTAAGAAATTAGAAACAAAAAAGTCGAAGTGGATTGAATTATTTTGATGGGCAATCCCCATAATAGAATTATTCGAATTTGAGCACAATTTAACAGGAGTAATTTGTTTCAAGCTAACAAAACAAATAATAAGTAATTAAATATTCCCCCCACCACCCCCCAAAAAAACAATTTGGAGGATTTCTGCTGTGTTCGGCCGAGGGGAAAAATAATAATATATATATTTTTTTAACGCGACGCTCATCTAATTAATCACGTAGTATTCAAAATGTCTGCTTAAAGTAAAAGCATATTGTTTTTTCCAGTCTAATGTCGGTGATTTAATTGATGTCCATTTTAATAATCTTGCTAACACTAATTAATGCAGGGATATTGTCGAATATTTTTAAATAGTTCAAGCCTTTAGTTAAATCTATGAAAGTGCAAGTACAAAATTATGTGGTATTAATCGAAAATTCACGGACCGTCGGCATCATTATCTATTTCCCAATTAAATTGAATTTCATGATCTCCCCCGTAATTTTTGAGCTATTACCGTTGCCTCGGGAGAGACCGGCGTGCTTTGTGAGAGAGAGCGGGAGACCCCCGAGCGATGAAGCCGACGAGTCTCCGCCCTGCTTCTTCCATCTTCCTCCTTCTTCGTGCGCCGACCGCGATCTCCAGCCAGCCATCATCCCATTCCATCCTCCATCTCTCATCTCGCTGTCGTCGGAGGGTTTGTTCGATCCCCGCCCCTCCTAATTCAGGCGACCCGGACCAGGTCTCGAGTCACGTGAGGAAAATTTGCAGAGCTGGTCGTGTGCTTTCGAGCTTCGGTACAATGATGAAGACGGACCCTTTGCCTTCCCCCAGGGATTTCAGTCTTCTGTTGGGTGCCGTAGTGAGGATGAAACAGTACTCGACTGCCATCCGCTTGATTGAGCAGCTGCATTCGTTAGGAGTTGAAGATAATCATTTTTGGCTGAATATTTCGTTGAATTGCTTCTGTCGGTTAAAGCGGGTCGATTTGGGTTTGTCTATCCTGGGCAGAATCTTGAAGCTTGGGTTTCCCATCGATGTGGCGACATTGAGCACCCTAATTGATGGTCTCCTTAATCAGGGCAATACTGATCAGGCGTTGAGGTTCCTCGACGATATGGGACGAAATGGGCCCGAACCTAATGAGAGCATGTATGCAATAATCGCCAAGGGGTTATGCAGCATCAATTCCTTCGCATACAGCATGGTAATAGATAGTCTTTGCAAGAAGGGATTCGTCACAGAGGCGTTGAAACTCCATGGCATTATGAGCAAGAAAGGCATCGAGCCAAATTTTTTTACTTGCTCCACAGTCTCTACGATGTAGGCCAAATGGAAGATGCTCTCGTACTGTTGAAAAAGATGACGAGCGAAGGCATCTGACCTGCCATATTCATCTGTAACTCCTTGGTTCATTGCTTATGAAACCTAGGCCAATGGAAAGATGCTACAGTTTTGTTGGAGAAGATGATCAAGGTAGGAATCGAGCTGGACGTCTCTACTCATACCTCTGTCATTCAAGGAGTTTGCAATGCCGGCCATTGAAAGAGGCTCGAAGACTGCCGAGTCATATGGTGCAAAGCAGAGTCATGACTAACGTTCTAACCTTCAGTATTGTTATGCGTGGATTGTGCAAGGGAGGACGCATGGAGAAAGCATATCAGCTGCTAAAAGAGATGGAAGGAAATGGATGCTTTCCCAATGGTGTCACTTATAACACAATACTCCAATGGCTTTTAAGGAGTAACAAAAATACGAGAGCAGCGCAACTTGTCGGTGAAATTGTCGAAAGGGGGTTTTCTGCAAATGTCGGGATGATAAGAGTTGTTGGTTAAGTATCTCGTGACGGATGGAACTACTACTTATTCTAGTTGAACTCTACATTGTCTCTGAGATTAGTCCACCTTTTCAACTGAAATGTGATGAAGAGTAAACCAGACCGATGGCAAGTTTTCTTCCACACATCATCTCATCAAGTCCCTTATCCCATTAATGAAGTTTCAAGTCAGGGAGACGTTTTCTCTTGCTTCATTATGAGGCTTTTTGAGGGTGGAAGGTGAAATTTATCATCAGTTCTCTCAGTAGTCTCTGTATTTAACTGGTACATGTACTCGTCAGTCAGTGCTTCCGGTGCCTAATATTTATCGAACAGTTGAAATTCATGCAAATGTGCCAGCGGTGTGAGGATGCTCTTGAATTAAACAAATGCCAATAGCAATAAGCTTACTATGTACTAAAGTGATGCAATTCTGACATTATGCACAAACAGAAAAAATTATGTCATACAAAGTGAGGATCGGTAATTTTTTGACCACCCCAAAGGGCAAAGATGTGGAAATAGCCTCTGCAGTCCTAATTATGCTATGATCCTGTAATGGGACGCTGCATTGTAGGAAATCTATCGTGTGGTTCCATGTCCCCTCGTTTAGTGTATCTTGCTGGTGGAAGAAGCACTCAAGGACAACCCCCCTTAATCATCGTTGTGCTACTTTTTGCTTTTTGCAGCGTCTTGAAATCCAGGCCAATTGGTACGCCCAGAATTGATCCACTCAAAAACCCGATCCATGTTCTTTGAAGTTATTTCTGGAGAGAGCAAGTCGTATGTGAAAGCGTCGCTCTCCTTAAAGCAACGCATCAGGGGTGCGAGAAAGGAGGTGGTTTGATAAAAGCGATATTCATCCCTTACTTGCACACAGGATTTTCAGCTGTACTTTAAAATCGTGATCCATTCCGCGACACCGTAGCATGTTTCCTTCGGTCAAGAATGATGCGGCCTTCGGGGCATGTTAGGAAAGCGGCTAAATTGAGATGGAGAGATTACAGTGGGAAATGGAGACCAATATGTATTTCCAACAATAAATGTATTTCCTCACTGGTCATTCAAGTCTACCTGATTGTGAATTAGGAGCTTTCTATTAAGGAATTAAAGATGCTTGAATTGATGTGACAAATTCAGTATAGGGTACAATGAGATTATTTATTATAGCTTTTTTGTGTCCTTGATTATTTATTATAGCTTCTTTGTGTCCTCGACTAGTTCAATGCGCATGCGCACCACTAATTGCACGGCCAAGATGCCAACATGAATTGATCCACAACGATATTGAGTGTAAAAAATTGTGTAATGCTTTTGTGGGAGCTTATGAGTAATAGTGGAGGTGGGACAAGAATAGAAAGAGTGGCATAACTATCCTATGGTGTTTATTTGAATGTTATAACTTCTTTTTCGCCCACTTAAGTATTACAAATTTAACAAATCGACCATTTAAGTGTCATTGGCAACTTGTCTTGTTGGAAAATCCGACGTGAACATCGATCATTTTGCGTCACATTATTGGCGCTACCGATGCTGTCATAGACAATTTTTTAAATTTTTATTTATTATTTATTTTTTTGTATTTATTATTTTTCTTTTCCTTTTTTTTTTTTTTTTTGGGCAGTGCCACACGAGGGCCATTGATGATTTTTGCTGGCTACAAAGGGCTTGCCCTCGGCCAATGTGGCCACAAAGTTCTTGGGCAAGGCCGTTTGGGCCTTGATGAGCAGGTGATCAAGCAAGGGCCTTTGCTGCCCCATTGGCCACTGGTGAAGGCCTTCACAACCACAAGCAAGGGCACGAAGGCCCTCGCTAGACTAGGCAATGGCTACCTCACCTGCAGCTGAGGATGGCCTCGCTTAGAGCCTTCGCCCACACGATAGTGATCAAAAAATATTTTATCCTTTTTCTTTTTCGACTTTTTGGCTGACAATAATGTATACCTTTTTAGTCTCGATCATATACCGATTTTAGACCAAATAGTGCAATATAATCAACACATCGCAGACAATTCAGATGCCAAATCTAATGTGAGCATAGATAAAACTTCTAATATTGAATTTCAAATAGTTATTACAGATATATCTCATTATGATATTTACCTCTCTTGAATGTCCAATTATCCGATCTTAAATGATTGACCAATCTATAAGAAATTTCAAAGATTGTTTTGGTAATGAAAATTACCTTATTGTTTTTATAGTAGTCACTAGAATATGCGGTGCGCAAACTTGTGTGATTTTATTCTCTTTATAGAAAATGAGATTTTTGCAGTAATGGAAAAAAAAATCGGATAAGAATAACTACAAACTAAGTAATGCCGTAGCTAAAATAATCCAATCACTTTTCATGAAAGTGAAGAGAGATGACCTACCTCCTTAATCCAGAACATTCTTTCTCCATTCCAAAATACAAATTGTGACGTATGAAGAGCCCTTTGGCAAATCATATCACACAAAGATTCAGATAATGGGGTTGAGAAAAATTTCCTTGCTTGCGGTTGTATGGTTTTCCTTGATTGATTATGAACTTTGTGCCAGTGCAAGCTTGTGTACATATACTATTATGCATGAATTTCTTTGTCACCTGTATCGATGTACTAATCTTGTTGTTCATAACTACTGTAGACAATCTATGGAGAGATCATTGATTGTTCGTAACAACCAGGGTTTGACCACCCTTTACTAAAAGATCATAAGTTTTCGGTATTAAATTATTGATGAAATTGTGGGAATAATTGCACAATCGATCCTATTTTATGGTGCACATATGCACAGAGCAGCCTCCGCTAGCTCCTTCTCTCCTTCCATTTGACAGCAAAGTCACCATCTTGCTTATTGATCGTGCAATTTTTCATGAAATTCTGCAATATCTCAATAGCAAAGTCACCGTCTAGTGCCGCTACGTTTAAGTGGGTTTAGAAATGTTGGGCTCTCTCCTTAATGAGGGAGGGCTGGGACTTAGCTGTGGTTTATTTCTAGACTTGGGTTTGGTAGTTCTAGCTGAAGTGGGCCTGGACTTGGTCCTGCTGTGGCCTAATTGGGCTCAATTCCCGTTGAGCCCAGTCCTAGTTCTGCCCATCATCGGACTGGGCTCAAAGGGGATTAAAAAAATTAGTTTTAAAATATTTTAAAAATTAAAAAAATTCCGATTTTTTTTTTTTTAAATTAGGAAACTGTTTTGTAATTAGATTTTGAGTAGTTTTTCTAGATCTTAGTGTCAATTCTATTTTAAAATCAGTTTTAAATTAGTTCGAATGGATTAGTTATTTTATAGGTGTTCTTAAAAGAAATGTGAAAATCTTTGGTCAAAACGTGAACTCAAAAATTGAAAAAGCTAAGAGGGTTCAATAATAGGGTTTTGATCGTTTTTAGGTCGCCATTGCGCATTTCCATTTCGATTATCATTTGATTGCACACTTTCAACACATTGATTATTGTTTCCCATAACTTGGTTAGGAATAGAACCTTAAGACTCTTGAACACAAAACTATACGATACCATGCTAGACTTTTGCTAGATACTGCTTTCATGTAGTTGAATTTTGGATTTCTTACGGACAAATCATCAAACATATGGCGTACATCTTTGTATGTGAGTTTCTGTATCAAGTTTAACTCTACTCAATCTATACATGACGTACCGGGGACTGGGCTTTTTTATTTTTTATTTTTTATTTTCAAAAGTTCAGGTGGGCTACGAGGAAAGCAAAAAAAAAAAAAAAAAAAATTGAAGGAAATGGGCTGAGGAATCAGCAACAAATTTGGGCCTAAAAAGGAACTTATAGGCTAGATCAAAAGAAAAGGAATGGGCTAGGCGTGGAATGAGCCGAGATTTTGGCTTAAAAAAACATGGGCGAGGACGCAGGTCCACCTAATTTTGCTTTTATCATCATCATCATCATTTATTTTTTACTATATATCTTTTCTTTTGTCATTTTCATCGTTATTTATTTGTTCTTTTAATTATTTTTGCAAAAAGGATGGACGCTTGAATTGTCGACAAAAATTCGGCTTTCAACAATTTTGGGGTCCAACATTCCAAAGTTTGAATTGCAATGTATATAACTTTAAGGGGCAAATTTTTATATTTTTCAATTTTTTTCAAAGAAAGTCTCCCCTGAGTAACACTGACACTAACATGCAACAAGCGACATGACATGACACGACACGATAAGGCGACACGTCATTTCTAAAAAAATAAAAAATTTTGACATATTGGGACATGTTGTATATTAAATATGTATATAAATTATCATTTTTATGATTATTTCAATCAAGTTAATTTAATTTAAATTCACAAATAAATAAATAATTAAAAAGCCTAGAATGAATTTATGCTAAAAACATTAATCCATCATTTATTAATATCTTTCATTATTTTAATTTGACAAATTCAACTCTATTCCAATAATTCATAGAACTTGGAAAAAAAAAATAAGCAATTCACATTTTGGATTCGTATGTTAGATATGTTAGAAGAGAAAAAAAATTTAAGGGGTGAATCTTGAGAGTCAGAAGAGAAGAGAATACTAGGTTTTTTTTCTTTCTCAATTTATTATTTTTTTATGGTGTTCTATTTTTTCACGTATATATACATTTTGACATTTCATTTATTAAAAAATTCAAAAATTGACCTTGATATCGGAATAATGTGTCGGAAATTCATATGTCGGAATTCCGACTTGAGTATCAAAGAAGGTCAGGAAAGTTGACCAGGTATCGAATTTTTCAACATGTGTTGACCGATTGTCTGAGAGTATATGAGAGTGTTGGATACATGTTGAAGTGTTTGACACAACACGAAAGTTCTTGGAGAGTGTCGATGTTTCATAGAGTCTCACCTCCTCTTAATTTTTGTTAAAAAAATTAAAGAATTTGGAAATCAATCACACTAACTAAAGTGTTCTATCATAAAAAGCAAATATCAATAATGATGCTAAGAAATTAAAAAAAAAATTGTTTAAATTCAACGGTATATTAGCAGAACTAATAAAAATATTTTAAGGAAAAAGCGATTAAATAAAGAGGAAGAGGAAAAATGCTGCAACCCCGAAATTTCTTTTAAACAATCGATAAGAGACAATTTTTGAGATTTAACTTACTAATTCATCATTCAGAATTTGTCTTTCACCTCAAGTCAATATTCTTGAGTTTAGCTCAATTTTAAAAAGACCATTGAATAAAATAAGACAAACTCGAATAAACGAAGGAAAGAGTTAGACGCAAAAGGAAAAAACAATGAGAAGGAAAACGACTAATAGGAACACATATTTAGAAATTGTCTCTTGATCATAATTAGGGAGCTTTCATATAGCTACATGGTCAAGACAGAAATTCTCTTGATCAGAATTAGAGCTTTCATATGGCTACATGGTCAAGGTAGGTACCAAACTTAATACAGAACACTAATTGTGTAACAAAAATCGGGTTACTATAATGAACAAATGGAAGTGCTCTGCATTGATAGAGGTTGTCAATAGTACCAGGAGCTGGACGCAAGTAAATACTTCCACATCTAATAGCATTCACAATAACCATGCTTGGGGAGCATTTCCCAAAGAGACCACAACATACTGGCTGGCAAGAATCTGTATAACAAGGGAGTTCCTTTCTCTACTGATTGGTGTAGCTCCTCTCTACCCTTGTGCGTAGGTATGGCCTTTTCTCAATCCACTATAAACCCGAACCCTAACGGTACCAAATGCTCAAATCACCCGCCTTGAGACATCCTTCTTTTACCGATCCATTTGAAATCAGTAATCTTCCCTTCGCTACTTATTGAGATTTCCTCCAATGAACTTGCTGTGCAATATTCAACCCACATTTTCCAGCCTCTCACTAAAACCCTTTAAACCCTAACTATTCTGCCTTGTGTCCTTCAAGATTATCATCTTCGTGAACACTCTCTCAACGATTCTCTTTACTTTTGGACCCAACCTACAGTGCAACAGTGATGGAAGGGGAAAAGGGAGCCTCAGAACGCTTGGAAAGTCTCTGCAATAAATTGGGTAAGCTGTTGCACGAACAAGAAATTATCATTTCCGATGAAGAGCTTTCCGAAGAAAAGATACTAGAATGTCAATTTACTCTTGTGGGACAGCTTTATCAAAACCCTAGCTTTAATTTTCAAGTCTTTCAGACAGCTATGAAGAAAGCATGGAGAAATGAGAATGTAACAATGAAATCCCTGGGAAATGGCCTACTCTCTTTTTCTTTCAAAAATGAGGAAGACAAAATTCGAGTGTTAAGAGGGAGGGCCTTGGTCCTTTTCGAATCATCTACTACTCTTGAAACCTTGGGAGCCGGATTTACCCCCTTATTGTTATGAATTTAAATCTTGTGCGTTTTGGGTCAGAATTTATGGCCTTCCACTGGAATGGAACTCTTCTGGAATTGTGGAAAAGATTGCTCGCTCACTTGGGAAAGTGCTTGAAGTGAAAGTAGATGCTAGAGGCCCCGCAACACAAACAATTGTGAAAGTAAGAGTAGAGTTGAACATTTATAATGAACTGAGAGTTGGGTATTTGACTCGTCATAGGGGCAAAAAGATCTGGCTTGATTTTAAATATGAAAGACTTCCCTTTTTTTGTTATTCGTGCAGCAGAATTGGACACTATGCAAAGTTCTGTACCAACATTGCATATGATGAAGGAAAGTTTACACAAAGAT